>JAKZAN010000004.1:4384950-5033140 GCA_023053545.1 Lepidurus packardi
GAACACGAACCAAGTTTTGTAGACAGAGTTATTCACGTCAGGATGGCTAGTAAGTAAGAAGCGGTAGAGCGTTCCGGCCCAAATACTAGTCTGCAGCTTCTTGATCCTGTCCATCTAATGACTTATGACCGAGACCAACGACCCTTTTTGTGCGTTTCTGCTCTTGGCTCTCTATCTCTTTTAGCTTTTAGAACGGAATGGAATCTATGGCCCGCATTAAACATGCAGCTGGCCACCCCTTCTCATGATGACCTGCTGCCAGTTGTGTAGCCCAAAAACTGCCTTGGCCTTCCTTTCGAGCTACCCATCCAAACACACAACACATGCATGCACACACACCTGTAATGCTATGCTGCCTTATTTTTTCTTTATATATTTTTTTCGCATTAGCCTAGCTCCTTTATGCTTTTCGATTGCTTTTCTACTCGAGAGCATAACAGCATAACATGCATATTATTCAAGTCATTTTCATACTATAATTGAACCAGCTTCCTCGGGCTTATGGCGTTTGTGAGGTTGGAATTGAGGAGGCCAAAGGGTAAATCCATGGCATTCCCATACGTTATTGTATAGGGCCAAAGATACCTCTCCTTTTTTCGTCTCTTTTTTTAAACCGAAAATTCTTCCACCCACCAATTTTTGCATAGGCGATGCACTATAGGTCTTGTTACACAACCTTTATATGTTGAGGCACTCCTTGTTCTCTTGGTAAGCTTCGCAAAAAAAAGAACTGGGGAATGTATTTTATGTCTGACACGGCACCGAAATATCGCCTTGGAATCACGCTACGACCAACAATTGCTGGCGCACAAAGTAACGCACCTCGCCAACACCTTCACCCGTTACGGAGCACGAGTTACAGTCTGTCTTTTTACAAAGCAAATGACAAAACTTCCCAGAACTCTCTCAACTATAAGCAGTTTAATTTTCTATTTATTTTTTTTTTTGCTAGAGAGGGGCTTAACCAACTTGCACAAGATGGCCAGACCGAGACTTGGGAGAGACTGCAAGCAACGACCACAGAAAGTCCAGCAAATAGCCCTTTACCAATTTCCGTAGCTTGTGTGGCTGTTGGCCGTCTGTGCTACAGTCAGTGGTGGCAACCCATCGGCCAGACCACGATTACCTGGATTGACAATACCGTTCCGTTCGGTTGCAAAAGCCCAATTCTCCCAACCGTCCATCCCCCATACCCATTCTGCTCTCCTAGTGGCTTTTTGCCCTGGTTTTTCTCTGCATTTGCTTACTTCTTCGGTCTGTTTTTCTAGGGTCCACAACACCTTTTCGTATGGCTTTTGCTAGGTAAAAAGGGGGGCAAAAGGAAAAAGGGAGAGAAAGAGAAAGACTTGGGACAAACGGGGAGGGAGGGGGAAGGAAATTCGAGTTTCGTGATTGAAATTTTTCGGACTAGGGATGTATAGGTATATATACGGGAATGGCCTCGACCTCTTGGCCTTAGCGAAATTGACCAAGAGGAGCGGCTTTTCAGAATGAGGGGAAACGGTTCCATTTGGAGCCATTAAGCTAGCTTAGACCGTAGCTGAAAAGATTTCAAATTCTAATTCCTTGTAACATAATTATGGGGAAAAAATAAATCCGCATTTTTTGTCACGATTTTGACAATATTTTTTTGGCACGCAGTGTTGAATGTGTGAGGAACGCTTTCAAAGAGCAAAAACCGTCAAAATTCACAGATGGTTTCGATGAACGGTTTCGATGGTTGGTTTCGATGAACGGTTGTAGGATTTCAAGAACGCTGAATTTGTATATTTTTAAGAAACCGTTCACTAGTTATTGGGATGCAAACTGTGGATGATGTCATATATTGGTCATGGAGTGGTATATTTGCGCTTGTCACCATGGTAACTAGTTGGGCCCATGCTTAAACAAGTAATTATAAAGCTTACGGGAAACATAAAATATGATACATCTGTGACATCACGAAGCGGTGTATTTGATTTTTTTAAGTATTTTTCGTATCGCCGTAGTTTCTTTTTTTTTAGCTTACTTCCTATTTTGCACATCATGAAAAGGAAAATATGACTATAGAAACAAGATTTTTAACGTTAATTTTTAAGACAAAGTCGTTTCTTGCTGACTGATGTACTTCAAGACAAAAGACAGCTTACAATAATAGGCTTCCTTCCATTTTAAATTAAAGGAATGTAAGATTGGGCGTAAATGGGAACCTAAACGGCGTTGGTCTTGTAAAGGAAATGTAGCCACTTGATTTGTGTTATAGTAACGTTTAACCGTCGTCTCTATTTAGCTGTTCTTTTTCTTCTTTTTTGAGAGCGTTGCCAATGGAGCTAAAACAGCGGTTAAGGGAGGGGGGGGGGGGGGGGAGCCAGTAATTGAAGAGTTTTTTAACGGTTTAATGCGGACGCTCTATAGACTGCTTTCGCATTACTGAGCTAGGTAGTTTAACCAAAGCTTTACAAATGCCCATTAGCAAAGCAGTATATACCTTTTTCCACTCTCTTTTCAAGTTTGAACATAATTCCAGTGCGAAGGGCAAGAAATGTTCTCACTTCACGCCAAGATATTGAAGAGAATCATGAAACGCTTCTCTGACCGCTTTTGGATTGCAGAGCGGCAAAACATTTTTGAACTGCTATATAGTTTTGACCTTTTGGGCCGAGCTTGGTGGATTGATGTTAAGGAAACTGTAGCAGAAGGCGGTAGGTTTCGAGTCCCTTAGTAATGTGCGATGTGCTTTGGCGTTTATTGACGCCTTACAGCGGATTTATGCGTTGCGTTTGCTTTCATTTGCCATTTGTGGTTCATACTTTCGGGCTTTTTTAATTGCAGAAAAAGAGGTCCTGAGCCAAGATTTCCCCCCTCAATTCTTACTGTAGCGTGCAATGTATAGCGTGCATAAAAGTCTAGACGAGTAGCCATATATACCAAACCGTGTTGGGAGCAAAACGAGCTCAGGTTCGTTATCGTTATGAGGAAGACTTTGTGGTTTGGCCAGGTTTTTTTTTGCTACACTACGTTATTAAATGTCCTTGGATATTATACGTGTTACAGATGTAATTGTCGACAGAGTCACGCCAGTCATCAACGCAATCCTTTTGTTATTTTTTTTTGCTGGTTACACTTTGTTCTTATTTTTTGCCCCTTAAAAATAAAAACATGAAAGCGAAAAAAAAGTAAATTAGGAAAAAAAAACTCGCTAAGGATTTGTCGTCGTGGTTTCTTAAGACTTGGTAGGCGCTTGTCAGGGTCTCTTGTCTTAGTCCGTGACATGTCTCGGGTTGCGTGCAAAACTCCTCAGACTCATTTGCATAAGCAATTATATCTTGGAGTGTTTCTCTGGCGATAATAGCGTAGCAGGAAACCAAAAGGAGGCAAGATTGATTTTTGTCTATTTGGCTTCTCTCCGAATGGGAAAATATTCATACCTTCTGGGCTTAGGCCGTATGATTTCATGTCCCGCTCCAGCCACAACCCCGTGACCCGGTCCCCAGTAATGGTCCGCGTCACGGAATTCCGGGATGGGAGGCGGAGCGCCTGTTGACGTCGAAGTCATTTTCTTTTACCGCTTTTGGGTGGCTATTCACAGCTTCATAGTTAAGATCCACCCTAAAGAACAAAAAAAGAAACAAAAATACAGATATAATCAAAAGAAGATAAGAGGTGAAATACCAGTTAGATTGGTTACTACGTCTTGCAGAACCATGCCACTAAAAAAAATAGTCAAGAAAGCTCTTGGAACACTAATAATAGAAAAAAAAGAGGGGTAGACTTTGAGGTTGGAAAAGGGAAAGAAAAACCGACATTCCTTGTGACTCAAGACAATTTCGTCACGGTGGGGAAACTGGTCGGCTTGGATTTTGTTCCTGGGCATGGGAACTAAATGTACTGACCACCCCAAATCTAGTTTAGTACTCGTAGAGTGGAATATCCGAATGAATCCTGTTAACCCTATACAAAGCTACACGTTGTTTCAGAAGTTCTAATTATTCTTTGAACTCGTTTACTTTTCGCATCACTGTGAAAAGTAAACTCTTTGCTGATTAGAAGAAACCTGTATGGCAAGTCTTTTTTTTTATATAGAAATTACGGGGTTTTCCATTTACCGTTTCTCGTTGCAAAATGTCAATCAACCAGCTTTGGGGAGGTTTTTTAGTCTCAAAGGCTACAAAGGTAGTCCAAGCAATTTACACACTATCTTCTAATTTGGCTTACCATTTTTTTGTGAATTTTTTTTTAGGGCAAATCGAAGTATTCTAGATTTTTTGGTTAGAAATTTCCTTTCTTTTGATTTATCAGCGTCATCTCTGAGGGTTAGTTGGAACTGAACTGTAGACTCTCCTTGTAGTACACATTGTATAGAAAGTTACCCGGTGTATCGTTTGATGGCGTGAAAGGCCCACGCGGTGCGGTATTTCTCCTACATGCCTGGCGTGCCTGAAATTCCGGCTGTTATCCACACAGGCAAGGTTTCACGTTTCATTAGAGCACAGTAACTAGTTGGAATGTTTTGAAAGGGCAAGTTTTTATCCCCTTCCATGTACCCCAAAAAACACGCAAGTTGAATTTTTTTGCCTATTAAATCCCCAGACTTGATTAAATTTATGCGACGAAAGAAAAAGAGCAAAGGATGGCAAAAAAATGGATAAAAAATCTTGAATACCTATTTAATTTTTCTTGGCTCGTATGGCTTAGAATTAGAAGCCAAGAGAGCGAGCTGGAGGACTGACAATCTTGACAGGTATCGTGTGTTGAAAATCCCCAAGAATTTCTAATGGTGAGAGCAACTACACGAGCTGACGTCTAAAGTGAGGTAACTTTTTATCCGCATAGCTAAAAAAAAGACAATTCCTAATCAAGTTAAAGAGGTCGGCATGGTAAAAAAATAAAATGAAAATACTGTTGCTCCAAGATGGAACTCTCTTGCCTTAGGCCGAAGGTAATATCTCCTTGAAATCCCTCAAAGTTTCCGAAATTCTAAAGACAAGACTCTTTTGAGGTGGTATCACTTTTCAAAGTTTTAACTTCGGCCTAACGGTGAAAGGCAAATAGATAAGCCCGGAGAGCTAGGAAGGAACCTCATGGCAAACACGTAATAGTCGAACTACAATCAATCTAGAAGCGGCACATCTTTTGCGGCGCTCATTTGTACAATTGAGGCTCGTGACTCGGTCTTCCATGACCACCGACTGAGTCGAGAAAGCCGGCTCTGTAAAGCGATCGGGACTTGCATGTGCTATTGATTTATGACCCAGAAGGCGTCGCTGCGATTATTCTCGGGCTCTGTTCGCCCTTCCCTTTACCGTGATGACAAAGTGACAAATGGGGATGAGGTATACCATGTGAAAAAGCAATCAAAGACGACTGTATAGTTACCAAGGCTTGCACAGCTTAAGACGGCAAAGAACCAACGTAATTCTTACTGGTTTTCCAATTGGCTGTTTTTTGTACTTTGCGTCCATCTTCCAACTCCTGGAAAACTTCGAGTTTAACTCGATAAGCTCTAGGTACTAGTACAACAGCATTTCGGGGTACAGGATATACGTACTGTACGTTATGCAACTATCACATATGGAGCCTGGGACCGTAAAAATCGGCTTGAGAAGGGGCTTTATATCAATAAAAACGCTAACGGAATCGGTTGAGATTGAAGACGACGCGCTGTTGACAACTTTTGTAATTTCGTGTTGGGCACACACACACGCACATCTTGTGCTAAAGTAACAGGTCCATGTTTTGTAAGGGGTGTAAATTAAGAGTTGCATCAAGAAGCAAAGAGGGGAAGGCCATAAATGTCCGCACACGGGGCCAAGGAAGGCGAGTCGGCCGTTGAACTTGGCCCTGAATTTTCCACCTGCTGCCATCAGCTATATAGCGTTAGCTTGCTTTGCATGCATTAAAAAACCATAATCATGGACGATCGCGCCCTTTTTTTCTATTCTATATCCTCGAGTGCTAATTTTGTATTTCTTACTGAATATTTACGCAGACGTTTTCTCGCATTAAAACTTTCTAAGACATAAAACAACAACAACAACGCCAATTAAGCTCTAGGTATTTAAAAAGAGGAATTCGTTTTCCCCATAGTGAATGTGAACCGAATAAATCCAGACCTGCGAATAGCATAACTCGGTTAATTAGTCCTCGAAGGATTTCGCCCAGGAAAGAAAATGTAAACACGCCAGACTTAAACTGTGTCTCGTTTCTCTTCTAGTACTTTTGTGTATTATTCTCATTTATGTACGGTGTATCCTTTTTAGAAAGAGCATCGCTGTTTCGCCTTCTGGAGTTATGTGTATAAGGTTGCATAAAAAGTTTCACAATGCTGTAGAGCTGGAAGGACTAATCTCATCTTAATATGATTGCAGGGTTTGTGCATCTTGACCCGGTTCACGTCTGAAGCGCCCTTGCAGCTATTCCCTTGCATTTCCCCAACCGCTTTTTGGTACACAAGTGGCACAGTTTGGAGTCTGCCAAAGACGGGTAATTGACGGTTTGGCCCAGTCACCCATCGAACATCAGCAATGCAGTGCAATTGTGAGTTTTAACATACTAATGACGGTGTGGATATACCCGGACGTAACGTTTTAAACACCTTTAGGTTATAAAGGGACGCAGGCTAAAACATGTCCAGAAGTATTTCTCGAGGTCAGGAGGGCATAAACGTCTACGAATTCGTCTTTACACTACATGAACTTTCCAATAAGGAAATTACCATACAGATCTTTTATATAGAGCATTGTTTGGGGCCCGGGGATTGTCCCCTTATAACACTTGAAGCTAGTCTGCGCTGTTTATGCCAGTTAATCATAGTGTTGGCCAAGACCCGTTTGGCTCATCCATCACAATGCTGACAGAAGGTTTTGTTATAGGTGGATGCATCATTCCAATGTGAGGTCCGTATAGTTTATTTTCTGTAGTTATTTATTTATTTTTTCCTTTCTAAACTTTTGTTTTTGTCCGATTCGTTTAGGCAAATTATTGTCTAGGCAAATCAGCAGCTTTTTAGTAGCCAAGGACGCCCTGAGTTTTGGCACAGGCAAGGGGCGAGAGAGAAAAAATCATCATAGGAGGAAAAGAATGGAAGGGAGGCCTACGAGTTAGTTCGTTGAGGTTGAGAAGATTGTTTGGTGATGCGTGACACATAAATGATAGGAGATATCCTCCCCCTCTTTCTTGCCTTTCGATCCGACATAATCGGCTAGAAAATAACGACGTAGTCGTTATAAAGGAATTTGCATCAATCGAGGGCTCAAATTGCCTGAGAGAGGAGAAAGAGGAGAGCAGGGACGTGTATCTCGGGTTGGCGAAACAAAAAATATAAAAGTTGTACGCAGACAGCAACTTTTCCGTCATCTGAAGTCCTATCTTGACAGGTTACATTGTGCGACGTGCATGCCAGCGAAACTGATGACGGGTTTGGCTGGCGTGGGCAGCACACCTCCCTTCAAAATTCCAGTAAAAGGTGAAGTATCAACCCGTAACCGTTTCGTTATTTCCATCAACTTTTTCTTGGCCGTCGAGTACTGTAATTGACATGTCAAGCCAAGTATGAAATTGTGTCTATTCAAATTCCGAAGCTGTTGTCAGTCATCTATGCCTTTTTTGCCGCTCTACATAACCTTATCTCGAGGCATAGTAACTAAACGGAATCCTTACCGGATTGTCTGGCCTATTGTAAACTTTCAGTTTATACTATCTACTCAAGGACGTTCTAGCTCAAATAGCAATTGGACGGCATTTGCCCGTAAATTCTAACCCATGTAAAGGAACAGCATTGGCTTTTTCTGCTATGTCTATGTAGAAATATGTTAAAGTTAAGCGTACATAATAATTTTTTCTTTTAAATGAATAAGCTCAGCAAGTAAGCATAGATTAGACACGCCATGCGTTTATTTCAAAGGTAATTTCTTTTATTAGTTTTATAAAACTAAAATCCTTTCAAAAAGCCATAAGACCACAATCTAAAGAATATATCTCTTTTTTCAACTACTTATTGGCGAACTGTATGGGGTATGGCAGGCAAAATGCCAAATAAGTGAGTATAGAGTTCAAAGCTGAACAGTAGGCCAATAGATAGCGGGAACGACCGTTCAGCTAGATTAGCGGGTGACAAAACACGATGTAAGTACAAATCGCATGATCAAAGATCTTAGTACCAAGCGAATCTTAGTACGTCCGTTCGAGGTCCAAGAGGTTGTAAAAGTTGTGCGAAGACGCGCGAAGCAAGTTAGCGGCGACATGCGAACGTCGGATGTGATAGTAATTTGTTAGAATCTCAAAGCTTGAGGAATGCAAATTACGATTTTTTGTATTAGCTATATAAAAGATACGTTAGGAAGAAAAGAGTTCTTAAAAAGAATTCTCAAGTCAGTGTGGGCAAGCTATAGAAACCTCCCCGATTTGGATGGAAGAGGTAGGGGGAAAAATATGCACATTGCAGGTGACCATCGCATTCAAAAGAGACCTCATGGATTTCCTGGCTTTTGCCAACTTGAAAAGAGACGGAGAACGATGAGAGTTGTTGAGATGGAACCAAACGAAAAAGCCCCCATGCAGCGCTGTGCAAGTGACGCAAACAAGAAAACCCAAATTAGATTCGGCTCTCATCAGCCTTCCTACCCCTTTATTCTAGCCACATTCTGATTCGTAGAAACCACCTTACGGCTTTAGTTTTTATGACTTCGTAGCAACGCTATAAAAGAAATAAATAAACTCTAAAAAAGAAGTTCTTTGCTGGAATATGAAAAGCTACTTACAAGGAGTTTCCATGACTGAAACTTTAAGAAAAAAAAGTGGCCCCGGATTGGGGCGGAAGGTCGCGCCAAACAGATTTAATGAAACCACAAGGGGGTTAGAGTTTCAGATGTTTACGAATTCTAAATAACCTTGATAGCACAACAAGCAGTGCAGTTTTATGAAGCATTGTGGAAGAAAAGGGGAAACGTTGTCGGACCTTAGCTCTGCATACACTGTATGTGTTAGCCCATTGAGAACCCTAAAAGTATACGGACCCGAGAGGACTGTTGTTATGGTCCACTTTGGAATGCCAAGTTGCAACTCAACCTTGGATTGAAAGAGCGAGCGAGCCAAAGTTTTCCAGGTTTTTGCCTTTGCCTCGTTCCATTAGGCCATACAGAAGGAAAATATTCTTGTATATACCTTATGGTTCGGAGGTATAAAGGGGCAAACCCATTTCTCCCGAGCTTGAAAAAAAATATTTAAAGGATGCTCTTTAGGCTTGCAGGCCCCCCAAAAGATGGTAACTCTATGGTAAAAAAGATTCCACTTTTTGAGTTTTCTGGCTCTTTCACCGGCTAGACTGTAAGAATTCTTGTGCCACCCAAGACAATTTTCTTACTCCGTACTAGTGTTTTTAATCATGGTTATGCATCATTCCGTTTCACGTAACAACCCCGACAAGGGAATGTGTTGTAACGACGGGACAAGAATCGATGGAGAATAGTATATTCGTCCATGTGGTGGAGATGGTCTTGGGGAGCGCAGTTTGCATCAATTAGGAAGAGCTTGGAGGCTTGCAGTCATTATAGGTATATAGGAAAGCTTTAATTGTAGGGTAGCTTCTTGTTCAAGGGGTTTGAAAAAGAAGGGAAAGCAAAAACTAAGAACCTCCAAAAAAAGTAAAATTGAAATTCAACTTGAGCTTGGTCCACTTATTCTTAAAAGCATCACAAGTCTGAGATGTTTGAAAGCATTTAGTTTTGGATTTTTTATATGTTTTGTAATTCTTCTGACTGAAAGGTTTATTTAGGCTGCATTGCTTTATGAATTTTATCAGTTACATGTATCGGTGCTCCTACTTCCTCTGCATTTAAGGATTAAGAACCCTTGTATGAAAGGGAACTGGAAAACCCCTTTTGACACTTCGAATATATAGTGCTTGGACCATTAGCTACGAGGTACTCTCATGGTCGTAATAACCACATGAAGTAGCACTTGTTCAACGAAGCGCAACTGGAAAACAAGAGGAAAACAACTCGCTAGAACTCTTTCGTTCCACTAATAGTAATGACTGTTTTCTGTTCATAACCCTGCTGGGAGTTCTTGATTCTAAGCGTTGTAAAGGACAGACACTCGTTGGTTCCACACCTCTGCCGTGTTTTACTGGAAAGGTAAGGAAAAAATAAAACAAGAAAGCAAGGGAAAAGATGAGTTTGGGAAAGCCAAGATTTGCCAGACCGACGTGCCACGCCAGGAAATACCTCAACTAGATATTCTGTATACAGTTGAATAGACGTCCTTGTAAGGGATGAGAAGAATGTTGGATTAACGTGGCATGTCCAGCAGCTGGGTGATGGACAGCCTTCATTAGTGTCTTCAGCCTTGGTCCGCGTCAAGCCACAATGATGCTTTGAGCCTTTTTTCGTTATTATTTTATTCGACGTTCTGCCAACTTTATATGCCGAAGTATTTCTGCATCATTACATTAGAGGGATAGGAACAATTAGTTTTTACAAAAACTGTCATTGGCACTGTATCTACACTGTAAGAATAGTCAGAAGCCTGTCGGATTCCTTAAGATCCATAGAATCAAAAGTATTAGCCGTAAATACATAGATAAAGTCGTAAAGAACTAAAGGCGTGATAATGAAGTTCTGTGTTCGCAAAAAGGCTAGTTCAGTAGTGATAAACCACATTTTGTGGTCCTTTCAGCATATTACATTGGGGTTTAATCGTCGACTATTTACTTTCAAAAAGCCTCCCCTTGACGTTATTTGCCCACGTTATATGGCATCCGAACTTGGTACGTATTAGCAGGAAGAAATGGACCATTAGGAAGCGAGCGAGTTGTAGTTTTTGTTTTTATTAGCATAAAAGGGGGGAAAACACAAAGTTGGGCCAGAAAAGCAGAGGTAACGCCCGTTTTTATTGGCGTTGGTATAATGACGATCCTTTTTTGCTTTTCCATAGCCAGAATAATGAGAGGGAACCGAGAACGAGAAGCTAAAGAAAAAGACGGAACGAAAGCCCCCGGTTTTCTTGATTATGTCCCTATATATATATGCACACCTCGGAAAAGTTATTAGTTGCCTGCGAGGAGCAAGTGCTAACAGGCATGGGGATTTTTTTTTGTTCGGCTCTGGCTTTTTAGTTCCCTCTCAGCTACCAAATTACGTGGAGGCGTGGCCCTATCTCTTTTATTGCTGAGGTATACCTTCACTTCTCTCATCCATGGACTTATATGGGACCATCCAAAAACGTGCTAAAGCTGGGGGCCTCCCCGTTATTTCTATGCTTCCAACGGCATCAGGCTTTATATAACTTGAAACTTTTTCCTGTCCTAGGAGAAGATGTACTGTATAGTACGAAACTTGGACCATTTTTGCACACAAAAAGGCCTCGCAGGAATCATGTATACACACCTCTTCTTCCTTTTTTCCCGGGGTTCTATATGACTGCAATTGAAGACTTAGAAAGGTTACAACCGGAGTATAAATGATGTCTACACATAGACCATAAAAATTCACTTGTCGCCGTAATTAAATACTCGCGATTAGTTTTCTTTCCCCTTTTTTTAAGCGCGGGTCAAGGCGTGTGAATAGATACATTATTAAGTTTACTGTGACTCGTGTAATTAAATATAAGTTGATCGAATGGATACGAAGTTCTGAAAGTTCGAAGAAAATTGGAAAAAATAGAGGAAAATTATAAATTTCAATTCTTTAAGGAATTGCTCGTAGTTTTTCTTAGAAATTACAGTACTTAAGGCGAGTTTGCTGTAGTTGTGTGCAACCCCTTATTTGAGGCTGTAAGTCATAAGCAAGAAAGGGGATCCTGGCGGAATCCACGGAAGTACTGCGTCCTTATGTAATTCCCAGGGCAAAAGGGTCACATGTGTCTAAAAGCTGCGTGCTATAATATGCAAAATAATATTCCGTTCTGGTCCGTGAAGCGCTTTGGGCAGACTTTTCGTTCCCCCCCCCCCAAATTTTTTACCGCTTCGTGTCTGATCGTTTTGCCTTCTTGGAAAGGTTGTATGGAAAGGAATAGGGAGATGAGCAAAGTCCTCCTCATATTCAATATGCAAAGTATAACCTAAAAGTATACGTTTTGAACGCGCATCCTTTAGGGAAATGGAAGCAATAATGGACTTCCTCCGTGAAGAAAAAATTCCTCTAATTGGTTGGAAAAGACAGATTTTTATTTATTTTTTTATTTTGGAGCCTCCCAAAAAGGGAGGGTGGAAATATATTACGTCTTTTTTACCGTTCGAACGAAACTTCCGCGAGCTCATTTCCCCCCAGAATGCGTCTTTGTATGCGCGAAAGAGAAGCATAGCTCCGCGTCCTTGACAAGGTAATAAAAATCAAGCAAGAAACTCGATTATCATAAAGAAACGATTTGAATGCTTCTCGAACCCGTGCTGGGTACGTTCAAGAGTTGTGCTGCCTCGGCCCCAGTACATTAACGTTAACCTACAGCGCTTTTCTTTCAAGACGACTGGCTGCTGGCTTCTCGTCCTTTTTAGCCACCACACAAAGAACAAAAATATACACCTATATGCTGGGCGCCGACCTTCCGTTTGGCGTTTTTCGTATAGGGTATATAACGTAAGCGAGGCTCTGTAGCTTTCAAGGACCTAAATTGACTCCCTAACTTGATGAACCTATAATACGAGGATCTTCTTTTCGTACCTATCCTTACTTTTCTTGTAGCCATCATGGTAAAGCCCCATAATACTTAGAAAATAGTTCAAGTTCCCTTTATGCTAATGTGTATCCTATTTTTTTTTTGGTTCAAAGGCCAGCTATAGTTGGCTGCCTAATTAACTGTAAACCTATAATATTGTGCCTTAGAACCTGTTGATTTTTTTTATCTGAAAAGCTTGGAGCTTTTCGGATTCAAAATGAACAGAACGATCTAAGATTAATTAAAAGCTAGTCGAAATTGACTTAAATGAATGAAATAAAATATAAAAAGCTAAATATAAAAATAGAATACAAAATAAAAGAAAAATTATTACGTATAAAATCTAAATAAATTAAATAGTAACAATTTTTCTTAGGACAGTTTAAGCAAAGTTTGGAATGTTGAAGGTGTATAGTACTATTCTTGTTTGCGCCGTATTTTAATCAAAGACTATATTGACATATTTATTAGGGACAAGTACAACTTTAGTTTAGGTCTTTTTTTTCAGAGCTTCTAACGGAGTAACGAGAAGTTTTCGTTTCCTTTGCCTTTTTCGTGGTTTTCTTTTTGGTATCTTTGCTTGACGTAATAAGTAGTAATACTGTTTAGGAAGGGAGCGATTCTGTCTGGATGCGTTTGGGGGTTTTAATTCCAAATTCCGCTCAGTATTATATATGTGTATTGTGAGTGTAATTACGAAGAGATAAATATGCCAAGGCTCAAAATTACAGCACTGGCAAAGTGCACTTGAGAATCAAGACGATGCCATGTCGCGTGCGTTAGGAAGGGCCAAATCCAAAAATACTTTTTTAGCTCCATCAACAGCAAATATCTTTTTTTTCTTGCTTGGACACAGAAACCGCAAAGCGAGGAAAATAAGAGTGTGTAAAGTTAGTGTGGACATGACCAAGACTTGGAGTAATGGAGAAAAAAGGTAACAAAAAAACCGGTTGAGATACTTCGATATCACAGTTACCTGTGACGAAAAAGTCAGGACTTTGCACCTCCGAGCGGTATATCCAATGGGCTGTGTAATGTGTATGTGGGCATTACCATGTACTGGGCGCCAGGTCAAGGGCCTTTACTTTTTTTACTTTTATTAATTAATAATTATTATGATTTATCAAGAGCACATTCAAATCACTGTCGAATCAAGCCTTCCTCTGGTGCGCAACACTTCTGACATTCATCACCATCCTACACTGAATTGAACGTTGGCACACAGATCATTGATGTCCTAAAGTTCTCAGCCTGTTTTACTTCGAGGTCCTGGTGGTTCTTTTCCACGGAGCTAATGTGCGTATGTATGTGTGTGTGGACCTGGCGTTCTTTGAAGCACATTCACGTTGTAAGGAATCTGTAATGGTGCCAGTCATTCACAAACACCTTCCTGCTGGCCTGCAGCTATGCTTTTCGCACATGCTGACTGAATTCGTGAACCAAAAACCGGTATCAAAGACACACACACAGTGTTAGTGTCTATAATAGCCCCCGCGCGCCCCAATTCGCACTAGAGAAAACTGCATACAAACTCACTCACATTCACAGTGTTCAGTAAAAATTCGTCAAGCGAATTATGATTACGTCAGTTTTCATTATTCTGACAACTTACGGATTTCACTATTCAAAAAATGTGCATGAGCGTCAAATACGTCTGGGCATGCCTTTTTCAACGACAAGGTATTGACTTTTCTTTCTGAAAATTACGATGACTTTTATTTTCTTACGTTTTTACCACTCTCTCACTCGCTATCTAGGAGGCCGAGGTGGCCATGCAACCAGAATGCGGATGATCGACTGCCAGTACTTGTGCTTGGGTCGCCTCCTGGCTTGCTGGCTGATGGACACAGGTGAGGTTCGAAGATTCCCGTCCTTTTGGTGCGAGCTCAAAGGGTCGAAGATGAAGAGGAACAACAACTGTATATGTGTACGTATTCCTACGCGAGTATCTCTTCTATGCCGGTCAAAGAGAAGGTGTCTTTTCTATACAGCAGTTTGCTTGCTCGCCATGGCCACTTCGCTTTGAAATCCCAAAATCTTCCAGGTTCGGCCTCTTCCTCCCTGACCCAAAGCGTTCTAACGTCTATTCCACCTTTCCTACAGGTAACAGCACTTACAGGATTCTCGGGACAAACCGCTGTGTTTTAATGCAGAGCCAGCAAGGGCCTACAGCGTAGGATTTTCTACACATTTTGAAGGCAAGAGGTGGACACGTAGAAGTGTACAAGACAAGGGAGGCAGATGGAATCTATAAGTCTGTTGCCTTCCCAGGGCGAGAGAAATAAAAAGAAAACAGGGAAGGCAATCAACAATGCAAAAGGCAGCTTGGCCTCGCCATTTCAAAAGGGAACCACTCGGCCAGGCAGGTGGACTTTTTCAATAAAAAAAACCTTCAAGTGGGAAAGTCTCTCCAACTTAATTTTTCTATTTTATTTCTATTTTTTTTTATAAATATTAAGCAAGAAAAGCCCTACTTGAATAGGTGTATGCATTCCTATTATTTCAGGTATGGAAAGTTTTCCCCAAGGTCGACTGATCTCACTTTGGGGAGCACGATTTCACCTTTCACTGTGAGAAATGTTGAGGAATCACTTCCTTTTGGCCTCAGAATTCCTGGGCGTGTAACTTCTATACAAAATTGGCATCTTTTTATGGTTTAAGGTGAATTTAATCTTCTCGATTGGGGTTGGTAACCATGAAAATGAGAAAGGGTTCGCTAGAAACTTTTATTCGAGGATTTATTAAATTATATTGATTTGAGTATTGCTGTGCTATTAGGCTTGTTTGTACCTGGTTAGTGTGGGATTTCTTGTCGCGGGTGCTTCTGTCAACCTGTGTAGTGTTTGCAACGTAGGACGTGGGGAAAGAACAGGTGGCGAGTTGTAGGCTTGTCCTTCGTGTAACCCCTTTTAACTAAAAACGGCGACAATGGCTATAGGCTCCTTTGAGCTTTTTTGTATTCCTTACTTGGTCCAGCCTCCTGTCGTCGTCGTTTTCAGGATTTCCTGAGATCTTTTTAGCACGCAGGTATAGGGAACCCGAAGGTTTCAAGAATGCCGAGATGCTCGTTTCATACCAAACCGCCCCTTTTCCCCTTAAATTTGTGTGCTTGATCTCCACCCTACTGTTTTATTCATTTTTTTTGTTTTTTTTTTACAAAATGGGCAACATCCTTGAAAGAAGCCTTTCATTACTTTTATTGTTAAGATTATATAATATATATTAACTTAAACTTAATTCGGTAGTGGATTTTTTCGAATTTTTTAGGCCAGTAAAATTAAATGAAAATACAAAATTGTAAGTTTAATATCAATAGATTGTTTACACTGTTTAAAATCAATAGGAATCAATTGTAGTGGAAATTTTACGAACCGAAGCGAATGCCACTGTCATCTTGTGTCCCCGCGAAGCATTACATCACCCGGGTTTGGATTTAGAAATATTAAACTGTCAAGTGATCTTTAAAGCACTAGATGACGCGAGTTTTGTGTTGGTGTGAGTGTAATTCTATAGGGGTCCAGTAATAGGAGCTCGTATAAAGCGTGGCAAATTAATTGTGCAGCTCATCCAGTGTAGAAACTTATCATTTTGGATCAGCTAACTGCAATTAATGAGGAGGTTGAATCCTTTGCATTATCCTGGGTAATTTGACCTATCTAAATAAGAAATTAGCTCTGTTCCCTGGATTTGAGGAAGCGACTACGAAAACTGTGAAACTCATTTCACGCTGACACATTCGTTCAGTTGGATGGACACTTGCAAGTTTTCGCTGTAAAAACCGCCATATCCACAGCGGAAGAACCGTTTGCCATTAAAGACGTGGAGTTTCTGGAGAAACGAAGACGGGTTGCGAGATAAAATATTGTCAAAGATCTTGGTTCTTTTCGTTCTTCGTATACTCCTCTTTGGTAATGGATAGTCTCAGTAATCAACCCTGATCAGACCTGAGGAGTGCGTGATGGCTGCAGACGTAATTGTTGAGACGGGCGTAGGAGGAGCTTTGTATTCATGTTAGAGGTTGCGTTACAAAGGGAAAACGTTACCGAAACCATAGTTACATTTGTTTACGTTCCCATTTAAGAAAACAAAGAAGAAGAACTCGTGCGAACATTTTCTCACGTAACAAATTTTCTAAACCACCTACTCGTGTTCACCGCGTCTTGTATTAACGTGTAGAGTGCAGTGTAACGTTTCAAGATTCTAAGTAGCTTTATTGAATGAGCGTTTTCAACCCACGCTCCTTCGTTTGCCAGATAGTGGGGGTCGAACATATAGATTCAGAAGATAAACTCTTTACGTATGTTGTTCTTTTCCGTCTAGTGAACTATTTAAGCAGCTATTACATTGGCGTGTATGTAAAACCTAATTTCTTAAAATCAAATGTTGCGAAATATCCACTAGGACATGCATAACCCTTTGTCTCTGTGTTCCTCTTGTACAGTACTTTATACCAAATTGTGGTGTGGGCGTAATAGCCGCTAAATTGTCCGGAAACTATTAACGAATTTGTGCTACGTGTCCTATTCATGTCTCACATCTGTTGAACAAAACCATAGCAATTTCCTTCACTCTGTCGTGCACCGCTTTGATGCACTTATTTTACTAGTTATTTATTCGAAGCTATAGTCTGCAATGCCTGGGCCAGCTTATAGGGCTAATTCCACTGCAGGAAAAGTTTGTTGCACCTGATACATTTTATGGCAATCGAGATTGTAAAACTATACAGCGAAAGTTGTAAAAACAATGAAAGTGGCAAAACTGCAGTAGAAATGAATGAAAATTGGTACACTACAATAAAGTAGCGTAACTTGGAGGTTTTGGATTTTCGTTATAGAATTCGTTAAAAAAAAACATAAATAAAAATCGTAAACAGTGTTGCAATCGGGACATGGTAACAGAAGTGACATAACTTTGTTATAAAGTGTTACAAGACTTTTTTTTACATTGTATGCTGGAGCTGGAAGTTCAAGTATTTTTCTCCTTACTCATTTGATAACAGATACAACATAATCCTTTACCCTAAGCACACACGCATCTAAAGATGCTTGGAGCATTTCTAGAACCAGCTATAACTCCACTCGCTCAAAGTGGACGCTGCACAACTCTTAACTTGCTCATGCTTAGTTCTTATTCGATGCTGCTAATGGACCGTGTTGCAATGCACGCATGAATATTGCGTTTTGGAGTTCTATCAACCAGTACATCGTGTGCTCGAATGTAGAATTTTTGTATTTCATTACTTTCGTAGGTATGCAAGTTCCATGGGAGAAACAAAAACTGAAATGGGGAGCGTGCGTGTCACGTCTCTGTGCACTCTCACCATAGCGTCTGCTGGCCTGGAACTGCTCGCTTTCAGCCATGGCTACTCATTCGGGTTCGTGTCGTGTGCCAAAGCTGTGGATATCGTCCCGACTTTCGAACATTCCTTCTCTCCTCGCTCTAAAAGGTATGCGACAACCTTGCGACTCTTCCGTTATCTGCCAGTTTCGAACGTAACAGTCCGAGAATCAGATGAGTGTCGCTCCTAGGCACAGCTGAAAGTAATTGCGTGCTTACCTAAATCTTTTGTCTTTTTCCAATTCGCGTAGTATTAGTGAATTTTTGGAGCCTATCTTCAATAAAAGATCTTTGTTTTAAAGAAAAGAAAAATACAGATTTTTTAAAAAAGATGTTTGGATGTCACTGTGGTTCTCCTCGTGCCCCTGCTGGCAGTTACAGTCTGGGAGTAATAATGTTATCCAGGTAAAAAAAGAAAAATACTTTCTTCAAGCGAAAAAGTTTGTGTAGTGTAGTCTCGCCGTAATTAAGTTCAGTGCTTCTTTTCAGATTAGTTTTTCTCTCCTTAATACTTTTTCGAATTAGCTTACAAGCTTTTGGGTGAAGCATTGATTAGCTTCAACAGCAACGCCTCGGAGTGCATCTTGAATTGCTTTAGCTTATTAGAATTCACACCGCATCGTTGTGTCCTGTTGTCTTCCTAAAGAAACCATTTTTGTTTTACTTCTATTTTTAGTTTGTGTTGCAGTCGAACTTGTTCTTGCAATCTAGATTGCTTTGTTGCTTCTTTGACCTTTCGCGATTTCTGCTTGCCAAGTAAAGTTCCGGACGAACATTAGGTAGATTGAACGGATATTACCTGCGATGATACAAACTTGGCAGTTTAGCCAGAGTTAGAAGAAAAAACCCTCCTTTCTATTTCAACCCTGGCAAAGGTATACAGGATGCATGCAATAATTAGCTTGTAGAACACTTGTACTTTGAATTGCTTTATTCTCAGATTGCAGGAAACCTGGAACAGTTTTTCTACTTTTTTTTTGTGGTGTCTTTTAACTCCATTTTTTGCTTCTCTGTGTGATAGAACTGAACAGGTGCTCTTTTCTATTTACGATTATTGGCTTCTTTCCATCCTGGATGGAACCAACGTGCTGCGGCTCGCGTTATAAACCATGTGTCGCCGTTATAGCAAAGGTGGATCGACTCGCTCGTGGCATGCGTGCGACGTCGGGACCTTTAACTATTATTTTCTTATTTTTTGTTTTAGAACTAACCTCATTATGGAATGCAATATTTTATGCTTTCTCCACACACTTTCGCATAATTGAAAGACAACGACGACAATGTTTATTGATATTTTTCCGTTTGTTTTCCGTAGGTAAGACCCATCCAAATTTTAATGGAATTCGCGCACTTCCACCTTAACCTGAATCCTGTTGCTGGGTGCTAGAAAAGTAAAAAAAAACTGTCGTACTTTTTTTAAGTCGCAGTTTTAGTCGATTCAAGAGGTAACCTTGCAACTCTCATCGAAGTTGAATCTGTGCTAGAAGGGACTGGGTATTGCGACCATACCAAGCGTGTACAAGTCGTAACCAAGGCAAACACACTTCCTTGTAAATGACTTAAAACCAGTGTGCAGCGACAGGGAATGGAATGGAACATCGTAAAAGCCGAAGAAACAAGGGCAGTCAGCCCACCAAACATGGATAAAGTGGCTTTGGCCAAGAGTCCCCAATGTGTCCACACAACGTAGTCCGTATTTGGCCATCGGGATAAAAGACAATCAACAAGGAGCATTGTCCAAATGGCTTTGCTTTTTTGGGAGAGTGCAGCCCGTTTTTAGCCCAAGATTGGTGTGAGGTTTCCTGTTCACGGGGCAACGATATTACGGATAGAGAATGTGTTGACAAGGAATTGATAATCTAAGCTTCTATTTGAACAAGACCTCCCTCAAGCAATCCGTCAAACATGTTGCCTCTCCTATAAAGGAACAAACAAAAATCTAGCACGAAGGGAAACCGTCAATTTTCGTTATCTTATAGCAAGTGTGCATAGACGAGCTATGAATTAAAACTGGCCAACCTGGCCCTTGTAAAAACTTCTAAATATACCCAGATATGGAGACTGTGATGGACGAAACAACTAATACTACTGGCTTAATGCCCTTAATGGTGGTTTTCACTACCAGTGCAAGGCCAGCAACGACTTTTACCGGAAGTACCACTAGCACTACTGGCAGTGGCAGTAGTGGGAATGGCTTCGTAGGGGCAGAAATTCTGGTGCCCTTGTACACCATGATCTTCGTCTTCTCCGTCGTAGGCAATTGCCTGGTGATCGTAACTTTGTTCCAGAATCGACGAATGCGGACGGTTACAAATATCTTTCTACTCAATTTGGTAAGTGCATTTCGTTATTTTCGCTTTATGTTTCGATGTGCAATGTATCTGTGCCGTCTCTCCTTCCTGGAAACGTATGTACTTTGTACGTGTGGAGGATAAGAAGTATATAAGAGAGTGACGTACAGAACCTTCTGTTGAGATACGAATCAAAAGCAAGTTTATTTTCCTGTAGGTTTAAGCTATGCCACTTCCGTAAACAATAAGCGAGCAAACTGACAAAAACTTTGTGCTACTTTTTCCTCCCTACCATGTACGTGTAGATTGAGTTCTGGATAGCCATACCTCTAGGCCGTGGGGAAATCTTTTTGATTGTGGAATGCACATTCAGAAGGTAGACACGTACGTGGGGAGATAGGGTAAGGGCCGCTATTATGTTCTTAGAAAAACAGCCGAAACGTGAGCACATCTGGATTGAGAGCTTTATTTAGGGCTGCTACCATTGAGTGCACACTTTCGGACCCATTGTGTTTATTCTTCTGACTTCTTGTAAAGGTTACTAGAATCCAAGTGCACTGGTCACGGTCGTTATTTAACCTAACACGGAACTAGACGGGACGTTGAAAAAAAAATCAACCCCTGCTTAGCATTCGGTCTGGACGGTTATTTCATTCTGTCTAGCCGGATTTTGGGAGTTGGGAAAAAGATATTGTTGCCGTTTTTTTTATTTTTTTTTTAAGATCATAGAAAGAACTTGGAGGCAGCAATTCGAAGAACCTTGTACAGAAGCAATTGATTCACGGTACTAAGAAATTGAGACCTAGTCTCTTGTGGCTTATTCTTCCTTATCATAATTGTAATGGTGGCGTTTGAAAGCGGGATATGCACTGTAGTAGATTTAAAATAAGGCTTAATGGATTTTTTTTTTGAGATTGTGGGCTCCGTATGCCTTAGTTATATAGGGGCATTTAACAAAGAACGAATAGCTCGGCATTGCTGGTAAGCATGAAGAAATTCGTAACAAGTTTGGCAAAATCCCGAAAACTTTTTAACAGTCAGGTTGAACGTTTCGATAGCTTAGTGTACAGTAATTAGGTTTCCTTAAACGATTTATAGTAAATTGTGATATGCAAAAAAGCAATATGCGATTGAAAAGTAGCCTAAGGAAATTAATTTGCACTACATGAAATAAAATTACTAAAAAATGTCGTCAATACTGCATTTCGCAATGGAAAAATAACACCTATAGTAAGAATCTTATGTAAACAAGGAAAAATCTCTAGAGAAAATTTTTTGTTCCGAATTTTTTTCAGTGTAGCATGCTATGCAGCCTTTGCATAGATATTACCGAGCAAATATAAAAAGATAGATAGATAGATAGATAACTATATTTTTAAACTTAAGCACTTACATGCTATACATCAGCTGTATCGATTTCCGGAAGGTAGAATTTTTCAGTTAAGATTTTTTACTGTTGGTTTATCTAAAAAAAAGCCCCCAAAAAACCTCCTAGACTTTTCTATGCGTGTAAAAGAGCTGGAGGTACTTGGCAAACAACAGTGTTTCTTTTCCCCCTCTTTTCCAAATGTGCCATTTCGTATTGGCGTGTCAGCTGCCGTGATGTATTTTTTTGCAATTACCTCTGCACGTGCTGACATTATTTACTCGTTATAAATTGTGGTTTTCGAGAGCATCACTTTTGGCATCCCGGTTTGTGTACAAAAACGATGGGTTTGGTTCGTGCAGCAACATGTCGAATGGACAACGTGTCTGCCACTCCTTCCATGTTATTTTTTTATAATAAAGGGTTTGGGTACCCCAAATGACGGTTAAAATTCACTATCCGAGAGTACGTTTCGGCGATGGCGACGTTTATCCTTTTGACAGATATAGCCCACGACCATGGTTGGGTTTTGCTATTGTTCCGCAGTTCCTCTGGGCCGAGTATGTTCATAAGCCTTTGTAAGTAGGTTTTAAATTAAACTATTGTGGGGAAATGCTAATTTATGGCATGAACACTATCACTGAAGTTTATTGTCGACGTATAATAGGCGATTGTGAGCAACAGAACGTAGCGTGTTCTGTGGCAAAAGTTTTTTTTAGGTGGTAGCAGGCGTAGGCTTGAAAGTCTGTTGCCAACCTATCTTTTTGTCAATCATATCAAGGTATTAGACTAGAAAACAAAAAAAAACTTAAGAACGGGACGGGAAGGGGGGGGGGGGGGTAAGGTAATGAATGGGGAATTGGGCAAACACCTTTATTGCCTCTAAATTGCAAACACCTCTATTGAATTTGTAAGCTGTAATATAAAAGACTTAAATTTTAACGGGTATTATTAACTAGCTAAAGGGTAATATAAGTACATTGCATACTACTATGCATTTGACATTTGCTAAACTATGTGTATTGCAAATTTACGTTCAGCATTCGACTGTTTTTCTGCTGTAATCAACTGAAACAACATTTTAACTCCATTGAATAAACTACGTAACTACGGACCCGAAAAGAAAAAATTAAACCACAATTCATGTGGGTTTGATTCGGCTATTCCTATGCAAAATTGCGCATTTTCTTTGCTTCAGCGCCTTCGTCTGAAAAACAAAATATAACATGTTTTGCGAAGTTGAGAGCTTTTCCACGCGAGAGTCAAGTACTCAGAGCTCATTTGTCCTGAATTTATTAGCAATTTATTATGCTCGAGGAAGTTCAGTTTTTACCGTCTTATATTGTGTTTGCCAAAAAGCGATATACTCTTAAAAACCCCTTATGGTATTGCCTATTTGACTAATAAAGGGCTTGGAGACGAAATGGTTAGATTTTAGAACAAGAAAAAGCTTATGATGGTATAAAATAAGCTAATGGTGTTTCGAATCCGAAAGTTCAAATGTCATGGATGACTAGCAAATTACTTCTCCGAGCTTCTCGTGTGGTAGAGCATATAGCAAAATGAGCTAGATTCGGAATTGTAAGCTAATGTATACTTATAATGTTAAATTACGCTTAAAACTTCTACCTTGACAACTGACAGCGTGATTAATACTAGCAGCAGTGTAAGTCCTACTGGCAGCTGGCCAGACATCAGGCTGTTTTCTTTTATTTGCCTTTTGCCTTCTCGTTACAGTAAGTTTAGTACGCACAGCAGGAACAGAATCAAGAACTGTAAAGGTAAAGTCTGGAGCTAAAAAGCTGTGCACGTGCGTCGTATGGACTACATGTATTGCTGACAGCGTATGTGTCCGTATACTAGTATTCTTATAATGAAACCCAGTTTAACAGCTTAAGTATGTTTAATCGTTCGATGCAATTTAGGTATGGTGGGACCAGGATACAGTCAGGGGCTTAATTGCATTAGAAATCAAATGGAGTTATATGTTGAGACCTATCAGGTCGTTTAAAGCTGGCGTGCCAAGTAATTTGCAGTGAGAAATGACTTGCGATGGCTAATGTTATAGCAGACAGGGTACCCCTCCTCTCATTTGTCGATGACACGCGTGGTCCCAATATTCCGACGCTAGCAACAACTTGAACAGCTGTATATTATTCAAGGATGCTCTTCCTGTATAACAACAAGATTGTGAATATAATACCTACATCAATGAGGAACGCCTACGTAGACTAAGAATAAATGGTCTATTGGCAGGGACAAGTCACTTGTCAGCTTTTTACTTGTTTCGGGCAGATTGGGTATTGAGTTTCGAAACAACATTTCCTCAGCTCTGAGCACTCCATTCGGCGTAGTATGAACTCTTTACCCAAAATTACATTGTTTTTCAAAAGTAAAGCATGCATTTCGTCTTTTCCATAAAACAGAATATTACGGTTTTCGCTGTTTAGATAAGCATTGGCCTTGCGCCGGTTTCCGGCCCTTCCAATAAAATGTAACCATAACGTAGACTACAAGAGTCTCCTTTTGCTCGGCAATTCGATGAATAAGCATCGTAGATTTGAAGTTTACACTTGGCACCATAAAACAGCAATCAATGGCCTTCAGAGAAACGCCCTTTCATGTTTTTCTGTTTAATATGAAAATTAAGTTTTCGGGCAAAAGTTGTATTACTTCGCTTAACAACGCTTCCTACGTACAAGGAGAACCATTAAGCATTCTTGTATATGTTTTTTGGAGTATCTATAATATAACGCTTTATTTTAATTTTTTTCTGCTCGAGCAGTCCGCTTTCTTCTTTTTTTTCAGTATGTACACGTTCTTTTGTTGCTACTCCATTACGTCACTGCGGTTCTTATAGGACGCATCCAATCAGCCTTTTTTTCTTGCTCATTTGAGAAACTGATCTAAAACCATCGTTGAGCTTCTCCGTTTGTTGGAAGCAAATTGAGCTTGATGATACTGTCTGGTGATTAGTGTAGAAAAAAGCGCATTGTATATAGTAGAACAGATAGGAAAGCAGTAAAGTACGCTCTAATGATGAAGTCCAGTTTTTGCTTTCGTCTGCTTGAATATTTAAGAAGGGATAGCTGCACTTGTTGCCTTTTTTTATAGCTTTACGCGGTGAAGTGTCACCATTTGGAGAAAAAATGTGTGCTTAATAATTTAAAAAAGCAAATCTTTCATTTCTCTGTTCCAGACCACGATAGTATAATGTCAACTTTTGCATTATATACAGCAAATATAAAGCAAGGAAAAGTGGTTCTGACTACAAGATATAAAAGCACAAAGGAAAGCAAGATTTGTACCTTCCTCCGTGCGTATAAAGCACGTAATGTGGAAGGTAGAATTTCGACCAAACGTCGTCTTGAATGTCAAGTAGCTTCTCTGTATGTCATTCTTTTGCTAGCAAGAAGCGTAACATCATATATGGTATTAAACTATCCTACGTTTAAAGCTTTGTCCTCGTTGTGGAGAATTTGGGTATGCGTAAAAATAAGATGGTCCCTGCGTTGTGATTAGGGGCTACTTTTGAAGAATAAGATGAATGAGAGCACTTTTTAAGAGAAGTTTTGTAGACTCTAAGAATGCTGTCAAAGTACTTTCTTGAAGACTACACATTTACAAGGGAACTGACGAGCTTATTTACTCGAGTGAACGGATACCGGATAGAAGAGTAAATTAACATTCAAGGAGAAATTCACTAAAATAAGTGGATTAAGCATATTTAAAGTGAAGGACAGGACCAAAGGGAAAGGTCAAAAAAGAAAAAAGACTTTATTGTAACTTTACACTAATATTACAAAAAAGACTTTACAATATATAAGAAGGAATTTTACACACTCGTGTTCGACGTCAGCACTGGCTCGACCGCGAAGAGAAATGGATATATAGTATGAACGGAATTGTTCTTGTTCCACCCTCTGTGTTGCTAGGATAGTGGCCAGTATGGTTTCTTGTTAGAAGTGGGGTCTTTGTATTAACAAGCTGCAGAAGCTTTTTATGCTTTACTTTTAAAGAGGACCCCCTTCTAATCCTCCAAAGGCGATTATTTCAACAACCGTCGACACTAACGAGACCGACTTGGTATTTGGGAAACCTTCCTCTTATAAACGCTATCTAGCACCATTAGTACTAGAAGGAAAAGCTGTTATTAGCAGCAACCACGTCGGATTTTGGTTGTCCTTTTCTATTTTGTCCTTTTTGAGGTATTTTTTGAGGCAGTGTCCTAGGCAGTTTATCTGTGTTAGGAATGCGTTGAAATGTCGCCAGGATGGCATTGTAAGTTAAAACAAATAACTGCAGAAGGCGAAGAGAAATATAAATGAAGATGTTGTGCTTCATTTAAGGTATATTTCACTGCTTGTTTCTTTGTATTTATCTTCTAGGCTGTAGCGGACTTGTTGTTGGGCGTTCTTTGTATGCCCTTTACGCTTCTGGGGCAATTGTTGCGAGATTTCGTTTTCGGGGCTTTCATGTGCAAAATAATTCCGTACTTCCAAGGTAAGGGTTTGGTTACAATTATTGAGTTTTATCAATTTTTGCTTAACTGTGCGATCGCCTTTTTAAACCGTTGTTCAGCATCGAATTATAAATCAATCGTTTATTTTGTGCGTCGCCCGCAACGGGCCAATTGGTTAATTTAATCACTTTTCTCGGTTATGCGTTTACCTTTCACTGCCCGTGACTTTTGTTAAAGAGAATATTTTGTCATTTGGAGCTCAAATTAGATAAGTTACCACGTCAAATGTTTGTTGAACCGTGACATTTTTTGTAAGTAACTAGTTTAGGTTAAGTTCAAGAAAATCTTGTGCCGTTCAATTCAATTTTCCCTTTTTTTAAAGAAATTTCGTGTGTTTGAATGAGTTGCTTTCTAGATTTCGTTTTTTTTTTTCTTTTATGTATTACCTGGTTAAGCTTTGTGCAAAGAAAAACGACAGAAATAAACCCCTTTTGCGAGCCAGCCAGTGCTAAGCAAACTAAGTCCCATGCACATTATCGTTTTGCAATTTCAAAGTTGCTGTATTAACAAGTATCGTACCGGGTGCTTACTTAGTTGGCACGGAAAGCATATAAACATTAAACCCTTTCGGAGTTATTAACCCTTACTGTTGATACTCTTAAGAACTTCCTGTATGAAAGTTTCCAACTAAAGTACCTATCTAAGTTAAAAGTTAGTAAAGTTCCGTTTAGAACCCACTCAAAGCTACCCCCGTCAAACAGTCATGAGATGTCACTGAAGACAGAAGCTCTGCATACAATTCGAATTGTCTTTATACCAAGTCAAATAGCATGGCTATTGATGTAATCGTGCAATTAGAGTAATGCAATGGTTTAGTTTCCACGCTGGTCAGCCAATAACTAAGGGGTTATCTTAGTTTTTTATTATTAAGTATTTTATTAGAATTTCCTATTTCTAACGCCGTTTACAATATTTTATTTTCAATTTTGCAAAGCTTCATAAAGAATTGCATCTGAATAACATATTATTGTAATATATTATAGTAACATATTATTGTATTGTAAATTGAAATTTCTATTATAATTTTAAAACTTATTCTTGAAATGAAAGATACCAGATTCTAAAAATAATATTTGAAGTGTATAAAGACACCGTATATAATCTTAGAGAACTTATAGGAATCTAGTTTATCGTAGGATTTGAAACACTCCCCAACATGTTCGTAACCCAGCTCAAGGCGAAACAGAATCTTATTTTTATTGTTTTCCAGTCATTAGGGCATGTTTCGAACGATGTCAACATCAGATGAAGCTGCTGTACGTTGTGAAGTCAGCTATTAGGAGAGAAATACGTAATTTTTTCATTTTTTTTTTACTTCATGATGCGAGTCCAGTTTCCACTGACGTATATGCGAGGTGTCAAGGCAGTCTAAAAACCTTTGTTTATGAAAGATAATGCTTTTGGCTAAGAAAATGCTCCCTACAACCGTTTCTATATTCGTCGTTTCTAAGTTACAGTACAGGGAAATGGAGGCCAATTAGTTCTCTATATCGTTCTCCATACAGGATGTCAAAGATAGACAAACTAGCATCTTTTTCTGTGAGATGGCCAATCCAGCCTTTTGGATTTTTCCTCGGTTACTGGTCAAACTTGTCTTGCTAACAAGCTGCCTAATTAGGTATGATTAGGTAATCGCGTAAATCGAACCATATTGGGAAAGGTTTCCCAAGGTTCAAACAGAAAACTTATATTGGTGAGGTAACGCTGTAAAGAGGATTGTGTATCAAATATCTGAAGAGAGTCCGAAATTACTCATAATTCAAGTTCGGATTACTATCGTTTCGAACTCATTCCAGTATATCTCGGTTCAGCTAATTGTATTTTTTCTTCTAAACTGAGCCTAAGCTACGGAATTCAGTGTTGCAGCTTCTCGCGTACATTTAGGGCAAAAAACCCTTTCGTTAGAACTGGAAGTTAACTGCCACAAGCTAATGTAGTTTAGCATTTATGACAGTTAACTTTCTGTTCGGTTGCCGTTTGTAGAAACCCACAAGAGACAACGCACGAAACGTGCAGCCCTTTCTTACGAAAGGATCGTGCCGGACTCCAAAGAAACCTAGGGGGAGAACGAAGACAAATTTATTAAAAAAAAAAAATACGCTGGTGAGCATGTTTACCGAGAGGCTGCTTACTCCTTTTGGTAGTCATAAAACACTTTAGGGTGTTCCGCATCGTCCTCAAAGTCGCTCACTGCTAATTGGCGAAGACAGAGTAACTGTAATATCGAGATAGGAGAGAAAATTGTATTGCGTTTAGTTGAAGTTTTACTCGAATTGTATTGATTCCTTCTGATGTTAGAGCTGATCATATGCGTTTCTTCTCAAGCTATTCCAGGAAAATGTAATGATTTCGATCATTGAACCGTTACCTGACTGAATTGTCTAAAAAGCGTGGGCGTACTCCGTTTAATTTCCCTGGGGTTACCTGAAATATCTCACATATTTTTATGTGGCCAATTAGAGAATGGAGTAGCTGGTGCAATGCACCTTGACTCGTCGGGAACGTAGCTGGTAATCTTTTTATGTATTTACATTTTTGTTTTCGTTGCAGCTGTTTCAGTTTCCGTTGGCGTATGGACCCTAGTTGCCATCTCATTGGAACGTTACTTCGCCATTTGTCGCCCACTACGATCCCGTCACTGGCAAACGCGTTCCCATGCTTATAAGACTATTGTGGCCGTGTGGTTACTTAGTCTCGCTTGCAGTTTACCTATCGCCGTTCTGAGCTATTTGAAGCCCATCAGGGACACAGGTAAGAACACTTTGTCCTCCATTTCGAACCCCTTTCGAGCGCCGTTTATTCGGCAACATGCGGAGTTTATTTTCTCCCAACCAAATTTGTTATTCGTCTAGGAAAACGAAAACTTTGGAGCATCATGCTTCAAGTTGGCAGAACTCTATTTCACTTTCTCTCGCTGTTAACAATAATGCGTTTTGTGAGAGTTCTCTCAAAATAAGACTCCGAAATTGGGAGAAAACGCTATGCAAACATTCTTTGTAGTCTCAACTTCCTTCAGCTCAAGTTTAATAGTTTAAGTTTAGTTCAAGACTCAAGCTTGGGTCTAATTTAGCAGACTGAAGTGCAGGAAGACATTAAAAGAAAGAGAGACAGATAAGGTTAGAAGCTCTTGTTCTCGTAAAAGGATAAAATGATTTTTAAACTTTCCCCGGAATTGATGCGTAGCGAACGGTACGGTGTAGTGCGTATTGCTTTTTTCTAAATTGTTTTGTAAGTCATGACGAATTCAATCTCCCTTAAGCACGGACCTACAAAGCGAAGGAGTCAAAATTTTTCTACGATGTGGAAGCCTTGACGGAAATCCAAAGTTGGGCGTACTATACAACCAAAGAGGGGGAAAGGGCAGGAAACGAGTCAGTTTCGTAGAAAGAAGCCTCAGTTTGGCGTCAAAACGAGTTGGGTTATCATCGAGCGTCAAATGAGTCGCATCAGCAAAAAAAAAAAAAAATTATATAAAGCATTTGAAGCTCCATTGTTATATACGCCGTTTTTTCAATCCCACATTTGTATTCTGTCTCGCACGCGTTATGGGCTGTAAATTTCGTAACCTCAGATGTGGGCAGCGGGGACGTATATCTCTTTCTTATGGTATTTCTTGCGGTATTAAATTTCCCCTTGGATTATTACACGACTTCGACAGCAAATCAAATCAGAAAGCAGTTACACAGTATATACAACCTCGAAGTGAATGGAAACGTTTCGTCGTTTATACTGGTGCAGCAGCCTTTCTTTACAGTTGCTATGTGTCAGACCATTACTTTGTCTTTTTTCGCCATGTTAGTAAGAGACATCGTAATAGGGCTCTTACTGTAATAGTCGCCCATCACTTTTTTTTTCATATAAAACTTCAACTCAGATAGAGTGAAAAACTTGTCATCCAAGTACATAGTTACAGCTCCACAAAACTCAACGCAATTCAATCTACAATAAGCCAATCCTTCTTTGCCTAAGATATTAGAACCAGCTGAACGAATTGAGATGGCTTTGAGCTATAAGTGAAGTTGACAAGTTTGTTTTTCTTCTCTTCGGTTCGGTTATTCTACGAAGATTCTTGATATTCGGTGCTCTTTCGTAAAAAAAAAAGTTTCAGGAAAAATGCTTCGTTTCAACATTGCAAAATTCCAGTACTTCCTTAAAAAATGGCTAACTCTGCCATACGTAAGCGATACTGATGAGAGAAATCTTGACATGTGCTCGGCAGTGGCTTTTCCGCTTGGCTTTTCAAAGAGAATTTATAGAAGGAATAATGAAAGGCAAGTGTTGCTTGAACTGACGTATGGATTACAATTAGAAAGATTCAAGTTGAGTGAAACGACACGTGGAAAGCATGAAGAGTAAATAAGAACTACGACTTTAGTGCATGGAAGCATGGAAGAACCGATCGTGTGTTACAGATTACGTTATAATGTCTCGCTTGTATCTCTGCGAGAACTGCAGCCAAACTGCACTAAATACTCGGCTATTTATAGGCTTTTACCCTCATAAAGTCGAACGAAACCACTTTCTGTGTGACTAATCTGTCCTTATCTGTCGGATGTGCTTTTTTGTTAGGGGAAAAATGTAGAATATGTTGTATTCCTATTGATTGCTATGAAGCGTTTGGAGAGTGAACAGCAGAACAGTATCTTCACACTAAAAGGAAATCAGTGGTGCGTCTACTAGTACTCTGAGATTCTCGCAAAAAAATCAAAAGAAACGATCTGCTTCTTTCCACTCCGGTGCTAAATCATAAAGGATCGTTCTACCCTATTGGTTTCCTTGGTAGCCTGGCAGAGATTAGCGATACCTAATTGCGGTCTGTGATGTCAAAATAGTTCACAGCTTTTGTTTGCCATTCTGTTTCGCCACTTTACCGAGTTCTGTCAATGTCAAACGAGAAGTCTCGTGTATAGTTTCTAGTAAACTCAGCGGTAAGGGATCTTTATGCATGAGCTTGGTATGCGGTACTCAAGTATATAGTCCTACAGGTTCTTTATGACTTCACACTAGGGGTTAAATATAGTCCTATATCAACTTAAAGTGTTTCCCTTTCCGCGTGAATTTTTCTCCTTCCACGGTCTTTGCGGCGAGTCTTTTACCATATTTATAGGGATGTGTGACAGCAAACATGCTCCAGCAAACTGTTTTACTTCATGTTTTACTGTTTTACTGACTGTTTAAAAACAAACTGTTTTACTTAATCGATTTTTAGATTCTTTTCATAAGCAGAGGATATATTGGTAATCTATCGGGATCGTTTCCCCTTATTGGGAAAACGGTTAATTACTTCCCGCAAAACGAGCTCGTTTGGGGGGTTGATGGAAGCTGTAACATCCATCAGGTTTTTTCTATTACCCATTCATTTGAGCCACAGCGATAGAGTATATAGTAGTATATTTGAGACATCTGTAATTGTTCTATAAAAAAGACTTAGTTTAGAAGGAATGTCCACTAAACGCATAGTTGTGTTAGTCATCAAGAAACACATTACAAAAAGCAATAGCTTTACTCACGTTTTTCTTTTTCTTTATTTGTTTTGGTAATAACAGGGCGCCATAAATGTCGAGAAGAATGGCCGGATCCCGTCAGTGAACGCGCGTACAATTTATTACTGGTTATTCTGCTACTGGTACTGCCCCTCATAGTCATGGCGTTGGCGTATTGGTTAATTGCGGCTCGTTTGTGGCGAGGATTGCAACACGAAGGCACCAGAAACAATAATGGTCCATCACATGCCTGTTCTAGTACGACTCCAGCTATCGCTACAGTATTGGCGTCAACGACTACGGTTTCCACTCCAGCCACAGCAGGCCCAACAGAACCGGAGACAAGTAATGAGGTTCCATTCAAGGGATCGCATTATCATGCAGCAGCCTCGCAGCAGCACCCCGGTAGGCCTACGTTGTATTCGTTTCTATATCTCCTAACAAGAAAGCTAAGCCTCATTGCGTCGAAACGTGAGGCACAAAAGACACACAAAATTGAGCTTTGTATCTTATATTGAGCAATCCCCACCAATAAAACAAAAAAATTTAGTAAAAGATACTAGTCAATAGCTTAGTTTACTGTTATAAGACGGAAGTAAATAGTAACCATGGTAACACCCAGCAGCCACGCCATGGCTTGTCTATGACGTCACAATACAAAGTTTGCATGCCAATAACACATGAACGCCTGTTTAGATTTTTTTTAATAATATCAGGATTCTTAGAATAATGTAGATTACAAGGATACTTCAAACCCTGAACATGTGATTTTTGATGCTCATTGCCCGTTAAGCTTGTGTGTATTGTCGCGGTTCGCCTTTTCCAAATGCTTTATTTTTCTTTACTGTCCAAAACTGGACTGCCTTTTCTTTACATTTGCTTGTCTTTTTATAACACTTGGCGACCTTTCTTAGCTAATATGCTTCTTTCAACGTTGGCCCTTCATTGACCTGACCTTGCCCTTCCGCCAAGAATCCACCACTTACTTCCAAACATGCAAATTAACCAAGGCCAACGTCTTGAAAGGGTCATTCGCTACAGTATGTACACTGCTCGTTTTCCGTCTTCAGAAGTGTTTCCTTCCTAAGTTGATTATAACGTAAATCTGTTTCGGCCATTGTAGGGAAGAAAAAAATGAGCTCAAGCTTAATATTAGGTTTTATATATAGAAAGAAAATGTAGACCCGATGTCAGAAAAAACTATAAACAAAACTGTCCAACAGAAAGCTTTCCGCATCCGGCCTTTGTAGAGCAGGAGTGGCGCAGTGGAAACTCGGAAAGTAGCCCACTTTTTTGTAGAGCGACTGTGTTTATAGTGATTTTCCTAACAAAAAGAGGGCTGGAAGCTTTGGGATTACTTAAGTAGTGCAACTTAATGCGCTGGGATTTTAGTACTATATGATGTAGTGCTAGTAGGAAAGCGCGCGACGCTATTTTAGGACAAGCGAAGGAAAAGGATCTGGCGTCGATTAAGGTGTCATGTGCCGTTGAGCTTGAAATGACGTATAGAATTTAAAAGTTGTGTTTTGTTCCTCCAAATAGAGAATAATTTTAACGCAGCGGGTAAAGCTTTTTTTAGCCTCCCCATTTTTTGTTTGCTAGCCATAGTTTTAGAAACACTTGGCTGCATCCTCTTTGTTCCCTCGCAAAGATTATTTCTAAAACTGTTCAATTCTGCCTTTTGACTTAAGCTAAGAAATACGAGAATATCTTGGAATCGCCATCGTCTATTGCGCTTTTTTTACGGCTACTTGAAGCCGGTTCATAGTACACTTGGTTCTACTGGCAGATATATAGCTTTGTCATATCGATTGGGGCGGAAAAGACTTCTTTATGTTGACTACGAGGACTGTTGATCTGTGATGCGTGAAGCTTTGCTGGTCGCATTATTTTTTTCCTTTATGGTAAAGTCGAGCTCAATTTTCCACTGATGGAACAGATCTAGCAAGAAAGGGACGGAAGCGACCACATTTCAATTTCCATTTATTCGTAAAGTTTAAAATCCTTATTTTATCTTAACAAAATTCTGGCAGTTTGTTTTTATTATTATTAAATTTTCTATTTTCCATAGGTCACCAGCATCCTAGCTTAAGCGTTGATGTCGTCTCCACAGCTTCAATTGACTCTAACGTTCGGAATAAAGATAACCCGCTTGCTCAGCAACAGCAACATTCGAGCCCTTGGTCGTCGAAAAACGTGGCTGTGCAATGGCCATCTCGAAGCGCTACTTCGTCCAGTGCTTCGTTAGCTCAGCGTCTATGGGCCAACAATGGGTTTCACCGTCACGACCCTGATTTCGTTAGGTTTCAACGGAACCATTCATCATCGAACCCTATGTACCCTTCAACGCGCGAAGAATCACCCAGCTCGATAACTTCTTCAATCCGACAGAATTCGGTCCCATCGTCGCAGCGTTTGTCAGGTCCGGTTCAGATTATGGACCATCAAATCGCAGCTCGAAAGGGACTTGTTCGTAGCACATACACGGACAAAAGCATCCTGGCAAAAAAGAAAGTTATGCGGATGTTGTTCGTGATTGTGTTCGAGTTTTTTCTGTGTTGGACACCGCTTTACGTGGTGAATATCTGGTATACCTTTGATCCAGCAGGCTTATATCAGCAACTGGGATCTACACATATATCCCTTATCCAGCTAATGGCCTATTTATCTTCTTGTTGCAACCCCATCACGTATTGTTTCATGAACGAAAAGTTCCGGAGTGGCTTCTTGAACGCGTTCGGCTGCCGCCGATGGAGAGCTGCTATACAAAGAAGCACAGACGGAGCTTCCGGATCCTTGAATGATAGTATTACGCTTGGAACTCGGGGCAGGTCATGTAGAAGTAAGCAATACTTTTGGCGTCTATTATCTTTCCCTTCAACTAAACTGGGCAGTGGGTACCCTTTCCGATAACCAAGCATTTTCTTCCATTCACAATTTACACATGACTTGTTAAGCAATACATATTATACATGCTGTTGCAATCCCTTCAAGGATTGTAAGAGCGTGTTAATTTTCCCAGTTGACTGTGATTCATTGAAACGTTTTATTGACAATTGGAATGCAAAAGAAAGTAGACATAACAAGCTACGCCCTAGAAACAAATTTATACAGTATAGCTTCCGTTCAGGCCAACTAAGCCAACCGTACTCAAACTTGAGAAGCTTTGTAATCAACAATCCTTTCTAACTAAAAAGAAGTAATAACTAAAAAAAATGTCAAACTAAACGAACGAACCGTCTTTGTAGACGATATACTGTTCAACAAATATATTATAAGTCAAAAGTTCTGCAAAAATAGTTGCAGCCAAAACGTAAGAACGAAAGAATATAATACCTTTTCTGTCACCCTGAGCCTTAGCAATGAAAAACATAATTGAAATATACTCACAATCCAGCTTGCTTAGATTTTGACAATAATATTTGACTTCGGAAGTACTGTATGCTACTATAGCATTGTCTAAAAGCTTTTTTTTCATTCAAAACAAATGCTTCCATGTTATTATCTTGGGTCCCCACAGCCAAGTATTGCTTGAACTGCGTTCCTTTCTTGAACGTCGTTATTTCTTCAGCTTGTGTGCTTTGATCGGGGAAAGAAAAAATGTTGGTGCCTGGAAGTAGCAAATTCGTACAACTAACAGGCCGACTTGCCGGTCGCTAACCTCCCTGTGCAATATATTTTTTTTACTTCCGTAATTTCATATCTGTACGCAATGCCCTTTAATTCTTCATTTGTGTTCCAATGCTGACACGCTATTTTGGCCCACTTTGCAGGCGGAAAACGCGAACGGCAAGTCGTACTGCTTTTGCACGAAACCAACGTCTGACTGCTGGTAAAGTAACGGGTGAGTAAAAGGCGGAAAGATTGGAAAGACATTTCCAACGTCTAGTTTTAATGTGAAAAACAATAAAGCGCTTCTTTCTTGTCAATAAAATTTATATAATGCTGTCGTTATTTTCTTTTGTCCTTCAACAGGGAAACGAACCAGATGCGGATCTCTCTCTGTGACATTTTCTACTACGACTTCCAGCCGCAGTATTTATGATTAGCGGCACCCTTTGGGGTGGTTATAACTGCTTTTCTATATATATTAGTCGTCTCTCCTAGCACAGAGTTCAGTTATGGAATGCTTGTTGTAAGCAATTATTCCACCGACATTTTAAGAGTCTTGAAATAAGGGCGTGCCAGGGTAACTCGTTGCAATAGTCCTAAACAATGTTGGGAATTCCGAAGGTCATGTACACATGATCATAGCGGGGGGTTGGTGCTGATTTATATACGTAACGTAATTTGTACCCCATGAGGAAGAAATTAGCTCTGGGTACTTTTTGAGTAAAAAACAGTTTGAAGTGAGCGCCAGGAGGAATATAAACCTGGCCGCTCGTGCGCTGTTTGTTGTTTTGTTTACCAGGTAAATAATACTGTGAGACGATGTTTACGGGAATGATCCAAAAGTTTTTTTTTAATGAAGGATGTTCCTGTTCTTTTCGTGTGAAGGTTGAAAAGTAAAACTAACCTAATTAATAGTCGTGTTGTTTAATATTAGAGATAGTAGCTCAGCGGATCAACGGGTTCTGCAAATAGGAAGATACGTCTTAATTTGTTTACGTTCCATCCATAATATTGCATATTGGAATTGTGACAAAGAGCAATTTTTGGAAGTTACAGAACTGTTAGTTTTGTCACTATGATGTCCTTACATGCCAAGTTTATTGGAAGTTGGGCCTTGCGATCGCAGTTAGCTAAAGTCAAGATAAAAGTCATTAGTTTGGTCCCAAAGTCTTCCAATTGCCTCATCACTGGCCAAAAAACCCGTTTCTGCACTTCCTGGCTACCAGAACTTTTCCTTGCCCCTCATAGCTTCTGCTTCGCTGCAACTTTAGTCGTACCGTCAACAAATGCTCGCTCAAGTTATCTGTAAGTTTCGGGCTTCAGAAAAGAAGGAAAACATTTAATTGACCATGAACCCTTTACGGCCATCGTGGAAAACGTAGGCAGTTCAATGGGGCTTTTACGTGCCCGTAGACATTTAAATCGTTCGTACAAGTTTTAAATCGCTGTAGCAAACCTACATCAACATTTCAGTATAGTCAATGGAGTTGATGAAAAAAATTGGAGTAGTGTTCGAATGGTAGCGATTACTCAGTCTAATTCCTTAGAACATGGTGCAAATGTGTGCAAGAGTTAACTTACTATCCTCAATTGCAAGAGTATTTCTTACCGTAGCTAAACAGCAATTTTCTGAAGACAAGTTGAGCCTCGTAAGAAAGAAGAGATCCTTTTATCAATTAGCAAAGGGCCTTTCAGCACGTAAGATCTCAGTAAACCATTTTGATAGGTGGCCGTAAAGGACATTTAGTCAATTGCGAGTAACAGGACAGGGTGCGAACCTATAAAACCAAAGCAGCAGCCTATATCAAAAGTGACTTTTTGGAAAAGCCTTTGGTGGGCTTTGTGTTGGGTTTGGGAGTGCGTTGCAACCTTTTGCCGAGCTTTGAGGTTACTTGCCACGTTTGTGCCCTTGATTGCCACCTATCCTTTATGCTACATGAATCCACGTGTCAAATTATACTGGCATCTTTCCTTGCTCTCTGGTATTAACTTGATTTCTCTCGTAATATTGTTTTCATGCCCTTTGTGATCTAGGTTTGGAATTCTCCGGGCCAGTCTTCATCAAGCTTGGTCAATGGGCGAGCACTCGAAAAGACTTGTTTTCTTCAGAGTTATGCGAGGTTCTCTCCAAGTTGCAACGGTCTACGAAGCCCCATTCTTGGTTGTTCACACTTAAACAACTAGAGTTCGCCTACGGACCATATTGGCGCTCTATAGTTACTCTCGTGGGAAACGACAATGAGCCTATTGGCTCGGGATGCTGCGCTCAAGTATACAAAGCATGGGTAAACTCCGAAGCTTCCGTAACTGTTGAAGAAGCTGTAAAGCGAAGTCAAACCTGGCTAAGCTGGTGGGAGTGTAAAGTTTTCATATTCGCATGGTCGCTTTAATAGAAGTTGTAATTATTCGTCATTTTCTTTCTAGGGCTAGAAGTTTTGTCGGTCACCTCTTGGTTAAAGGTACCGAAATTCTCCTGTGGGGTCGATGACAAAAAAGCCGTCAACGACTCCTTGCCCGTTGCAATTAAAGTTCTACATCCCGGGATCCATCAGATGTTTGCGTAAATAAGCTTGTAACTTATGGAAGCCATTGCATTCGTAATATGTCTTTCGGTTTTTTCTTGTTTTACTTTTTTGATTCAGACGGGACCTGCGAATTCTGAAATTGGGAGCCATTTGTCTCTCGACATTAGTACCGCCTTTACGTTGGCTCGATCCCGTAGCCTGCTTGCAAGAATTTAGTGAACACATGCTAGCACAAGTATTTCTATATTTGCAATAAATGGGTAGAAAAAAAAGTTAGTTTAGTTGCTGTTTTTTCATTTCAGATTGATATGCGCTTGGAAGCAGCAAATACAGAACGTTTTCTCCGGAATTTTGAAAGTATGCCCAAAGTAGTTTTCCCGAGGCCGATAAACTCATTGATAACGCCTCATATATTGGTTGAGACTTACGAAACGGGAGAGCCCATGGATCGCTTTTTGGAGGCAGGACCCACAAATGCTGCGAGTGTGCAATTCAAGCAAGAATTGGCCAAAATGGTTGTTGATATGCTTTTAAAAATGGTAAACGCCTTTGAGTTTTGTACGCCACCCTTGCCTTTTTGTTTGGATGGCTGTTATCTTTCTTATGTGGATGGGTTTGAATCTTTAAGACGAGGCCTTTTTTTGGGTAGGTTTTCCACGATAACTTTGTCCACGGAGACTTACACCCAGGCAATCTTATGGTGAAACGTCTAAGCCCACGGAGTTCTCCACCCGAATTTGTTTTTCCGGACTTCATGACCTTAACTTTAGGAGACGATGTATTTTATCACGGGATTACAGAGTCACGTGCTATGGAGCCCGAGATCCAATTAATCGTTTTGGATTGCGGTATTGTGTCGTCCCTTCGTAATGAACTTTTGATGAAGCGTTTCCGGCAAACATTTAAAGCAATTGTTTTGGGGCACGGAGAAGAGGTGGCTGAATTATTTCTGGAAACATCATACCATAAGTGTTCCAACATCCCCGAGTTTAAACGCAGTATGGCAGCCATCGTCAGTCAAGCCAGATCTGAGCAGCTGAAATTGTCTAAAGTATGTTCTGTTTAAGATGCAGAAAAAGAGCAACTTTTATTTATTCTCTTGGTTAGATCGATGTTGCGGATCTCATGAAACAAGTTTTCCAGTTGCTCTTGGAACATCGCGTTCGCCTGGAGAGCCAATTCTCTATGGTCATTCTGTCCGTACTAGTTCTCGAAGGACTCGGTCGATCGTTGGACCCAGAATTAGACTTGCTTCAAAGAGCTATACCATTTCTTCTGTAGCGTTACATGTCGTGAAGCGCTCCGTCTATATATATAAAAAAAAAGATCCAAAATTCAAGCTGTTCGTACAGAGGGTGCGTGATCCAAAATGTGGTTTAAAAAATATGTGAGAAGATGTATGGGAAGTCACCAATGCATGTTTCTTCGAAAGACATGTTGAAAGGTTCAATAAATTGACATTTGCTTACGGTGCCATTTTGAACAAAAATCGAACTGAAATTTGAGCCAGTATCAGTATATATACTCAGTAGACTTGGGATCGCTTTGTTGCTGCCTTTATGCGTATTAGCAAAATATAAAGCTTTATCTGTTTAATTTTAAAGAAGAAATAAATACGCATTGGGCGATCCGGGCAAATGCGATTCAAGTGCTGCTATAGTTCATTTGCATATTACACTCCACCCAGATCCCACCTCCCGCTATGTACTCCCCTCCTCTTTCAACAGCGGGCTTTGTTGGTTTATGTTGAAGTTAGGATAGCTTGGGAGGCTTGCATTTCTGTGTGAATTAATAAATGTCTACGTCACACAAGTGCCGTTAGTGAGATATAAAAGTCGCGTCTCTTTGCATCTCACTGTCACGATGAAGTGTACCATACCTGAGATTTCGTGGCATAATCGAGACCCAGTTTTAAGTGTTGATTTTCAGCTCAATTCTAAGGATGGCATTGAAAGGTTAGCCACCGCAGGAACCGACACACATGTTTTGGTAAGCTAAAACTTGCTTACACGATCGTATAGAAGAAGAATTTAACCTTTTCCTCCATTAATGCAGATATGGAGCGTGAAAACCAGTGAGAATGAAGCTTCAGTTGTAGAATTTCTCTCTGACCTAGCCAGACATCAGAGAGCTGTGAATGTAGTAAGATTTTCTCCAAGTGGAGAAATTCTGGCATCAGGGGACGATGGTACGTAAAACTGGATGGAGATTTCGTTAATTCTATTAACCTATTGCGTCGCAGAGGCTGTTATACTTTTATGGAACAAGAAAACAGACAGAGAAGCCCCAGACCTTTTTGGCAAGGACAACGAAGTAGAAAATAAAGAAACGTGGAATGTTTTGCGGATATTAAGAGGACACATTGAAGACGTCTATGATTTAGCTTGGTCCAGTAATTCCCTTGGTCTCATTTCTGGATCTGTTGATAACACAGCTATTCTCTGGGACACTTCCAAAGGTATACCTGCTGAATTGGATTATCCATTTAGTCTTACATGTGACTAATTGAATAGGACAAAAGTTGAGTTTATTATCAGAACATAAAGGCTTTGTTCAAGGCGTAGCTTGGGATCCACGCGATCAATACGTCGCTACATTGTCTACTGATAGATCTTGCCGCATTTTTAACATCCATTCCAAAAGAGTGATCCATAGATTATGCAAAGCCACTCTTCCAGTTCCTATCGATAACACCGTGGAAGAGAGACCTGTCCGTTTATTTCACGATGATACTCTCAAGACATTCTGTAGAAGACTCTGCTTCTCGCCGGATGGAGAATTGTTGTTCACGCCTTCTGGAGTTATTGAAAAGGAAGGTGAATGCAGTAGCAAAGGAATCAACGTTACCTATGTCTTTTCTAGACATTGCCTTTCTAAGTATTATTTTTTGCTACTCTCGTGCTGTACTCTAAGTATTTCTGAATAGGCCCCTGGCTTATTATCCTACGCAAGATAAACCCACGTTAGTAGTACGCTGCTGCCCGGTATTGTTTCAGCTCAAAAAAGGAGTACAGCCCTTGTTTGATTTGCCATATCGCATTGTTTTTGCTGTAGCCACTCAATCCTCGGTCCTCTTTTATGACACGCAGCAAATAGTGCCTTTTGCTCGCGTTACGAACATTCATTATACACGTCTGACTGACTTGACTTGGTCTCTGAATGGACGGGTTATTGTTGTGTCTTCGACGGATGGGTACTGTTCTTTGGTGACATTTGACGAAGGAGAATTGGGTCTTCCTTATGAGAGCTTAAACACATTAGCTGCAGAAACTTCGGTGTTTGGTACAAGTTCTACGACGTTGCTAGATCAAAGCTCGACAGCCATGGAAGCCGCAGCTAGCGCTGCCCATATGGCAGAGAAACAAGATTTGCCGATTAGTTTGCCTCAAGATTTCCAAGGCCTTTTGCAAAGGAAGATTACATTGGGCGGCAAAGAAGAAGCTGATAAGAAACCGAGCGAAGATGCAAGCTTGTAAATTTTCTTATAATGCTTATTTTTTGTAACTAATTAATCATGTTTTCACTGGTTCGAATCTTAGAAGCAAGAAACCAAGGCGTTTAAACTTCATCACGCTATCAGAGCCAAAGAAAGATGCTAGGCTGCTAGCAGAAGTTGACTTAACGAGGGACGTTATGGAGGTAGATGCCATCAAGGAAGTTAGCGGAACGGAAATTCCCGATGACGACGCTATCAAATTGTTATATGAAGATTCCCAGATGACGCTGTACAGAAATGATCAGGAAGACGCTGCCGATAGCCCGAAAGGAGCCAAAGAGGCATCAGCCGTTCAAGCGCAGTTGGATGATAGGTATTCCGACAAACCTGCCTCAGTATCAGCATCACTCGTTAGCCCCCAAAGTACCAAAAGTCCTCGACGAGTGCCTCTAATTACATTGTCTAGCCCTAAGCAGTGTAAACTCCCCTGATCTTATATTATTGCCTACCTGAAGTTTGTCTCTTTTTACAATAAAAAAAAACGGCGAAATATGTCAACAAGTTAGTTTATATTCTTGGCTTTAAATGACTTTGATGTTGTCCGGTTACGTAATATTATATGCGAAGTCTTGTCTTTTAGAGTACGCAGAGCTGCAGATCGCTCTTTGTTTTTAGCGTGCGCACGCTCGCACTCGTATATTTTCACCAGCGCACCCTCTCATCGCTCGTAAGTTTTAAAACGAGCGGCTCGCGCTCGTCTGGTCCTCAAGGCGGTCGTACACATTGGAAGTATTTGCGCAAGTTCCTTCACGGTTGATATTTCATTGTGTAAGTACTGTCAGGACCGTGCAAAAACGCTCCCTCTGGTTTTCCTCGAAGATAAAAAATATTGTATCTTTTGGTGGGAAGTTTTTAGTCCGCTAGGGCAAGGTCCCAACGACTTGCAATGTGTAAGCGTACCTTTCCCATCTACTAGGGGCCGTCCATAAATGGCGCCACCCAGGGAGAGGGTGGGTGGATTCAGTAAAAGATGACGCGAGATGACGAGAGGGTGGGAGGGGGTTTACAAGAAAGTGCGTCATCCTGTAATTCTAAACTTAACTGGTGATTCTGTGCAATGTGTAAGCGTACCATTTTTATGTAAGTGCCAAAGCGTGAATGTTATTCTTGTGTTTTCACAATTTTGTGAAAGTTTTCTTGCTATTTCTAGCTCCTAAGTACACAGAGTTTGTAGCGTTTTTATCCGAGGAATAACCAGAAAACAAGGCAAACCGAATTTATGGCCTGCCTCACGCCCAGAATGATCATCGATGCTCGAGCCGACGAGGTCTTAGTTCAAGCTAAGTCTCAAGACGGCGCAATTGAAGAGGTTGAGTGGTGGCCCCAGTTCAAAGTTGGTTCTGACATCGTTGGAATGCCCTTGCCGACTAGTTCTCTCCAGACGTCTGATTGTGGCTTCCCTGTCATTAATCTTGATGACAATGATGTAATGGAACAATGGCTCATTACGTGAAGGACGGATTCAGATGCCCTCGCGTCTGCTTGATTTTGTTAAAAAGCAAGCGATCTCATTACACAAGATCTCCTATTTATTTTTTTTCCCTTTTTTGTGAGAGCTCCCTTGACTAAGGGGTTAGGGTCTCAGAGGCACAAAATGCGTAAACGCTTACACATTGGACTTTCGACCGGGAAGGAACTTGCTCAAAAACTTCCAATGTGTACGGAAGCCTTCACTGAACAAGCGGGACCGGGATGGGTTGGCGTAGGTCGGTATAGATGTTATATAGGAATTATGACTGTTAGCTCTAGTGTTAAATAATGGGACTGTTAGCTCTAGTGTTGAATAATGGGACTTCTTTTCATATATACTGGTTAGGAAGAACAAACAATGTAGAAATTGTTATGAAAATTTGGACAGTGAGAGTTCCCGTGTGGAAAAGGCCCCTTTGGAGCCTGTTGTGGGATTCCGAGGCGTTTTTGGATATGTGAATGGACTTGTTTGAAGTATGGAGTCCGAGTAGTCGGGGCTGCGAGCCATGGGAAAGGTCACCGTGTAGGATTGCGTATGCAGTACAGTGGAACCCGCTTATACCGGATGAGCACGGTACCGGACAGTTTTACTCAAAATGCTCGCCAAATTTACGTCTTAAGTCGCCAATATCTCGCCAGAAAAAAAACGGATGACGAGTCACCAAAGTTGCCGTTGTTTCACTTAAGTAATATCATGTATTTAAAATGTATAATTTACCATTTTAAGATTTACGTTATAGACATTTATTCAAGGTAGTCGGAAATATCGGCGACTTGCCCATCACGACGACAACGGTAGCTCACACAATACACAAAATCACTCAACAATCACTAGGTCGTTCAGCTGATTACTTTATTATGTGAGTCACATCTATCAATGTGATTCGGCTGACTCCTAAACTCTGCTTGTAAATTTCTCCTTGTAGCACTATTCTTTAAATACCCAATGCGAGGTGATTTGATTGCTGCAACGAAACACAATGCGACTTCATCTCTAGAGCTTTAATTGACCTCAGTGGTGAGATTAACCTCTTAAGAACTCGCTTTGACTCTAACCCGGATATTACCTCGAGTTGGATAAGAGAATGTAAACGAAAGCGGTAAGAAGACGCAGCCAAGGGGATTCTCTTTCCCTTGAAACAAAAATCTTTATTGTACACAAGGGAGAAAAGACATCGCCCAAGTAATCGGCAAACAACTTGCCAATCGCCAAGTGACTTCAGATGGACGCCAAACCACGTTCCCAAGTCGCTACAATTGGCGAGAAATCATCGTTGTTGGCAACACTGTATACAGTGTCGGGCTCAAGACTGATCCTTGAGGTAGACCTCTTTCTATCGTTCTCACGTCGGGTAGAACACTACCCACCCTGACCTTGATTTTCCTTTTTGTTAGGTAATTTCCGAGCCACTTTAGAGGGGTCCCGTATGCTAAGTTATTAGCAATTTCCGCTGCAAAATCGTTGTCTAGCATCATCTAGGGGATTGAATTCGAACTAACTATTCCTTTAGTTAGATTTGCCCCAAGCTAGCAAAAAAAGCACGTGGTCAACCCCCTCTCAATTTATCAAGCGTTTTATCTGAAGATTTTATATGCTGAGTAGAATGAAATATATACTTGTTACCGGTGGTGTAATTAGTGGTATTGGAAAAGGTGTAATTACTAGCTCCATTGGAACTATCTTGAAACATTGTGGTCTGGTGGTAACGGCGATCAAGATCGATCCGTATATTAACATTGATGCTGGCACTTTTTCTCCTTATGAGCACGGTAACATAATTGTTCATCTCTACTATAGTTAGAAAGCTCTCTGATGTGTGCCTTATTTCAGGAGAAGTTTATGTTTTGGATGATGGAGGAGAAGTAGATTTGGATCTCGGAAATTATGAACGTTTCCTGGATATCACCTTGCACAGAGATAATAATATAACAACTGGTCGAGTCTATAAGCAAGTCATTGACCGAGAAAGGCAAGGAGACTATCTAGGCAAAACTGTTCAAGGTATATTCTATATTTTCCTGTTTTATTCCAGCCTAACTCTTATTCATTTGATCAGTTGTACCTCACATTACTGACGCTGTCCAGGAATGGATCGAAAAAGTAGCAAAGGTTCCTGTTAGCGCGGATAATCAAGAACCTGCCGTTTGCATAATTGAATTGGGAGGTACCATAGGAGACATCGAAGGCATGCCCTTCGTTGAAGCGTTTAGGCAGTTTCAATTTCGCGTCAAGAGAGAGAATTTTTGCTGCGTCCATGTCTCACTTGTTCCCCATGTAAGTCATCCAAATTGTTTTATTTTTATATAATGAGTTTTCATTGACTATTAGCCTCGTTCAACTGGGGAGCCTAAAACGAAGCCAACTCAATCGAGTGTTAGGGAATTGCGCGGTTTGGGTTTATCCCCGGACTTGATTGTCTGCCGAAGTGAAATGCCCATCAATGAGGCTGTTAAATCAAAAATTAGCAACTTTTGTCATGTTGCTCCTGAACAGGTAAACTCCCAAATGAATTCAGCTATATTTAACTTTAGTCTAATTCGAACCTAAACAGGTAATTGGGATTCACGACTGCACTTCCATTTATCGTGTGCCTTTTATGCTGGAAGAGCAAGGAGTATTGAATTTCTTTAGCGAAAGGCTGAACCTTCCCATATCTTTGCCCAGGCCTCGTCGTTTTATGCACCAATGGCGAGACTTGGCTGATAGGTACACACTTGTGTTTGACAGTCAATTGGCCCCTAATTTCTAACCATTTGAAGGCACGATAACATGACAAAATGTGCCGAAATCGCTTTAGTCGGCAAATATACGCAACTGGAAGATTCGTATGCATCTGTAGTCAAAGCTCTACAGCATGCGTCGTTAACAGTCCTACGCAAATTGCAATTAACGGTATTACTTTAAAAAAATTAAATAATCCGTATATCTAAGGCATATATAGTGCATTGAAGCCTGCCATTTAGAAGACGAGTGCAAGAAAACAAATCCGATAGCCTATCATAAGGCTTGGCAAAGTCTCTGCAAGGCTCAGTAATATTATATTCTTAAGTTCGGTTATAATACTTGGCATTGTTTACTTCCCATACATTTTCTTTTTCTTTCAATGTTTTAAAAAACAAGGTTTGTTTCAACTGTCTCTTGTTTTCAACTGTCTTTTTTTTCAACTGTCTTTTTTTTTCAACTGTCTTTTTTTTCAACTGTCTCGTAGATTAATTCTAAAAAAAATTATGTTATTTTATTAATTTGTATTGAATATCTTGCACTTCATACAGGGGTGTAATTGTACCAGGAGGCTTTGGAAAACGTGGCATGGAAGGCAAAATTGCTGCAGTTCATTGGTGCCGCACCACGAACAAGCCCTTCTTAGGCGTTTGTCTGGGTTTGCAAGCTGCTGTAATCGAATTTACGAGGTTGCTTATCAGACTCATAAATCATGTCTAAGCTGCGAGTAACACATGGGCTTCAATACTAGGAACGTAATGGGTTGGAAAGGTGCCAATACGACAGAAATTGATCCCAAGACTCCCTACCCGGTGATCATTGACATGCCGGAGCATACAGGCAGTCAGATGGGCGGCACCATGCGTTTGGGCAAACGAACCACGCTTTTCAAGGACAAAACATCCACAACATGTAATCTTTTTCCACTGTCACGTGTTTTGCCCACACTATAAGAAAATGTTTTTCTCTCGAAATAGTCAGGTTGTATGGAGGCAAAGATTCTGTCGATGAACGTCATCGTCATCGGTACGAAGTCAACCCGGATTATGTCAAAGAAATAGAAAGCCATGGACTAAAATTCGTAGGTGCGTACATATTTCTAATGTTTGAATTACCCTTTCCTTGGGTTCAATTATTTTACCTCATTTAATTAATGTTTAATTTACGTATCTCATTATTTGTCATCAAATAGTAGTCGATAATTTCTTTGTGGTTAACTTGTTATACTTGTAATTTCTTACGATTAATTTTAATATTATTGCAATTTCAACGGCTTGTTAGGGCACGATGATACGGGGAAGCGAATGGAAATTATTGAGTTGCAAGACCATCCGTACTTCGTTGCTACGCAATATCACCCAGAGTATATTTCCCGACCTTTGAAACCTTCCCCTCCGTATTTGGGTTTATTACTAGCCTCGTGCGGCAAACTGTCTTCTTACTTAAACAAAGGCTGCAAATTTTCGCCTCGTTCCTCTTCCATCGACGGAGAAGCCTCCGGTAACTTTTCTTCTTCAGTATGAAGATTATTTTCTAACTTTTTATTTTGTCTGATTTATTTTTTAGATGACGAAGCAGATGCGTCGATGAAACGTAGTGCGTCTACGCCCTCCACATGTGCAAATAAACCTCATTTCACTGTGGGTTCACAGACGAGCTCGGTTGTGTCTTTAGCTGAATTAACATTAAAATAGCAATTTCGCAGTGATCCCTAAATGACACGATGGTGTCTGTTGGATTCCCTTTTTTTGTATGACTTACGGTTTCATTTTTTCCGATATAACTGTGGACTTTATATGGCACAACTAAATAGAAAAATCCTTGGTAAATTTTTTCTTAGTTCTCGCTGTATTTCAAGCAGTATTTACCATACTTATGTGTGTATCTACATTTTTTTTTTGTACTTTTCATCTGGCCTGGCCCAGCAACAAATTTTAAGGCCTAGGACTACGCAGTTAGTGTCGTAACGGAGACAACAAAGAAGAAGTGGGGGGCTGGCCAGGCCAAAGCATCGTAAAGTTGTAATCTGAGCTCAGGCTAGATGAGTTTTTCTCCCTTCAAATGCCATTTTAACAAGGTCAGCTGCACTTGAGGAGGCTTCCTACTTTGCCCTAACTGCAAGAAGGAGACAAATGCTAAAGTTTTTACTAAACGTTACTGGCCATGTGTTCACCTTCTTTGTCTTTGTCCTTTGATTTGTAAAGAAATTGTCAATTACTGCGAGACGGATGCATTTTCTTGCTCTCATATGTTCTTAAGTTCAAGGGTGCAATGCTTTTTACTGTTTTAAGCTGTTTACGAACAGATTTTCAAGCTATGAAAAAACGGATATGTGTAGTTATATTTGCGACTCGGATTACGGCTGCAGGAGGCAACCTTTGACCTACCCGCTTTTTAGTCCATGAAGTAGCAAAGTCGAAACTGTTCAGTTGGTATTTCTGATACGTACAGTACCAGAGCAGAGCCTACCGTTTTGTGTTGCTAGGCTCAGTTGCTTCACAAAGAACGAGAGTTAAGAAGGGGCGGAGCTAAACCGTGGAGGATGCCAGACGCAAGTATAAAAGGAGCACGTACAAAGCGCGGCATTGCGTGCTGATGCTCTGCTGCTCAGCGGAGTTCTGAAATCATGGCACACGCAATTAGTAGCATAAGGCTCTGGGCTGTGGTTTTAGCTGTTGCCACTTTTAGCGGTGAGTTTGTCCCTCCTTAATTTTTATCAAGTGGTTTTTATTCCTCCCAAAAATTTTAAACGCATATTTCCTTTTTTGAGTTATTCCTTGCCACCACACAGAAATTTCGTTCTCGTAACTGCGTAGAAATTGCATTTTAATTTATTTTTTAACTGCTACTATATCAAGAATGTAACCAGTTTAGTGCATGAATGGTCTATTATCTCCTTAAAAGTTGTTTAATAATGTAATAGAACTTTACGTGTTTCGTTCCTGTGAACATTCATTTTCATTCATTTTCTTGTTGAATTTTGCGTATTCTATAGTGTTCATCGATGGCTGCACTGTTGTGCGTGAACAAACATTCTATCGCCTTTTATAATTCATTTGCAGAATCTAATAGGGCTGATCTAATCTGATTGTTTTTGTAATTAGCTCCGTTGAAAGCCAGCACTGGATTGTTCGAAGTTGGTCAGGAGTACCAGTTCAGCTACGTTGCATGGACCGATACTGGAGTGAGGGATCCCGTCGCTTTTACCTCGGGCTTCGGTTACCGTGCTAACTTGGTGGTGCAACGCACTTCAGCCACATCGGCCATAGCAAAAGTATGACTATTAATTCTCTTTTTTAAACGTTCTAGCTCAGCGGTTTTTGTCCTTAATTTGTTTATTTAATTATTATTATTATTTTTGCTGTACAGTTCTCCGATATTGTGGTTGGCATATACAATGGTCCTGAAGCGGGCGTTGAAAAGACGAACTTCGTGAAGAAGCCTACCGTTACCGCCCCGCTGGAAAAGCCGATTCGCATAACCTACAAAAACGGCAAGGTAAGCTTTTTCTTCCTTTCTTTATTATGCACACGTCGAAAGGTTCGAGAAGATCAAATCCGAGTTGAAGCCCGAGATTTCACCGATTTACCATACGAATAGCGAGCATCTCCCAAGGTCTCAATGTTCAGCGCCATCTCTTTTTAATGGCACTTTAGTTTGCAATAAAACTCAGTGAAACGCGTGCACTGTACTGATATTTTGGAAAGCTTTTTGTGATACCGTCTGATCGAGTATTTTTGTGCCGGAATGCACTGAATTCGTCGATATTTTTATTGCTGAAAGTCCTGATTTCTATATTTCTGTAATTTTTCTGAACGTACATTGTCAAATTTTAAATAAATTTCATAGAGACGCTAATTATTGTGCTTTTTTCCGGGTAGGTTACCGGATTGGATGTAGATCCTACGGATCCTTTGTGGTCCGTGAACATCAAAAAGGGTTTGGCCACGGCTTTGCAAGTAGATGTGTCCACTGGTGGTGATTTTGGCAAAAACGACAATACGTTTTTCCGTACCATTGAAGTAATTACTCTTTTCTTCTTAATGCATCTTTTTTCTGTGTTTGATCGTTGGCTTTTAGCCCATTGTAATATTTCTACGTTTTAAATTTAGAACACGATCACTGGCAATTGCGAGACTACCTATTCTTTTGGTGTGCCAGACAAAAATTCCATCTCTATCGTGAAACAGCGTACCGTTTCGGACTGCACCAATGTTCCCCGTATTTTCGTCAATTCATTCGGTGGAACTACTTGCAGTGGTGAACCGAAGGTTGTTTTACTTCAAAATTGAAAAGTTTAAGTGTTCAAGTTGTAACTGTATAGGATCCAGTGGTTGCTACCACTCAGGCTTACTACCAATTCGATAAGAATATCAAGGGAGGTTTGAAACCCCAGGTCATCTCATCCATGGGTTACAACGTGATCCAATGGCATGCTCCAGAAGGAACACCTTTCTACAACCTTGCCAAGTAAGGTTCTTTCTTATTTGTCCTATCAATCATGCCAAGTTTTGACAAATTAGAAAATTTGGAACCAAGCTGTATATTATAATACTCCTATTAGAATTAAGTTTAATAAACTGTTCTTATTCCTTTCCCTAGCCAAACCATGTTCTTGAAAACATCAGGACCTATCGGTAAAGCGTTGGACTTCCCTGCCAATCCTAAGCATTACGACAGTTTGGCCTTTTCTTTCCGCCGCGAAGTTCCTGGTCCTCAAGATGACGTCGATTTGACTGCCGATGAAAGCTACTTCCACCCCGAAGAACTTGGCTCTCAGGAAGCCCTCCGCCTTAACGTATGTGCCTATTCCTAATTGCAATTTCTTAAATTCTAATATATTTATGTATTGAAAACAATAGATGATCGAAGCTATTCGTGGCGTCGCAGCCCAGCTTGCAGATTCCGTCGACCAAAAGACCCTCGAGTCGCCTGCATTTTATGTGGCTTTGTCAACAATCCAAGCTCTGAATTTGCAATCTTTGAAAGCTACTTGGATGGTCGTCCAGGGTGATCCGGTTAAAAAGTAAGACCTCGTACATTTTGTTTGTCAGTCGAATTTGAGTATTTTCCATACGTTAACTAAATTTCAAAAACTTGCGGAAACGAAGGGCGATTTTCGTGGATCTGTTGCCCTTATCTGGTACCAACCCCGCGGCCGTGATGATCAAAGAATTAGTTTCGGACGGCAAAGTCAGCGACTGGGAAGCCCGTAAATCTCTTTCTTACCTCCCGTACTACTTGCGTGTGCCCACCGAGAAATTACTGGTCGAATACGAAAGCTTGCTTAAGCCAAACCCAAACATTAAGAGCAAGCAGCTAAATGCAGCGGTTTTGCTCTCGTTCGGCCACTTGATCGGCGTGACCTGCAATTCTGGCAAAGGCTGCAAGAATGATGTGGTTAACAAGTACAGCAAAATCTTCCTCGATAGGTTCAAGGGTGAGTCTTCTTTTTTTTTAGAAAAAGGAACAAAATCAGCTTCTGCTATTTATATGTATTCAGCTTATGTTTTTTTTTTTTCGGGAATTCTTATTTACGAACTTTGTATTGTTTAATAGCCTCCAAGGACCACGCTGAACAGACAGTACTTCTCCAAACGATCGCCAACACCAAACTGCCTGCTTTGGTAGAAAAGCTCACTCCTTTCGCCAAAAGCGCCAGCCGTGCCTTGAGACCCCAAGTTTTGCAAAGTTTGCAAGTTTTGGCGAAAACTAAGCGCGACAAGCTCCTCGCCGTCGTTATGCCCATTATGATGAACCCGGCTGAGCCCACTGAAATTCGTATTACGGCCTTTGCTGCCATTTTGAACAACAAACCCTCGTTTCTGGAGCTGCAACAAATCACCGCTGGTATGATTTGGGAAAGAAACGCTGAAGTGCTGAATTTCGTTCTAACCAGCTTCAAAGCGGCTGCCAATTCCAAGAGTCCTTGCCATGAACCTTTGTAAGTTGATTACTTATTTCAGAGTTTGCATTTTCATTCACCGTTTTCTTCTTATTTTATTTTTTCTTGTTGTGGGGTGATCGAGAGCAGCTCAAACCAATTGCAGTTGTTATTGCGTCGTATCGCGCATCTCAAGACTTCTCCCTTCCGTTCTACCAACCGCTGGTTCGATTACAAAGATCCACAATATGGCATGGGGGGTGGATTGCAACTCTTGACCGTTTACAACGAAGAGTCCCGCGTGCCTTTGATTTTGGTGGGACGAGCTTCCTATCGTATATCGGATTATAACTACTTGCCATTAGAGGTAGTTGTTTAGAAACTCGCAATAATCAAGTACATATATGACTTTTTTTTTATATTAAATGTCTAGATATATTTGCGCTTGGAAGGCGTCGAAGATGCGTATGTCAAAGCTTTCAAGCGTTTGGACCCCAAGGATTTCAAGATGGAAGACTTGAAAAACCTTTTAAACTCAATTAAAGTGTCACCTCGTAACCAAGCGCCATTAAAGATTGAATTCGCTGTCCGCTCTCAAGGGTACACCATGATGTACCGCCACGTGGGTGCTGAAGATCTCAAAGAGCTGCGAGAAGGTACTCTAGATTCGTGTACCAATTCGTAATTCCCCACTTGACATAAATGTTTTTTTAGGAAAGGGATTAGGAGAACTAATTGCCAAGGGCCTTCAGCTCAGTCGCAATTTGGTCACTATGGGTGGTCAGTACATGCAGTGGCGTCCTAATGACTTGGGCTTTGCCGTAGGCATTGGCCTGGCCACACCTTCTTTTGGCAAGTTGGATGTCTCTTATGGACCCAATCCTGGTGCTCAAGGCATTTCTCGTGCGGCTAAACTCGACGCGGAGTAAGTTTAAAATTTTCTCAGCAGTTATTAGTTATATTAACAAGCTTTGTGAACTTGTTTCTAGTATTCGACTACAAGTTGTGACTTTCGTCGGCACGCATAACCCGCTCGGTGCTATGCAAGGCATATCCAAAGTGCGCATGTCATCTCTGCACTTGCCGCTTAGCCTGGCTCTCACGTACAATCCCGCAACTCACGAAGCACAGCTGAAATGGGATACGCCTACCCGTAATTGAATCCTATATTCTTAATAATTGATTCTGAAAAGCTTACCCGATATTTTCTTTACGTAGAAGCTAAACCATTGTCTCTCTTCATGTCGAGCAAAACGGTGGCCTTTGTTCTAGGCAAAGATTCCACCCGAGTGTTGGAGGTTATGAAAGAAACGTGCGCTAGCTGCAAAGCTGCGGCGTTGGTAACGTCTGGCAAATTAGGGGGAGTAAGTTGCTTTCGTTTACTTCGGTACCCCGTTTAATGTTACACATTCCTGTAAACGTACTTTAGGAAGTTTTCCGTGATAAGAGCAACGAACGCTTAGGCTTGGAATCCCAAATTGAAGTGATGGATTGCGAACGCTACACTGGTAAGGGTGCTGTTGCTAAATTGCTCTACAACAGCTTCAAGCCTTCCGACATCAATTCCAGGTATAAATTTATTTATAGTACATTATTGTTCTTATTCATTTTAAAGTTCGCAGCATTTTAATGCACAACTAAAAAATATTAGTTTTAAGTAGTATTATTAAATATTTAAAATTTAATTTAATATATGTTCTACTATTAATTCCATGAATGTTTTAATTTCAGGGCAATACATTTTATATGTAATTTCACCATTTTTATTTCACGTAATGTAGGGGAAGCCCCGTGGCATTCTTGGTGATGGGTATGATGCATCTACGCAACTACTTGTACCTGTACCCACGTACGGAGTCTTGCGCTTTCAAAGCTGTGTTGCAGAACGCTAAGGAAAACCCTGCTTCTGCCGTGATTTGAATTTATTTTGACGTCTTCGAAACAGAGCCTTAATTTTTGTTTCTCAAGGTTGAATTGCGTATGAAGCCTGTACTGACTGCAGCCAAGAAAGGCTCCTCAACCATAAGCTTAACTGGCCAATTTCTCATTAAAGGAGAGCCCAACAGGCAGTGGAACATTGATGGAAGCTACGAATTTGAGCCTTTCAACGTCAAGTCGAAATTGAGCATTAAAATCGCTCGCCAAGCTGTGCCTAGCTTGGACCTTAAACCTCGTGCCGTAAGCTTCTATTTCATTTCGTAAGTTTGAGCTTCTAGCTTATCTTTTAATTGTTTAGCTTTGCCTCACAATGAACACTGCTTGGCCCGCGGTTCCTGATGATGTCTTCGAAACACCTTCGACACCAGAGCCTAACCTCAGCAGAGACGCTACTTTAGTTTGGGGCGAAGCTCCAGCTAATGAGTGTCCCCCAGTTGGGGGCAAAGGCGTCGCTAGTTTAGTCGTAAGTTCCTCTGCCCGTCCTTTTTCCTTTACGCGACTCTGTTTTAACGTGTTTTTTAAACACTCGTCTAGATCAGTACTGTTGGCAATATTACTAACGCTCAGCGTGAAGCCGCCACCAAACGTGATCGTTGGCCTTTCACTCAATGTGATGCGGATCGTAGAGGCAATGGACGTACAGGCGTTGTGTGGCCGTTGACCGAGGCTTGCTTTGAAGCTGCCGATGAATACACCACACCTCGCAGCTACGTCACGCACTTCTCGTACAGCCATTTGTCCGACCGAGCTATGCGCGCTTTGCGTCGCCTGGACTTGGCTGTGAAAGCTGGCTTGGTGGCTTACTGGGAATCTCATGCACCCCATAATGACCACGGCCATTCCCATGGTAGTGGCAAGAAAGGACCCAACTCTGGACATATTGAACTCCGGACTGAGTTTGCGCCGGACAACACCGTTGACTTACACGTGCATACTGATGAATTGCACAGCCATTACGAAGATGTAGATATCCTCAAAGGATTAGCTGGTTATCTGCGCAATGCTAGGTTACCCATGGGCCAAGAACTTCTGATAAAAGCCGGACTCATTGGTAAAGACGCCTTTATTACTTCAAAGCAATATTATGATCTCAGGAATATAACCGGTTCTGAATCTTTTCTAGGAATTTGCGATGTGGCTCCAAAAGTTATCGTCAGTTTGGACAACGTAACCATTCCCTACAGTGTGCCCAATTGTTACACTTTGGCCAGTGCTGATTGCTCGGCTGAACCCCGTTATGCTGTCTTAGTGAAGAAGAGCAAACAAGGTTTGCCTTTGGTAAGTTGTTTTTTTGTGGTTGCCCGAGTGTTTGGAATTTGCGTTTCCTAATCCAAAAGAAAGACAAAAAAAAATCTTTACTAATTACACTTGGTCCTTATTAGGCAGCGAAAATTTACATTGGTGGCCATTCCATCGAACTCGCACCTACGGCCAAAGGTATAGACGTTAAAATCAACGACAAAGCGGTAACTATTACCGCAGGCGAACCTTACACGTACCCCGAGAAAGATGCAATTGTGCCCATTGTCACGTAAGTGCTTAGTGTTGTGTTGCTTTAAACAGTACTTGAGAGTGTGAAAGTAACGCTGTTTATATCACGATCATAGGATTATCAAACTCGGGGCGCGATATTTCATAATTGCGCCTGAATTGCGCCTGTCTTTGCGCTACACAGGAGACGATTTGACCATGTTTGTACCTGCTTCGCACCGTGCTTCACATTGCGGCCTCTGCGGTGATTTCAATGGTCAATCCGGAAAAGAGTTGATTGGACCTACAGGCTGTGCTTTAGCGACTGGTACCGATTTAGCGAACGCCTACATATTGAAGGATAAGGCCTGTAAAGAAAGCATCCCTAAAACCCAGTGCTTGCCCAGCGATGGTGGTAAGGATTCGTTAACATTACGAGAAACTAATAACGAGGATTTTGCTTTCTGTAGCTGCACCTCCAAAGGACAAAGGAGGCATTGTGAGCTTTTTGGACATGCTCCATAATTGAAGCCTGCCCTATAAAGGGCAAGAATCTCTACTTTAATTTGACAGTGCTTCCTAATGATGTGTCAGTAAATCCTTATAACTTCAACTGTGTTTTGTATGATTGTCGACAGTTAACACTGAGTTATTGTCAAGCCTGAGTGCCCAACATACACATTTTCTTTCCGATTCCGTTGTCTATGTATTACTTTTTGGGGTTTGTCTTGGTTAAATTGCTCTTTTAAATGAAATTTTTAGGTGGACTTCATTAAGCGTGAGAAATTTAAAGGGACCCAGAAAAGTTCAAATTATTGACTTTAACATTTTTAAGCGGAGCAACAGGACGAAAAAAACTGGAAGATTTCAAAATCTGAATTGCGTTCCGCCAACATTAAGCTGCTTGTTTCCGATACTAGGTGGCGGTTGTACGGTTTTTTGGTCATTATGAAATATTTTTATCAAGGTTTCTTTTCTTTACATCTGTGGGCCAGCAGTTTTAGTTAATCATCAGACTCGCAGAAGTCTAGGTGGAGGATTTAACTCGAGTCCTCCTCGAAGTTTTACTATGAGCGTGATGTGCTATGTATAATCAATAATTTATTCCACGAAAGGAATTACTCGGATTTGTTCCTGTTTCTGAGAACGAAAAGTAAGTAGAATATAGTAAAGAAGTAAATAGATTATGATCTGTTTCGTCTTATCAGCAGTCCTTACCTTAAGGAAAAATTATTTGCATTTGGCCGCAACACGTATCACATATCAGTCATAAGAAAAGACTTATTAAAACTTTTTCCATGTATACCGTTTTTGTTGTCGTCTGAAAGGAACGTACCTGATTACGTTTAACAGCAATCTCCTTTAGCGATGTATACCTTTAGGACCTTGTTCTCTAATTCTCCCTAAGGTATCAGTACCAGCGAGGACAACTCTAATCTTTCTGATTTCCTTTTTATCCCCGGCTTGCAATTGTCCAGAAATGGAATGCTTGACGCATGTTTTAGTTTCTTTCAACCATTTGTCGTAGCTGTGCATTGTTGCTTTTGATTTTCTCATAGCGTTTTAACCCAGAAGTTTCTTAGAACCACTTCCTCCCAACATCAAGATTAACCAAGCATGACAACCCCTCAAGCTAGACTAGCTGTTTTTATTCTCGACAATGTAACAAGGTAAGAACCAGTCCCAAAATGGTAGCTTTCAGTTTCCCTTGCTTTTATCCTAGTGATCAGTCATTTGGATCCATTTGCTTTCCCCCCCGCAAAAGGTGGAAAAGCCCCACCGATCTAGGCTCAATGCGCTAAACAATGTATTTTCGATTTGTCATTCTTCGATTTGACAAGTCACGTCTGCGTCTTCTTTCTTTTGCTTGGATTGCCTCTAAGTATAGAAGCCTCAGAAATTTATTTCACCCTTCTAAGCTTCTTTTTTCTTCATTTGGTATGTTCTCGCAGCCCATCTGGAATCGATAACGAACTTCCGATTTGCACACAAACTACCACTGCTGCTTTTCAAATAGGAAACCGGTATGTTTTTGGTAATGATAGGGAGGTTCGCTTTGTCTGCGTTTCCGGATGCGGTGCAGGTGAACGGAAATGTGAATTGCGGACACCCTTATCATCCATTCATATCGTAAAAAAAATCGCTTTCCACACAACATAATTTTGTTAAAGCTTCAAACTTGAAATCTTACAGGTTTAAGATTTTTCGGTAACGTACTGTTTAGAATAGTGAAATTCTCGCCTCCTACTTTATCAGACTACCTTATCACAGGTAAAAATTCGAGACAGTTAATCCTCTCGGAGCCGCCATATGTTCATGCAACTTGGTTATGCAGCCTTACCCAGAATAACAGGTGTTGGATGTTTACTTGCCACATTTGAGTGCTGAATTCCCTTCCAGTGAGTAAGGAACGTGTGTAATTATGTGAAAAACTAAAGGTTGAAGGCCCTTCATTGCAATGTCGTTCACCCCAAAGTACCCCGAATACTGAAAAAGGGGGGAAACAGACCTGGTCGTGGGTTTGTGCTGGGAAGCCATGCAAAGTGACGATTTTTATTGCCAAGTCTTGTCCCTGGCCCAGTTTTGACTAATACTAATGTTTTATATAGTTAGCGTGCGCACGATTTTCTACTTTTGTATTTATTTTTCCTACTTTTTTTTTCCTATGCTTTCAGGAGTATCAAGCATGGAGAACCAAAAAGTGTGGGTTCCTGACCCCGTCCGGGGGTTTGTGTTTGGCGAAATTGTGGATTTGGCAGCAGATGGAGTTGTGGTTCAACCTTTCGAAAAGGGCACCAAAGCTATCACTTGCAGCTATGATCGACTTTATCCGGCTGAAGATGATAACTCCAAAGTTGTCGAGGATAATTGTAATCTTATCTTTTTAATGAAGTATACATTTTTCGACTCTAACGTCACTTTTTTCCTACACAGGTGCTTTGATGTACTTGAACGAAGCCACTTTGTTGAATAATGTGGGCCTGCGGTACCAAAAAGACCTTATTTACGTAAGTTTAGGGAAATTTTGAGTAATTTCTGGGCACTTATGTTTCAAGATATCTCCATGGGAGGACTATAAAAAGTTGGAGAACATATGCTTAATGACTATCTTTATAGACATACGTGGCAAATATTTTAATCGCAGTGAACCCGTACTACGAAATTAAAAACCTTTATACAAAAGATACCATCAAAAAGTATCAGGGCAAGTCATTGGGCACGCTCCCACCCCATGTCTTCGCTATAGGTATATACTAAAAATTTTATAGCAATTGTAAAGAGGATTGAGTATGGGTTTTTGTTCGTTTTATTAGCGGACAAATCATTCCGAGACATGAAGGTCTTAAAACAATCCCAATCCATCATCGTATCGGGAGAATCGGGCGCAGGCAAAACGGAATCCACTAAATACATTTTACGGTATCTCTGCGAAACCTGGGGCTCTTCAGCTGGGCCCATAGAGCAGAAAATCCTTGACGGTAAAAAGATAGAACAAAAGGGGTTTTCCAGTACTATTTGTCTATACTCTATATTGCAGCTAATCCGGTACTGGAAGCTTTCGGTAATGCCAAGACAACTCGCAATAACAACAGCAGTCGGTTCGGCAAGTTCATCGAGATCCATTTCAGTGACAAATGCGCTGTGGCAGGAGGTTTTATTTCCCATTACTTGCTGGAAAAATCGCGTATTTGCTCCCAAAGCAAAGAAGAGCGCAATTACCACATCTTTTACCAACTCACGGCAGGAGCGCCTGAAACCTTGAGAGAAAAATTGAAGCTTTCTAGCCCGGACAATTTCAGCGTAGGTTAAGATTTTTGAAACATTGTAATAAAGACGGCTGAATTTATTTTCATTTTTTTGCAGTATTTGAGGCAAGGTTGCACCCAATATTTCGCGTCAGGCGAAACGGATAAAACTATGGCTAGCACGCGAAAAAGCAGAGAACATGCTACCAAGGGCTCTATGAAAGATCCATTATTAGATGACGTCAAAGATTTCCAACATACTGATAAGGTAAAGTTTTTTCCGTTGATTTTGTTTTCGTACTTATGATCAAATTCATAATGTGTCTGTTTTCTTTTCTTGTGTGCATCCCAGGCATTAGGAAATCTCGGTATGGGTGAATCCGAACGCTTTTCTATTTATGCCGCTGTGGCTGCAGTTTTGCACTTGGGTAACGTGATGTTTGAAGACAATCCAGATGATGTCAAAGGTAAGAATATTATACTAAGAGGAATAAGTATGATTTGAATATGTACTTGTTTGTAGGCGGCTGTAGGTTGGCTCCTTCTACGAAAGGATCCTTGGCGATGGCGGCAACTTTGTTGGGGGTCGATGAAGATGATCTGCATCAAGCAATGCTATCCAGAGTGATGCAGACAAGCAAAGGGGGTCTAAAAGGCACCGTAATTATGTAATTTTTGTTTTGTGAGAATTTTTCAGAGTTTCGTTCACTAACCGAGAGTATTTGATGTGCTTAGGGTTCCATTAAAGGTCTATGAGGCTAATAGCGCTCGGGACGCTCTAGCCAAGGCAATTTATAGCAAGCTTTTTGATCATATTGTACACCGTATTAATGAAAGCATTCCATTCCAATCCTCTTCCCATTACATTGGTGTATTGGATATTGCCGGCTTTGGTAAGTGCTGTTTGTTGCATTATTTTTAAGTTTTAATAATCATGTCTGGCTTTTAGAGTACTTTACTGTGAATAGCTTCGAGCAGTTTTGCATCAATTATTGCAATGAGAAGCTCCAGCAGTTTTTCAATGAACGGATCCTGAAAGAAGAGCAAGTTCTTTACGACAAAGAAGGATTAGGCGTCAAGAAGATTAGCTACGTGGACAATCAAGATTGCATTGGTAATTTCAAATTATTAGCCCAGAGGGAATTTTTTTTTTGTAAAAATGTGTTCGTTTCTTTTTGTACCCAGATTTGATTGAAGCTAAAGGCAATGGTATACTGTCGCTCTTGGACGAAGAGTCCAAACTTCCTAAATCCAGTCATAACCATTTCACGAGCTCGGTTCACGCCAACTACCCCAATCATTTCCGCTTAGCACTGCCCCGTAAATCCAAACTACGTGATCATCGAGAAATCCGGGACGACGAAGGTTTCTTAGTCCGTCATTTTGCCGGAGCTGTCTGCTACCAAACTGCCAAGTTTATTGACAAAAATAACGACGCTTTACACGCCTCCCTAGAAGGCCTGGTCCAGGAGTGCAAAAACACCTTCATAAAGGGACTATTTGAATCATCGAATGGAACCCAAAAGGGCAAGCTTTCCTTTATTAGTGTGGGCTCCAAATTCCGTATCCAGCTCTCGGAGTTGATGGACAAATTACGTGGAACGGTAAAAAAATAAAAAATACTTTATATTTTTTAAGATAGCACTTAATAAATGACATTTTTTCCCCAGGGTACCAGCTTTGTTCGCTGCTTGAAACCGAATTTGAAAATGGTTGACCACTTGTTTGAAGGAGGCCAGATTTTGTCCCAGTTGCAGTGCTCTGGTATGACGACCGTCCTTGAGTTGATGCAGCAAGGTTATCCGTCCCGTGCCCAATTCTCGGATTTGTACAACATGTACAAATCGTACTTACCACCGGAATTGGCGCGACTTGATCCGCGATTGTTTTGTAAAGTAAGCTTCTATATAAGCTTTGTGATTTTGGAACTTTCGGATGCAAATCTAAATTAATCGTTATCTTATAGGCCTTGTTTAAAGCGTTGGGATTAAACGATAAAGACTTCAAGTTTGGCCTGACCAAAGTATTTTTCCGGCCTGGAAAATTTGCCGAGTTTGATCAGATTATGAAATCGGATCCTGACAATCTGTCCAGTTTAGTCAAACGTGTCCGTAAATGGCTTTTAGGTTCACGCTGGAAGAAAGCACAATGGTGTGCGCTCAGTGTCATCAAGCGTAAGTCTTTATTTTTCATTTTTCGCTAGCCTAAACTTTTAATTTTTAGTAACAATCATTCTAAGTTTTTACACTTTCGTGTCATTATTTTCCTATTTTCTCAACGTTTAAAAAAACTCTAGAGACTATTCATTTTATACGCTTTAACCTATACTTTTTAGTGCGCAAGAAAGTCGAGTATCGTCGAGAAAACTTGGTTATTATACAAAAGACCGTCAGGATGTACCAAGCCAAAAAGAAACACCGCCCCCGATACCAAGGAATTAGGAAAATCAAAACTCTGCAGGTAGCAACCAACCCTAGTTTTACCCTGTTAGATTACACGTTAATATTTTAATATTCCGCTTTTAAGCATAATGTGAAGCAAATGAGTGCCATGGTATCTCAGTTGAAGAAGGACAAGGAAAGTTCTCAGAAACAAGTTCAAGCACTGCAGGATAATATAACTACTGCCATTCAGAAGATTAAAGTATTCAGTTTTCAGAATGTTTTGTTGACTGACGCTTATGATAAGCTTTGCTTGGTTATAGAACGCGCCGAACTTGAAACGAGAAGAAATTGAAGTCATTCACTCTGACTTAGTGCGCCAAGCTAATATAGAGTTCGCGTCTCTGAAAAGCAAAGTTGAGCAGCAAAAAGTTGCTGAAGAGCAGGAAAAGTTGCGCAAACTTCAAGAAGATATGGAAAGGGAACGCAAACGTCGAGAGGATGAAGAAAGTCTCCGTAAAGAAGAGGAAGAGAACCGGAAAAAGTACGTACATAATTCGGCTTCGTTTTATTCATTACCTCTCATATTCATGAGAATTGACAAGACGGTACCTGGTTTTACGTGGGCTTATAAATGCGGGTTTTACGGAATATTGTTTTAGGCGTGCGGAGATAGAAGTGCGTCGTAAAGCTGAAGAAGAACAACGCAAGAAAGAAGAAGTGGCCCAACGAGAAGCAGCTGCAGAGATGCAGAAGCAGCTTGATCGCGAAGCTACAGAGGAAGCAATATTCCAAGAACAACTTCAACAGGAACGCCGAGATCACGAGTTGGCTATGAGGCTGGCTCAGGACAATAATAGCCAAGTAGAAGATATATCGCAGCTGAAAAGGTATCCAAACATGTGTTTTTTCAACATTCCAGCATTCTTTTGTGCAACACGATACGTCTTCAGCACCGTCTCCCTTTTTGCAATTACCACACCCATTTGATACCTGCCTAAAAGTTCAAGCTATCTTCAAGGGTATCAAGTGGGGATTTACTGTGCTTCTTGTTTGAGGGCGTATTGGAAACATCTGTAACCGACCTTAAGGACGGCGAGGATGTTGCTCTACGGGCTATTTTTACTTTTTTTAACAAGAAAAAATCCAAAAGAACACACACTTGGACCGTCCTCTTGGGCTTCTACTATTACCTATTTTTCTTTTTTGTCTTTGTCCTCTCGCCCGAACAGTCGCACTGTGGAAGAAGAGCTTCGGGGTTTGGATAGAAAACTTCATAGGTAATGTACTACCTGTTGGCCAACTTGGAACCTGCTTTTCATGTTATGATTTTTTCTTCTTCTTCACATTTGCTTTTTTTCATTCGTTTCAGCATGGTTCAGAACGCTTCTTTTACCTATGAGTTTTTTCTTGTGGGGCGGCATTTTTAAATGGGCTATTATAGGTCGGACGTGGTGTTGAGTCAACGGGCCGCGCTGGCAAATAAAAAGTACGACTTATCCAAATGGAAGTACTCGGAGTTGAGGGATACAATTAATACTTCGTGCGATATTGAACTGTTGGAGGTGAGTTTTTGCACTTTTTTCAACCAGTGCTATAACTGAATAACAACTATTCCTTAAAACGCAGTAGTCACCTATTTTAGATGTTGGAGGTTTCTTATGGATGCTTGCGTAGTCTTACATAATTATAAGAATGTCCAACTTTTCTTTCCTATGTTTACTTTTGAAAAACCCGTTCACGAGTTCAAAACTTTTGAGCATCACGTCACTGACAGCATGGTGTTATCTCGTTACCGTTATTAGTGTTCTTTTCCATGCTTGAAACAGTAAACAAAGCACAGGGTAAACAAACCATCGTTACGTATACGTCATTGATGTGAAAAAAGCCACTTACTCGTATTTTTTTTATTTACATTTCTTTCTTTATTGACTTTTTATTTATTAGCGTTTACTTTACTCTATTGTGCGGTATGGAAAGAAAAATGGCACGAAGAGCTAGACTTGTTGCTCTTTTTATTAAGACAAAGCAGTTTTTGTATTATATTGTCTGTAAAGTTGGTATTTGCTTAGATGTACTTTTGGATTCCTTTTCACTGCAAACATTGATCTTATGCCATGCCTACCGCAACTACGCGTGATTTTAACAAGTGTTAAACTGTCATTTGTAGAGTTGTCGTGAGGAGTTTCATCGACGCTTGAAGGTTTATCATGCTTGGAAGGCAAAGAACAAGAAAAAGACAGCCAACATGGACGAGAATGAGCGAGCACCCAAGTCGGTCCTAGAATCCGGTACATGATTTACAGTTTTGCTCAGAATTGCAGCTATTATTAATGTGATTATGCTTGTTTGCAAGCAGTCAAAAGCCCTACTGTGCATCCAATTGCTCCCATAGTGAAAAATGACGCCCAACGCTACTTCCGTATTCCTTTCGTGCGACCTACAGATAGCGAAACTAGCGAAGAAACTACCAATAGTCGACGAGGGTGGTGGTATGCCCATTTTGACGGCCAGTGGATTGCTCGTCAAATGGAGTTGCATCCCGATAAACCACCTGTTCTCCTCGTAGCCGGTAGGTCGATTTCTTCTTCTGCTTTTCCTCCATTTCCCCTCCCCCCCCCCTTTTTTTTCTTTCGGTTCCTGTTTTCTATATTCATTACATTACCAGGTATTATTGACACAAGGGTGGTTTTTGTTTAGGCAATTTTTGTCTAAAAAAAATTGTCCCAACTTTAAATTGGGTTCTGATTAAGTTACCACAGAAACTCGTGACGAGTTGAATTAATATATGTCTTTATTTGAAAGTCAGTCATCACAATTCTTAATGAGGAAAATAATTATTTTCTTTATATTTTCATCTGTAGGCCGTGATGATATGCAGATGTGTGAATTGGGCTTGGATGAGACTGGCTTGACTCGAAAACGTGGAGCGGAGATCCTGGAACTTGAGTTCACCAAAGAGTGGGACAAACATGAAGGACTCGCCTACGTGCGCCCTGCTGATCGTTCCCAGAAGCGTCCAGCTATCACGCCTGTCAATAAGTAAACAGATAGTTTTTTCCTTGTTCAAAGGGGTTAGACGAACCCCCCGAAAGGTATTCTGTTGTGGACTAAAATTGTCGACGATGCCCAAAACTGAAAGAAAAAAAATCAACATTTTCTTTTGTTTTTATGTTTTTGCCTTTTCTCGGTAAACTCTAGTATGATTTCCCTCTTATCTGTCTAGGATCGTTGGATCTCTTTGAAACTGTATGCGATACTTTTGACTTTCCACCCTGAGTTTTTCTCGGCTGCTTTTACTTCTTTATCAGTTAGGGAGGAAATTGTACAGCTTTGATAAATTGAGACCGAGGTTTGACAGTTTCTTAATTTCCTTTCGAGTCAGTACATTCCTTGTGCAGTGCACTTCTATGTTTAGACAGGGGTCGGTGTGATTATTGCTATACATGCCTAGCATTCCAAACTGTGTTGTTCCGAGATGTGTCCTTTTGGCGCCGCAATATAGGTTACATTACAAACTTTAGCTGCTTGTTGTCGCCCAACAGTATCCATTTTTCTTTTTCATTTGAAATACTTTCCAAGATTTTTTATTTTGACAGTTTGTGAAGTTTCCTTCTGTTTTCTGTTAGAAAATAAAATTACAGGTGTTACTATATAGTAATACTACATGGTGTTACTTATATAGTAACTTATATAGTAACATTATATTGATATGGTGTTACTATATAATAATGTAAAATAATTAATGACTCGGCTATGAGCGTATAACGGATAGTCGATGTTTAACCATACGAGACAGATGCAGATATTCATAGCAGAAAAAAAACCGTTAAGTCGTTCACAATTATGCTGTTCTTGTCCTTTGTAGTGATACAGTTGATGAGCCCAGTGCTCGTTAGGTTTGACATTGGTAGTTATAGATAAGGTTCTAATCTAACGAGCCTGGGTGGTCGCAAAGGGTGTGAAGGAGTACAAAGTTCGGTAACTACTTTTGTGAGGCACGTTGTAATTTGAAGGGACCCGTGGACTAAAAGAAGGCTGATACCTAGCTTTCACTACACTCACCCTGTGCTTCTTCCCATACTTAGTTAGTAATTATCTTGCCTCGTAAAGCTAATCCTATATCCAGCTACTTTCACTTAGAAAACGACTTGCAGTTAGCTTCCGAACATCATTTCGGTGACCGAGGATTGAAGGGCCTAGCATGTCAATATAAAGCAAGGGCTGTTAATTCCATACACGTGGGAGTCGATCGGATCGGTTTGAAAGTCACGTGGGTTGTCCATAGCACCTCAGCTCAGTTTCCTGCATGTCAAGCGTTAAGGAAGTCCCGGCGGTTAACGTGTTGACCATTTATGTGTAAAGGTGGGTAAGTGGTTAATGAGTGCCCGGAGAAGTAAATGTCTATGTCAATACTTGGCAAGTAGGGAAGTGTTGTTGGAATATAGAGACCAGCATCGTTAATACCCTCATATCCCGTGTGCTAGGGGTTTGGGGAACGTCTAACCTGTTGATTGCAGGTAATCAGGATGGACGGAACAGCAATTGAGGGGAGAGACTAAAAGCCTTACCTCAATGCTCCAATTTAGTCCGGTGTGGGCCGAGTTGGCTAAGCAATTTTGCGTGAAAAGCGCTCGCTTGACCAGCGTTCCTTCCGTCTATATATGTGTGTGAGAATAATATGAGCTTTAATGTGCATGCGGGGGAAGAAGGTACCCTAAGTACCGGTAATTTCTTTAGATAAAAAAGGAATTTCTCCTATATTCTTCCCGTGATTAGACAGCTCGGCACTTGAGAGGAGTGGCGAAATTAACGGCCAAGATAAAAGGGTCGCTCTTTTGTCACTGAACACATATGACTAACGAGTCTGGCGCTAAGTAAAAAGCCTTGGAAAAGGAAGTAACTAGGTAGTCTTGGAGAATGAGAATTGTAGAATGTATTTAGTAGAACTACATTTCGCTTTGCCCTACAGATCCATATAGTATCCTTCTTAAGACTCAGAGAGGTCTCATAACAAAATTCCACCACTTACCAGCCTTAATGTTCACAGGGAGTGAAAATGATTTTTCAACGCAGCTCCTTAATTGTCCTTGTGTGCGTATCTCGGGAAATCTGAGATTTATGACGAAGGGAGACAGCCGTGTTTCGCTGAAGCTTTGACGCTTGGAGCTTTGGATTTTTTTTTTTTTTTTTTTTTTTTATGGAGCAGAGGCTTTGTGCTGCTGCACTCGTACTGGATTGGCTTGATCGTAAGTAGAAGCGATACGAGAAGGATGTGAAATTATAAATGTATAAGAGTCAACTAATTCCGGCGTCGTCTTTTATCCCCAGTCAAAGTTTTGCTCAGTGTGTTGAGATGAGTCTCTACCTGCGTAACATAGAAGACACAGAAAACGAGCAAAAAGCAAATTCAAAGAGATTAGACTCGTGCTTCAGAAAAATTGGAAGAAATATTTCTGGGCTATGTTTGGCTTAAAGTTTGTTAGGCTTCCTTCATAAAAAAGAAATGAATGTAAAATGTTGATGTCAAACTTTTGAGCTTACCACTTTGTAGAATAGACATGGTACCGGAAGTTCGTCTTCACCATTCGGGCAATGACGTACGCCATCGCAAAGTTGGTAGTCGTCAATACAATTCCATGTACCTTCTTTGTTGGGAGATGGGCAGTAGAACTCTGTTTGGCCGTCTTTCGTCTTGGGACACTCTATGGGATATTAGATTTTTCTATTACCAACTTAGATTTTAAATAGATTATATTGCTGTTCTTTTAATATTTTTTGCACGTACCGCCTGACCGAGAAAGAAAGCGATAATGATAGAATGGATCTAGATGAATTGGATAGCGTTTATCCAAGTTTTTTTTCAGACGACGGACGTGGAATTCGTTGTTCTCATCTGGTAAAACTTCTTGGGTATCTGATGCTTTGAAGTCAGCAATGGGAGGTGGACAGCAATCGGGATAACTTTGCTGGACACGGTATTCAGATATCCCAAGAGAGGGTCGTTCTTTTGCCTCCTCCGCCCCCAGTGACCTGTCCTTAATTTCGTTAGAGTCAGGTTTGGATGGTGACGGGCCGATAGTTCCTAGCCAGTAAACTGGTACTTTCACAGCGTCTTCATCTTGGTATTCCAATTCTGGGATTGGAAGTGCCACACTTTGGCTCAGGCGGCTTAACAAGACTGAATATTTGGATGAGCCTGTTGGGAGTAGTATGTTAGTCTCCCGGCATGTTCCCAGCCACATCAACAAACATAACGTCCCCATGTACACCCATATGTGCAATTTAATCATCTAGGGAATTATGTACCGCACTAAGCAAATTTGTAGGTTCCAAAACTGATGTGATCCAGGGTTTCACTTCCGATCAAGTGGAATATCGCTTTCAGACTAAAAGCACCACTGTCTTCATGACCGGCCTTTCCTGATGGGTATGTAACCTGAATGATATCTGCGCTGCTGCTGTAGGTGTACGACAGCTGCAGTTTTGAACTAATGCCCATTATACCCTATAGCTGTCTTTATATGCGTCGTACCCAAAAGGTCCAACAAGTCGACCCAACTCTTGGACCTGCGCCTGTGGTGTTGGCTTTTACGTAGAAAGTGTATATCGCGGATCCTACCACATATTCTTGGGGACATTTTTTTTCAGTAGGTGAGTAGGGTACACTTCAGTTAGTATTAAGAAGCCTTAAATTGTTTAGATTTATTTCCGGGGTAGATTATTTTCAATAAGTTAGTAATCGTTTTGCATCTCGAATAATACCATGTGGAACTTACTGTCAACTTAATACTTGCCGACTTTCATATATTTTCTTTGTTCCTGGCACTTGACGCAACATATTTTAACGTGTGTGAATTGGTTTTATCTACATCGGTCATCGCTTATTGACATAGAGGTGTTGAACAGGTTTTTATTCAGAATGAGTGGCATAGTATGTAGCAGTGTACTCCAAATCGGGTTCCAATATACCGTCTGGTGCCATATACATTTTTAATGAGCTTGATATCTTGCATTTTGCTTATTCAGGACTTCCACTGTAAAAGAGACAGCACTGGCACGTCGAACTTTCTGTATAGTACAGTAAAGTACAGCTAAAGGTGTACACCGGGAAGAAAAACGTCCAATCAGAGCGCGAGATTGCGAGTTTAACCCTTCTCCGAACGACTGAGCTAATGCTTACCATTAGCGCTTCATGAATTTGATGCGTAAACGCGCTTGCTGGCAGCTTTACGGTAAGTTAAACTTCTCGGCTAATTAAGCCCTTTTAAAATCCAATGGGTTAGATAAATTTAGTTACATAAGGCTATAAATTTAACGACCTATTAATCTGAGTTGACAGTTAGAAACCTTTTCCCCAACCGTTCGGATATCGGAAATAGTGCCCTGATCGTTATTTGTACGCATCGTATTTCTCCGAACATGTCTCGTCTTTTCTTCGAACAAGTTTTCCGTTTTCCTTCGATGTATTAATTACTAGCCTTCCCAACTATAAGGCATTGCAACCATTAAACCGTTTCCGCATCGCCAATCAAATTCGGCTCGTACCAACGATCTAGCAGGTTATTTCTTTGCCCGCGGCTCTTCGACGCTGTTGTTGTACGTACATATAGCACATACGGTACTCCAGTTTTAGTCCCCTTGTATTGACTGTGTGGATTGCACTTCATTTATCCCAATAGACTGTGGTACTGTTTACTTATATTGTGTAGTACATGATTTGTATACTGCACACCAGATGGATAAACTTTACCATATTTTCTAGCAAACTAAGCTAATTTACAATTTGTCGTTTATCAAGCACAAACGGAGTGTATAGGTTTAACTTAATATTGGTTTAACAAATATATAGCTAAGATCAGTGGTCCCCAACCACCGGACCGCGGCGGATGAAGTAGTGGAATGCGCCTGGACCTGTATAGTGCACATACTAAACTACTTTCACTGCACTACTTTGACTTAATTCTTAACATTAAAAAAAATAATTAGAATTCTTTTAAGTTGCAAGCCTGAAGTACTATAGGCGAACGACCAAAGAAGAAGCGACCATTTTAAAGCATGACTTGGGGAAAAGTGAACAAAATTATCACCCCGAAAACTTTACGGGTGACCAGGGAGCATATTGAAACGAAATGAAAGTATCTGGGTTATGCTGGCTAACTTGTATAGGCCTGTTGCTGCAAAGTTAAACCTAAGACAAATTTGTTTTAGACAATTCCATCGAATTTGAATAGTGCGCGTTACTGGAAGGGCTGCAAGCGGCGCTTTGTCCAACTTGCAGCCTCAGTCGCGCTCGCAAAGTCGAACAAGTTACATGTTCAGACAGAAACTATGCATAACTTTATATAGAATAGTTGTGTTTTTAGCTGAATTTACGTAACTTACACTGTCTGCAGTTACGAACAACATTCCTGTTAATTTATAAGCATTCATTCAGCTTCATTTGTGGATTTTGTGCGTGTTTTCAGTGCGAAGTTTCATTCAAACGTTTGGGCGTGTAGGCCTTTTTTAACGTCTAAAACGGACGATTTTGTGACATTTGGGCTTTATAAGCTCAAACACGATGCCGCTGGGTTATTCTTTTTCACCTTTTGCCTGCTTCAGTTGGTAATTATTATTTGAATATTTTAGGAGAGACATCCTTATTTCTTAGCGTCAATTCAAATGAAGCTGAGTGAAAACAGCATGCCACGTGGGAGAGTTATGTGTGAGATTAAGGAAAGATATTTTTAAATGTATTTAACAGTATAATTTAATGCAATAGATCAGGAATAATAAAAGGAATAAAGTAGGTCCGTCCTCTTTACGTCGCAGCTCTCGTTCTTATGACGCTCTTATGAATTCGCCTTATTAGTTAGTTAGTTATACATGTAAACGAATGTTTATATTTCTCCATTCATACATCGTCGTAAGCAATTGTAAGCTTTTTTGCTTAATCCCGAAGTGTAGCTAGGAGACGTGGACTTTCCACAATTTCGTTCCTATCCATTTTTTGTGTACAGTTACTTGTTATTTGTACAGTTATTTGTTGTGTACACTTATTCATTGCCATTTTCCTTAATTTTGGGGTGGAGGGAATAGTATTGCTAACACAGAATGCCAGAATACGGAATTAAAAAAAAAACTACCCAACGCAGTGCCTAATCACATTGCTTGTTGCTAACGTTACCATGGCCTCTGGCGAATGGATACAGCGCTCTGTATTCCTTCGCCGCCACTTTGCGTAGTGGACGGAATTAATCCCGCCAGCCATTTTGTGAACGCCAAGCCGACTCCACGTCAGGTAATTTGCTCCCGTTTTATTCAAATTTGTCGACTCCCGTCCGACTTTTGTCAAACTGAAAGGCAAACAGACCTAAGTATTATGCAATCAGCTTGCATATGATCACATTTTGTTAATTAAAAGTAGCAATGTTGATAATGTTCGACATTATTCCCATGGGTAAGCGTCAGTAGATTTCGAACAATTTTTGGAACGTTTTCAAGTTTATTCGCTCGCATTGGCTACATATTGCCATTAATTCAATTAACAACTACTAGGAGGTTACCATATTCTGCCTTCCGTTTCCTCTAGTTAGGCGAAGATTTTGTTTGTCCTATTTTTTCACGAAAATGTTCAAAATACGATTTGAGCAATTTCCAGATTTCTCTTAATTCCTCAATACTCATGACTACCAACAAAGATACACCCCGGAGGGTAATCCCATTTTTGGATTAAAAAAATTATCAGTGTAAACAAATTTAGCAATTTTCCGGCTAAAAAACGGAATATTAAAAATTCCCGCATGGCCGCCATTGCCGGTGCCGGTCAAAGCTCCAGCGAACGTTTTGTCCCCTGTCGCTTAACCGAGTGCCCGCCCTGTTCCGCCATTTTGATTTGTTTAGTCCTGTGGGATGACGTAGTTTTTTCGAGTCTCAAATTCAACTTGTCAAAGCTTAAAACCGTGTTAAGTTGTGTTTAAAGATGAACAGTATTACTAAGAGTTGTCACTTTTATATTTATTAGGTGGTGACAACTTTCACAAAAAGTTATATTGTTACGACGTGTTAAGTGTGTGGTCCTTTCCCTCCCGTTCCGATCAGTCAACTTTATCCCCATGCGTTTTGCCATCCTTTTGGAGAAAAAAAGAGAACCGAAACGTTTTTGTCTGCTAAACTGAGGATGCATGGAGACAGCTATTATTTCATGTTCTGTGGGAGCCGCCAGAAGAAAAGGTATGCCAGGAGTTCAAAAGTGTTGTGGTCGGTTAGGTCTTTAGCTGCAACATTGTAACTTCCTGGGGGTCAGAAAAGACAAATTTCCACAATCAGTGACAGTGTTACAACGTGCTAAGCGTTTGGTGCTGATCCATTCCCTCCTCCTGTTTCGCTCAGCCAACTCCTTATCCCCTTGCCTTTTGCCATCCTTTTGGTGAAGGAAGCGAGAACCGCCAATTGTGTATCTGCTAAGCTGAGGCTGTGGGGAGACAGCTATTATTTCATGTTCTGTGGGAGCCGCAGGAGAACCAGATGCCAGGAGTTGAAAAGTGTTGTGTCCGCCTGAAAGTATGGTGGAATCCGGATGCGATTTTGCCGTGTTTTCAAGATTGTTGCTGTTTAGTGGTGATCCACATGTTCGCTTGGTAAGAACTTGTTTGAATTTTTTCCAAAGTGGCTTTCTGGTTTCTTTCCCTAATCGAAGAGTACAGTGTATGTTTTAACATGTTGGTTAGCAAGGCCATAGAAGATAGATTGATTTGGAAGTGTTTAAAATAGCTAAGTTTTAGTTTTTATTCTAGTTCTTTTTTCCTAGGACGTTCACGAGACCGCGAGAAAAGGGAGGGCGAAGTCTTGGACGGTTATTGGTCGTAGGAAAGCTAAGCAAAAGGAGAGCGGAACCTGCACCTGGTCGACTTTGGGCAAAATCTCCGTCTTTCCCACACTTGCTATGTCTCCAGCCGGCGAAAATGGATATATTCGAATCCTTTCAAAAAGGGAAGTACATTTCGTTTTATTACTCTCTGCTTTCGTCTGCGTTCGTCTTTGTTGGACAATTCCAACTTTTTCTTTTTAAATTGTAGTTTCTTGAGATTGTGCAGAGAAAGCTTCGCTAATGCTAGCCACGCGAATCTTTTGGGTTTGGAAGAATGAAACAGTTCTTGGCCAGAAGTGTTTTATTTCGGTCAAACTTGCCGCACTGAGTCATTTTTGAGTTATTTTTAATCCCAGTAGGGTCATTTCTTGCCCATTTCTGAGAAAGCGCCCCGAAGAGAACGCGTTGTGTTCGTTGCAATTCTACTGATGCTTTTCTCGTTTAATTTCGTTTCTCCTTCCGAGTGAACGCAAGACTCCTTGGTGTATTTGATTCTCTGACGGTCTTACATTAAGTTTATGGCCTTTTTGGTGCTAATTTTCCCTAATCGGGGTTGGAAAAAGTAGCGCTTTGTGTTGGACTATGCGTAATCCCTGTGATCTGGTCCCTTGGCGAACTTTCTTCAATTCCGCTGTGTTTTCAAGATGTTTTCGGTGTTTTCAAGACGAAGTCGAGGTAACCTTTTCGTTTTCCCCAAATTGGTGTTAAATTCTCAAACTTTTATTTTGAGGATATTTTCCTTCTCATTTGAGTCTCTGTACGCATTCCTTTTAAGGAGCGCTAAAATGAAAAATACTAAATATTAAAGCTGAATTCATTGTTTTAGTTTATGCCAACAGGAAAGCTGTTGGAAAGGTTCACAAAGCCATTTGGGTTCGAAAGAAAACGTCAGTTTTAGGATTTAGCCTGTGACTCGTGTGTACGAGTTCCGACTAACTCGTTTCCCCCCTTCTGTGTTTGTTTTTCAGGATCTTCGCCATGTAGACCGCGGAAAGAGGGTGGAAGGTGGGAAGAACAATTTTGTGTGGGTGTTTTTCTCCTAAAACTTTTGGCATACTACTGATGCTTGTCTCTTTTGTTCTAGAATTCTCAGCGAAAACGAAGTGAAAGGCTTTCAACTGGATTCACTGCGTTACTACCCAAGATTAGCTTCATGGGAAGCCTTTATGACGCTAAACTCCTCCCACTTTCGAAGATGCCGAGGATACTTGTGAGCCGCAGAGTAAGTTTGTATTCCTTTTTAAAAGTGTATACTAATGTTGTTGCTTTTATTCACATAGACTATCTATGGGATCTCCTGCGTTATTAATTAACAATATCTCCATGACACTGTGCCTTTATGTCGTTAAAAATTTCGTTCGTTAGAAGAAAGCGAACAGTCTTGTGAGCTGCAGTTATCCAATTCACCAGTTTCGCCCTTGGTGTTCACTACTGGAGGTAAAGTATTTTCATTGGAATGAACTCGATTTTTGTCATTGTTATTTGCTAGGCTCTATGTGCTTCAGACGGAAACTTTCTTCAATTCCGCGGTTTTTTCAAGATTCTCGTACTCGTCCAATGTCTCGAAGGGAAAAGGAAGATGTAAATAGGTCGACTTGGGCAACGTCGCCATCGTCTGGAACTTGAGCTCCGCGCGCAAGTTAGCACTGTGCTTTGTTTTACTTACATAATATTGATGCTTGTCTCTTTTGTTCTAGAATTCTCAGAGCGAAAATTAAGCTAAAGAGGACAATTCTAGATTCCTATGAGCTACAGTTGTCAAATTCACCAGCCCTCTTTTATTTGTTGCTGCTGCTACATGGCCAAATGTAAATCGCTCTCCCACATTGAATGTTATTTTACTCAAATTCCCCAATCTAAGTGAAATAATACCGATTTTCTAATATTATCTTTTCTTATTCTATCTTTTTCTTAAATGAGATTTTCTAAAATTATAATGTTTTTTTAAAAGCTGACATTTCCTCCTCCTTAAGTTATGCATTTGTAGAGTGTACAGATTTTTGTCCTGGTTTTTAATTCTTCCGGACGATTTTTATTGGAATTTGTTTGATGTTTTATGGCTATTCAGGTCAGTGCAAAAACCCAGAGAAAAGTTGACAAAATGTTGGAAAACTTCTGCAGTGCATCGTAAACATGTGCGTAAAGGAGGCAATCTTTGTATAACTTTTGTGCAGAGCAGCTATAGTACCCTCCCTATGTTTGCAATTATTGAGCAAATGAACTGAGAGTAAATAAACTGTCAGCTCTGAATGGACTTTTTACTAACTCACGTAAATTAATTATTATGCTTCACGAACATTAATCGTTTTACAATCTATATAGCTGCAGACATTCTGGTAATGGATTCCCCCCTAAAAAGACAAGTAAAACTTCGTAACGATGCATACGTCCACCCGAACCTGAGAGAGTGCTGTCCCACGTCAACAGAGCCGGAACTCCGTGGCGCTGGTGTTCCTCTTCAATGTGAAACGAATGTATTTCCTACATCTAATTTTCTTTGAAATCGAAAAAAGTCAAGATTTTTTTTTCATTTTTTTAGTGTTTCAAACTACGATAACAGTAACGTATGAGAACTTGTATTTGTGAATAATAAAAATACTGTAAAACAAACATGGCATTGTAATTATTTCGAACGATTTTGACTCAATCCAAAATTAATAAGCTTTATTACACTTTTAAATAAAACAGAAAGTAATAAATACAATGCCAACTTCTAGAGAATACAAGTCATGGCAATGGGCGAACCGTCAAATTCATATAAATCGAACAAAAGATGGATGCTACCCTCACTGTACACTGGCTCAGTTCATATTTGTATTTATAGAAGTTTCAACGCAATATAAATATAAGCGTATGACCGAGTAGATAAGACACAAGCCTTGTAATACGAAGGTCGTGGGTTCGAAACCCAGTCGAGGCAATTTATTTCGTAAAAAAACGAAATATTAAATGGCTGTACCATATGCCTTCCCGGCAACGTTCCTATTCCCATGTTTGAAATTGTGATGCTTCGGCATTACGAGCTCGAGTATCGAGGGTAGGAAACCGAGCAGGGGAGTAAGGAACAGGAAAATGGGCGAGGCTCTCAATTTTTCACGATTTTTGAAGGGGTCCCCCTTGATACAGCATTATTCCTTATGGAGAAAAGCCCTGAAAACGCTTCCCAAGCTTGAAAAGGAGCCACGCCCCTTTTTAGCACATTCCACCAATAGGATTCGTCCATTTCGGAAACCGCGCCTCCTTTTCTAGCGGATTTTTTGAAAAATCACGAAAAAAATATTCAAAATTTTCCCTTTTATTGCAAAAACTATATATAATACAAAAAGGACATTTTTGGAAACTACGTTTTACGGGGAACTTTTTGGTACAACAAATAAGGAATTCCAGTGGGAAGCAAAACATCTCATTTGCAGAATATTAGAATCCAATTTTTAAAGCTAAGAAAAGTCACAGAACAAAAATTTCAACAGATTTAGAAGGCAGCACTAGAATGGAGACTCAAATGGAGACATAGCAAGTGTAAGAAAGACGTGAGATTTTTGCGAAAGTGGATCGACCAGGTGCAGGTTCTGCTCCCCCCTTTTGCTTAGCTGTCCTACGACCCAAAGCCTTCCGAGACTTCGTCCTCCCTTTTCTCGCGGTCTCGTGAACGTCCTAGGAAAAAAAGAACAAGAATAAAAACTGTAGAAGTGAGCTATTTTAAACACTTTCAAATCAATCTATCTTCTATGGCCATGTTAAACAACATGTTTAAACATAAAATGTACTCTTCGGTTACGGAAAGAAACCAGAAAGCCACTTTGGAAAAAATTCAAACAAGTTCTTATCTCGACTGAGCGAAAAGGGACAACTCTTAGTAATACTGTTCATCTTTAAACACAACTTAACACGGTATTACGCTTCGACAAGTTGAATTTGAGTCACGAAAAAAGTACGTCATCCCACCCGACTAGACAAATAAAAATGGCGGAACAGGGCGGGCACTCGGGTTAAGCGACAGGGGACAAAAACGTTCGCTGGAGCTTTGACTGGGACCGGCAATGGCGGCCATGCAGGAATTTTTAATATTACGTTTTTTAGCCGGAAAATTGCTAAATTTTTTTGCACTGATTATTTTTTTATTCCAAAAACGGGATTACCCTCCGGGGGTGTATCTTTGTTGGTAGTCATGAGGATTGAGGAATTAGGAGAAATCTGGAAATTGCTCATATCGGATTTTGAACATTTTCCTGAAAAAATAGGATAAACAAAATCTTCGCAACGGAAGGCAGAGTATGGTAACTTCCTAGTAGTTGTTAATTGAATTAATGGCAATATGTAGCCAATGCGAGCGAATAAACTTGAAAACGTTCGAAAAATTGTTCGAAATCTACTGACGCTTACCCATGGGAATAATGTCGAACATTATCAACATTGCTACACTGTTAAAAAGGGGTCCGAAAACCGCAACTTAAAGTGCTTCACTTGCTGCATACAAGCTGTACTTTCTGCAATGCCTGCTTCATAAAGCGCACATAGGAAAAAAGATAGAGTAAAATGCTGCACTTTTGGCAGCTCCAGTTTTCACCTTCTGCAGTGCCTGCTTCAGAATGCGGCTACGGGGGAAAAGAGAGGAAAAGGCTGCACTTTTAGCAGTTCCGTTGTACACTTTTCTGCAGTGCTTGTTTCATAATGCGCACATAGGAAAAAAGAGAGTAAAAAAGCTAAAAAGTAAGCAAACAAAGTAACCACGGGAAAAAATAATGGAAAAAATAAAATATATATATATATATATATATATATATATATATATATATATATATATATATATATATATATATATATATACGTCACCGTCACCGTCGAGGGTAGGGTTTTTCGGTGTCATTCAAATTAATTATTCTGCTTCACAAACCTGAATCGTTTTACAATGTATATAGTTTGCAGACATTTTGAAGACGGGTTCCCCTTTAAAAAGAGAAGTAGAACTCCGTAAAGATGCATACGTCCATCCCAACCTGAGCGAGTGCTGTCCAACATCAACAGAGTCGAAACTCCTTCGCCCTGATGTTCCTCTTCAATGTTTATTTATTTCCTACACTCTTTGAAATCGAAGAAAATTCAAGACCATTTTTTTCCATTTTTTTAGTGTTTCAAACTACGGTAACAATAATGTATGCGAGCTTGTATTTGTGAGCTTTTAATAAAAATACTGCAAATGCCTGTAGGGTGACGGTGACGTCACCGTCAAGGCCTGTAGGGTGACGATATATATATATATATATATATATATATATTTATATATATATATATATATATATATATATATATATATATATATATATATATATATATATATATATATATATATATATATATATATATATATATATATATATATATATATATATATATATATATATATATATATATATATATATATATATATATATATATATATATATATATATATATATATATATATATATATATATATATATATATATATATATATATATATATATATATATATATATATATATATATATATATATATATATATATATATATATATATATATATATATATATATATATATATATATATATATATATATATATATATATATATATATATATATATATATATATATATATATATATATATATATATATATATATATATATATATATATATATATATATATATATATATATATATATATATATATATATATATATATATATATATATATATATATATATATATATATATATATATATATATATATATATATATATATATATATATATATATATATATATATATATATATATATATATATATATATATATATATATATACTTCGGGATTAAGCAAAAAAACTTACAATTGCTTACGACGATGTATGAATGGAGAAATATAAACATTCGTTTACATGTATAACTAACTAACTAATAAGGCGAATTCATAAGAGCGTCATAAGAACGAGAGCTGCGACGTAAAGAGGACGGACCTACTTTATTCCTTTTATTATTCCTGATCTATTGCATTAAATTATACTGTTAAATACATTTAAAAATATCTTTCCTTAATCTCACACATAACTCTCCCACGTGGCATGCTGTTTTCACTCAGCTTCATTTGAATTGACGCTAAGAAATAAGGATGTCTCTCCTAAAATATTCAAATAATAATTACCAACTGAAGCAGGCAAAAGGTGAAAAAGAATAACCCAGCAGCATCGTGTTTGAGCTTATCCAGCCCAAATGTCACAAAATCGTCCGTTTTAGACGTTAAAAAAGGCCTACACGCCCAAACGTTTGAATGAAACTTCGCACTGAAAACACGCACAAAATCCACAAATGAAGCTGAATGAATGCTTATAAATTAACAGGAATGTTGTTCGTAACTGCAGACAGTGTAAGTTACGTAAATTCAGCTAAAAACACAACTATTCTATATATAAAGTTATGCATAGTTTCTGTCTGAACATGTAGCTTGTTCGACTTTGCGAGCGCGACTGAGGCTGCAAGTTGGACAAAGCGCCGCTTGCAGCCGTTCCAGTAACGCGCACTATTCAAATTCGATGGAATTGTCTAAAACAAATTTGTCTTAGATTTAAGTTTGCAGCAACAGGATACTTTCCTTTCGTTTCAATCGGCTCATGACACGAGTGGGTTAAGGTTTTGTAGCCCACTATTATACCTTTCTTTGACATAAACTAACGATTAACATGGACGAGTTCACGGATTTTTTCGCAAGTTTGCGGATTAAGATTCCTTACTGGCGTGAATCCTACCCAGCGGCCTTGATTGAGCGCGCTGTTTTTAATACAGAATCTTATATCGTGCAATTAGTGGGTTATTACTACGAACACCAGATACAGAAAGTTGAGAACATCAATGAAGTTACTATTGTATGAGATGTCCCAATAATAACGGATAGAACAGTCACAGCAAAGTGCACAGAGAGTGCTGCATGATAAGAGAGGGAGAACCTGCCTGCTAATTCACATCGCTGTCCCTAATGACTCGAACATCATGTTGAAACATACAGAAAAGACATCCAAGTATAAAGATCAGAAAATACAGATCAGCAGGATGTGGAATTGCAAAACAAAGACTGTGTCAGCGGTAATCGGAGATTTAGGTACAATAAAGAAACATTTGGATCAAACCCTGAATATGCTCCCTGGTCCCCCGTCAGCCGGATAAATGCACAAAATAGCACGTATGGGAACTTAAAGCATTCTTCGAAAGGTGCTCGGGTAAAATTTTTGTATCTCTTGTTGAGATCTGGTTTTACCATGTGATCCCACTAATGTAAAAATTTATGAGAGGAAATAAAAGTCATAATAGAAATAATAATAATAATAATGACAGTCCGCGGCCTGTTGGGCACTGTGCAGAGGTGAGCTGGGGGGTGAGTAAGCACACCACCCAAATTTACAGCCGCTCCGCAACCAATGGTCACTTTTTAGTAGGGCATTTTTTCGGTTCTTTGCCAATTTCTGTCCGTTACTAGAGGAAGGTAGGGAGCCAGGACTAACGTTGGCAGAGGAGTGGGAAAATATCGTTCCCGAAATGTGACCCACTGAAATGTGAAACACTGTCCGCAACACAAGCATCAGTCCCTGGACTTCTCCACAATTGAGCCTATGGAAGGTGATTGGCGAACTGCACTTCACCCGCGCCTACTTTCGCGAACCATATGCTGGTCGCAGTGACTGTTTTGGATAGCACATGGTTTGAAAACAGGCAAACAGGATCGAAAATGAGTGATAAACAAAAGACGTTGGAGAACTTTTTTAAGAGACAACGGACCAAAGATAACGAAGCCCAAGAGTCTAAAAAAACTAAAGTAAAAAATAGAAAATATCAGGAGTCGTACCTAAGCTTCGGATTCATTTCAACGGGCGATCCTCTTTGTCCTCACCCACTGTGTGTAGTTTGTGGCGAACAACTTGCAAATGAAGCTATGCAACCTTCAAAACTGCTTCGCCACATTGAAACTAAGCACCCTGCGTTGAAAGACAAGCTTTTGGAATTTTTTTGAAAGAAAAAAAAAACGAGAATATCAAGGACAAAAGCAATTCTTAAAGGCCAGCACTACGCTAAATGTATCCTCAATGAGAGCGTCCTTTTTAGTAGCAAACTGTATTGCTAAGGCGAAGAAGCCCTTCACTATTGGTGAAGAATTAATTTTACCTGCTGCGAAGGACATGTGCCGTGAAATTTTAGGAGAGGCTGCTGCTCAAAAGATCGCTAACGTTCCTCTTTCCGCTAGTACAGTTACTAGACGAATTGAAGAAATTGCAGGGGATGTTGAATCTCAGTTGTTAGAAAGGATTGTAATGAAGTACTAAGAGTTACCTTAGTGAAAAGAGTCCTGCGTTGTGTTTGATTGTTTTACTACAGGATGGCTACCAGTTTAGGAGAAAGTAAGAAACGCAACACAGAAATTACTATTAAAGTAATCTTTATTGATCAGAAGCAACTTGCATTTCACTGGGTTAACACGTAAGAAAGAAAGAAAGATCAGGAGTCTCAATGTATTAGAATTTAGGTTGTACTCGTAACTGTGTCTGAGTTGAGACTGATTTGTCAGCATTAAGTAATGTCCGAGAACAGTTCGGTTTTCTACATGTTTACAGAGAGGGGGTAGAAGGTTTAAAGAGCCTCACCTAAAAGGGGGTGAGTACGTATTACAGCTGGACAGTTATTTAGATAGATTATTCCCTCAGTTCGTGGGAAACAGACTGAGACCCGTTAGCTAGTAGTAATACGAGAGGTGGGGTAACATAAATGTCAATGGGAAGGAAACCAGGCCTACGAATTGCAAGGGAAACGTCTTGAAGATACGAGGTAACTTGCTAAGTAAATTAGGCTAGGGTTAAAAGACACATAACAGCTTTAGCTATAGAGTGGCCAGTACAACTATTGAATCCCATCTATGAATTAGGAGTTCAGATCTTCATGACAAAGATTGATAAATCCCCTTGGTACGCAATCCAGGTTGACGAGTCCACCGATGTGGACAACAAGGCAATAATGCTTGTTTTCGTGCGTTATATTTTCGGCCAAGATGTGCATGAAGATTTACTTTGTTCACTATCATTGCCAACCAATACCACTGCTGCAGAGTTATTCAAATCTTTGAATAACTACATGTCGGGAAAACTGAACTGGTCATTTTGTGTTAGAATTTCTACGGATGGAGCAGTTGATATGACCGGAAGGATTTCTGGCTTTACTACTCGGGTCAAAGAGGTCGCCCCTGAATGCGAGTCCACGCACTGTGTCATCCATCGAGAGATGTTGGCTAGTCGTAAAATGTCGCCTGAGCTTAACACCGTTTTGCAAAATGTAGTTAAGATTATCAATTACGTCAAAGCCAATGCCCTTAATTCTCGATTGTTCGCTCAGCTCTGTGGGGAGATGGATGCAGACTACACACGTCTACTCTTGCACACCGAAGTGAGATGACTTTTGAGAGGTAGGTCTACGACCTGAGTTTACGAGCTACGGGAGCCAATCCAGAGATTTCTTACAGAGAAAGATTCTCAGCTGGCGGAATATTTCAATGAAAGCGAATGGGTTGCGAAACTTGCCTACCTTGCCGACATTTTCAGCCTACTTAATGAGCTCAATGTTTCACTGCAGGGTAGGACGACAACCACGTTCAAATCGGCAGATAAAGTGGCCGCATTTAAACCGAAACTTGAGTTATGGGGGGGCCGGGTTAGCATCGCGATCTTTGATATGTTCCAAACCTTAGCTGAGGTCACGAAAGATTCTGAGCCGAGTCCTTCTTTCTCTCAGTTGGTGCGAGGTCATCTGTCTCATCTTTCGCAAGAATTTGAACGTTACTTCCCCGTGACAAAAGATCCACGATCAGGGAAAGAATGGATCCGCGACCCGTTTATTAATAGGCCAGGTGAATCGGGCTTATCACTCAAAGCAGGCTCAAGGCTCCCATTGATCATTTGTTAATTTTGTAATTATTCGTTTTATTTTGCAATGTAATAATAAATGGACTTTTAGATCTTTATAACTGTGTATCACATTTCACCCACCAACCCAGTCGCAAAGCTTGTGCCGCAAGAAAATTTCATCCGTGGAAGTGGTCCGCCATACCGAAAAGATTGGGGACCGCTGCTTTAGACCATTCATACCTTTTATCCTGGCTGACCGCCATCTTGTATTGTGAGGGGAAAATTGTAATTTAGATAAATGGGTAAACGTTCGAAACGAAAAACGCCTGGCAGTAGGCTGGTTCGTATTAATCCAATTTAATTATATTACTCACTCTAAACTTCATGTAAAACACTGCAATAATCAATCTTCCCGCTACAACTCGCCCAACTTCCGTTACACGCTACTGCTCGAGACCGACTACTCCCATGATTTTACTCTCACTACTCTCTAGAATACACCAAACGCCATCTAGTAAACCTTGGGAATATTAACGTACATATAATTTAAGCATTACAATTTGTACAGATGTTTGCGCGAGTTCGAATTTCTGTTTTTGTTAGCCTTTTAATAAAAATCATAATATACACGCGGAAAGTACACATCTTGTTTTGACTGGCGTCTAAATTGTATCTTTTAATTAAAATATCCACTTCAATTAGAAAACGATCACTTCGAACCACGCAAGACTAAAATTTCTCTCACGCAGAACTCGTACTGTGAGCTCGAAATTGGTATCCAGTTAATTTTTATTGTAAATGACTCTATGGATTTTTCCCCAAGCTCATAGATGCCATTTGTGCTTTGATATGGTATGATATTTGATATGATATGATTTGCTTTGATATGTGTAATTAAAAGCCGTAACATGATAGGTGAGGGCGTTTTTTATGCACACTCCGCCGGTCCTCCAAACATTGGGAATATGGTACCGATATCCACCCTAGCAATCTTGTGTATGACTCATCTAAATATTTGTCTCGCAAGTCGTAGCTTCCACTAGCTCTAGCTAAATTCTGTGCGTCATTCGCAAAGCAGTAAAGCTACTATTGAGGTGCATTTAGTTATACTCTTACATACAGTTTTAATTTGCAAATTCCTTTAGTTAATCAAAGAATCAGTGGAGATGATGGTAGGCGGAATTCAACATGAAGTCAAGGAGGCGACTCAGGAAGTTCAGGCTCTGCTTGATCAAGTAAAGGCGGAAGTAGAGAGCCGTCTCAACAAGAAATTTGAAAGGTTTGAAGCCCGTCATTATAAAACCCAAGTGGTTGCTGGCATTAATTACTTCATCAAGGTAATTTTACTTCTTGTGAAGCAAATATCTCATAAACTGAAATATTGCCCTATTAGGTCATTGTTGGAGAAGACGAATTTGTACATGTTCGCATCTATCGCGATTTGCAGCGAAACGTCAGCTTGACAGCAGTCCAGGAAGGCAAGAAACATGAAGACGAGATTCAGTACTTTCAATAAATCGAAAGTGACGGCTTCTTTGGAAAAAGGCTGTCAATTCCTATACATTTATAGCTTGAGCACCTGTCAGGTCTTTAAGGCCAGTCCTTGTTATGTTTGGTAGTTTCTTTATCTTTTTACAGGGTTTAAAAGGTGGGATTTTGTCTTTCTCTTTTCCATAATACAGTTGACTTCACGGAAGTTTATTGAATTATTCGAGGCCTTTCAAATTCACAAGTGTGTCTTTGTTATCTGTTTTAAGATTTTCTAAAGATGGTAAGAAGGTCGGGGGCCAGTTATGGTTCACTTTAGCTTCCGAGATATCTTTTTGTTTACCAGTTCCCATTCAGGACGAAGTACGGAATAGAGAGCGCAAAAAAGCTATTTAGTCAGTCCGCCGGTTTTGCTTTGCTGATTTCTTCAGTGTTATAATAAACTTTTTAAACGAGTTTGTTCCGTTATTTGTGCCTTTGCCAAGAATGCTTCTGTTTTTCCGCAATTTCGATACTTGACAACTTCGTAGGTCCGAAGAAACGAAAAACAAAGACAAGAATTCGCAAGGACAAGTTAACCAAAAGAAAATTGAAACAAGAAGAATGGGAAGAAAACATACAATCAATCAAATTTCGCAGGTCACCAGTACTACATTAGCAAATATTTTCCCCTTTCCCCATCCTTTTTCGATCATTTCGTGATGTTTTGCATTAAGAAGGGTGGGATCAGATCTAAGTTATTTTCCGCCAGATAAAGATAAGTTTTGTCACCCCCAAAATATTAGTTTTTAAAGCCGATTACTGATTTGTTTCCTAACTGTTTTGTTTTTTCTTTCGTTTAAGTACGTTGAGGATTCGCGTCTCTTCAAGACAAAGTAAACATTCATCACCAAAACCAAAAAGCGGTCGAAGATTGCCACCAAAAAATCGACGGTCCAACTTCATTCTTGTGAAAATCCACGACAAATGTAAGTCTTCCCGTTCAACTTTTTTTTTCCCAGCGTAGTTTTGTCTAGTTCGAGTCTCCATTTCCCATCGTCTTGGGCGTATAAGCAGTAGCATTGGGGTCCAGGTTAGAGCCTTTCATATCGTGATCTTGTGCTAGAGCGTTGACGTTGCGCGATACGTTGGACAGGTGCGCATGCGTCAAACCCAGCGAGGTGGGCAGCAGCAATTTGGACGTGTAGGGCCTCCCCGTTTCCAAGTCGGTCAATTGCTGCATGGAATTAAGTCCAAAATCGGCTAAATCCGCTAGATCCGAGAGTCTCAAGCCCACATCCAGGCGCAGATCTAAGCCGCCGTGGTTTTGGTTGTGCGCAGGCGTTGTAGGCATGACAGCAAGCACCTCAGCCACTTTCGACTTTAATTCCACGATTTCCCTTTCCCGAGCTAATAAGATATCTGTCAAAGCAAACAAAGCTTACGTTAGCTAAACACGAAGGAAAGAGAAAGACATATCGATTATGCGTTTACTTTCTCGCATTTCCAACTGACGCCGCGCTTCACCCAATGCTGAAAACAAGTCCAGTTTGAGTCTCGTTTCGGCGCTCAGAGACGTTTCCAGACGCTCAGTCTTGTCCTGAAGATTATGCAAAGCACTTAGCAGCATTTCCGTTTCAGCAGAAGCCACATTAGCCTGGTTGGCAGCACTACGGGCTGTACTGGCTTGCAATGCACGTAAACTCTGGGAAACGAGCGAAAAAATCCAACTGTTAAATCTAGTCTAGGTGTCGCTTGAGAAAAGGGCATCGTTAGAATGAACTGGTCTCTAAAAGCTTCAAAGGGTATTACAAACGTACTTGAGCTTCCTGTTCAGCTTGTCGAGCACGCTCTTCACTTAACTTAACTTCGCGTCTCAGTTGTTTTACTTCAGCTTCCAACTCGCGTTTACGGTTCTTGCAGGCGTCGCCGCATTCGTTTCTCGTCGGAGCGGGAGGCTGCGGAGGGGCGACTACTCTTGTTTCTTCGCTTTTCTTGGCCCTTCTTTCAGTATTTAGCAATGCCTCGACGTGTACGCGCGCTTTCCGTTCTTCCGACAGTTTTTTCTCCAAAGAAGCGATGGTTTGCTTGTCATTTTGTCTCGCAGACACCAAGTTATGCAACCTAAAAATCCACGACAAAAAGTAAATTCATCTAAAAGCCTACCCAGAGCTAGAAGAAGCAAGGAAAAAGAAGGTTACTTTGCTTGGAGGCTATCATTGTCTTGTTGAGATTGAGCCAGCTCGGATCGTGCAGTTCGTTCACCGGAAGTCAACTGCTGGATCTGAGCTCGCACTTCTTGCTCCATGGCCCGCGATGCTTGTAAATCCGCTTTTAGTCGTTTAATATCACATTCCAACCTGCTTAAAATTTGGAATCAGATTAGAAAAGAAAAGGGTTTAAACAAACACATACGAGGGAAATTAAAAATAAAATAAAATTGCATTTACCTCAAGCAATGTTCGTCTTTCACGTTGTTATTATTGGCACTGTTGACATTACTCTGCTGGTTGTTCAGTTTCGTCTTCTTCTCTTTCAAGTTACTCAAAACGGGCGTGTCTTTAACTCCCACGGACGCCTTTACCGGCGTTTGATTGCTAGGCCCATTCACTTGCTGCTTGTACGCTTTATCTGACTCTGATCCTTCGTGGTAGTCATTCACGGATCTAAAAATTTGAAAATAAAAATACAATATATTTAGATAACACATAAAAAATGCTAATGCCGTACTCTTTGTGGTCATAAAAGTCAATATCTTTGACAGCGCCGTTGCTGAGCTTGGCTACTTTATCGCTTGTCTTCAAATCCTTGTCTTTGTCGGCAGCTTTTTTGCCATTCCAACTAGGGGCTGGCAGTTTGACGGGCCCTTGAACAGGAACCGGACTTGCGGGTCTGGAAGTCGTCGACATTGCAGCTATCGGCGACGCTGCGGTTGAAGACGGTGAAGTAGAATTGGGTGTCGAACAAAAACCCCACGCTAAGGAAGCATTGGCGCTCGGAGGGGCCAAGCTCTCTTCTTCTTTGCTCCACCCTATATATTATATTATATATATATATATCTATATATATAGAGATAGATAGATATAGATATAGTTATATATAATTGAATACCGAAGATATTTTTAATAGAGTTTAGAAAGGACAAGCCAGCCTCCTTTTTCTTACCTCGCGTCTTATCTGGACTAGTGGGCAAATGTTGCTGTTGTTGCTGCTGAAGGTACAATTGCTGTTGCTCGGGCGGCAACGCTTCTAATAATAACTGAGTGTAGAACTCGTTCTCTTTGGCAACCTCACGTTGCTTTCGCTGTCGGATGCGGTAGCCGACATAACTCTTTATGCCGAAGCCCAGCGTTACCACGGGATATCCAATACTGGAACGCACCCAAGAAAAACGTTTCTCGTCAAAAATTAATTGACACACGACCCAAGAACTCGGTCTCTGTCTCTTACCAATGCGCAGCAAAGGGGCGACACAGATCGAGGTGGGCTGGCAAGTGCTTCAGATCCTTGAGGCGTACGGAGGCTTCAATGTAAATGAAAAGAAGCCATAAGCACACGGTCGGGAGACAAACACCTCGGTCCGTGTGCCAAACATACTGGACCCACACGTAGGTGCTGGCTGCGAAAAAGAGCCAATGGATGGGAATGAACAGAAAGCAGATCATGTCCGATGTGAGGGCGACACAGACGAAAAATACCGAGAATGCCTAAGAAAACCGTCAGTAGCCGGGATCGACTTCAGAAAATATGTATTTTAACGAAGGTAATTTACTTACCAATCCTTGGTATTTGAATGAATCGTAAACCGAGCGTAAGAGGAGCCAAAAAGGCCACAGAAATTCGAACCGGAATTCGAGCAGGAAATCGGCCAACAAAACCAGGGCCCAGAATGACAGAAACTTGATGTACAAGAAGGTACTAAGTAAGACGATTAAATAGTTGATATGTAAGTTTAAGCAGGAATGTAAAGATTTTGACATTTCATTGACATACCTTCCATAGAGGCCTTCAGCTAATTTGCTTCGTTTGAGGGGCCGCCGTAGCTTCCCACAGTCCACATTTCTCCTCTTCATAGTCTCCACACTTGGGAAGTAAAGAGAAACCAAAAGCAGTAACAATCACGATCCTATTGGGTTTCAGAAAGCGTTTATAAATTGCTACACGGTATTGAGCAAAAGCCGAAGTTTATATCACGGTATAACTACACCAACTGTTTATATAAGTACTTAATTATTTTTAACAACAATACATCACTTATTGTCCACTCAATTAACAAAATCAATGCGTTAATAATTACGTCTTGTTGTCAACAATTTGCCATAAACGGCCATCTTTATATTTTGATCAACGATAAGGTTTGTTTGTGAGGAGAGGACAACGACGATGGCGCAATCCTGGCTCTACTTTTCACACTGTCCCGCCATCTCTTGACAAATTAGGATAAGTGATTGGATCAAAAATGGGATTAAAATAGTTTCTTATATAAATAACACAAAACTGATACTAAAAAAAGAAATAAAGGATAAATTTGGATGCTGCAACTAAATTCTATGAATTCCCCAGGTTAATTTGTATAAAAAGAACTTTGGCAGATAAAAAAAACCGCAAATTTGGCAATTAGCAAGACAAAACTTCCAGTAAAGCTCCGGGACAAGGTTTTTGACACTCGGCAAGAACTTTCAAATTGCTTTTGAGAAGGGCAGAGGTTGTAGAAGGACCCAAGCTGATTATCTATGGTAGAAAATCCAAAAAGATTTAAATTTATTATAATTTCTTAAAGGATTAAATTACTTTCACTTCACTCCAGGGACATTTTAGGTGGTCAAGAACGGGTTTGGCATATTGTACTCCTGAAGGGCTAAAGAAAACCAGAAAATCGGGCCATTGCTTAGATTCAATGGGAGAGAGAAAAAATAATCGTTAGCCATAAAAATTCAGTACTCTTTTCTCACTCCTACATCCGTAGCTTGAGCCGAGCTCATTAAGCGTTCTAAATCCGGATGTGGGGTGGTATTATATGCTTGAATTTCAACCAAACTAATGTGACTTTGAGCCAGAATCGCAGGCAAAACATCTCGTCGCATTGAGCTGCAAGGAAAAAGATAGGGTAATCCGATATTGCTCGTTTCTAGTAAAAAAAGACGTCCTTAGTTAGTCTGCGACACATCTATAAACAAAGTGTTTAAACAAACCTTGTTGAATTAAGTAGGCGAGATTCTCAGCATTACCACAATCTGCTCCCTCGCAAGTCAATCCGAGCAGAGTTTGGGCTGCATCAAACGTTTTGGCACCTACACAGTAAGATCTTTTCCCTTTCCAAGATTCTAGCAACGTCCCTTCTTTTGTAGCTTGGTGCAGAGCTTCTACAGACCGAGGACTAGTAAAGATGATGCCTATACAAGAACAACCAAATACTTTTGCTGTAAAATGCAAATCTTTGAAAATACCTGCAAAAGACTCAGGAGTTTGTGCCATATCTCTTAGACCGTTCAAATTTTGAAACACGAAAGAAAGCACAGGAAAAAGCTGAGTAGTATAGCCATGATGATTGAGCAGGTGCACATACGAATCTTCCAGTTCCACAGATTCCGTATTGTGTTCAGCTTTTAAGAGCCATATGGAAGCTTTGAAGGAAGTTTCCGCCATAACCTACGTTATGACATCTACTGTTACACAGTTACATATATTAGTATTAATACATCCAATAGAACGGAAATTAAAAAAGTTGAAGTGAATTTACTGACTTAGGTTCCTATATTATCGAATATTATGATGTCAATCGTGGGAGTCGCATGGGCTTGTTTATTTACAAATTACGCTAGAAAATAATAGCAAGAGATGGCGTTTAGTTTGTTATCATTAAAGAAGGCCGGAAACGGGAATTACAGAACGTATTTGGCACGTTCTCGGGTCTGGGATGTTGCTCATCAGTTAATTGCTTAATTAATCAATTTACTGGGCTCTGCTAGGCGAGACTATAAACTTGGCCATAACTGATTGCAAGACATTCCTCCTGTATTAACTATGCTTACAAACAACTGGGACAAATTTGTGTAACAGCCAGAAGTCGTCATACGTATTATTTGGTACGAACCCATTATATCCTTTTCCATCGACGAACTGTAAGTAAAGATTTTTATTATGTTAGCTGGTCATTTCTGCCGCAGCGTATAACATTTTTCAACTAAAAGTTTAACGTTAGTGAAATTCATAAAGAAGGAAAATGCAGTTCGCTGTTACTTACAAATTCAAGATTGCATTGTTTTTCTAAACCAGGGGTTCTGAAACTTTTTCGTTCGTGGCGCACACTTTGGGAAACGCTGTATCTAAACGATTAATTTTCAAACGTTGGCATAAGTTCTAGCCTACACTGCCAGCGTCGGGTAATTTACACTGCGAGAAATGTAACAAATAGGCAAATGGTTCTTGGTATTAAAAGCAAATTAACTATATCAACAAATGTACGCTAAATAATGTATTTTAGTTTTTGCAAATTCTTCTATCAGAGATCATCGGCCTGGAGCAACTTTGGACATATTATGTTGTCTTATCCAGGAAATAATTACCTGTATTTTTTCACAAATATTCTTCAAAGTCTATAACTATAATTCAACTTGTAGTTTCAAGCGCGAGCAAAGTCCCTATTCCATTGCAAGGAATGAAGGAAAATCACATGTTCCTTTCACTGTTGGCCTTATTGCCCCCCGACCCTTCTTATTGGCCCATTGAAGCTCTAAAAGACACTGAAGGAGCCGTCATATTATACTTGAAGCAGTGCATTCGCGCAGTTTATGATCCTTTCGAAAGAACCACAAACCCGCAACAATACTTGGACTTGGCCCAAGATGTTATCGACAGGACGTGGGAAGATCTCAACACGGGTCACTGGAAGGACGTAAGCATTCATTTCAGACACGCATATTCTTACGCTTCCATTTGCAAAGCGCTATTTCTAGCCCTGGTATCTAATTCGTCCTCAAGTCTGCCAGAAAGAGCGCAAAATATCGTTTCAGCCTGCGATATTGGTTTAATTATGGGTGCACCGGTTTTGGACCATGTGCTCACCCATATGGCGAGCCAAATTGCTCTCGGATATTTGTCTCCTACGCCAAATTCCAAACATGATGAATGTGAGGAGGAACCGGGCCCTGTAGCCAAGAAACCCTACTTGGAACCACCACTTTCGAACAACAGCCTAGCCAAACCCATCCCGAAATTCGGCGACGTTGACCTGGCAGCTTTTGTGGCACTTATGCGAACGAGTGACTCGCCTGCCCTCATTCCTCATGCCATGGACCATTGGCCAGCGCGACAATTCAATGGTCCGAGAAAGTGGAGCGTGGCCTATTTAACGCAATTAGCAGGCGCTCGCACTGTTCCCGTCGAAATCGGCTCCAAGTACACCGACGACTCTTGGACGCAGAAACTCATGACCCTTAACGAATTTGTCAGCCAGTACATCGAGAAATCTCCTAAAATTGTAGGCTATCTCGCTCAGTACCAGTTATTCGATCAAATCCCGGAATTAAAGAACGATATTGTAATCCCGGATTATTGCTACTTGGGAGAGGGAGACGTGGAAGAAATTCAAATCAACGCGTGGTTTGGACCCGCAGGGACGATCTCGCCGGTTCATTTCGACCCCGATCACAACATTTTATGCCAAGTCGTTGGCTCGAAGTATTTACGACTCTACGCGCAGAAAGATTCGGATGGTATGTATCCTTACGAAGGTTTGTTGGCCAACACAAGTCAAGTCGATGTGGAAAACCCCGATTTTGAACGATTTCCTTTGCTCGCGAGTACACCGTACTGGGAAGGAATCCTGGAGGAAGGTATGGCCTTGTATATCCCCCCCAAAATGTGGCATTACGTGCGTTCATTGAGTACGAGCTTCTCGGTCAGCTTTTGGTTTCGCTAAGAATCAATAAAATAGTTATGACTTTTTATAGTAAGAATCTTTTTATTAATTAAGACTAACCCTTTAGACCTTTGGTAAGGAAGAAGAAGGTTCAGAGCATAAACGAGGGTACGTTCTCAGTTTGGTTTAGTTTATTAAAATGTTCTTTTTTATGTCGACTAAAAGACTAGCAAATATCAGCGAGCAAGCCAGCAACTAACAAAAAACCCATTTAATATTTTTTTTTTAAACTTCCAAGTCACCGGGTTTCCAAATTGTAGACGGAATAAGTTAAGAAAAAGCGGAAAAGCCTAGGGTCTAAAAACACATAAAAAAAGACGGCAACAAGACTGGGTTAATTTTTTTTTTCGGTTTCAATTCAAAAGGCAAGACTTTTTTCTTTTGCTTTGTTCTTTTTGGCTGTTTTTGAACGTTAATCGAGTTCTCTAATAGAGAAATTAATTCAATTCACATGATAACACAAGGCATTGCACAGCACACGGGCAGACAAATTGGCACTACGGCAGCTCCGCCTGCAGCCCCGCCTGCTCCGGCCCCGCCCTTTCCTCCACTTTGGGATTCTCCTTTCTTCCCTTTCTTCTTTTCCATTGTACGGGACTAGAAATGAAGAACACAAATAAAATTAGTGCCGGTAATATTACATTGTGTACACAATAATTCAGTCTAAATTGATTGAATATTAGTACCTGCATCGGTTCATCCTTCTTGCTAAACATGTCTTGACCAGGCGGGTAGTAAATGGGCGGGCCCGGAGTGCTCTTTTGGGGCGTGCGTTTGTCTAGTACGGGCTCTGGCTCTTTCACGGGTTGAACCGATATGGGTGCTCCGTTCGCTGCTGGCGTTACGGATATCATAGGCTTTTTGGGTACTGGCGCTGGAGTCGAAGTGACCGTCAGAGGCTAGAAAGTAAAAATCGTTAAAAAGTGTCAGAAAGCGATGAAAAAGACAAAGAAATTTACTTGTGGGACGCCTGAGAAGGAGGCCATTAAATCGTCGAGCTTTTTGGGCGGAGCTTGCTGCTCCGGTCCGTTGCTAGGACCACGACGGGCTGGAAGCGGAGAGGCGGGGCCTCCAGCAGGGGTGTAGAGCTTGGGTTTGACCGTGAGGGGATGACTGGGAACATTACAGAAGGGCTCATTAGGCGGAGCGTCTTTTGTGAGACGAGGGTAGTCCGGGTGGTTTGGAAAGTTACAGATTAACTGCGGATGGGAGAAAATGGTGCATTTAGGGGGTGAATCGGGCCCCACTTCACCCGCGTAGGCGGGAAAATCCGGATGGCGATTAATGTTGCAAATCAGTGGAGGGTGGTTGGGGATCGTGCAGATCGGGGCTGAAAGTGGAGTGCTTTTGCCTAGCAAGTGCGGGTAGTTGGGATGATCTCCCAAATTGCACATGGGGGGCTGCAAATGAGAAGGTACGTTGCAATAAGGATCAGCATTCGGCGGGGCATCTTGCGCCAATTTGGGGTAATCGGGATGGGCAGGAATATTGCACAAATGCGGATGGGAATTGACGTTGCATTTCGGAGGTGTATTTGGCGGATCGTTGCCGGCATAGAGCGGGTACTCGGGATGTTTCTTGATGTTGCAGACCACGGTAGGGTGCGTCGGCAGGGTGCAAATGGGTGGGGCAGAAGGTGTATTCCGGGTCATCAAACTAGGGAAATCTGGATGATCCGCAATGTTACACATGGGCTGATTGTGTTTGGGGACGTTGCAACAAGGGTCTTTTACATTCGGTCCCAGTTCTTTGGCCAGCTTGGGATAGTCGGGGTGCACAGGGATGTTGCAGATGGAAGGGTGAGTCTTGACACTGCAAGTAGGAGGTGATTTATGTCCCAAATTCCCCATGAAAACAGGATACTCTGGATGTTTGGGGATATTGCAGAGTAAAGAAGGGTGCGTAGGGACCGTGCATATTGGAGGAGCCAAGGGGGTAGTTTTGGTCATTAAATTGGGGTAATCTGGATGTTCGTCCATGTTGCAAATGGGCTGATAGTGAGTTGGGACATTGCACGAAGGTTCGGCATTTGGAGGGGCATCCCGAGCCAGTTTGGGGTAATCAGGGTGCAACGGAATGTTGCATAGGTAAGGGTGAGATTTCATGTTGCAAGTGGGGGGTGATCTAGGACCAAGTTTGACGGAAAACTCGGGGAAGCCGGGATGTTTGGGGATATTGCAAAGTAAAGGTGGATGATTCAACACCGAGCAAATCGGAGGAGCCAGAGGGGTGCTCTTTGTCATAAGATTGGGGTAGTCAGGGTGATCTTGTACGTTGCAGATCGGTTGGGCTGTATCGTGACCTGGCACGTTGCAAGAAGGTTCTGAATTGGGAGGAGCATCTTGGGCCAGTTTGGGGTAGTTGGGGTGTACTGGTATGTTACAAAGGTAAGGGTGAGCTTTGATATTACAAGTAGGCGGGGCATGGGGAGACAACTTGTGTCCAAAGTCTGGAAAGTGAGGGTGTTTGGGAATATTGCAGAGCAGACTGGGATGATTGGGAACGCTGCATATCGGCGGAGCTAATGGCGTATTCTTCGACATTAAATTGGGGTAATCCGGGTGATCGTCCACGTTGCAGGCCATTTGGGCGTGTTTGGGTAAGTTGCAGTAAGGTTCTACCCCTGGAGGCAAATCCTGAGCCAATTTGGGGTAATCCGGGTGAGCGGGAATGGTGCACACTTGCGGATGAGCCGAAATGTTGCAGACGGGAGGGGAACGAGGTCCCAGGTTCTTGGTGGCAAACTCGGGATAGTTGGCATGTTTAGGGATGTTGCAGAGCAGCGGAGGATGGTCAGAAATGGTGCAGACTGGGTTTGGCGAATTTTGACTTTTGCCTAGCAATTTAGGGTAGTTTGGATGCTCGGGGATATTGCAGGCCGGCAACGGACTATGATTGGGGATGTTGCAGACGTATCCAACGCTGGGCGGCAAGTCCGGTACGTGGAATCTTGGGAACTCCTCGTGGGTGTCGCAGTTGCAGATTAAGCGCGGGTGGCTTTGCACATGACAGCTCAGAGTGTTATATTTCTCACCGGGTGGGCGCAGGCCATCCATGTACCCTGGATAGTTTTCGTGGGTCGAAACGTTGCAAAAAGGTTTGGGAGTTCCCCCCGAATGTACCGACTCGTTGTTGCCGGAAGATAGGGAAGATTCCGTGCGACTGTGTAGCACAAGTCTGGAGTTGTCGGTCGAAGGGGCTCCTTCTAAATACTGGTGTCCTTCAACGGAACTACCAAAGTGCTGCTGTTGTTGTTGTTGGGTCCGGTAGCTGTATGCGAACTTGGAGCGCGTAGCGTACGAAGAGGAAGAAGAACCTGTGTTCTCCGTACCCTCCCAGCGTTGCTCGGAATCGGGTTCCGTGACAATTGGCTCTCTTTCGTGGTACATTTCTTGTTCCTTGTGGCCATATGTCTGCATTTGCTGCTGTTGGTTCAGTTGCTGGTGGTGTATTTGGTACTGCTTTTGCTGTTGTTCATGTTGTCGCTGTTGCTGTTGTTCGTGTTGTCGTTGTTGCTCTTCATTTTCTCGTTTTTGCTGTTGCTGTTGTTCATGTTGGTGGTGGATTTGGTACTGCTGTTGCTGTTTTTCATTCTCTTGCTGATGTTGTTGTTGCTGTTGTTGTGTCGTCCGATAACTGTAAGCGTATTGCCTTGCATTTCCGCTTTCGCGGGTACCGTCGGTTCGCTGTTCTTCAGGAAGATTCTGAGCAACCTGGCCCGTTGTTACGATGCTTTTGGTAACGACTGCTTGGTGGGTGTGGCCGGAATTAACGTTTCGGTTGGCGGCACTAGCGATTAGGTCTTCCAGTGCTAAATCTATTTCATTCGGAGAAGAATCCAAAGAGGTAGCCTCTGGAGGTCTAGGCGTACTTTGGTGGAGCGGTAAGGTCGGGGTATCCCTTAACCTACTCGCTTGGGTGCGTTCAGGTTTTAAAGGTGGCTCACCTGAAATTGCATTAATTGATAGTGATTTTTTTATTATTTTTTTTTATTTATTTTCGTCTATATTACTTTGGTCGGGCGATCGTACTCGGTTTTGGCGATCAGTGGTACTGACTATTGATTGTACAGGGGAATCAACGTCAGATCTTTGCCCAGAACCGGTGCTATTGTACCGGTAGGTCGTCACGGTGCGTTTTTCGAAGGATCGCCCACGCTAAAGTTTCCAATGAAACCCATTTTAATGTTCTAAACTTTTGTAATAGGTTGAAAGTTTACGTCGGAATTGGTGCGAGAGATGGTACTCAAATGCGGGGCAGGTTCTCCTAATTCAACAGGTTCAAGTACAGGATCAGGGGTCGCCATTCCAACCAGTAAAGTACCACCTCCACTTTCCCCGTATGTGTGATACTCCCGGTACTCGCGTTGAGCGCTACGAGAGCGAGTTGTGGCTAAGGCGGACTGAAAACTAGGGCTCGTACTTTCCTGGTAACAAAAACGCCAAAGATTATGGCAATCATTTAAGATCCTTATTTATTATTCCAAAGATTAGCACATTTCAAAGAATAAACCTGATTTTAGATCATTTTTATTTTTTAATTACCTGTACTTCGGTACGGGCATATCGCTGGGCCGAGGCGCTTCGACTTCGCTGATTACTCCCTGGAGCAAGGCCGGGGATGGGGCTGGTCGAAGCTTGTTGGCCGTAACTCCGATTCACGTAATTCTGCTGTTCCTGGAAGAGTCTGCGGTTGACGTGGTCGCGTTGTGGTGAAATGCTGGTTTGCAAATCATCCAGCATCCGATCTATGACGGCATTTTTAAGTTTGTTAGTTGAGTTTCTCGTAAAACTTAGGTCATCTTTTCTTATTGCGAAGCATAGAACAATGAATTACCTAAACGGTTGTCCCATTCGGTGGGACGAAACGATGTCTCCACTGCCTGTTGCTGCAACGAGTACGACTCCATGTGGTTGGATGACATGTCGCCAATAAAAAGAAGTGAAGAGTTTTCAACGTTTTGCCTCACTTCCTAAATAGGGGAAGAAAAAGAGCATGAGCGTAGGTTGGAAGACTTGTTTGCGTAGGCATTCCACGCGCATTGGAGGAATATGCCCTTTTTAGGACAAAAGGTGCGAGTATGGGTCCATCTATGATCTCCCTCCCGTGTGCCCAAACCAGTTTGTGTTTCTTCACATCACCTTTTTTGGGGCGGAACCCACGTTTGGACTGCAATTTCTGTTGCCTTTATGGGTGTTACGCTATCTTCTCTTTCTTTTAAAAAAAATAATAAGTAAATAATTCCATTTATTTAAAAAAAGAAAAGAATATTTGTAAAAATAAAGAAATAAAGACAGGAAAAGCTTATATTAGTTTCTTACATGGAACAGACAGTAATGAGAATGAAGGATGAGAAGATGAGATTTTTCGCAGTGTGTAACAATTTCCTGGATAGCTATTTGTCCGTCAGTCGAGTTTTATTTCCGTCTGCGTTGACTCAGGCGCAAAAGATCACATTCGCTTGCTTCCTCCGCACACACACACTCTTGGCAAGGTGCCCCCACCTTTTATTTAAGTTGTTTAATGTATAAGTGTATCGCTTTCGCCGCCTCGGTTTTTCTCTCTTATCTTTTACACTAGTTTTTTTCTGGCATGAAAAATGGGGAAACTTACCTTAAATGGTAATTCTCAGTGGTTCGAGATTGACAGCGTAAATGGGCTACACTGACGGGCGCAATTAGCGCATGATTGAGCGCAATTAAGTGTCAGATGTTTTGCAGTGTTGGACACCGTCAACCACTTTCACTTTCCTTAGACTCGTTCCAAGACGAATAGGCGAAGAGGGAAGCGACTATAGCCACTAACGTCTGCTGTGGGTCACTGCCTTCATGAAAGTGAAGAAAGTTGGCAGAGAGTAGCCCAGAGAGGAGACCGGTGGAGTCAGGGCAAGTCCAAAGCTTTCGAGAGAACCAGGTATATACGCAAGTAGGCGAATAGCTCAAACAGCGCTGGCGGGTTTTATGCTAAAAACTCCTCGGGAAATGCCCACGTTGCAAACACGCGATTACCGAGCGCTTTTTGCATATTGCGCTAAACCGGATTTTTTTTGGTGTGGTGGTTGGATTTCTTAAGCAATGGGGTGGGAGATACGTGGATTTTTTTTATTATTCAAGTATGAGAAACGTTGCGAAGACCTTTGTGAGAATACATGAAAGTGTAAAAAAAGAGCCAGAGGAGCGGTTAGTAAGCATGTAATTTTAGACGCGGCAGTGCCGGTCGTTTTGCGGCATGCAGCCAGCTAAATTTAGAATGGATTTTGCGTCCTGGAAGGTATATACGAGATTGTGTATACACACATACACACACCCCGAAGAAAGTAGGCCAAGGCGTTTGGGTTTCCAGCAAGTCTTGTGTACGCGAAACAGTGGCTGTTTTGTTAATGAATTATACAAATTAGCGAAATTGGTTTAAACTCAAGACGGCGTTTCGTCAAAGACGTTCTACCCCCGATTTTTTTTTCTTCTTTTTAGGAAGTCTCATGGAGACTTGTATTGCGTACTCGGCTTACAAAGCCAGTGGGCCTTTAGTGAAAGAGGGGGCAGCTAACCTACTAGAAGGGGAGAACACAACAAATAAGACATTTGAATTTGTATCGAGCAAATACTCGAACGTTTTCGGGTTTGTTGTAAAAGGACTGGAGGACGTTCTAGATGACACTCGAGGTACAGTAGGGCAATAGCATTGAAAGTACTGCCGCGTGATTGTCACCGGTTGCGTCGCCGGCTGTTTGTCAAATGGATAAATGGTCCTCAAGAGGGCGCTAAGTGGGTCTTGCAATTGCGTAAGGATTCTATGAGTGTTAACTTGAATATTATACTAGGAAAAGCTTCCTGTTGCTTTATTGTGCGGACAGCTAATTAAATAGCTCTATACTTCTTTCGTAAACCACGCATAACCTTAATATACACCTTAATATACTCTACTAATTCTTGGAAAAGACATTAAACACGATAGTAAACACGACACATTTTTAAAGTAACATTTCAAAATTCAAGCTCAAGCTTCAGTATGTGAAGTACTTGTGTATTGTAACTTAACTACTCTGAAAGGTGCAAGTGCAAAATGCTCTAAATAGTACCAACACTAACTGTTAGAAAGGGGTCTATAGGTTTTTATGCCTATTTTACTTCCAGATGATAAGAAGGAAATTTATCAGATTAAAAGGGTTACTAGAATTCCAATAATAATTTTTCCGAACAGTCAATACTTTTCCCGCTTCCCGTCTTTAGGAATATAATGTTAAAATAGTCTGTGATTTAATTCAGCGTCTTTAGTTGTCTCATGGCGATGCATTCCCGGCTAAGAGATCCACGATTGCAGTTACAGCTGCTTCCGCCGCGGGCTGTAAAATCACCACGGATTCTGCAATATTTGGATTCAAATTGGCAAGAGCTGCTTCCGTCGAGTTCGGTAAAGTAAATTTCCACACTCGTGGTGCTGCTGGAAGTCGAAGTTGAACCACCTTGTCAGAGCCATCTGGCGATGAATCAGATCTCGTGTTCGAATTGGGATTTCCTAGGTGCATAGCTATGGCTGCCACGTTGGAAATTACTGGTAAAACGCTTTCCGGAATGGCGTGGTACAAACCCAGAATAGCCATGTTCGCCAAGTTTTCGGCACCATTCGATAGAATAACTTCTGTTTTTCGTAATGCAGCTGGATGTCCATCTTGAGGATTCGAATCAGCTGGCCGCTTAGGGGTTTTGAACCATTTCCCGAAAGTTTCCTGTAGAGTTGTCTCCACAGAGGCCGGTAGTGGAATATTAAACTTTTCCAATACGTCTGGAAACTCAAGTTGAGCCGCTTCGTCAGAACTTCGTAGCAACTCGTCAGTTTTCTGGTTACTATTGGGCAAATTTGATGTTACTATGTGTGCAACTATTGCTGCTATGTCGGGAAGTATTGGCATAACGGAATGCGGAATTAGGTTGGGCACATTTTCGATAGCAGTGTTTAAAGATAACACCATTGGTTGTGATACTGTTATTTCGCGGTCTGTGTCTGTCAATAGTCAAGAAAAAGAAGAAATTCAAACAATTTTAATTTTCGATACGACTTTTTAAAAGAGAAGTGAGCGTTTACCGGTATTTTGATGGTTGGAAGCGACAGTTTTAGCTTGCGAGGCAGCCAAGCAGCAAGTAACTAGGAGAGCAATGACAAGTTTCATCTTGGATTACTAGGATTGCTATGGCAGTCGAAGATACCTGTAAGCCAATACTGGTCCCGTATTTATACTCAGTGGTCAGCATTGTTTCGTCGGTGTGGTCGTCACCCGTGTTTAAATGACAGTATAATTAATGGGAGATATTCTTATTCGGTGGAGTACTTGCTTACCTAACGTATTTTGTTTAAAAACCTGTATTACACAATTCTCTTTAAGAGTGATGGATGCGGAGACATGACAGGCGTTGTCTTTATGTTTCTGTTTCGAGGGTACTTCAAAAGGAATTTGGGGCTGTTAGGAAGGTAGAGTAACGTAATGATTGTATGTTGTATTGAAAAGAATTGGGTGCGGATTGAAAAGAATTGGAAACGGATTTCCAGGTTTTCACCGTGTCAGGCGCTGGTTTATCTCGAGGCAGTTTTTTTATTTATTTTACTTCCCGGAATATTGTTCTCCAAGATGTGCATCACAGTTTGCTGATGTGTAGTACTGTATCTACTGAAAGATGTCTCTGTGATTTTTGTTTAAGATGACGTAGATGCTTTCTTCTGCTGCACTTCATATATTGTACAAGTTTTTAGATTTTGAGACTCGATGATTTCGTATCTTTAATTTTAGGTTCTGCATTTGCAGGTATGCTTTCTGGTTTTTATATAATTACAGTGGAAACATGTCACGTTTTTATCCTTTAGTGTTAGTGTCCATTCGGATTCTCGTAATTACACTGTAAAAAATGCCAGTAATTTGTAGGGAAATAAATGTAATTAATAAATGTATAGTTAATCCCCTGGTGTCATTTCCTTTGTAACACTTTTCGCAGGATTTTGTCATTAATTTTTGTAATTTTGGTAAATTGCTTGGAAGTTTCGAATTTTGTATTGTAATATTAGAATTTGATTTCTATTTACTATTTTTATGGGCATAAAAGTCACCAGACAATTACCAGCAACTTTTTACAGTCTGTATGACACCAACAGGTATAGTTTTAGACCTAGTACAACTTCAGATCAGCTTTAAGAGCAGTTTAAGATCAATTTAAGATCAGCTCGTTCCTGCTGGAAATTGTTGCTAATTTTGGCGAGCAGATAAGTTGTAGTTGCAAGTTGGACAATGTGTGAATATAAGTTACAAGAATTTTACTCCCGCATCAGTTTTACTCCAGCCCGCTGTCTGTTCATATAAAAGACGTGTTTCAAGACAGTATGTAAGTACTCTTGGAACGAAATCTATAGCGTAATTGCAGATAAGTTTTCTTAAAAAAATCGATTTAAAAACAAAGACGGTTTGTTAACGGTTTGGATTTAATTCAACGAGAAGCGAATGTCTACACAAAAACGTGACGGATTTAGAGTTCAGAGGCGTGGAGTTTATTTATTTCTGGCCACAACTATACAGTAAAAACGGTACACTTGTAAGCCGAATAGGAAATGTGGGGAGAAAGGAAAAAGGATTTAAAAATTCATAATCCAAAATCATCGAGTAATACAACACTAGTTGGCATTAGTAGTTTGGGCTGGGTTAGCCAACCCAAGGATCTGCTGGACGAAGTCTTGAACACCCTTTGCAACTTCTGCTACTTGTTCCGGTAGACTAATTGTTAACGGTTTGCCTGCTTCTGTAAATTGGACATTAAGTATACATACAGTATTAGAAATACATAGATAGTTGATCTCTTCTCTAATAATTTTTTTTGTTAAATACCGGCGCGGATTTGAACCGAGTTATCTGTGGCAGTCTCAATATTTGTGTTTTTCAGTATGTCGGCTACAACCGTTTGCACTAAAGTGATGAAGTAGTCTAGTCCTTGTCTTTCGCTTGGAGCCGAGTTGTCGCTATTAGGTGAAAGCTGTGCAACAATCTGTTCAACGATATTGGCTAATGTCTGGGGAACCGCTTCCAACAGAGCCGATACATCAACTTGGCGTTCATTCCCTGCTTCTGAAACAAGCCGTGGAAAACGGAATGATTAGAAGAGTTAAAGTACCAAAATGGTTTACTACAATGAAAAAATTGAACGTACCGGCAGCTTGATTCTTGGGATCGATAACTTTGGCTTGCGAGGCAACCAAGCAGAAAGTGGCGAGTAAAGTAACAACGAGTTTCATCTTGAAAATCTGGGATTGTTATGTCAGTCGAAGATGTCTCTAAGTCGGTATTGGTCTCCTTTTTATATTCAAACGGTCGGCACTTGAAACTGGTTACGGAACATGTGTTCCAGGCACCTGAATTTGGTGACTAAATAATTGGACGCGAAGGCTATAATCATAAAAAATGATTCAACTTCTTTATGGATTTTTTAGCCTATGTATGAACAACGTTTATATGTTACAATGAAACGTGGAACGTAACAGACCTTGTCCTCGTAGAAAGAAAAGACACTTGCTTTTTCTTCTGGAGAAGGATATTTTAATTATATGAGCTGGATAAGCTGTAATTCTCAAGGTGGAACATATCCTTAGTTTACAATTGTAAGAAAATGTGCCGCGTCATCATGGCTCATATCTTCCTTAATCACTCCATTCCCTTTCTTCCACGTTCTTTTATAGCAGGTGTTCTTCCGGTTTTGCTGTAGCAATACATCTCGAATTATATGCTATTTAGAGTGACGTGGAACCTACCAGTTCCTTACGTGTGTACAATCTGTAATTTTAAACTTGGTTTTCAATCATATTTGTATAGTGAAAAGTAGCTTTACGGCAGAACACTTCCGAACAAGTATATAGAATAACACCACAATAGTGACTGTGGTGTTAGAAACTATATATTGTGTTTCTAACTTTTAATTCAGAAATAAGGTACTGAAAGTGTAGAGATCGAGCTTAGCTATACAAGGAGCCATAATTTAAGCAATGAAACATATGTGGCAGGAAGAATTGAAACGATTACCTGCTGAAGAAATGATGTAACCCACGACGGCGTTAACGGAGGCGGATATAGAGCTGCTGAATAGCGTTGGGAGCACTAAGCTGGAAAGAAGCTTGCATCCGACGATCACCTTGATAAGACAATTGGAAACGGAATACAAAGCAACAGACGAATTAATGTGTCACAGCGCGTGTCTGCAGCGCTAATTTGGTGCTTTAGAATTGGTCGAAAAGCTTACGAACGTTTTTTGCATTTTCTTATTTCTCTTACAGTTTTTTAGCTGCCTAGGTTATTACTTAGTTTTGTAACTCATAAAGCAAATTTTCAGCAATAACCTTTTTCAGTGAAGATGAATTGTTGCGTAATTATTATGCTACACACAAAGAAAAGAAAACAATTAAGGATATAGTTTGTATAGTTTTGACCAGTTTTTAATAAAACACGTGAATCTGAATAACCCATGCTTTATGATACAGCTTTAGCCTAACAAGCTTGTATACATGCGCAACTTGGTCTCAACATGTTATCATAAACAAAACTTAATACAGAAACTAAGAAATCTTACAAGGACAAAAACGGATTTGAGACAGATCTACTGCTGAACCTGTAAAATATGTGACCTGTTGCAATGTGCGTAACAAGATTTATTAATTTTATATAGGCGTGAGTTCCCTGCAGGTTTGTAGCATTGCTCTATACAGGAAGGCCTAATTTAACCAAAAAAGAACGTGTTGAGGAAGCTAATGAAAGGGTTGTAGATAGAATTAATGGCGTAACCCACGGCTCCGTCAACGGTGGTAGCGCCGCCAAATAGCGTTGGGAGCAGCGCGATAGGGATGAGACTGAAAATTTTTACCAAAATGGGTCCAATGATACTATTGATCAGGACATTGGAAATAGGGTACAAAATAATGGCCCAGTCAATTAGACGTAATTCCTCTAGCGTCTCCGCGGTTTCAAGTTTGTCGAGAAGCGTGCGAACGTTTCTGGCTATTTCTGTAGCGTTGGTGGAAGGTTTTGGAAAAGCGAGAAAAGTGGTTGCAGGCGCTGGAATGAAGGGTATGTCTCTGATAAGTTCGTTGGAAAGTCCTTCCAGGTTGGCCAGTAACTTGGGGTCTGATCCTGAAAAAATAAACTGTATCAGAAACTTTTTTTCGTAAGTGAAATATTTTACCAGTAGATACATGGGCGAAAGTATTGACTTCGGCTTGTGACACTGCCAGGCCGCAAGTGAAGAGCAAAGCGACCACGAGTTTCATCTTCGGAATCAGTGAAGTTTCTGACAATTTCGAATATGTAGTTCTGAAACCAGGTCTTTCCTTTTTATGCAGAATTCGTGGTAATTACAAATCTTACCTAAACAGGAACACGAACAGCTGTACGACTTATATCCGGTAATTACAACATGAGAAAAAAAGTCCCTCAGAATCGCTTCTAATTCCGTTTTCAAGAGTAGTTAAAAAATTTAATTTATAGATTTCAAGTTAATTGGAATGCTTCTTTTTAATTGGGTTTAATTGACATAATATGAAACGTGTCATTATTTTACTGACATTCCGTGCCTAAGATTTTTTATTTTCTAAGTAGTAAACATGTGTCTCGCATACTGGGTTTCAAGATTGAACAGCACCTTAGCTTAGTTTTTGATGCAAAACAATCACAAATGGCACTGGTGTCCTTTGTCAAGAGAATGTATCAGAGCAAGAAGTAAAAGTAAAAGGGTTAGCTTGCAGAGGCAGAAATTCCCGTGTATTTGTAACATACCGTACCATATAGAAAACCATAGTTTAACCAATGAGATATGTGTTGAGGACATAGATGAATGGATTGTATATGGAATAAATTATGTAATCCACAGAGGCATCAACGGTGGTAGACCCGCCAAATAGTGTTGGCAGCGCCGCAGCGGGGATGAGACTGACAACCTGGACCAATATTGGTCCGGCTATCAGGTTGATCAAGATGTTAAAAATGGGGAACGAAGTTGTAGCCCAATCTATTTGTCGCAAATCTTGCAGGGTTTCCGCGCTTCTGACTTAATTGTAGAACGTGCGAACGCTTGTAGCGAAATTTTTGTGTGCGAAAGCGTGCGAAATTTTTGCATTTTCATATCTCTGTTCCAGTTTTTTTATTGACTGAGGCGGGAACTGGGCTTGTTGCCTTTTATTCGTCAGTGGATGAATCTTTGTAATTCCGGTTAAATCTATTAGATTCTAATCAAATCAATTCTCTTCCAATTATTTCACAATTTTGTCAAGAAATTCATTAACCAAATAGAGTTATATGCGGTTCGTTTACAGGAATTTGCTATACGGTAGTTTTCATATGATTTTAACTTCGCATAATTTCACACTACTTTCTTATCGCTTAGTTTTGTAACTGCTAAAGCAAGTTTTCAGCAATAACCTTTTGCAGTGAAATAGAAATGTTGCGTAATTATTATGCCGCATAAAAAGAAAATAAAACAATTAAGAATATTGTTCGAGAAACTATAAAAACAATATCAAGTTGAACTTGATAGTTGAACTATAGTTTGAACTATAGTTAGTTGAACTATAGTTTTTATTGTTTTTGACCAGATTTTAATAAAAACGCGTGAAGCTGAATAACCCATGCTTTATGATACAGCTTTAGCTTAACAAGCTTTTATACGTTCGCAACTTGTTCTCTAGATATTATCGTAAACAAAACTTAATACAGAAACTAAGAAATCTTAGAAGGACAAAAACGGATTTGGGTCAGATCTACTGTTGAACCTGTAAAATATAATAACCTGTTGTAATGTGTGTAACAAGATTTATTAATTTTATATAGGAGTGAGTTCCCTGCAGGTTTGTAGCATTGTCTGTATACAGGAAGGCCTAATTTAACCAAAAAAGAACGTGTTGAGGAAGCTAATGAAAGGGTTGTAGATAGAATTAATGGCGTAACCCACGGCTCCGTCAACGGTGGTAGCGCCGCCAAATAACGTTGGGAGCAGCGCAATAGGGATGAGACTGAAAATTTGTACCAATATGGGTCCAATGATACTATTGATCAGGACATTGAAAATAGGGTACAAAGTAGTGGCCCAGTCAATTTGCCGTAATTCCTCTAGTGTCTCCACGTTTTCAAGTTTGGCGAGAAGCGTGCGAACGTTTCTGGCTATTTCTGTAGCGTTGGTGGAAGGTTTTGGAAAAGCGAGAAAAGTGGTTGCAGGCGCTGGAATGTAGGGCATGTTTCTAATAAGTTCTTTGAAGAGTCCTTCCAGGTTGGCCAGTAACTTGGGGCCTGATCCTGAAAAAATAAACTGAATCAGATTTTTTTTTTGTAAATGAAATATTTTACCAGTAGATACATGGGTGAAAGTATTGACTTCGGCTTGTGACACTGCCAGGCAGCAAGTGAAGAGCAAAACGACCACGAGTTTCATCTTTGGAGTCAGTGAAGTTTCTGACAATTGCACAATTGTAGTTCTGGAACCAAGGCTTTCCTTTTTATGCAGAATTCGTGGTAATTACAAATTTCACCTAAACACGAACACGAACAGCTGTACGGCTTATATCCGGTGGTTTTGTTGGCTTGTAATTTATTATAATAACTTATTATTCTTATATAATTTATTATTACTTGTTATTATAAATTGCAAGCAGATAAAATTGCTTGCGTTTCATTTTATATATGTAATTGTATGAACTATGTTGTCATTGTTTTTCAAAAGATTCGCTTGTTTTACCACCAGAAACGTTTCTTCGTTTCTGTTAATTTCGAATTTTCTTTTTCTGAAACAACAAACAGAATAACACGTTTCCTTCTGGCGTAAGCGGTAAAATATAAGAAAGGAGAAACGGAAGGAAAAGGAATTATACAGAATGAGACTGATATAGAACTAGATTGTTGTAACTGTTACGTCCAGGGAGGCAGTATCGCCAAGTAGTATCTGTTGTTACTAACTTTAGTGAACCCGCAACACAACCTTCGTACTATAAGGAACTTAGACTCTATTCGAGTAACGTGAAAGGAAGACTAAACATAGAGACTTACGTTACAAACAAAGGGTACGAGGGGAAAAATGGGTGGTACAACAAAAAACTGAAACTCTAGTCATTTCCGAATTTCGGACTCAATACATCAGTATCGGCAGCAGCCCTCTTTATTTTATGTTTAATTCACTTCCGTTTTCTTGTTCCGTTTTGTTTTCCTTAATTTCAGATCTACATTTGAAGAGAAGAACAGTAATGTATTCAATGACGCAAATTTATTGGTCTTTACTTCATGTAAGTTTTTAACTTGTTAGCCAATACAATTAGGTACAGCATCTAATGCCTTGTGGTGTATTGCGTAACAAGCTTACACGCAACTTGTTGTCTACTCGCCATGGTCGAATCAAATTCACACATAACATGATAGAGAAACTAAGAAGCCTTAAAAGAAATAGACGAGTCGAGTTAATTTGGTAACGTGATGCATCAGTAGCTGCAGAACATAATCTATTAACTCTAAAGGCGAGTAATGCTTGTATATTTGTAGCATTATTGTATACAGGAAACTGAAACTTAAACAAACACCTACGCGATGAGAAAGTCAACGAAGGCATAGTAGAGAGTGGAAATTATGTAACTGCCAGCGGCGGCAACGGTGGTAGCACCGCCAAATAGTGTTGGGAGCAGTGCGATAGGGATAAGAGTGACAATTTGACCAAAATGGGTCCAACAGTCGCTTTGAACACGGCAGTAAAAGGAGGGTAGATGATCATTGCCCAGTAAGTTTGTCGCAAATTGTTTAACGTTTCTGTATTTTTATATTTGTCGAGAAGTGGGTGAAGGTTTCGGGCGATTTCTGCGTCATTGGTGTAAAGATTGGGATCATCGAGAAAGGTGGGTGAGGGCATCGGAAACTTGGGTATGTTTTTGATAAGATCACTGAGAAGTTCGTCAAGTAGGGCTCGAGACTGTATGAGTTATCCTTACAAAAGAAAATGCCATAGAAACTTTTTTTTGTTTAATGAGATACTTTACTGGTAGACGCATCGCCGGAGCAATGACTTCGGCTTGCAACACTGCCAGGCAGCAAGTGAAGAGCAAAGCGGCAACGAGTTTCATGATGGAAATCTACAGTGTTTATATCGATTGCATGACACACTCCACAGCCCATATACATATTTTTATATAAGAAATCTTGATAATTACAATATGAGAAAAAAAGTCCCTTATAATCGCTTCCTTCAGAAACTTTATTCAGGTTTTAAGAGTAATAACAAAATTTAATGAATAGATTTCAAGTTAATTGGAATGCTTCTTTTTAGTAGGTTTAAGTGACATAGTATGAAACCTGTCATCATTTTACTGACATTCCGTCCCTAAGATTTTTTATTTCCTAAGTAGAAACCAAGTTTTTCATACACTGGGTTTCAAGACTGAACAGCACCTTATCTTAATTACTGATGTGACACAATCACAGATGGCCCTGGTGTTTGTTATTGTGTTGTGAAAGCCTTGCGTAAGAAAGTAAAAGAAAGAAACATAGCTAATTGCAGGCAAAATTCCTACGCATGTTTTGCTTCTGAAAAGTACAACTTATCACTACAGTTTGATGTAGAAGCACAATGTCAAAAATCGAGTCGTCGAACTTTGGGAGCAAGATTTTTCGAAAGCGGCTTGTCGGATTTGAAAGTAATCTAACACAAAAGTTTTTTTTATCAACTAGTGCACAATCAAAGGACATTTTCCGGCTATTTTTTAGGCATTTTTAGATGTTTAGGCATTTTTAGGCGTTTAGTCATTTTTAGTCATTTTTAGACATTTTTAGGCTTTTTCACATAGTTGCAAGCTTGAGTTGCATGTCACTAATTTATTATTTATTGGAAAAGAAGGTGTATTGGTTATGTACTATCTGTTCGTATGTTCAAGTTTACTGTCAAATAATTTTTTCACGAAATGTGCTGGTTTTAACGAAAAGTTTTTCTGAAATTCCCCATGCTAAACCGCGCCCATACCGAGCAAAGGTATACGGAGCCTTATAAGGCCTTATGACAGTGTAGAATAATTACTTTTAATTATAATAGGCTAATTCGCTATCGTCAAGACGGAATACTTCATTTATATTTTCTCTTATTGAGATAGACAGTATTTAGTTTTTTCGTAATCGGTTATAAGTGACTGTCATTTGTCAAGAGAATATATCAGAGCAAGAAGTAAAAGTAAAAGGGTTAGCTTGCAGAGGCAGAAATTTCCCTTGTATTTGTAGCATACCGTACCATGTAGAAAACCATAGTTTAACCAAAGAGATATGTGTTGAGGACATAGATGAATGGATTGTATACGGAATAAATTATGTAACCCACAGAGGCATCAACGGTGGTAGACCCACCAAATAGTGTTGGCAGCGCCGCAGCGGGGATGAGACTGACAATCTGGACCAATATGGGTCCGGCAATCAGGTTGATCAAGATGTTAAAAATGGGGAACAAGGTTGTAGCCCAATCGATTTGTCGCAAATCGTGCAGGGTTTCCGCGCTTTTGACTTCATTGTAAAGCGTGCGAACGTTTCTAGCTAGATCAGTGGCGTTTGTGCAAGGAACGATGGGTTTGGCGAAGTCAGGCACCGGAAACGTGTGATTGGAGATTAGTCCATTGAAAAATCCTTCCAGATCGAATGGAAACTTTTGTCTTGCTTCTTCTATACAAAGGATACAAACTGTAATTCTTAGCTGTTTTTTTTTTTTTAAAACAACGGATACCTTTAGACTCATTGTTGGTAGGGACGACTTTGGCCTGTGAAACTACCACGCAATAGGCGACGAGCAAAATGGCAAGAATATTCATCTTAGAAATCTCAGATTGCTAGTGCACTTTAAGATACGTTTTACTAGCCATTACTACTCCCTTTTATACTTAATTTTGCCTTTGCACGAAGCGCATGAACATCTGCGTTATTCGCCTGACTGAGGTAAACAAAAACTAATGAATGATCGCAACTTCCTTTGGATTGTGCAGCTTAGAAAATATGATGAATTCTTTGTTTTTTGTGTGGTCTCGGGTCTGGACGGATTTTCTTGTATTACAAAGATGCATTCATTGGATAAAGTTAATCTAAGCCAAAGCAAGAAATGAAAACAGACCTTGCAAATAATTTGGTTTCAAGACAGTATTACTTCAATTTCTATGTTAATTGGAAGCGTAATTCATTTAAGCTTAATTGTGCGAAAATTTTATTATTTTCGTTATTATTATTATTATTATTATTATTATTATTACTATTATTATTATTATAGTAAAGTACTGAATTCTTTAAAAGTTCTGTTCCATGTGGGATTTTCCGTGGAAATTATATGGACACTCTTAAAAGTTTGCTTTTCGTTGTCTAATGTTTGAACTTGGCGGGGGTTTTTTAGCCTCGCCTCTGTAGACTTTGATCGTCATAGAGTTGTTTGTGTGCTTCTTGTTCGAAGCAAGTCAATGTGAGAAATTGGAAATCCGTAAGTATTTGCTTAGCAAGCAAATCTTTTTAAACTGCTATCTCTCATCGAATAAGATAACAGCTGCACCTCTGAATCAATGTCTATGTCTCTGGTGTGCTTTAGTCAAGAAAAGAGAGTATAATAGAAAGTTCCGGTGTTTCAAGGCTAAAGAAGCTGATTAATTAAAATCTATTCATTAACTCTGTAGGGAATTTGTCATGTCTTTAATGCGTTATGCTCAGCTGACAGCCTCCTTGCCAGTAGCCGTGAGTTTCTTCATCTCAGGATTATGTATGAATGTAGTCCAGGGAATGCTGTGGCTGTGTCTCCGGCCTGTTAACAAATGGCTCTTCCGCAAGCTCAATTATTATTGCCTCTACACTATTTGGATTCGTAAGTTTTTGTATATATATTAATTATTATATATACCATACATATTTATAACTGTTAAGTGCTTTTTTTTTATAGAACTCGTATTTGTGGCCGAGTATTGGTCTGGTTCAGAATTGGTTGTCCACTGTAACGCAGAGCTATGGGAATTAATGGGCAAAGAAAACGCGCTTATGGTTATGAATCACTCGTATGAACTGGATTGGCTCATGGCCTGGGTTTGCTGCGAACAAGCTCGAATTCTAGGTGTATGTAGTTTGTCCAGCTTTGATTGGAATTTTTATGGCCTGTTATCTTTATATTCTAAACCGGTCTTTCTTTACTAGCATGCCAAAGCCATGATCAAAAAGACGCTGCAGATTGTCCCCATTTTAGGCTGGTCCTGGAAATTTGCCGAAGCAGTCTTCCTTGAAAGGAACTGGGACAAAGATAAGCTAGCGTTGGAAAATCAGTTGCATGAGTTAGCCACATACCCTGACCCTACCTGGGTAATTCACTTTTTTTTTTTATAAAAGTCAAAGTTTTAATGTAATGAATTGTCTTTATTTTAGTTGTTACTATTCGCAGAAGGCACGAGATACAGTCGCACTAAACATGAAGCTTCTGTAGAATTTGCCAAGAAAAATAGTCTCCCGATTTACGCCAATGTCTTGCTGCCTCGCACCAAAGGTTTTGTTACAGTTTGTCGTGTCTTGCGGCATGATTTCGCGGCTATTTACAGCTGTACTATGGTCTTCAACACGTAATATACCTTTGCTAATCCTTTTAACTTCCCATAGTAATACTTTAAAGTAATCTTAATAATCTTGTAGGAAAGAGGGAGCTGAGCCTACGCTTTTGAACATGTTAATGGGTCGAAAAGTGTTGGCAGAAGTGTACATAAAGCGATCGCCAATGGTTAGTGTGCCCGAGGAGGAGGAGAAAGCCACCGGCTGGCTTTACGACGACTTCCGAGAAAAGGTTTACAAGTCCTCTTTTGTTTTAATGTTTCAGGGAGTTGCAAAAGCAAAACTAATGGGTTTCTGGTAGGACGATTTGATCGGTGTCTACTCCAAAGAATGTCGGTTTCGATTTGACGACCCAGATATTGTCCCACATCACAAACCCAAGCGTGTGGCCTCCTTTGTACATACCACAATGTGGGCTAGCATAACCTTACCACCTGTGACAAGAGCTTTAACTAATCTGGTTGTGTCGGGCGGAGTCTGGGGCAATGTTCTTGGCGTGTCACTACTCTCTTCGGGTAATTTATTTGAAAAAGGATTCTACTGCAGAAAATTACCTAAGTATTTTTCTCCTTTTTTCCCCATTTACGATGTGTGGTTGGGTTTATTCAACATAGCTGCATTTGCCATGTACAAGTTGGTGGGCTTGTCCAAGATTTCCGGAGCTTCTGCCTACGGCAAAACTGCCAAGACGGAATGATTAAGAGAAAAGTCACCCAAGTTTCAACTAAAAAGCTGGGCTCAAATCCATAGTCGGAAATTCTGTCGGTTTTGTTAACAAAAAAGGACTGTCAGATGCACAACCTAAATTAAAAGCCTTGTGAGAGAAGAGGATAAGGCAAGAGAACTGTTTTCTCCTGTTTTTTTCGTATTGTGTGTTTTGTTTCTTAAGCAAAAACTTTGTGAAGTCAAGTTTACAAATGTTGTTAAACGGTAGCCAAGGAAAGTTTTTTTTTTGCAACGGGTTGTTTATTGTTTTCTTCCCATTACGCGGAGACAAAATGATACACAATGCCAAGTGCCTGCCTTAGCAAAACTTTCGTTCTTTTTTTTAACAAACGTAGGATCAATAACGTTTAGTACTTGGGGGATTCGTACTTGGGAGCTTCGTACTTGGGCTGAAAGAGCAAAAGTTAACGTTGGTCAGTAATTTTTCTTTATTATTCTAGTTCAGATTTGTACCTTGTAAACGGGGGCAGCGTAGGAAGGAGGTTGTGGTTTGTACTCTTGCTTGTATTCGGGCTCTTGATAACCGCCATGGTTGTATTCGAAATAGTGCTCACCTTGTCCACCATAAGCGTCACCCCATTTGACCTAGAATTTCAATAAGTTAAAGCTAACTACATGAATAGTCATATTAATTACAAGACATAGCACACAGTATAGAAGTTTGCCTCTATATCTAGGCGATATATAAGCAAACCTGTATATCGTGTGACATAGTGTACAAATGATCCTTGGATCTCAAAAATAACAAAGGAATTAATACTAAATTAATTCAGTACCGAAGAAGGTACGGATAGATAGTTGTAATGTATCAATCAATGAAATCAAGCAATTAATTTACCTTAGTACGGAAACGCGAGTCCTTGGCTTGTTCGAACCGGGAAGTGAAGTGGCTCGGATTTCCGCGGTTGTACCCAAATTCATACTCGTGCTCGTTGGGAATGTTAGCGTACTGGAAGTAACCTTCCGGTTTCTTTTCGTAATTACTGTTGCTCTTCCAGTTCTCTCCGTCAGCCCAAACAGTGGCCAGTACAGCCACTAAAACGATTCCGCTCTAAACAAAAGATTGTTCATTTAATAAAACAAGTTTTCTAGAATTATCACTTTCAAAGTTAGTTCACACAATTTTTCACTCTATTGCGGATAAGTATTTAAGTCACGTTAATGTAAAAAGGCAATGTATGTGTAAAAAGCACAACTTACCAAGAAGATTTTCATGGTAGGACTGTTGGATGAACAATGCTGACTTGCTATCGAGTAAGCCGGCCTTAAGTACCCAGTCAGGTCTGTCCATATTCCGCATAATCCAGTCATACGAGGAAGGTGCACCTATTTAGCGCTACTGCGGTAATGAGCCTCTAACCCATCAGAAAGTCGTAGGGGGGAAAAAATAAGCAGGTCACTTTCAGGCAAATCCCTCAAGCATGCTATAATTTGACATACAGTTGGAGTTAGGAAGCAGAAAAACATGTAGACGTAACCACATCTGTTGGTCCTTCGTAGGTAACCCACACGCAGGAGAGTAAGAAGCTTACGGCATTTTAGGGCAAAGAAAGAGAAAGAGAAACAAAAATACACAAAGAGTTGCATGAAAAAAGTGTTCGTTGAACTTGAATTGACATCCTTTTTCCCTCTGGCGTGTGCGAATCTTTGCCATTCTCATGTTTCACTTTACCGTGATTGAGTGACAGAACGTGCTTTATAGAGTAAGGTAAAAAGAAGAAGAATCCAATGAAGTGAGAGCAAAAGCGACTACTATTAGCAAAAGGGGCAATAAGGAAGTTGTTGAAACAAAAGGAGTCAAATAGAGGGCACATAAACACTAGATTTTCATGGCTCAGCAACAAAACCATTTAGTCTCCTCGAGGGTAGCAAAGTTAAGTGACCTGCTTTTCCCGTTTTCTCCAAACGAACCTGTCATGAGCATCTGCCGTGGCCTATATGATCTGTTGGCTTACTTTGAATCTATAGTACGAGATAAAAATCGAGACGTTGTAATTGAGGACACAGCAAACTGAGAAAATTGGGGTTGAAAATTGGTCTTTATTTATCTCTCCACATGAATACAACTGACCAGCAGGAATACAATTCATACCATAACTTAGAATATTTCTAATCGTTCTAAGCGTTTTAATATTTGGGGGCTTCGTATTTGGGGGCTTCGTATTTAGGGTACTCATATTTAGGAGCCTCATATTTAGGAGCCTCGTATTTAGGAGCCTCGTATTTAGGAGCTTCGTATTTGGGGGCTTCATACTTCGGGTACTCGTACTTTGGAGTTTCGTATTTGGGAGCCTCGTATTTAGGTGTTTCGTACTTGGGTTGCTGTGTTTTAGAATTAAAGTTACATGTTTGAAACACAATTTGAATTATGTTAAGCTTACGTGGTAAGCGGGGGCAGAGTAAGGAGCAGGAGCGTATTCTTGGGCAGGGGCGTGGTATTCGGGGGCTTTTTCACCGTGGTTGTATTCCCAATATTGCTCGCCCTGGTTGCCGTAATCGTCTCCCCACTTCACCTAATTCATTATTTAGAAAATAGTTAGTTCCAAGGTTTGAGAATGGAGATGTACAGTTACCTTGGTGCGGAAACGCGAGTCTTTTGCTTGCTCGAACCGGGAAGTAAAGTGACTGGGGTTGCCGCGGTTGTAGCCAAACTCGTACTCGTGTTCGGCGGGTACATTGGCGTACTGGAAGTAACCTTCTGGTTTCTTGCCATCGTAAGAAGGTCCGCTGTAAGCTACAGGTTTCTTGGCATCGTACGAAGGTTTGTTATAGCTTTCATCGGCCAATACGGCTACGCTGGCCATCGCTAAAAGAACCTGAAATTTGTACAAAGTTGAGATTTGTTTGCAGGTTCAAGACTAAAACGAAAATTTTTAATATTTTGGTAAAAATTTTCTTTTTACCAGAATCTTCATGTTGCTGCAGGTCAGTTTGGTGATGGACTGATGGAGCTTAAGGATTCAACGAAGCTCTTATATAGTGGGACCGACTACTAACATTTATCGCTGCAAAGTACAATTACCTCCTCGCCTAAGGTATTGAGGGCAAGACATACAGTACAATACAGACCACATTGCTCTTATAATTGATGTGTTCGTTCATGAGAGGGGCATGACGGACACATTGTGGCCAACCATCCATCACGAACAGGTCGAATTTTATTTTTAGTCCTCTTTTTGCCTCCTAGGCTGAGGTTCGTCCGCCTCTTTGAACTTATTGTGCTACTTCAGAGCGTTCTGAGGCTTTTCATAGTATTTTCGTGATTACTTGTGGCTACATTTGCATAAAAAACCGTATTTGAAAAGGAGCAAAGCCCTCTAAGATATCGAACGACGAAAAATGGGGGAAAATTGTGAATCGCTATTCACTGACCTGGAAAGCTTTTGACTATTCGCCGGTTAACATTCGTGTTGTTTTCACGTTTCCGCTGGAAAGTATTTTTCTCTACAATTAAAAAATGGTGCTATCGCGTTCGTTAGCTTACTTGGTGCGAAATGCAAGCATTACGAAGACATCTGTTCAGAAGCTGAGTACATCTGTTCCGAAACAGAGCGGTGGACAGTAATAATTAGAATAAAACATTTGGACGAGTTAATTTTATATTTTGTTTTGAATAGATGGAATTATCGACAGAGTTCAACACCTTCCAGAATCACTTTTATTAAGGCAGAGACTTTTGGGGGCATAATGTGGTTTTGGATACTGTACCATATCTACCATGAGCCTGAGCATCTGTTGGTAAACTCGGCTAGACTGGTCTTCTTTTATTCCAATTCTGCTATTTTCTTTTTTCTTTGTAGGGCGATTTCCCTTACCCCGATGCTACGAAATGGACAGATGAAGAATTAGGAATTACAGATCCTCAATAGAATGCTCGTGTATTGTACATTTTCAGTCCAGATGTTGAATATTTGCCAGCGTAGCCATAAGCGCTCTCCGTTAAATACCGAGCAGCAAGAACACTGTCTTGTTGTAAGAAAAGTAGTACAGGAATGAACCTACATAGCCCAAACATGGAATTATTCGCTTGGCGAAAGAAAACCTTTTGCTTACTTGCTCTCTGGAGCACATATAAAGCACGCAAGCCTTCAGTCCAGTCAATTTGAGCTGTTTGATCCCAACGGAGTTGCAAGATTAGTATTTGGAAAGCAATAGTCATGGCTACATATTCCAAAAATAAAAAAATGGGGAGCACAAAGCCTCTGCTAATAATTCGGCTCTGCCCTAGCTAAAAGGGTGAAAAAAATTATTCCAAATGTTCTGTAGGATTCAAGCGTTTCAACTGACTTGGTACTGGTATTTGGAAAGAAGGCCAATGAAGATCAGAATAACCGAAAAAATTAGCATCAGATCTTGTGCTCTATGAAAATAAAGCAAGGCTTAGATTACTCAAATCATCATGGGGCTATGGGAGCTTACAGGAATAAGACAAGCAAAATGATGAATTCTATGTTACAAGCTGCAACAACACAGTTGATGGTGAGATCTGCGGCTAAAAAGAATTGTTGTAAAGTTATAACTAGTTTGGAAGAAAACATTATCTCAAACTAGCAATTCTAGTTTGAGAACATTTGAATTAAATTATTAACTATTCTTTCACGCAATTCTTTATCAAAATCAGCTTCATCTGGAGCAATAATCGATGAATATTCTTTCAGTATGAAATTAGGCGTTTTACAGTTTCTGCGAATTTCCCGGTTGCCCGTAGTAACGAGCGTTTCCTTGTCAAGCTACAGTAGGCACTTCCTAGATGGCGTTTAATGTAATATTGTTGGCTGAAATCCGTTGCGGCCATAGGGAGGTTTGTGTATCTTTTTGTTGCTGCATGTTTGGTGGGCCACATTCAGTGTCCTAATCAAATTCTTGTGATTCCCATCATTGCAGACTCTTTAAACCAGTCAGTAAGTAAATATACACGTCTATCTTCCGTATAAATAAGTCTTTTCTATAATGGGGTAAAACCTTAGCTACCTATACATATTGCTTGGTGTGTTGTAAGATAGATGAAACGAGTCTACATGTTACTCGGTTTGGCCTTGAAGGAATTTTCTGTAGGTTTTGGCGTATCTTTACTTTTCTGGGGAATGGGTGATCTCATCCTGTGCTGTAGCCTTGCTTAATTAATCAGGTACAACCCAACTAAACCGGAGCTTAGGAAACATATGTCTATATATTACCAAAATGACAGCCAAGTATTACCTAGTGGCAATTGAAAAATCGATAAAAAAAACTACTTGTTTGCCGAGTACCCAAGACAGAAAGCTAAAACACCAACTGTACTTCTTCAAAAAAGACTTCAAGTAAACTAGCAAAAAAAGATCCTTTCCCAAAAAGGTAACAGGCTGGATCACACGCCCTTCACGTTTTCTGCCTTCGTTTTGTAGAGTAATGGTGTGCAAGTATTAGAACACAAGCTCCCTCAAGTTCGAATTTTCATCTGCAGCAATTCCCACCCCTTGAGCAGGTAAAGGTTACCTATTCAACAATTATAGTATTCTTGGCCCCCTCCGACTCTCAGCTTGTCATGACATCGGCAAAACGGATCAGCGCAACACGACGAAGCCTCCAAATGAACGAACATCCGGGTTCCACTCCAGAATCCCAAGTTTCCAAACCAGTGTCTTGCCTCATGCATTGCCTATCCATGTGGACCTTTTTGCCTCCGTCAGCTTCTATAGCCTATGTGATTTGCTTGAAACACTCAATCTGGCCGAAAAAGCTAAAGGAGTCTTTTCACGGCCGCTATCTTTACTATCGTCTGATTAGAAAGGAAACGATACACGTTTACCAAACCTGCTCCGTATCAGCCTTTTGTCACTTTTTATCAGAGCCCGTGCCGTACCGAAGGTGGAAGTTAATATAGCAATTGTCGACCCGCAGTTGATTCTTTGTTGTCTTGCATCTCCCTTGCTTTGAAGTCCTAGTTCCGGGTGGTGGGGAAAAAAACAATTTAAATGTCAAACTGGGCCTGTTTAGAGGTTTGTAGCATTGTGTCCTAGAAAGACGAGGCCATTCCTGTTAACCCTGACCTATCTCGTTTTCGTCATTTTTTTCCTTTTTTATATTTATAATTCCCAAGACGTGTTACAAAGCTTGTAACAAGAGTTAAAAGTCATGTTTGCAATCCACAAGGCCTTGTGGGGGGAGGGGGAGTCATGTGGTCGCTTGTGTTGGAAAACCTGAAAAATGACTTTGACGTCGTGAAAAGCACCTGCAGCCACAGTTTGGACGTCATGGTGCATATACTAGTAGATCTAGGGCTGGGTCTTTTGAGCTTTGGGGCATGGAGAATAGAAGTATAGAATGCCTCGGAGCTGGTGTCCCCATTCACAACTGTCCAAATCCTGGTTCGCGCCGCATCCTTGATTCTTACTTCGCCTTCTAGTCAAGAATCTTGCCTTATAGATGCTTTTCAGGCCGGGCTTTCCCCTCAGCGTGAATGGAGCGCGTTTTCCTTTTGTAGAATTCCCGAGAGTTTGACTAGGGCTCAAGCACGCATTCACGCACGACACACAGATCCGCCTGCTTCGTGACGTGGACGGGAAAATCTTAAAAAGGGTGACGTTTCCTTCGTATAAAATGCTTTGCTTCCTATATAGGATCGTTTTTCCTTACGCGTTTATTCCGGCTTCCCTTGTTTTCTCTGCCCCAAAATCTCTCATTAATGAAAGTTGACAAAACCGCCTTTCAACAATGAGAGTTACAAGTAAAAAAAAGAAAGAAAGTTCAGTGTTGAAGCACTTAGCCAGACCAACAAAAAAAAGCTATGATTTTGAACTAAAAAACGATTCTAAGAATTAATTTTCGTTTTTTTGGGACACTGTCTGGCGTCTCAAATTGGAAAACGGATCTGGGCGCAAAACATTCATTGTTGCTTCCTGGTGCCATTATGTATCCAGAGTGGGTTACCAGACTCAGAACTGGCCTGTTTCGGGACGTGTCAATAGATTGCATAATTGACAAGGTTCCCTTGCACCCGCGGAAGGTAGAAAAAAATTCTTGGCGAAAGGAGTAGCGTACCAGGATGTTGTGCGGATGGATCTGGTGGCTAGCTGAACGCAGCGAACGCAGAAGAGACGAAACCGAAAAAAGGGGCTATTGAGGGGGAGAGAGAAGAGAGGGGGTGGAGATTGGGTTATTTGGCTATTATGTGGCTCTTCGTATTGTAGGTAGGGAATGAAGGGGAAAAGGAGGGGGGAGGGGGCTTTATTCGTCGCACAGCTTCTCTTGTTGCCTCTCTTTCCTTACCGCCCACTTTCTCTCCTTGAAGCCAGAGCTTTTGGCTTGCGCACCTGGGGAGGCTCTTCGGCTACAAAACTACATCCGGCATCTTTCTCGTCGCTGGCGTTTGCCTTGCTTAGACCTCCTTTGCTCCTTCTCCACCTGTCACACATACACCATACCCATTTACACATTCGGATCCCGTGCTTCTGTCCTGCTAGTTGGGTTTACATTAGCTCGCACGTTGTCATGTGCCTGTTATAGTGAGGGTGACAGTTGTAACTTCTCCAATTGTACTCTTTCCTCGCGGTGGTGAAAGTGCCTTTTCTGGGCTGGATTCGCGGAATATTCTGATTAATCGAGTTTTGCATGGCCCAGGTAAGCGAGTTTCACTCCTTTGGTGGATTAGTTGGAGTTGTTTGAGTCATTGTGGATTACAAGAGTAAGAAAGTAACTTTCAGTACGGTGGAATGCTTTAACCAATGAAATTATTGTTTTTTTTCTGCAAATGTGACATAGAAAGATAGTTGGAATAGGTCTCGCACAGGTGCATGACTGGACGGTTCCTTATTTTGACTCCTGGTTCCTTTCGTACTGGCCGTGGGCGAAGCACGACTTGCCATCAACGAACGCTTTTATGTTGCTTTTGGACTTCTATTTTAGTGGCTTTTTTAATTTGCTGGGCCTGGTTGGCAGGAAAGCAACGCTGAAAAAAGCTACCCAATATGGTGTGTTCATTGACAGTTCCGGGTGCGGTTGTTTGAAAAAGCCGCACAGTTACCGTCTTTTTCGGGTTGTTAGGGCTTTTTTGATTATATAAGACTGCGAATAAAAGGAGGAACGGGGAACAAAACATTGTTTGGGGTTAACAACTCATTGTGTTTTTTTTTCTTGTTTGGTTACAGTGCGCCGACTATGGATCATGGCTGCTCCAGGAACGGTTTAGTCCATTAAAAGCAGAAACCATGGCAACGGAGGACAGTCATCCGCCCCTGCTTCACAAGTATTCGCAATTGGCCCACATTAACGTGACACGGTGCCCGGATGCCACCGCCCTGCTTCTGTCCTCGCCCTTGCCGCCTGAGTTGGTCGTGGCGCTCAAATCGTGTTCCTCCTCCTCTTTAACACCAGCGACCAGCTCGGCCTCTTCCGCGGCAGCTTTATTGCGGTCTTCGAGTTCGGAAACGGATGTGCAGCTACAACAGCATCCCGCCAGTTCTCACAAGACAGTATTTCATGCTGAGAGCGCGGGTATTTCGGGCCACCAGGTGGTCAAAGTCCCCTTGACGCGCACTTGCAGCGAAGGACTGCACGTGACGTACCGTTCCAGTAGCAACAGCAAGCCGAGAAGGAAGTTGGAATCAGAGGACTCGAGCTACGACTCGGATTATGAATGCTCGACCGAATCTCAGTCCAAGTTGGCTCTGGGGGCACTCACGACCAGCATGGGAAACATTACCCCGACTTCAGCAACACCTAGCGAGCACGACGACGTTTCCAGGACTGTTTCGGATACCTTGGGCCAAGAGTTTAGCGAGTACGTGTCTTTAAACCAGCTGCAGAGCCAAATACCTGTTTTGGACTTGAGCGAGGAGCCGAATAAAGAAGACAGTGACGAGGACGATGTAGAAGAATACGAGGAGGAAGAGGGTGAATCATTAGCCGGTCCCGATCCTTCCTATACGAGTAAAGTGGAATTTGCCTTGAAATTAGGCTATACGGAACAACAAGTGCGCACAGTTCTAAATAAGATCGGCTCCCAACCCAGTCAGAATGAATTATTGGCAGAACTCATTAGAATTGCATCGCTGGCCCCTGCTGCGCATGGGCCAACTTCCCCAGCGACGCTTAACGAGCAGCGTTTGCTAGTCGCCGAAGAAGGGGATAACAAACCGACCCGAGAAGGTGGTACTTTACGACATATTGTCATTGATGGATCCAACGTCGCTATGAGGTACTTAAAGAACTTGACTCTCATCTAAAGTTCACTTGAGGGCTAACTTCTACTTGGTCTGTACTTATTTGTCCAGTCATGGAAACAAGGAGCGTTTTTCTTGCCGTGGGATTCAAATTTGCGTCGATTGGTTCCGCGCGAGAGGACATAAGGACATTACCGTCTTTGTACCCAAGTGGCGAAAGGAAGCCTCGAGACCCGAAGCCCCTATCAGTGGTAAGTTTTATGTGCTCACGGACTGAAGACGCTGCTTGTCTCTTTCATCCTTGGGAATCCTGAGAACTAAAAAGATGTTATATTCTTGTTTTTAAGCTTTGCTTATTTCTTCCAAAACACAGATCAGGAAGTCCTGTTGGAGCTCGAGAAATGTGGGATTTTGGTGTTTACACCTTCGAGACTTGTAGGCGGAAGGCGGCTAGTTTGTTATGATGATCGTTACATTCTACGCTTGGCGCTGGACGTGGATGGCGTTGTAGTATCCAATGACAATTACCGTGATTTGTCGGCCGAGAACCCGGACTTTCGTCGCTTGGTCCAAGACCGTATTCTCATGTATTCATTTGTCAATGACCGTTTTATGCCGCCAGAGGATCCGCTAGGACGAAATGGACCGTCTTTGGACCAGTTTTTGAATAAAAAGAGCAGTTTGATCAGCTGCTGTAACCCACACCATCCTCCCTGTCCATATGGGAAGAAATGTACGTACGGCAACAAGTGCAAATATTTCCATCCCGAACGAGGCAGCCAGCCACAGAAATCAGTGACGGAACGCTTGGCCGAACAGTCGCAAAAACACATGCAGGAACTCAAGCTGCGATCCAATGCGCATGCTCGAGTCGTCGATGATCATAAGAAATCGTTGAGTGTGCCGTTAACCCAGCAGGAACCTAGCGGAAGCAGAAGCAAAACCCCCTTAACGCGGACGCGTTCCGTAGCGGCTCAGCAAGCTCCACCTCCGCCCATTTATGCTGATTTGGCCCCGCCCATGGCGAAGTCGAAAAGCGTGGAAAATATGGCTATGGCGGCAAGACTGTCGCCTCTGAAATCGCTTCCTAATCATACAAATCAGCAGCCTTTGCTTTCCATGTGGCTAGAGAGCGGCAGTTGCCATGGAAATCATAATGTAGCCATTAGCAGTGAACATGGACACTCAACAGTCAACCCACGGCTATCGGACCCTCCACAACAAGAACCTAATGCGCACCGCAAGGTTCAACGGCAGTTAACTTTAAATCCCAGCTACGACCCGCGGTTGTACCGGTACCACCACCCGCTTCATTACTGTAATGACTATTCAGCAGTAGCACCGCCTCCATACCCGCCCCCAGCTTCCATTCCGCCACCGCTCTCTCACCCGAACCGCTTTGAGCATGCGCACGTCACCCGGAATGCTTCAGCTCCGGATGCTTTCTGGTCCGCGGATCGTAGCAGTGGCAATCAACCAACGGGAGTGGCTTATTTACCCAGGTTTGTGCCTGCGGTTCCGCCGATTCAACGTCTGAACAGTACTTCAGATACGCAGTTGAATCGGTACTGTGGCGGCTCCAGCTCGGGATCCACTTCCAGTATGGCTAGTGATGTCTTCCAAGCGGATTGGAACACAGCTGTCCCTTGGCAACAACAGCATCAACAACAGCAACAAGCTTGCCGAACTTCGAGTGTTCCCTTAGGACCGCCGCCGTCTTATATCGATTCTCGAGCGAAACTGTACTACCATTTAGCCGCCATTTTCCCCCCTGAAGAAGTTCGTCAAGCTTTGCTCATGTTCCCCGATGAATGCAATCCGCAAAAGATTTGCGCCGCTATCTTGAATCTTTTCCCGCCCAAAACTGTCTTAACAGAATTTAAGGATAAATAACTATTCGAGCTCTTTGTAATTTTGAAAAATGCCAAGGAGGGACATAACCTGAGAGAGAGAGAGAAAACAGAATCAGTATTCTTTGCTTTCTTTGTCAATATCAATTATTCTCTTTGAGAAAAGAGTTAATTTAAGGCTACAGTGAAATTTCGTCTTAATCGTTCTGTATCCCCCTAACTGTACCCTTTCCCCCCATAACCGCCTGGATGGAGGAGGGGCCAGTTGAACTGAGCGCAAGATATGTTAGGCTTGGCTTCCAGAAACAAGGATTGTTCTGAAAAGAGGAGCTAGTCGATGACCAAGCGAAGGAATTGTTTTGTTTTTCATTCTTCAATAGTTGTGGTTTTATTTGAGTGTTGTTTACCAATTAGCGCTTGCGTTGTGCCTCCTATGGTGGCCGGACAGATATTTGGACTATTTTCGTATATTGGAGATAGCACAAAAAAAATTGCGTTTTCCCCCTTGTCTTTTTTTCAGTATATGAAAAAAATCATGAAGGGTGAAAAAAAAAGAATCCTGTGGCAAAGACAAGAAATTTTCTTAAAAGTTGCAAGTTTAAACCCAAACAATACTGTGTATTGTGGTAAATGTGTAAGGCAATGGATTTTGTCCATCTTTTTTCAAACCGTCACCCCGTTTCCTTTGTCGTATGTGTGCTATAGCGGTATATATTTTCTTTTCTTGTATATTGACCCCATCTTTTTTTCAAGTGTCGCCCAATGCTGCAACACAAACCAGGTGAAGGCAACAAAATGGTGTACTATGTTGTATTTTCCGGTCGTCGTAAAAGACACATATTGTTGGAATTTCAAGTTGAAGTCATTTCTTGCCAACTCATTTCAGTCCAATCCGGAAATACCGAGTAGGATGTGCCTGGCGTGCAGCACAAAGGAACGTTAGACCAGTCGCCGTGTTCTTTTTAAGGGAAAGAGAAGAATTAATTTAGAATTGTGGCTTACCCCCCCCCAAAAAAAAATAACAAAGAGTAATGTAATTTACCATAGCAGGTGGTCCACATTCCGGCTTCCTGCGGGAGAAGAGCGTCTGGCTCTAAAACTATGGGCGTGGCTTCACATGGGGCAAGGTTAGCTTTCCAAGTAACTGGCTTGCCCGTTTCCAAGCTTTCCAGACCATAAATTGGCCTCTCTGGCTCATCTCGAACTGAAATAGGAGCTATTTTGTCCGGCGTCATGGCCATGATAGTCATCAGCTCTTGCAATTGATTTTCATGTGCAGAGTGGGAACTGGAATCACTTTTGAAGCTGAGCAACCTTTTACATTTCCATAAAAAATTCCGATATGTAAACAAAACAAAGTTTCTAAAATAGAATTGTTACTTACAAAGCAGCACACTGGAACGCTTGGTAGGAAGAATTGCGGAGGAGAAGCCACCGTGCTAGGGATGACCAGTCGTAATGCTTTTCGAAATCGGTAGCTAATAAAGTGTTGGGGTTCGCGCCTTTTTCGTTAACTATTTTTATCTGAAGGCACAAGTAAGCTAGCCATGCGACTGCGTAGGCTGCGTCCGGATTCCGGTCAATGTCTTGAATTAGACATTTGATAAAGTGCACTAAAGCTTTCGATTGTTGCAACATGCGAAAAAAAGGACAAAAGCTATCCCAATGCTCAGCAATTGTTGACTCGTAATCTTGGGTTGTCAGGGGCCGAAAAAGAACACGCAAGCGGATCAAAGTGTCACTTAAAGTCCCCGGTTCCGAACCTTGCCCTATCAACCGACGTACTTCGTTCAGTAAGAGTTTGCTGGCGGCTTTCGCGGACAAATTTTGCACCTCACTAAAATAGTTTAAAACGTATTAGACCGTACGTTTACTCAAAGACTTTTTTTTAGCATTATACTTGGTTTTGCCGTGTGCTTCCAAAAGCTCCGCAATGGTACTGATTGCCTTTTGATCCTTAAGGTGAACCAATTGCTGACGATTTGGATCTTTGAGTTCCTAGTACAAAATAATTTAGCCAATCTTTACTTTTAAAAAGCGGGATATGGTAAAACCTACTTGAACAGCCAAATATGTGTTAATTAGAAGAGCCAAAATTTCTTTCGTTTTTTTATGGTTTACATTCACAACCTTGGTTTTGGTGGGACTTTTTACACTAATCGCTTTTTCCTCAATAACGTAGTCTCGGGTTCGGTGCTCTTCAGCTTTCCAGTAATTCTCCTGCTCCGCAAAAGACACAAGTATTTTTATGTTGCTTTATAAGTCGAGATCGTTTGAAAGCACCTTAAGCCAATTGAGTGCTATTTGGGCCGCAGAACGAAGTAACTCCAATGAAGGCAAGGAACCGTGCACGGCTTCGTGGCGTAGAGAAACTAACCAATCAGGAATACCAATGTTTTGCACCACTTTCTGCAGATTTTGGTGGTAGGCGAGGTCTTGGCCCAAATGCGAAATCAAATTGATAAACCTAACCATAGTATTCGTAACTGCTTTTTTCCTAAGTTTATATTATAAAAGATACCTCGTTAGCGCTGTACCGTACGTAAGCTGCAATTGTAGAATATCCGTATGCTGGCGTTGTCGAACTGTTTTCTTATCAATAAGCGTGGTATACATCAAATGTAGCGTACATTCCACACCTGCAGCTAATCGAGGCACTCTAGTTTGGGAGAATCATAAAAATAATGAATTCTTCTTGGGTAGACATAGAAAGCTACCGAGATTTCCATAAGAAAAGTCGTTGCAGCCCTCGCTCTTGCGCTTCTAAAGTATCAGCGTACAGATCTTCATAAACAAGTCGCCACTCAGCCCTAGTTACATTAATAGTTTCATTAAGTAAAATATAAACTGTATTATTTTACTTGGATAACCATGGCACAAACATAATCTCTTCTCGATCATTCATTTTCTAAGAATACTGTACTTAAAATTTCCAAATATTCTGCTTCGGAATGCACGTGCCTGGGTTCACGTGGTGTTTACGTTCTCCATGGCTCGATGATCAAATGCGAAATACGAACTACAAAATTAAGCCTCGCCTTTTAGGCTGGCTCTTGCTATAAATCGATGTAATTACTATATCGAATCGCTTTTTTATCGAAATATCGATTTTGAACGTAACGGCTGGGGAAGGAAGGGAGTGGAATGTCGGGGTCTTTTGTGCAGCTTTTCCAGCGTGTGTGCCTGGATTAATTCATTTCAACTTGTGATATTAGCACGTGAAACTGATACCTTTAAAGATAATTAGGTAAGAAGTCAGTGTTGTTTGTTGATTTTTCAGCATTGGAATGCAAGGTTTTGAAGAGTTGTGGGCCAAGGTTAGCCTGAGCTATGTCAAGATGGCGGCCGTCTACAACAAAATAACATTTGACCTTCTCGTTATTCTGGGCTTTTGCTAATGTATTTAAACACCTTAAACTTCGCAACCGAGCCAGCTGATGCAGGTTGATTGAGCTGTGGTCGGACTTAGCTGACAAACTTCACAGATTTCAAGTGTCTGGAATTCAAAACTCATTCTTTCTTGTCTTTTTTTTGTTGCAGGCGGTATTGGAATGTATACAAGTCAAATAGGACGGATATGCTGGTTCGTCGCACGTTTTTGAAGCAAGACAGAAGACTGGTTGTTGCCTGCTAAACTCGTTGAAAAGCCTTTGCCGAAAAAAGTTTCAAGTGCCTTGTTTTCCTCGCCTTGGACTTGGATGGTGTGATTCTTGAATTGGCCTTCTCTCTTGGATTGGGTTAAGCCTTTCAGTTAGTGCTGCCAAAGACAAACATGGCTTAAACAAGAAAATAGTGTTTTTCGCCTGCCTTAGAGTACATAAAACTGAAGAAGTGAGAAGCTGAAGCTCTTCTTTTCCCACCCAGCTCCCAGCTGGATGGACTATGGGCCAGTCTTCTGAAGCCAACATCGTAATGAGCAGCATGAGTAACACTGTTGGCCGTTCAGATCGTTCGGGCTATACCCAGAAAGCCCTCGCCCAAATTCGCAACTCCTTGTTGCCTTTTGCCAATGAAACGGGCTCGACTCTCTCCTCGTCTGCGTCTTCCACTTCCTCCTTGAGCCTGAGCCGCACCAATGGCTTGGACAACAACAACAAAGAGCTAATTCAACAGCATTGGATACAACGTTTGGCCGCCATGGGTTACGCAGAGGTAAAAAAAAAAATAATTAAATAAAGACTACCTAGCAGTTTGTGGGATTTTCCCCAATTTTCTCCGAAATTGTTTCACTTTCCCCCACCGTCTTTTTAATCCCCCCCCCCCCCCCCCCCCCCCCCCCCCCCCCCCCCCCCCCCCCGAAAAGAAACTGCCATGAATCGGCTTATGAATCATCCATTGTTTACCAAAGGTGTCTGCCTTGATGCTAGACATGCGACAGTTTTGGTCGGAACAGGTCTGCATAGCTGGGGTTTTTATCATCTCCTTGGGGAGACAGCGACCCTGTCCCAGGGCTTTTGATTGAATTCAGATTTTTTTACATTTTTATTATTTAGACGTCTGTAGAGGTGTTTTATCTTGGGGAAGGGCGGCGATGGAGTCAGGACTCTCGAAAGAGTCAAACGTAAACCATAAAAAGCCGTTGGGCCAGCTCAAAAACCATAAAATTGTGCTGTTCTGGCTGATTCATCTCCTTCTTCACCTTGTCTTAGACTGTGTCTGGCGACTTTTTTTTTCTGTCTCTTTATTTTTTTATTTTGCTCTATTTTATTCGTGCCGTTTTATTGAGATTAGCCAGAGTCCGGTTCATTGTTGGGAGGATTTGAATCGATGATAGGAACGACCAAGATACAAGAAAAGCGTACGGTAGAAAGGGAGGAGCTTCCTCCTAAAATTTAAGGTTAGACTGGAGCAGATGGTTATGGGACACAAAGAATCCCAAGTTTAACGGTTGGCGGCTGTGGAATTTGGACTGGTTAGTAGTGTGGCACGCGAGCTTTTCTCCCTCCCATTTTCGCCGGGCTCTTTCGGGTTTGGTCTACGAGACGAAGAAGAGAGGTTTCATTTAGTTTCCCAGGCAAGAACCCCTGCTACTTTGAGGGGTTTCACACCTGGCCTTTTTTTTCGGGCGAAAGCCCAACGGTCGCCAAAGATGTCAGGAATGTCCACGTGCCACTTGGGGCTCTCTTAGTGCCGACAATGCCTCAGTGTGCCTTACCGCATACCGGATTTTATGACGGCGTTTTTATGGTCGTTTGCCGGATATTTTCGCCCACCAAGAGACAGAAAACTGCACTTACTCACAAGGTGGAAATGAGCAGTCCGCTTTTATGTGGCTTGGGACTCCTCAACAGCCCATTTTTCTTTTTTCTCTTCTTTTTTCCTCTTCTGTAGATACCGGGTAAAAGGGAAATATTGGAATAGCTTTGCGGCCAAACGCAGAAGGGTTAAAAACCTCTGGTGTTTCGACACGTTTTGGTATATTGGGCGCAACAATGAAATCGCGGACCGCATTCCTTTGGTGCATTATTACGACTTGCCTTGGCGGGTTGGCAATAGCTTACAAGGGGAATGGCCAAACCTAACTTTTGATTCGCTTGTTAAGCGGTTCAGCCGTGGTAAATTGGTTTAGAGAACGTAGATTTTTTCTCTCAATTATTTATCTTCTTCGTTGCACATTTCTATTGAGAAGAAAAGTTGTGGAAGCTGAAAAAGGGATACTTTTCTGTCAAAAGTTGTCATTTACATTCCTGGCCATTCCATACACTCCTGACACCCGGAGTGGATGGAAAACAGACGAGAGACTACACCTCTTTGGGCGCGTAACCTTGTCGCTGAGATGCCCGAGCCTAAAAATAAACATTCTTTCCATAGTTATCATTCTTGTGTGTGGGGGGTGGGGTGGGCTTTTCTCGTGCTTTGCGGTATGAGCGTTTGGTGAGAAAGTCAATGTTGGAATGAAACTCATAGTTCTGTCTTTCTTTTCTTGCCTTTTTTTTTAGGAAGCAATAATACGCGCCGTAAAGGTAACCAGTGGGCGGTCCATTGAAGCTGCGCTGGACTGGCTCCATAAACAAGAGCAATGTGAATTGCAGCAACGAGCAGACCCCATTAACAGTTTAGCGAGAGCCTCTGGACCAGGTAAATAACTAGTCATTTACAATTCTCTGATATTGAAGGAAATTATTATTTTCTTTCAATAATTGTAACTATTTAATTTTTCTCTTTATTCAATAAAGGCTTCTCGGTGTTGACTACAAACGTGGTCCGGAAACCTAGCTTTGAACGTGATTTCCACCGAGCCAGTCCTGCTTTAGATTCGAGCAATGCCAGTACGCGCTCGGATAGCCCCGGGCTAGCCTCTCTCTCTGGTTTGGCAGCGTTAACTGCCCCAGTAAGAGGCTATGTGGCCCCGGAACCGCCGCCTCATACCGCCTATTCGCATCAGCATTTAGCGCGAACCTACTCTCCCTCTACCCTGGCCACTCCGCCCAGCAACGAATCCCCACCTCCCCCAGCTCCGCCTCCTCGAGGTACCACCCCACCGCCACCGCCTTTACCGCCTCCGCCTTCAGCCGCTGCCATGGCCAGCGTCCATCATCTGCTCAAACGCATGTCTCCTGTACCTCGGTCTTCTTCATTGGTGTCTTCGGGTCCTATGTCGGCTCCGCCTACTCCCACTAGTAATGGACCGCCTTTGCTACCCTCTCAAGCTCAACCTCCACCTCTGCCCACTAGAGGCAACTCTCCAGCTCCCGCTTTACCCGCTCGACCCCCACCTTTGATTGTACATAACGGACCCCAAGCGCAGGCGCAATTCAGTCAGCAAATGCAAGCCTTGAATATGAATAGCAACACCAGTACCAACAGCGAACCCCCTCCACCTTATCCGGTGGGATCCAGCAAACTGACCACCCCTCCACCTTCCTATCATGCTTCCGCCAATCTAGGGGGTTTCAGCCGTCAGTCACCGACGTTTAGTTGCTCGCCTTCACCCACCATGATGGGCAATCCACCCCAAGCTGTCCGGTCTTGGACACAATCAGCTACTAGCAACAACAGCAGCACCAGCAACAGCAAACCCATGAAAACTCCTCCGCCCCCAGTCATTATGCAATCGGTCAAATCGACTCAAGTGCAAAAACCTGTATTACAGACAGCTGTAGCGCCTACAGCACCCCCACCGACTTCGTTAAGCAGCTCTAATCACACCCCTTCTCCGCCGCCACCACCGCCGTATTCTTCTTCAGGGTATGGTTCTGCTTGTCCGTCACCGTTTACTTCTCCTTCCCCGCTGTCTTTTGCCTCTAACATTTCTCCGGCTCCGCCGTCTGGCAGTCCTGCCCCGCCCCCCGTTCCCACCACTGATCCACCTTCCTATGCTTCTACTATGCAAGCTTTAGCCGCGCAGCGTTCTTTGCAAACGACAGCTCCGACCTTATTTCCGAACTCGTTAAATGCGTTTGGGAAATTGCCCCTGGACGCTCTTAATACAAGGAAGCGGGTTTCGCCTGTCAGTATGACTGGATTAACGGTGAATGTGGGACTAGCCAGCGCCCACGGGGCAGGACTTGAAGATCGCTCAAGATCCGATAGTCCTTCCGTCTCAGTCAGTGGCGATATGCGACCCGGCCCCTCCCACTCTCCCGTCAGCTTTACCTGTTCGATTCCGGGCTCTGAAGCTACCCAGGATTCCGGTCTAGGTATGGCCTGCTTTTTTTAAATTAATAGTTCTGTTACCATTATGTTTAAGAATTATTGGTTCTTAGGTTATAACTATTAGCGAATTAAACTAACTATTATACATTAAAATTAGTAATCAGTAAATAATAACACCTATGATTAGTTACAAATATTGTTTTATTCTAATAATATCATATTTGAATGGTTAGTAGTAGTAATCGTGATTAATTTGCTAGGTTGTTATTGTTTTATTTCCAAACAAGCTTCGGGTTTCTATTTGCAATGAATAAAAACTGTTGTTGCTTGGGTTTGTAGGAATGGGACCTAGTTCGGTAGGCAAGCCAGAGGATAACAAGGATCTAGAAACACCACCGCCGCCGCCGCCCTATAAATTGACGCATCAGTCGCCCATTCCAGAACGCAAGTTCTTGTCGAGGGAAAAAGACGAGGAGCGACGAGAAACCAAGCTGCGGAATTATTCTCCGCAAGCGTTTAAATTCTACATGGAGCAGCACGTGGAGAACTTGATGAAATCCCACCAACAGCGTCTCCATCGCCGCTTTCAGTTGGAGACGGAAATGGTCAAGATTGGCTTATCCGAGGAAGCACAATACCAAATGCGTAAGATGCTCTCCCAGAAGGAATCGAACTATATTCGTCTGAAGCGGGCAAAGATGGACAAAAGCATGTTTACCAAGATTAAAGCCATTGGAGTGGGGGCTTTTGGCGAAGTGGCCTTGGTTCGGAAGATTGACACAAACCACTTGTACGCCATGAAGACGCTGCGCAAGACGGATGTGCTCAAACGCAACCAAGTTGCCCATGTCAAAGCTGAGCGGGATATTTTGGCCGAGGCGGATAACGAATGGGTCGTCAAACTCTACTATTCCTTTCAAGACAAGGATAATCTTTATTTCGTCATGGACTACATCCCTGGAGGCGATCTCATGTCTCTACTGATCAAATTTGGCATTTTTGAAGAGCCTTTGGCGAGGTAAATGCTCTTTTTTAGGGATTTTTTTTTTCTCTCTATTGTCAATGTTTATTTTTGAATTTTTAGGTTTTACATTGCCGAATTGGTCTGCGCCGTGGAAAGTGTTCACAAGATGGGATTTATCCACCGAGATATCAAGCCCGACAACATTTTGATTGACCGTGATGGTCACATCAAGCTGACTGATTTTGGGCTTTGCACCGGTTTTCGTTGGACGCACAATTCGAAATACTATCAAAGAAACGGTATAATTCTGTTTGATTCTTATGTCTAATATTTTTTAAACTAGGTTGTACTTGTTATCGTTGGTATTTAGTAGTCCATTATTATTAATGGATACAATCATTACTAGTAATGAATGGAAAAGTGTCTTAGTGACAGCTATTGATATCGAAACTTTTAAAATTGATTCTAACGTAATTTTTACTATGTGTTACATGCGAGAAAATTTAAGAGTTTTCTTCCATAGTCATTGGTTTAATTTCAAAGTTCTAATAAGAATTTGCGTTTTAGGAGATCACGCCAGGCAAGATTCGTTTGATCCGGGCGAAGACTGGACCAATGAGTGTCGCTGCCAGTGCAATCCTGCCTTGGGCAACAGCAACAACATCAATGGCAACAGTGGGAGCAACGGTACCAATGTCTGCCCTTTGACCCCGCATCCAGCTTCCACACCGGTCACCGTCCTGAAGCCTTTAGAACGAAGGAGAAGGCGAGAACATCTTCGCTGCTTGGCTCACTCGTTGGTGGGCACGCCCAACTACATTGCTCCGGAGGTGCTTATGCGTACCGGCTACACACAGCAATGTGATTGGTGGAGTGTGGGGGTCATCTTGTACGAGATGTTGGTGGGACAACCTCCTTTTCTGGCCAACTCGCCGGCCGAAACCCAATACAAGGTAAATTCCATATATTTTTCATGAAATCTAGTGTAATTCAAGTTATTACTTTCTTCAAAGAAAAAATTAAATATAATTCGAGTAAATTTACCAATTTGATTTCCTGTAGGTAATCAACTGGGAGCATACGCTAAGGATACCCAAACAGGCCAATCTAAGTCAAGAAGCCGCGGATTTGATTTTGCGGTTATGTACCTCGTCGGAGCAGCGCTTGGGCCGTGGGGGCGCTGGTGAGTTGAAAAGCCACAGTTTTTTCTCCGGGGTGGATTTCGATGGAGGTTTACGCCACCAGCAAGCGCCTTACATCCCCAAGATCCGATTTGCTACCGATACTTCCAATTTCGATCCCATCGACCCCGACAAGCTCAGGAATTCCTCGGGCGGTGAAGCTGATAAGCTGGACAACACGTTGGACAATGGGAAGCATCCAGTCCATGCTTTCTTCGAGTTTACCTTCCGGCGCTTTTTCGATGATGGAGGCCACGCCTATCCTGTCCAGCGAATCAGTGTCGATGACAACGAGAACCAAGGTCCGGTTTACGTTTAAAAACAAAAAGAATCTCTTAATTTTTTACTCGCACTTGGCTCCAATTTTCTGAAACAAACAGGCTTCAGTGTCAGAGGTAAGAAAATTGGTGCGAGTGCGAAGGGTTTGTCTTGTGTTGCAAAAGAAGGCAAGAGACTTGGAATTTGGAAAGTTTGACTGATTTTCTTGTGTCCTTTTTGGGAAGGAGAGACAACAAGAAAAGGCAAAGTTCATTTCCTGTCGTTCACCAAAGATAGCGTGGAGTTAAATGGTTTTTATCATGGGTTTTTTAGGATTTATTTAATTTTCCAAACGTATAAGCTTAAAAAGATGTTTCAAAAATACGAAACGGGGGTCTTACAAAAGTTTACAAAAGTTGGGGTTTGGATGGTATTAACACAAAACAAAAGTGCCTTGGTGTATGGATTTGTGTTTCTTGTCCTAAATTCGTGACTGTTTGAAGCCTTGGCGCTTAGACAACCCAAGTTGTGTATATAGAATTTGTGGTATAGAGTTTGGCCAATTTATGAAAATTGCTTTGAGCTGGAAATTGTTACTATTTCATTTGTCTAGATCCTTTTTTATATTTTTATTAATTCCCCTCGGTAGAAATGACGAAGCAAGGAACAGAATGGGTAACGGCAGATCGGCTTTTTCTCCAGAGACTCATAAGAAAAGCCGGGATAAGCAGATCAATGGGTGGGTGAGAAGACCATGTGTTGCTCATTGCCAGGATGATATGAGGAACTGACCCTCCCTGATGGTCTTTTGCTTGCTACTTGCTCGCCTGGTTCTCCCTCAGGCTGAGTCATGGCATTACACGTGGGATTCCCATGCAAATTCAAGAAGGGTGGGGGGAGGGGGGCCACGGGGTCAAAAGGCACTGATTGGCCTTATAGTCTATGGAAAAGGGAGGATCACAACACCCTGGTAATCCAAGAGGGTGAATGTTAGGGGTGAGTGACAGAATTTCCATCAAAGCCCCATACGGCGCGCTAGATATTGCTTTCGATTACATGACTCATAATTGTTTAGTATGGGCCGTGTGGGGTTCTTCTCGGTCCTCTTTTTTTTAGGTATAGGGGTGGGGGCGAAGAAATACTTCATGAGCTTGAGTTCTTTTTGTATCTTGTTTTTTTTTTTTTTTTTACCAAACCTGATAAGAGTAAATGCGCTATTGTTAGTACACAGTGGATTCTTTTAAGGGAATAGTTTTTTTCCGGTTAGGCTTGAGGAATTCCAGAATACTTTCTGAATAGATCCGGCTAGGAAAATGTCTTTGCTACAGGAAGAATTAAGGGAGACGCATGCGCCAAAGATTCTTTTCGACGGAATGTAGTTCCTTGGAAGAAGTCCGGTAGGGAAGAAAAGGCGAGGAGTGGTATAGTTGGGGAGCATTGTCGGCTAAGGACGTCGAGTGGGCAGATTATTACAACATGGGACCATGATTTTTAAATCTAGGAGCAGTAATAAGTGGTCAACGACAGCAGCATGGAGGACGACTTTGGTGATGGAAGTGCAGCGAGTGACGTGTTGGACAGCCTACATGGCCTGGACGTTGATTAGCTTGTTGGTAGCTTTGGGCACGTGCCTTTGTTGTCAAAGTTCGCGATGGTTGAGTCGCAAAGTGGTTCACGCGTGTACACTCCGGCACGTGCAAACTGTCGACGTGGGATTGATGAATGTTTGTACTTTGAATCGCACTTTACCCTTTCAAGTGTCTTGCAGTCAGATTTCTACCAACTCCATATTTCTGGTATTTATTTTAACTTCCCGCTTTCTTATTTAGATATTCTTTATTTTCATGCAATTAAAAGAATCGTGACTTGATGTTATAAGGAAGCGTAATTTAATTGTAATTAAACAACAATTGAATACGGCATAGGTGGCATTGATACTGGAAAGCATAGCAAGTGCACTATTTTGGATTGCGGCAGCATTAGCCTTAATTTTGTATCGATTTAAACCAGACAAGCAGAAGAAATGGGCCAAGTCTGTTGCTCGCTTGCAATTTACAGCAGGTAAAGATGGATTTAACTAACAAGCATTACACGATTTCATTAAGCTAATGCGTACCTTTTGTGACTTTTTTCTATGTTTGGCCTTTTCGTTTCTGTTATTAAAACAGCGGTGGGGCTGGTACTGGCAGGCAGCGTTTGGGTGGCGAGTTTAAAGGAAAATAAGTGGATTCATCACCTTTGCTTCCCGTATGAATGGTCCAGCAATTATGTTTTAAATGACGGATATGCTTGGTGGGGTGAATGCAGTCCAGGTTGGGCGGCTTTAGGACACGTGCTGTGCACCCTAGCTGGATTATTATGTCCTTTATTCGTGACTTTTATCACGGAACGGATTTACGACGCTCCCAGCACTCACATTCCTATTTGAAAGCTAGTAAAATTGCTCAAAGACTGATGGAAATATGTTTTTAGCATGACATGCTGTATAACTTGGAAACAGACAACGAACTTTTTGGTGTATCGATTCATCTGTCCCCTTTTCTTACTGACACTATACATCATCCGCTAACGAATATACATAATATATGCACCGACTGTTTTCCTTTGTGGGAACATTTGATAGCAACGGCAGTACTTGACTGATGTAAGAAAGAGAAGAGAGAGAAACTTGTTTATTCGTAGTTTAGTGGATGCCCAGAACCACGGAGGAAGTCAGTGGAGTAGAAGACGCTTGATTAAGCAGGAACCCGTCCTGTGTGACGCGCCCAGAAGTATACGATGCAGAATATATACCCATTACCCAAGTAGTTTTCCTTGGCAGCGATTTTCTACGGTCTTGACAAAGAGTACGGGCTGAAACAAGCCGGAAGTCGTGTAGCAACGGAAGCCTTTTCACGAAGACGAAGATGGAAGAGGACATATTTAAGTATAACAAATGCCAAGTAGACTTATTGATTGTAAAAAAATCAAAGTAAACTTCGTTTTGAGGCTTGTTTGCGCGTACCCAGCGGTTCTCAAACTATGCGCCCTGGTGCGACGCGGTGGCCTTGCAGGGGCGCCGCGAAAGATTCCTATAATTTCACAGATGCACCACTTTGATAGGCCTGTGTTCTGAAGGGCACCGCGGCGAATTGAGAATATGATCTAAGGGGCGCCGTGGTGAATTGGGGATATTGGTAGTACGTCGTGAACGAGAAAGTTTGAGAACCACTGGCGTAACCTATTGTTAAGGCGCCCGTCCACATTGTAAGTTTTTGCGAAAGTTCCTTCCCGGTCTGGTCTTCACTGAAAATCCAATGCGTAAGCGCTGTCAGGACCGGCAAAAAACGCTTCCTCTGGAGCTTCCTGGAAGATGAAAATATTTTTCTTCTACTGGGCAGTTTTTAGTCCGCTGGTTAAAGGTCCCAACGACTTGCGATCTGTAAGCTTGACTTTCCCATCTACTAGGAAGTTTCTAAATCGTCAGCCAGTCCGAATCGACCTTTACTTTTACCTAGGGTGACCTTTACTTTTACCTAGGGTGACCTTTACTTTTACCTAGGGTGACCAAACGTCCCGTTTTAGCCGGGACGGTTCCGTTTTTTGGCTTTTTTTGGCCGTCTCGTTTTTTTCCAAAATGCCGGTTTTATCCCGTTTTTCCAAAGAAAATTAATTTACTTCCACTTTCATTAATAATAAATTACTATTACTGTACTGAAGTCCTTTTGTCGAAGTCATGAATTGCAGTAGTAGACCGACTGTTAAACACCGCACCTTCCTTGCGGATTGAACTCACCGTTTGGGCTCGTAAGACGTTTTTTTCGCAGCAGTTCTCGAGGTTGAGAAAGAGTAAAAGCTAAAAACTGGGGAAAAAACGTCTCGGACTCCCCCTCCCCACTTGCCAGTTGGTTTCGCAACACTTGTGTATGTGAAGCGCAACGGTTGCTAGCCAAAGCGTTTGCTTGGTTTCCTGTTCCTAACTTGCTAGTTTCTGATCAATTGGCGGTGTCAGTGTTTTGACGCATTAAGTGTATACAAAACGAAGCTGTATTTTTAATGACGATTTCCAAAAGGAGTTTAAGTTCATTAAAGTGGTAAGTTCAGTACATTTTCCGTTCTCTTTTCTGAAAAAAGATGTGTCCAGTTTTGAGATTCAAATGTCCCGTTTTGGACTCGAGGATATTTGGTCACCTACTTCTACCGCGTTCTGTTCAAAAGTAAAATGACTTCTAGAAGCGCTCCCTTGACTAAGGGGTTAGGGTCTCAGATAACAAAATGCCTGCACACATTAATTTTTTTTTTGTTTTTATATATTTTGTTCATATAGACATTACATTTTTCTTTCTCGAGGTGAATACAAGTTTTTCCAAGTTTAAAAAGGGAGCTTCAACACAAATTGACGCGGTAAACGCTAATACCATGGAAAAGACTAAATGCCGGAGAAATGCGAAGGTCTGGAAATATAAATATTATTTTTGAAGACTTTTAACTTCGGAATGATTTATAATAGGGTACGTGATTTAAAGGGTGATTTAAATAACACCTTAGGTATAGTAAGGTGCTATTCTCATACAAGCTAAATTGACCTGTATCTTGAATTAATTCTTGTCACTGCCCCAAGCATGGAGAAATTATATATTGCAATTAAGCAAACCACAGTGAACTTCATAATAAAAACGTACAGAACTGATCAGTAAAGAATACAACTTACAGACTGAAATGAGCTGTATTTTGTTTGGATACTTATAGTGCTTCACAAGAATCAACTTCGAAGTAGAAAAACGAAATTTGATCAGAATTTCCGTCCACTCACTATAGTATCTCCGTGAAAATTCGATAATACGCAAAACAAAAGCTCAGTGAGTAATGAAGTGTAAGATCTTTTCCTCTGTTGTTTCCTGCGTCTTAATGATAATATGTCGAATTTACCACTTATCAATTTTGATTACTGACCTAAGCTAATTATGATCTTTAACATTGGAAAATACTATATTTTCAAAATATGTTTCCGCAGTTGATGAGTCGCAATATATTCAGCGGTCCCAATAGAAACTATTTAAAACAAACAAAAACTTTGTTTTGTGATATTTACAGAAAATCCTCGTTACGCACGAAATGGAGAAATGGATATATTGGCTTCTGCTTCATTTATTCAGGTAACTTCAGGAAACAGGGCTTGATTGGGGAACTAGGAGCCAAATGTTTTGTAATAATTTTGCGAAGTTTAAAGGGTATTTTTTTCAAATGCATTTTAGTCATTTGAAGTAGTGCGGCCGAACCTTATACAGTTCATTATGTTTCGTAATAAGACTGCGAATGAGTCCAAATGTGTAAATAGTTTAGAGCTGTTGACTCGCGCTATATAGGCCAATTCTAATACGAAAAGAACACGGTAAAGTTGAATAGACCATAAGCTATGCTATAAGAACGTAAGCAACAAGAATTAAATACAAGTGAAAAAGAGTGGTTTTGTACAGTGTGTACTACTTAAACATTTATGACTCAGTTATCAAGAAATAACAGAAAATCTTTTTAAAAATAAAAATAATATTTCACGATGAATACAGAACTTATTTTCTTACACCATAGTACCCCTTATAAGATCATTGCAAAGCGTTCAGAGGTAGATTACCTAAATTGTATAGCGTTCGAAAACTAAATTATACGGAAAATTCCTAAACTTATTACTTGATTAAGTGTTGCTTTAACCATTATGGCCGCTAGATGGTGATCGCATTGACATTCTTGGAATAAATCAAATGAAGCCCTTTTATTGTTTACATATCTTTTAAGCTACCCTTTTTGTTTTCTATACTAACGGCAATATCTGAGACTTAATGCAGATAAAATTTACGTTACGTTCTAACTCAAATTAAGCATTAAAGGAAGATACATAACTAAAACATACACAGTACACGTAAAATTGTTTTGAGAATCTAAATTCTTGAACTGCGACCTACGAAAACTTGTAAACTTCGTTTCTGTTTCAAGGAGGGGGAGGGGCTCCTTGTTTGTTAATGGAGCAAAAGCAGCAAAAGTGAAAGTTTTTGTTGCTCTGCATATCCCAAGACATAATAGATATATTACCCGCCGGGTGCTAATCAAGGCTTATCACCTGTACTAATGCTATCTGTATACACTTAGGTCCCGATATCTGGGTGTTGACGTGTCGTTTCCGGTAATTTTTTCACTCTTGTTGATTTGCATTTATCTCAACCTTCAGTTAAATGCCAGACGCTTTCTAGCTCTCCTGTATTATTCTACATCCTCAGGCGTTTTCCAAAGTTGTAACATTCCTCAACCTTCTGCGTGTAAACATACATCCAATCCGGAAATTTTTAATGGAAAAGTGCCTATTTGTTGTTGTTTTTTAGATTCATCCCATTCATCTCGGTAGAGCAAGCATCTCCCCAGCATCCATGGGGCGCACCTGTTGATTTGATCTGCCACACTTTTTTTCGTCTTATCGTTGGGGAAAAAAGTTTTCGCCCGGATTCCTCTCTTTAGTGTCACTGATCATAGCTGCGTTCACATAAAACACCCCTCCCCCCCAAAAAAAAACAAACAAACAAAAAAAAAAACAAGATCCTTTGGTGAATTTAAGCCTTTTTGAAGAATAACTTCATACTGGGTTCCATATCGCCTACCATAACCATTATGCCTCTCGCTCCGTTGGCTGATCCTTGGCAAGATGTTGACCTCAAACAAGAAACGGCGGTAAGACTTCTGAGAAGATTCGTCTTGTTTACGTTTTCTTTTGTATTTAGATACTTTTTTTATAAGAACGCTTATTTTTAACAGTTTCATTAAGTTAAATCTCTAGCTCTGAAGCTAGCTTTTCTTTCTTTAAAAGAATTAAGGGGAAAGCCAAGCAGTTTAATTTGGCCCAAGCCTCTCTAAAAGTTTTGCCTTCATACTAGTTTTGGCCGAACACGACGCTTGACTCGGAATCAATAATCTTTCCCCCAGAAGTTAATATAACCACGTGTTGCTAAGCTACTGCGCCCTTTACTCTGGGGAGAAAGCTTTTCTATCCTTTCTTATCTCTTTTCTTTTTCATTTTAAGGTCAACTGTGATTACGCTCGCTGGAATGTTTACGTGCGAACCCTTTCTTTTTCACTTCGCCATTAATTTTCTTCTAATTTTCTCGTTCTCTTTCTGCCAAGCTTCTCGGTTCTTTTGTTTCCTTTATCACTTTTTCCCCAGCAGCTTTTCGACTTTTTAGGGTCAAATCCGACGATGAAAACAGAAAAATAGGCCGCTATCGTAACACCAAAATGCATTCAGTTTCCTTTTGCGGTGCAGTTATTTCCGTTAGCGAGATCGGGCTTTTTTTTCACTAAGGCGGAACAAAAAAATATTTAGTTACCGGAAGAGAAACATGATGAGAAAACGATTTCCCGTGTTGCGCTGTCCGCTTATGGTAGGCTTGTTCTTTTTGTTGCAGAACAACAGTACGGAAGACATGCTGGTCGACGACGCAGAGGTAAAAACATTTGATATCTCTCTCTCTCTTCTGTTGCTATTTCTTCAGAGGAACCCCATAATTTAATGTTGTTTTTTCATTTTATCTTTGAAAAAAAATAATAGAATAACGGGGAATACGGAAATGGAACGACCAGTGAGATTGAATTAACGGAAGTAACCAAAGAAGGGCATGACAAAGCTGAAGCGTCGCAATTTGAATTGCTCAAAGTCCTAGGACAAGGCTCTTTCGGCAAAGTATGCATTTCTTAAAATTATTGTTTTAAAAATAAAATACTGAATAAAATAAATAAACAAAATAGGATCTGAAGGCTAGAGAAACCATTTTTCACTCTCTAATTCAACGTTTTGGCAGGTGTTCTTGGTGCGGAAAGTGATTGGATTGGACGCTGGGACGTTGTATGCCATGAAAGTGCTTAAGAAAGCCACTTTGAAAATCCGGGATCGCGTGCGGACTAAAATGGAGCGCAATATCTTGGCGGACGTAAAACATCCCTTCATCGTCAAATTACATTACGCCTTTCAGACCGAGGGCAAGCTGTACTTAATCCTCGATTTCTTGCGAGGAGGGGATCTCTTCCATCGCCTGTCCAAAGAAGTAAAGTAACAGGCTTGGAGAAATTGTGTCTAATTTTCTTAACAAATTAATGCAACGCTAATACTTTTGTTTTTGATGGGTCCCTTCAGGTCATGTTCACTGAAGAAGACGTCAAGTTTTATTTGGCAGAATTGGCGTTAGCCTTAGGCCATTTGCATCGTATTGGAGTTATCTATCGGGACTTGAAACCTGAAAAGTAAACAAAAACTCGATTATTCCAACGAATCAAATTCATGTTTTAATTAATAGTCATGCTTAAATCGCATTTTCTAATTTGTGTTAATAACCTATTATTCTACTTAATGAAAGTTTTCCCAATATTGTGATGTGTAACGAAGTAATCTATTTTTCTAGTTAATAAACTAATTTTAAAAATATAGGGTGAACAATTGTATAGTATTTTTTTATTTTATTTTTTTACTGGATTTAAAGTATTCTATTGGATGCGGATGGGCACATCTCATTAACCGATTTCGGATTGAGTAAAGAAGCCCTCGATGAGAAAAAAGCCTACTCTTTCTGTGGGACGGTGGAGTACATGGCTCCTGAAGTGGTGAATCGCAAAGGTCATTCTTTCGCGGCTGATTGGTGGTCTTATGGCGTCCTTATGGTAAGTTTTTTCTTTGAATTTCGCCTGCCTTTCTCGACAAGATTTTAGGCCAAACGTATTGTATTTTCTTTGCAGTACGAGATGCTCACTGGTTCTTTGCCGTTTCAAGGCGCGAATCGGAAAGAGACTATGACGCAAATCCTCCGCGCCAAATTAGGAATGCCGCAATTTCTGTCGCCAGAAGCACAAGGTTTATTGCGAGCCTTGTTTAAGCGCAATCCAGAGAACCGATTAGGCTCGGGTGAAATATATTCCGTTTTTTGAGTTCTTTTGTTTTGGATGTCTGGCGGGAAATGCGGACATGCTTTTAAACTAACGGTTATCCTATGTATTTAACTTTGTTAAAGGTCCCGATGCAGTTCTGGAGATTCAGAAGCATCCCTTCTTCGCCTCGATTGATTTCGAGAAACTGCTCAAGAGGGAAGTCGAACCTCCCTACAAACCTGCCGTGTCTCGCTTGGACGATGCCTTCTACTTTGACACAGAATTCACTTCCCGGACGCCGAAAGGTTAACTGTCTTCACCCAGATCACTTCTTTCTTTTTTTTTTTGTCGTTATGTCCTATCTGTTCTTTTTGTTTTCCTTTCTTTTTTTAAGTTAGCTCTGGGGAGGGGGGAGTGTAAGAATTAAAATGAGAATCGTCAAGTTTAATTCTTTTCTATGACTGATTTCAGACTCCCCAGAAATTCCTCCCAGTGCCACCGCGCACGAGCTATTTCGAGGCTTTAGTTTCGTCAATCCCAGTTTATTAGACGGGGACCTTGTTATGCACCGTCCAACTCGGATCATCGATACTTTAATCTCCAAGGTATATACAACCAGAAACGCAGTTTGAAATCCCCCCCACCCCACCCGCTCCTCTCTCCCCCCCTATCAAAGTTTGGAACAAGCGGCTACTTTCTGATTTGGAAATCCCATTCACTCTTGTAATTCAAACTCATTTCTCCCCAACCATTCATTAGCATATTTCCGCGGCCAAGCCCAGTTGTATCACGGACGAGTACGAGTTACTGGAAGACTTGGGCATGGGCACGTATGCGGTTTGCAAACGCTGTGTCCATAAGAGCACGCGACAAGAATACGCCGTCAAAATGATCGACAAGAGCAAACGCGACTGCCAGGAAGAAGTAGAGATCCTGTTTCGTTACGGCAATCACCCCAACATTGTCAAACTTCGAGATGTAAGCTTCATTCAGTACTTTTTTATTTGAACCCTTTGATTAACGAATATATTCATTTTACTTTTTTGAATGTTTTAATTTGAATTGTTTTCTAATTCTAATTTGATTGCTAGTTTATTCATTTTGAACTTGGAATTTTAGTATTGGAATTTTGTCTCCTGATTTTGATCATTTTAAGTGTTTTTTGGAGTTACTTTTCAAATAGAGTTTTTCTAATATTAACGCAGTTGATGTTGATTTGGATTACGAAGTGTGTGTGTTTTTTGTTTTTATTCAGAATTTTAAATCTTTGACTTTTGCCTCAGTTTGACGAAATACTTATCTATTTTTCCATTTTGTATTTCAGGTATACGAAGATGACAAATACGTGTACCTGGTCATGGAATACCTGCGAGGAGGCGAGTTGTTAAACCGGATTTGCCAGCAACAGCATTTCAGTGAAAAAGAAGCGTCGGCAGTACTGGCCGTCTTAGCTTCCACGCTGCAGTACCTCCACAAGAATGGGGTAAGACTTTCCCTGAACAATCACTTGGCGCCATTTATAGAGGGTTTTCTATTATAATTTTGAAGGTGGTGCATCGGGACTTGAAACCGTCCAACATTCTTTACGCCGACAGTTCAGGCTCGGCTTGTTCTTTACGGTTGTGCGATTTCGGCTTTGCCAAGCAATTGCGTGCGGGCAATGGGCTGCTCATGACACCCTGCTATACGGCCAATTTCGTGGCACCTGAAGTGCTCAAAAAGCAAGGCTACGACGCGGCTTGTGATGTCTGGAGTCTGGGTGTCTTGCTTTACACCATGCTAGCCGGGTAAAATAAGAAAAAAATAAAACAATCATAAATGAAAGTAAAATGGAAGTAAAAAGTAATACGAAGAAAAGAATAACAGATTTTCACACCTGGGAGTTCATCCCTTAAAATAAAAAAATTACTAAATGTTGAGTCTAGTTTTGTTTTTATTTTATTCTCTAGAAACACACCATTTGCTAATGGGCCAGGCGATTCTGCTGACGTAATCCTCAAACGGATTGGGGAAGGGGCCTTTTCTATGGAAACTGGAAACTGGAAGCATGTATCAGCCATGGCTAAAGTAATAATAAAAAAAAATAAGAAGAGCGAAAAGACAAGAAAAAGAGCTGTCTGGAGATCCTTACTTTTGCTGAGCTGATTTTTTAAAGAAACTTTTTTTGCGGTGGTTTCTTGTCTAGGATTTGGTGCGGCGTATGCTAGCAGTGGATCCGGAGCATCGTCTCACCGCCTCGCAAGTTCTGAACCATCATTGGGTGCAGCATCGAGACCAGTTACCTCAGTACTACTTGCCTATGCAAGATTTCAGTCATTTGAAAGTAAGTTTCTTATGAGCAAGCGTAGGCGAACTTCGTTTTTTCTGCTATTTGATTTCCTTCTTTTTTTGCAATGAAAAAAAAAAAGAAAGCATTTCATTCTTTTTAAACCAACGTCTGAGATCCCTTTTTTGTTGTTGTTTGCTCTACTTGAACCGAAAGTGATAACATGAAACAGTTTTGACGTTGGGGGGACCCAAACTCCAATTTAAGAGCTTAGGGGCCAAGTATAATTAATTGTCAAACTTTCGTTGCCAACTTAATTGTTCTTGTCTGTAACGAAGGGACTTTTTTTATTTTTTTGATAGTTTTCTGGGGTGAAGAAATTATTTACGAGTCTATTATCAAGATCGAATTTCTTATTTCGCAGTTTTAAAGGACGTCACGAGTTCTCTTTTCTTTACGTTTTAATTTATGGAAAGATAAAGAGGAGTAATTTCAAGAGAACTAAAATGTCGGAGGATTGACGTCAGGTTGTAAAACAGTTAACCTTTTGCGGGAGCCTGGGAAGGGTGTGTGCTCTGATGGTTTTCCGTTTCCGAAGGGAGTTCTAGTGGGGAAGATAAAAACTGGAAGGGGGTGGGGTGGAAAGTTGATGGGAAATGCTTCTAATTACATGTAATGTGTGTATATGTGTGTGCGTTATAGGGCGCCGTTGCTGCCACTTACCGAGCCATCAATCAATCGCCTCTGCCCCCGCATTTGGCACCAGTCCAGGACTCTAAGTTGGCCATAAGAAGAACCAAATCCAGAGCGAAAACTACCACTGAACTGTGAAAACGAAACCCACACCAAAAAAAAAGAAAAGAAGAAGAAATGGAAATAAAGAACAAAAAAAAGTTTTGAAAGCCAGCATTCCAGTTTATCAGCCAGGTTTTGATGAATCGAGGGAGGGAAGCATTCCGCAAGTTCAAGTTCGAGTTGTGCGGGGAAGACAATGCCGCCGTGTCAATTTACGTGCAATAGGATTTACAAAGGGGGAGATTCCATGTCGTTCATGTTTCATTTGCTTAGAGTTACCGGAGAGAAGAGTTTTGCATCACGTTTTTTTTAAAGATTATGTATTACGTTTGTCTTTGATCCTCTGCATAGTTTTTGTTGTTCCTCCCCCATCTCCACACCATTGTGGGAGCCAGATAAGGGAGTGATAGGAGAAATCTTAGAGGTGAAGAAAAAAAGTTTAATTTTTTTTTAATGCCAAGTTAGTGCTGTCAACTGTGCCAAAATCCGTATGCTTAAAGCCACGCCAAGTTAAGACAACGGTGAGAGAGAGAAAAAATAGACAAAAGCCAGGTTCTCTCGTATGCATATACTTTGACAACTTGACAAGTGATTTACATTTCTGGGTGCAAATCTTTTCCCCTGCCTTTTTTTCCTGTACTCTTGTGGGCGATTTTTGTTTCTTTTTTGAAACTTTTGCTGAATTCGTTGACTGTTTAGTTCTCTTATTCTCTCCCTCTCTTTATCAATATCAAAAGCACTTTTATTTTGTTGGTGAGCTAGAATGATGTTAGTCGCTATTTGTAATCTTGTCTTTTCATTTTCTCTTTCCTCTGGTCAGTGCCTCTGATGCATTGGGTCGTTTACATTAACCTAAAAAAAAGCAAAAACTCGTTTTCTACAAGCATATGCAGCGAGAATTAACATGAATACATAATTATTTCACAGGAAACTTGTCGTTGTTACTCTATTGCGTCCTGACAGACATGAAACGAAAGTTTAGACGATTCAATAATGAATGTTTAGCCGAAGTCCCGTATTTTTTCATTGTTACCTCGTCCCGTCCCGAAAGAAACTAAAAGCTGTTACTGTTTAAATGAGTTCCAGTATTATTCATTGTTGAGGTCCTTGTCAAGATCAATGAAGGCTACAAGATTTACCATCGATTTCAAACAATGAAATTTTGGCTCGGTTCCTATATCTTCCATTGTTATAGTGTGCGAAACCCGAACGACTCTGAAACGTTCCAACACTGTTGGAATAGATGACCCAACAGTGAACGTTTGTCAGTTATCCCATTTTTTATTGTTAGTGTCTCGTCCCCAAACGAAACTCAAATTAGATAACCTAGCATTGAATAGCAGCAGCAAAGCTCTAGCAGAGAGTTCACGTATTTTTCATTGTTTAGGGATTTTAGACAGAGAGGCACACAACAAACACTAAGAACCCAAGCGTCAATGTTCCCAAGAAAAAAGGTAGCCAATGGTAGTCTTGCTCGTCAGTTTCCTGGCTTCAAAACTTGTCGGGACATTTTAAGTACTTCGTTGACTAACTTTCAGTTGCCTATGTCGCCTTAGCAACTTTCAAAGCAGCTCATCTACTTAGCATCTACTTTTTCGACGTGTATGTGAGAGAGAGTGTGCGTGTGCGTTTCTACTTTGGTGAGTCCACGGTGGACCTAGCTTTGGCGTAATGGGATGTGACGCCCGTTGACAGCTCATGCCCAATTAAGTAGATTTGCCTTGTTGTGTCAGTTTAATGAAGGTTCTCGCTTCCTGGAAAAGCTTTGGCGTGGTCCACAAGGAAATCACGCACACAATTTTTGGGTCAATGTGTACAGCTGCCGGTATTAAGGGCGTAGGACCTGGCGGAACTACTAGTACCCTTACTGGACCTAACTTTTTTGTTTCTTATATTGTTTCCCCGTGGAATTATTCACAGGCGGCCTAGTAGAGAGAGTGAGAGAAAGAGAGAGAAAAACTTCACTCCCACCTTTTTTTCTCCCAAGAATTTTAGATTCCCTTTCCTTTGAACCTTTTGCGCTTCGATTGCATATAACTCTCGTTCAGCTAAGAACAGTAGGCCCCCATTTCAAATTATATACAAATTGTATGTCCATACATCAAGTGCCTCGGACTAAGATAAATAAAAAACAAACAACTTTGCTTGGTATTCCGGGTTAGTGTCTCGACAATTTAAGGAGAAATTATACATGGGCTTTTTTTGTTTCTTACCATGTTGTTACTCTAATGGAGAGAGCTATTTTTGTTCTATTGATTGAATGAAAAAGGCTATATGTTTGGAAGAACAAGGAATCATACATCCAAAGTCCATGAATTTGACATGAAACTCACGTGTTGTACTAAAGGAGGGCAAAGTCAGTTTATTGATTAGAACATAACCTGTAGCTTTATTTGTTTTCGCTCCATCAAGAAGGCTTGCATGTATATAGATGGTACTATAGGTTTCCCCCTCCCCTTCCTACCATATTTCAAGTTTATATACTCTACACAATTACTGAGCTGCTGAACCACCTTTTCCTTTTTTTATTTACTTTTTCCCCCTTTTTAAAATGACTGGCAACATTAAAACGGAGAGAAAAAACGCGTAGGCTTGTTTGCTGTAAGGTAGTGGATTCAGCGAGAAATTAGTGAGCTAGACTTTCGCTATGGCAAGCGAAGCAACAATTGCACGCCATACAGCTGCTGCAAATTCCCGTATTTTCCTTTCCCTTATTCTTCTTCTTTTAGCGCGCTTGAAAATCGGTCTAATCGCTATGTAACTGCAACACAATAAAGAAACGAGAAAAAAGTGCTACAAATTAGACCCTGAATAATGACATAAATAGTGATTCTTGAAAGGGATTTTCAGCTTGTAATTCGAAATATATTGACTAGATTTCAAAAACTTGAGCCCATGGAACGCCAAGTTTTTTTTCTTCTTAGCCTATGTATTAGCGAAGAGTTTGAGATATTAAAGCTAACGCAATACCCCAAAAGGTCGACCGCTCAGTTTTCGACTTTGGGAAGGTTTTTGAGCTCAGCTTAATTACCATGCATAAGTTGCTCCTTCCATTTGCATGTGAATGAGGTTTCTTTTTTATGCATGTCATTTTTAACTCCCTCGATGTTTGGGGAGAGGGGGGAGAAACATGATTTTCTTTGTTTTTATCTTCTTTTTTACATTTAGGGCGCGACCTGCAAGTCTAATGGGAGGTCACTGTAATTTCATAAAAGAACAAAAAAATCGTGGGGAAAGAATTTCTTTCGCTACTTTTAACAATATGCCCTGCCGCAAAATCCAAGAGAGATATCCAAGAAGAAGAATTCTTTTATAGCTACAGAAATTCATATACGGTGAAAACCGCTTCATGAACACGAAATCGAAGGGACCGGAATATTTTTTCATCTTAAAAGGAATTCGTGCTTACAGATATACACAAAAAACCTAGTTAATAAAAAAACTGTCGTGATAACCGAGTTAATATTCAAGTTCTTGTACATTTACCAGTCTATACATTTTAAAGCACAAATAATAAATTTTAAAGCATTTTAAGAGGCTGTAAATAAAAATGAAATGTTTTGATTGCCCACGGACTGTTGGGACGAGAAAAAAAATGTGAACTTAAGTCAGGGATGTTGCTAAGGCTCTACAACCCTTCCCATTGGCAGAGGGAGACGGTTGGTAAGTAGACAAAAGTATTTTGTCGTCCAAAAATATTTTATCGCAAGAAAACTACCTTGTCGTTCCTCCGAGACGCGGATTTTTTTTTGTGTTAAATGGTTTTTGTTTCGTGTTAAAAAGAAACATATTTAAGGAATTACATAGCGTTTTGTCCGGACCGGAATACCAGTTTGTGTTAACAGGTTTTCGTGCTAAGCGGTTTTTACTGTATATTGCACGGTGGAGAGTGTACAAAGTCGCGAGTTATTGAGCCAACAAAAGAGTCACTCAAGTTCCGGTCCCGGTTTCACAAGTCGAACAAGTCGTGTGCAACAACACAGCTGAAACGAGCACAAGTCAACAAACATGCTGCCTCCCCCCCAGCGTTTTACCGGAAAGCCAACGCTAGCATAGCCCAAAGTTTTAACCCCTCGCCCCCGCTTTTTGTGATCCGCAAAAGGGCGAAGCAGCAATCTCGCTGTATGTTTGTGTCTAGCTTTTTACCCCTCTTCCTCCCAAGTCTCCCGTCCTGCCAGTACATGCTAAAGACTAGCTGGCCCCGGATAACAGTTCTTCAAGCGTGAAATTTAGCGTGAAACTTTCCGTCCTCTTTGACTGTTCCTTTCTCTCTTTTTTTGTTTTTTAATAGCGTTTTTGCTTTCCTGGGTTGTTGATTGTTTGGTTTCTTGGCGCTCAAAACTTTTCAATGAAAGCGTTAGCCCTTTGGGTGGAAGTGGTGAAGAAGTTTGGGGAGACTTAGTCAATTTGTTCGACCCTCTTCCGGTTTATATATATTTGACATGCTCCGCCCACACGGGGCTTTTGCTCCCTTAAAGCCAGGGCAGCAATTAAATATATGATGGTTTCGACTGGGCTCATGAGCTTGATCCGCTCCTCGTTAAACTTCTATTAGCTTCATGTTTAATGTGGGGGGCTTCTTCTCTCCTCACACCCCACTCTCTCTCTCTCTGTTTCCCGAACGAACTAACTCTCCGATTGGTTAGCCCCAGGCAAGTTTGGCCCTTTTGGTATATTAATACATACACGCAGATCGGTCGCGAAGGCAACGTATTATCTAAGTTAATTATGTAGGTGAAAAAATTTCTGGAATTAGAGCGGAGGACACGAGGTAACAAGCAAGACGGAAGAATGAAATCGAAAGATTGTACAATATATCGGTGAAACCCTTGCAACGGGGTACTCTGGTCAGGTTTTCGCTTGCATGCATGTGTGTGTGTGTGACTGTGTGTGCTGTGTGCATAATATGTACCAGCAAAGGCAAAAGCTTCCCAAACCTGAGCTGGCGGTGTGGTATTCTCCCGAGGGTTTTCGGTTGAAGAAAACGTCGACAGAAAACGTGCAAACCCAACCCAAAAGAAACAGTTTCGATTGAGCGCTTGGTGGTACTGTACACGGACCTAAAGGTAAAGGGGGGTGGGCAACCGGGTAGACGACGTGTGCCGGGTTGCTAATACACCGCTTTCCGCCAAAGGTTTCAGTGAATGGAGGGAGAATTTCTTCGGGGCTGAGGTGGGTTAAGAATGGAACGGAGGCAGTAGCAAAAGCAAGCAGGGGTTCGAAGACGTGCTCGGAATTCGCTACAGTAATCCAGCAATTCGGTTTAAGCTAGACAAAAACGGATGAAGAAACTAGCGCACTTTCTGCAGCCAGTTTTACCCCATTAGCGCTGCCATTAGCCCCTGTGTGCTGCAGTTTCCCAGGTCCTGAAAAGGTTAGAAGTATACATTACTGTGGTAGTTGTAACCGAGAAGATTAGAGGCAATCCACTAGTATGAGCAGATTTGGCCAAATAAACTAAAAAAATCATCTGATTACTGTATTCTTGTTGGTCTACTCAACTTTTCATGAGTTCGGAAAGGGCAGACGCGTCAGGGCTAAGTAATGGAAAATAGCCGGAGTCTTCCCCAATTAGATCTGCTTGGAATTTATAGTTCTATAAGCAATCCGTCCAAGTCAAACACTTTTTGCTTATGCGATGGGGCCCTGTTAAGACACGAACAATACGAATATAGCAAAGTTCTTCGTGATTTATTGATGCATTGCACCTTTAATTAGAATGGAATCAATAGATTATTTCTCCTCCACTTAGTGGTCTTGGTGTCCATTCGGTCTTGCAAAAGGGCGATTTCCAACCATTTCCGACACGCAGTTTTACATATAACTGCAGGTACTGCTTTTCAACTGTTGGTTTCAGCCTGAAACACACAAGATTTAAGTTTATGTTTTCATTAATTTCTTAATTCTTTAATCCGTGTTCGTTTTTTAGCTTTATTTTTTTGTTTCTTCTTTCATTCCTAGGAAGGTTGTATTTGCTGAAAAGTAACGCCACATAAGGTTTTCCAGCGGGAATTGTTGCACCTGCAGTGTGACGACCCTATTGTTGCTTCTTTTGCTAAAGAAAAGGTTGCGTTGAAAAATAGGCTATACAACAAGATGCAGTAGAGAGAAACATGACCAAAAATATTTTTTTCTCTCTTACTCTCTCTCTCTCTCTTGCTCCGCTAACTCTCTCACTTGAATAAGAAAAAATATTGATCCTTTAACCTTTTCCTCTGTTGCTTTTGCTCCGCTTGGAAAGTTTAAAAACTCAAAAATCAGAGGTAGTTTACGGCCTGGAACATGAAAAGGAAACTAATTGATGGGAGTCTAAGTTCAAACTTTCGGGTCACGGACTTCTTTTTCATGTTTTAAGAAGACCTGCATGAATTTTCAAAGAAATCTATAAGAAATACTGCAAATAACGCAAGGTTTTAAGTCTTCACACGGTATGGATCCTTTTTTTCCTTCTAAATCTTTGGTCTGCTGGGGTGTGCTACCCTGAACGAAACGTGAGACGAAATGGTTTAAAAATTGTCAACCAGGGCAGTTAGGGGTGTACATATTTGGTGTGGTGTATGTATACATGTGTGTGTCGTGTGTGTTGGCCCAATGCTCTGTTTTTAACCCACAGTGGCGGGGCAAGAGGACGGGTCAATAATTTCTAAGCAACCTGTAAGTGCGAGAGCAGGAACGAGAGAGATAGAGAGAGAGAGAGAGAGAGAGAGAGAGAGAGAGAGAGAGAGAGAGAGAGAGAGAGAGAGAGAGAGAGAGAGAGAGAGAGAGAGAGAGCAAGCAAAGTTAGAAAAAGCTAGAGGTTTTATTGACGGGGCAAGTAAAAAAAGATGGCGTTTTTTATAGCTCCGGCAGCTTGCATATGAGCGTCAATAAAATACGATGAGGGCACCAGGGAGCTAAATCCCAATTATATGCTTGCTTTACATGATGATCTTTTGGGGTAGCACAAGGCTTTTTTTACGACCTCGGAAGTGTGTATGTGTATAGGTGTGTATGTGTATGTGTGTCCCAACCCGTGACATTCAAAGAGCTCCTAACTTTACTGTCCTGCGGCTTTCTGACAGTTTGCTGCGCAGCAATAGCGAACTAAAAGAAATATCAACAGGTTCTACCTTGTACCGCTGCTATATATATCTAACAGGAATCCCAAACTTAATTGGTTCACCACTCTTCCCCCCAAGAAAAGAACATTTTGGCAGGCGCTGAGGGGTTTCCAGAGGGAAACTTGACTTCCTTTTTTTCTGGCTGACGTATGTCTATGTATACATATACTGTATACACTATTACTAACCCTCTTTTGGGAAGCCTTGCTCATTACTACCCACCTTTATGACAGAACGGTTTGACCTTGCCCCGATTGGCCCAGTAAGAGGAAAAACAAAACTGGCCTTAACCCCTGGGAGAGGCAAAAGTTGTCCGGTTTCCAGAGTTTTGGGGTAGGTTTTTAAGCCGCAAGTGGAAATAGGTTGCGATTGCGATTAGGATGGTCAAATATTTCTGCGCAAGCGTGATTCTAGCTTCCGTGACCTCTCCGATTCTCGCTTTTCCTATTCCCGCCGTTTCCGCAGCGTTTCTTGGGACTGTGCGGGGGCGTCCTGCAGCGTACCAGTCTCTTCTTATAGGCTAGCCATGAAAACAAGTGTTAAGGTATAGGAGGGAGCGAGAGAGAGAGAGAGAGGGGGGGGGGGCATTGGGATGGAAGGAGGTAAATGGCAAGCTTGAGCCAAGAAACCTCCCTCTGAATGAAATTCATTGTTGCATCATGCTCTCCCTCTTCCCTTGGAGCAAGGTCCAGATTGATTTACGCAAACGTCATTTGATGTTGTAAAGTTATTTTTTGGGGGAAGCTACCCTAGCTAAAGCATAGATCAAATGCCCCGGTTCAGCTAAGAGATCAGCGTTCTGCTGGGCGAGAGTGAGTTCCAAAGACTTCCGATAGGCGTCAAAAGCGCTGTCCTCGTCCTACACCACGAGGGATTGAAGAAGCCCCGCCTCTTTTTCTGGGTTTTCCAAGGGGTTCTCCTGGGGTCTCTCCCTGTTTTACGCTGGGTTGGCCCCGTATAAGATGCAGGGTCGCTCGTTGAGCGTAGCCCAGTGCGAGACAGAGACCCGGGTAAGTTGCTACCCCACGGCTGACCCTAGCAGATCCTTTTAGCCACGTTCATAGCCCTTGGGCTATTTACTTTACTAAGTTGTTGTGCTGTGGGGCTCAAAATATACTTGGCGACCAAGAAACGATTCGAAAAAAATAGTACTCTGCCTAAAATTTCTCACAAGCGGGGGTGTTTGAGGGGTTTCATAAGACTTTGGGAAAAGTGTCTGAACAACAACGAAAAAGATTAGCCAGAAAAGGTGTCCATTTACGTTGATTTTCGCATGGCTCCTGCGGCAGCCAAACCATGTGTGTTCCTACCACTAGGGTGAGTTGCTGTTACTTGATCCCCAGTTGCCCTCGCTGCAATACCCCGCGCCGTCTGACCATGACGCCCATTGCCAACAGGTTTGCCAAAAAGCTTTCATGGGCAGCGACTTGAATAATTTACACCCAGCGTCCCTTTTTCTCCATTAATTAGACGTATATACCGACACGTTTAGCTCTAATCACTTACACAAGAGCAATAGAAAACGAGTAAGTATAAAGAAACGCATACCCAACTCAGAAGAATCGTTCCTTTCCTGGAAACGTCCAAAAAGAAACCCCAACTCGAATCATATATAATTCCCCTCTATCTCTACACACCTTGATCGGGGAAAAAAATCTGCCCGTCTTTTGTCTCTTCATCTCGTTGATTTTCGAATCGAAGCGTCCAAAGTTCTATTTCAAGTAAGAAAAATAAACGTTGGAAAGTCGGAAACCTTTTCTTGTCACTTTGTGATTTGAGCGAACTCCAAACGCCATTCGGCACATCATGAAAGTCGTCCATGGGCATTACGCGTGGTTCCTTTTGGTTGTCTCCACCCTACTAGTGTTAAGTGGAACGCGGGTTGTGACGGCGGTTAACGCAGTGGATCACAATACGAAGGGGGAGAGAACGGTGGTGACTACTACCTCATCAGCAGCGGTGGAATTGCTTCCCACCTCGAGTAAGGGCGCTTTTAACCCTGAGCATGAGATTCGTAGCTCTGCAGAGGATTCCGCGGTCCCGAGTTCTGCAGGTAACCCCGCCCCGTTGACTTCAGGGCTAGGAACAGACGTCACCTTGTCCTTACCCTCTTCCCCGTCACCCGTCAGCGTTCGACGTCTAGAACGGCAGGTGATAGAGTTGGACGAAGACGATGACATCAAAGACTGGGACGATGATGAATTGGGGCCGCTGTTTAACCTCAACTCCCGTGAATCTCAACTGGCTCAGCTCCACGGATTAGGAGCCGCCGAAATTGCTACCTTGACCTCCTGGCGTCAGCAAAAAGGCCTGCCCCGCTTAGCCCACGAGCAGCAACGGCACGTGTCCTTTCGATCGCACTCCAACCTGGCCAACAAGAAGCGAGGGTCGAGCAACAACGAGCCCGTTACTGCTTCCGATGGCCGCGGGCTATGGGTAGCCCTTAAACGGGCTCCCAAGAATGGCGGCAAGAAGAATCCAGGTGGCAAAAAGGGCAAAACACCTAAGGTACCTGTGGAAGAGGTAACAACATCCGCGTCACCAGCTGAGGTCCCTAGCAGTAGTCCATCGGAAGCTATGGCGGCAGAAATGTCCTCGCTACACCCTTCCGGGCCTAACAGAGGGATGGAAGCTGATGCTGCAGGTCATGTAGTTTATATGGGCCGGCCCCAGAATATGGCAGTCGGCTCGGCGGCCGCAGCTTCTTCGGCTGCGGTGCAAGAAGGCGTAGGCCGCGTTGGGAGGAACTTGGCGTCGCAGTTCCTGTTACGGTCGCCACGTGAAAATCGCCAGTACGACGTGCCACAGATTGGTAAGCCTTTTCGTTTTGGATGTTGCTAATACCAGTATTCTTACAGGCTTCATTTGTTATGCTGCTAGTTAAGGGTCAAGCTCACCGAAAAGAAACCTTAGAACCGCAACGAGGATTGCCTTTCCTTCCTGTATAACCTTGGGTTGGGCTGCTCCAGAGGCTGATAGGATTGCTCAATAAGGTCATAAGATTAAGAAACCCTTGGCGTCACCTTTTATATAGGGGAACCCATTATCCAGTATTTTCTTTTAAAAAAATGTCCTTTTATTTTTTGAAAATGGAGGAAACTCGCATATGTACACTTGGTTCACCCTCCGTTGGGACTCCCGGGAAGAGAAATGTTGGTGTGGTTGTCAGGTGTCGCGCACCTTGATGGGGATAAGAGACGGGGTTGAGTTCTAAATTTAAAAGAAGGGACCTGAGGAAAGCAGCGGACGTCAACACCTGCAGGAAAGCAACACATACAATATGTTCAATTGAATTGCCCTAAATGATAAATGATGGCAGTTGACCTTTTCGCTGCGGAACCTCGAGCTCTTTCTCTCTCCGTGTCTCTCTTTCTCGCTCGCTTTGGCTCTCACTGCAGTAATTCGCCTCTGGGTGACTCTAGGGAGGCGTTGTGTCGACTCTGGGACGGTTGGGAAACCTGTTGCCTTTGCCCCTTCTCTAAGTACCCCGAAGTGCGCCCGAAGTTTCGCTGCGGTTCCTTTCATCTGCAATACAACCGGGTGGCGTTAAGGGCTTGGGGACAACCTGCCGTTACCAAGTCTCCTTTGATTCTTCATCCAGTTCTGTCCAGTTACGAACCGAAATTCACAGAAATAAATAGACAGCGAGATAGTAAACGTTATTCTTTGTTTTGTTTCTTCTTGGCTCCAGAGCAAGTTCGAATTAAAGCTGGGAGGAAAACTGGTGAGCAAGCAAAGCCACATGCATTACTTAAGAAATTGAGCTCAGGAAAACGAGCGAGGTAGCAATTACTGCAGTTGGTTTCTCGGTCGTTTGCTAAAAGGGTCTTAGAGTCCTAAGGGTTCTGCTACCTGGGTTTCTATGGAGACAGATGGCCGACAGGTATGACTCGCAATATTAACTCGCCTGTTTTTCTTTTTTACTAATAGCCATATAACCCACCCAAACCCCTCATTGTTAATGCTAGGCTGGGCGCCCTACAAGTTATACGCCGAACTCAAAAGGGAGATGGATCTGCGGCAATGTAACCATAACAAACTATTAAAGAGAAAAGCTCGACGTTCTCCGATTTCACGCTCAAGTATTACTGCTAGTTAGGGTAACGTAACAATGACCAAAGAATCTGACTCGGAAACCTGTGCCTTTTGAAACCGCAACAAAAGATATTTTATCTTCCTTTTTTCTATATTTCCTAAAGCGTCCAGTCGAACGTTTCCAAGTTCTTAGGAACAAGGTCAATTTCCTTCTCGGATAAAACGGTACACATAGCTCGTCTATTTTTACTTACGTTACTTTCTTTTTTTTTTAAACCTTTGCGTGGATGTAGCACACTCTTCCCCACCCCTCTTTTGCTCGGTCTTGTGCCGTAGAGTGTGCTGTCAGCAAACGTATCTAACGCCCAGATCGATCAAGTGTTTGTGGGTTGCGAGGGGCCAATTTTTTTTTTCTAGACGAGAATTTGAATGAAAGAGAGCGAGAGCCAGGGCAGAAGAGAGAGAGAGAGAGAGGTTGGGAGCAAAAGTAAAAACATTCTTCGGTAACAAAATGCTCTATTGCTGGCAAAGGGCGGGTTGGTGTGTCCCATATTCCCTCCAGGCTACGACCAAGTTGGCTCTAGTTCCACTCGAGGGCATATCTTGGGTAGACGTCTCATGGAGATGAAGGGTTGGGCGACAGCCAGCCTAGTGACGTCATTGGTAGAATCGTTTCTATGTGCTGTTGGAGAGGGGGTCGGAGAAAAGAGAGGGAGAACAGAGTGCCGAGCCGATCGTGAGAAATGGCAGGGTAAAAGACTTGACGGGGTCTATGTGCGGGGGTGAAACGACTCGGGACTTTTTTCTGTTAAGTTTTTTTTCTCTCTCTCTATCTCTCTCTCTCTCTCTTGGTACGTCTCTCTTTCGCTTGGCGTCAAAGTTTGGGAAACAGGCATTGCACTAAACATGGTAAAGATGCAATGTCTTCGTGCGTGGGGAACATTTTTTTCCTTCGCTCCTTTCTCTCTTGTGATCCTCTCGAAAGTGATATATTCCACCACAAATGTTATGGCCCGAGTCGTAAACGTTTCCCCCATCTTTTACCACCAAACCGCCGGGTATTTCAGGCAAGAAGAAAAAGGCGGAAAACAAACGAGTACGATTATTGCATGTGTCTTTGTCGGAAACAACGAGCTCGATTTCGTCACCTTGGAGATGTTAGTCAAGGATAAACTGGTCGCCATTGTAAGGCCCCAAAAGAGCGGTTTTCCCCAACACTTCATTGAAGCATAAACATGTATCAAATTTTTAAGGGTTATTAGCTAATACTTCTTACTCGAGCCTATAATGGGCTACAAACAATGAGCAGAAAGGGAATACAATTGGATAATGAACATCATCTAAGAGTTGCTATTGTTTAAGGTTGCTTCCCTCTTTTCCCCAAAAAATGTTTGTTTGTTGCCTAATTGATATATACGTATTCTGTCTAATTCCATTAGAAGTCTTCAGCCCTACTCAGCATTAGGGAGGAATAAGATACTTACTGGCATGAAATTTAATACCTAACTTCCCAAATTGGGTCCATACAAGCAAAGGAAGCCGCGGGAAGAGTGGAGAAAGGTACTACTACACTGCACGGCGAAGGTATTTCCTCAACGAGCTGGAATCAGCAGAAGATCATAATATTAGAAGTCTAATCCTCTTGCACCCTCTTTGCAAAGCTACGTAATTAGCCGAAACCTATGGCCCAGATAATCAATAGTGTTGTGTTGGTAGCAGGACTCGACAACCAATAAAATGCTTGTCGAGTGCAACAGGCGATGGACAAATCTCAATCTTGGGGGAGAAAAGAGTATGGGATTACCGAGAATGAGTATTTGAGATGGGTCAATTATCAGAATTACGTGAGTAAAGGTTGGGGGGGGGGGGGGGAAGAGAACGTCAAATGAATGCTGAACCTACAGAGCCCTTGCATGTCGTTTTCTTTTTTTTCTTTTTCCTGGTACAGTATTGGATCAGCATGCAACGACAGACACTGTCCAATTTCCTAGAAAAACGATCAGAAAAAGAGAAAGAAAAATTGTCCTTGGTCGATACTAAAAAAAAAGGGATGATAGAATCGCCTGAGGTGTTGCTGGGGTACGCTTTTGGTGACGAGAAAGCGAAGAAGAGGATTAACTCGAGGATTGCCGTGATTGCCTGTGGCGATGTGGTTGTTGGCTAGTGCAGCCGCACGGAAATGTATGTGTATGTGTCTCGGATCATTTTCCGCCCCGCGGCGACTTGGATGTCATGACAGGGTATTACTCGCTAACCTTATAGCTTTTCTTTTTTTTTTAGCTCGGCTCGCAGGCCATGATGGGGATTTCTCGGTATTTTCTTGGGGCGAATTCGTGTGGCTTTTTCCGATTTGTATTCAAGGTTGGGGGTCATGTGCGTCATTCAAAAGCAAGAGAGACTTCCTTTTTGTTTTCTTGTTGCCCCCCTTAGGGGTTTCATGGGTTCAGGGAGTTCCTAAAAGTAGAGTGAGCGGGGTACATCTACACGACACGAGAAACAGAAAAAGACCCATTTCCCGGTCGATGGCATGACCTACGCTGTATATATGATACCCTGCACATAAGTGGGATGGACTTTAGGAATTTTGCATATTTTTTCTTAACATTTTTGCACGAGTTGACCCAGAAAAGTTATTGGTATTTTACACATCAACACACTTTTGTTAGGGGGTTAGAAAGGCGCTTTGTACTCTACCACTTGCATATTCCAAGCAGCCTCGCGACAGCCACCATGTTTCTTCTTTATTTTTTAGAAAAAGAAGTCTGTTCTTAGTTCTGCAACACCCGTTTAGCAAAAGAGCCACGCGCCTTACTTGTCGTTCCTCCTTCCCATCATTTGTCGTAAATCCTTGTCCGCTTGCCCTACCCCCCCCCCCCCCCCCCCCCCCCCCCAAAAAAAAAAAAAAAAAAAAAAAAACAGAAAGGGCCAGGAGAATCGATTCGCCATAACAGGGTCTCCATAAATTGCCCGGAGGGCGTCCCCCCCCGTCCCCTTGTGGTAGATCTCCAAAGACAACAGCAGAAGAGCTCCCCTGTGGCGAAACAAGGTTCCCTTTGCATGTGAGAACAACTCCAAACGATCTCTCTCCCTCTCTATCTGTCTCTCTTTGGAGTACAAACACCATCACGTCTTGATTCCCAACAATTCCGAGACAGAGTCAAGTTAGTTTGAAAAGCCGGCCAATCTGCACATATCAGCCTTCCGCTGGGAGTAATCAGCATGTCTAAAGCAGGTCACCCAAATTTCCTGTTACATCCTATATTTGGTAGCCTTCGCGATTGCCAACCATCACCGACTCGTTTCTGGATAGACTGTCAAGTTGGTAGTTTTGCTGGCAAAGTCACGTTGGCTGTTCATATTGGTTGGCTTTCACCTGAGCTTTCGAACAATCAGCCGTGTCGCCCCCTTCGTTACGATTCTGCGTCAAAAATCTGTCGCTCTAATACCAGCGGCTCTTTTGCCAAGTTTCTGACTTGGGTGTACTGTGATGTACTGACGTTGAAGCTTTATTGGTTGAGAGAAAAGTATTGAACCATCTGAAAGTCCCGCGAGGGAACCTCTGCCGAGTTGTTTTATCATGAACCCCGCCAAAGTTTCATTCATAAATGATGGGCCAACCCAAGGAGGCAGAATGCATTAAAGTTAGTGCAAGACGGGGCGACGCAGAGAGGAAGTTGTTCTCTGGGAGGAGCAAAAGATAAGAGAGTGAAGAGGAGTGAGTCTACAACCCCGAAAACCCGTGCCCATACGAGTAATAAGAGCGTGGGGTTTTACCCCGGAGCTATGGTCCAGAAAGTTCGGGCCTGGCGCCAACTTGAACCCCTCCAGGGTTCTCTGGACGTCGCCCAGAACGGAAAAGGGGAAGAGTGGGCTGGGCTAGAAAAGCAGAGAGAGATAGAGAAAGAGAAAACTGGAAAAAATAGCAATGTGGGTTTCCTTGAGAAGGGGCATAGTTGGCGTTCTGCCCTTGCTCTCACGATTCCTTTTCTTTTGCCTAGAGGGTGGCTTCGAGAAGAACAAGCAAAGAATGGGCGGGGATCCCAGGATTGTCTTGCAACCCCGCAAGTATTGATTTCTTGACGTTTTCCTCCACCCTTAACCCACCCTTCTTCCCTCCATAGTTTCTAGGTTCACAGTCGAGTCCCATTCATACAAGTTTGATACTATGCTTCTGTACACGCAGCCCCCCCCCCCCCCCCCCCCGGCTCCTGTTACCAAATTTAGCAATGCTTCTTCCCTCCACTTGTTTGTCATCGAGGGTTGAGTACTGGTCATTTTTAAAGGAAAGCTTGGTATATAATATAAAGAACTGGCATGTCAAATGCAGATCTCGAAACGCCTACATGAAATTGAGACAGAAGCCCTTGGACTGCGACCTTCCCAAGTATGGATCGGCCTATGGTTTATTTACACATGTACGGAGAGGGCATTACACCTGGGTCTCCTGGGTCCGGGATCATGTTGACAAAAGTACTGGCCAAGTATTGTCTTAATAAGAGATATCGTTCTACATTTTCTTCTTTGTTAGGAAAATGTAATACTGCCCTAAATATGGACTAACACAGAGCGAAAGACATAGCCCCAGGTACGACTGTACTGGGATTCACCGACGTCATACTGGCACCACCCAAGGAGCTTTACCGAAGGGACCATTAAAGACACACAAACTCTAACAGCGCTGGCTCCACCTTGGTTTTTTATTTGTAAGGAAAGAGTGGGCAGAAAAAAAGTCCTGTGTCTACATTGGTTTAACTGAATGTGAACATATTTCCTGTTGGCATGGCATGACGCGGAGCTCTCTTCCTGTTACTGTGCTATGTACACAGACCGGCTGGTACATTACTTGACAAAAGAAGAAGCAGCAGAAGGGAGAACTGAGCGCTCCCAAGTGTCGCTGGAGCTGACGTCAGTCAAGGCTCGTTAATCTGCCTTGATGAGAAGGAAAAGCAGGCTTTGGAGGCAGCCAATGGGGTAGGGAGGGGTTTAAAGAGAAGGGCAGGTCGTGTGAAACTCTTCACCTGTGTTTGTTGCTTATAGCGCGTTTGCAGGTGAGGGTCGCCGTGGTTATGGATCGCCCGTGTTGTTGTTTGACGTCATCCTAAGCTTACCCCCGCGACCCTCAAAACCTAACTTGCAACCCCAGGCAGAGGGTTTCAGGGTACTAGTATCTTCCAGACAACGCGGTCAGCGCTTAAAGAGGAGGGGGGGGGGGGGGATGAAGAAAGCAAGGGTTCAACATTGCGGTATCACTAGGTACTAAACTGGGATAGTAGCTAAATAGGTATTACTGGCTGAACGATTCCGCCTTACCGGCAATTGTTCGGCACTTGTGGGATGGGATGGGATGGGGGGGGGGGGGGGGGTAACTGATCACTTTGATCAATTGATTCCCGACAAAGCTGTCCGGGTGAAGGTGACAAACGGGCCTAATGTCTTTTTTTAGTTCTTGTATTCCTACCGTATTTGTTTGGTCGGTCCTTGTTCGATCTTACGCGGTAACAGACATTGACAGTAATCCTCTTACCCGTGTCTTTTTTGTTTCTTTTCTCTTTATCTCTTTAGGATGTCCCCCCGCCGAAGATGGAATGGAGCGTTTTGCTTGTCCGTCCCCAGACCGCATGGGTCGGTATCGATGTATCGACGACCACGTGCTATGCGATGGCTTTATTGACTGCCCCAGCGCCGAGGACGAAGATCGACAAGCATGCATGTTTTACAAAACGGTAAGCTGACACTGAGCGGTGTATCTATGTATCTCTAAGTGTATGTTTGTCCTTGCTTTGCCAACGTCCTTGGCTCTTTCAAAGATGGTGTTAGCGTATTGCGGGTATTACCCTGCTTAAGCTCTGTTCACCCTAAAGTTAACCTGAATCCAAGCTTCGCAGCATGTTCGTGTACAAAGTTATGTGCCCTTTGCTACGACCTTGGGAGGGAGGGTGAGGGGGGAGTAAATAGGAATAGTTCTTTAAAGGGAAAACGCAGGGCATTTCCTATCGCAAGTTTATCTGAGTCGTGGCCGCCGGACTATTTCTGTATTTTTTTTCTCTGGTGAAAGAGCTAATACCTTTTGCTTATGCTGGAACTGACGTCATTCTACTACTGACTTATTCAGCGCAGAACTACTCGGGTCGCGGGCCCATGCGAGGTCTTTTGGAGTGACAACGACACAAAGGAGGTCCCTGAGCTTGTTCTTTAAATAACTAGCAGGTGTCAAAATAAACCATGGCTTTTGTTTGGCCTTATAAGCGAATGGACTCCGGTGTAAGCTCATCAGGTTTTTATTTTTTTTATTTTGGGGTCCGGGTTTGAAGGGTTTTGCCTATATTAATTCTTAATACCTCTTTGCATTCTCCTGGTAAGTCTATTTTAAGATATGGGGGTAAAAAAGTACTGGTCGCTTATTGCTTTGTGCCCCTGTCGTGTTTACGTCCCTTTTTGGCCGTGCCACTTTGCACACAGCGTGATAGTAGTGCATGCCATCCGGACCCCACTTTTGCTTGTATGTATGTGTGTTTTGTGTTGCGTTTTTCGTGTCCCGAGTCGATGTAAATGGCGATTTGACACCAACTAACCTATATTTCTGTCCTTTCTTCCCCCCTCCCTTTATTTATTTTCTCTTTCTTCAATGGTGTGGGTATATGTATAGATGAAAGCGCATTTGGACGTGGTGGCGGACGCATTGCTGCGATGGGTTCGTGGACGCTAGCACACACAAAACAAGATCTAGACAAATTGAATCTTCAAATTTTTCTTCAAAACCCGATCCTCTTCCTCTGGTTCCTTTTTTCTCAATTTCGTTACCTTAAAACCATTCCTAAAGCAAGGGAAGCCAAGACAAAAGCGAAAATCATATTTTCCCCATACATTTGGAGTTTCCCGAGTTTGGTTGAGTTGATTTTTGTTTGCTTGTATGCGTACTTGACACATTTTGCAAGTCAAATGCTTGCCTCAACACCCATTCCTCCTTCTCATATGTCCAGGGCAAAACAAAACGTCCTTCACCCCCCTACCAAATTGGATTTTGCTCCTGGCCCCGCCTCCATTCTATACTTCCTTGCCCGAAGATGGATTTTGTCGACTAAAGGAAAACGCCAACAATGTGACACAAAGTATTTCAGGAAAACCCGATGATGCATTAACTTCATCCCTCATTTTCTTCGCGTATTTACTTTAAAGAAATTTACCCCTTTGCCCCCCCTCTCTCTGTTTAAGTTTAACCACCAACAAAACTTTCAAAAGCGAAAAACAGAAGGTTACTGATGACAATTTGCCACGCCATCTTCCCCGTTTGTAATCAATCTCTTACCAAGTCCTCCCTTCCCCCAAGTTCTTGTCAAGCAAAAGAAAGCCAAAGAAAGAAAACAAACCATTGCGATTTTGGTTCCTTTTTAGGGTGATATCAAGCAACTCGATGACAATCTTTTCTCGTTTCATCTATTTTCCTCTTTTTTTAAAAATTTATTTATGGTCTTATTTATTGATTCGATCTTTTTACTCTCCCTGAGATGTTTTAAAAACGCAAAACAAAATAGATTTTGTGGAAAGAAGGTTAACTTCTATTACATATATAACAAACCTAAAGGTGATAACTTTGTCCGGGGATTCAAGTTCGTTTTTGTTTGCTTTTAATTCCTATAAATCTCATCTTAGTTTGTATTTCCCATTCCAGCGGAGTTTCCAATGCAATCAGAGTTCGGAAAGAGAGAGGATTTACTTTCGATTCTGAAATTAACGATCCTCTTACCCCCCACAAGGCCCTACTTGTACTCGCTCGACGAAAAAAAATAAAATTAAAATAAGTAAAGGAATCCAGGTGTTTTTGACAACGTTTTCAGCCAAATCAATGTTGCATACTAGTGTTTTCCATTATAATCGAATCCTTTTTAACCCCAAACATCGTCCAAGCATACTCTTTTTCGTCGTGTTATATATACTTTCCTTTTAAGCCATCCATATAACGTAGGAGCCGCCTTTTTGCGCTCGCTATAGAGAATATATAGAATGCCTGTTGGTGTCACTTATAAAAGCTCTATTTAGCCGCTATATGAACGTATAGAAGATTCTTTAGCACACAATATAATAGCAACGGCACGTGGAGAACTGAAAATCAGCGAGTTGGGGGGTTAAGGCGGATGGTTTATTTTTACAAGAAAAAAGAATCAAAGAACTCTTCTCTTTTTCCTTTTAGTGCAAACGCAACTTCTCGGAATTGAAAAGAAAGAAAAAAAAGTATTTTTCCCCCACAACTATTTTTGGCTGACACGCTGAAGTGCAGAGGAAAACCTGTCAATCGCGTAGAGAATGGGAATCGCACTAAATGGTGTACCGATGACGCTTTTGGAAAGACGAAAAAAAGATCCGACCTTTTATAGTGAAATCAGAAGATCACAGCCCAAAAACCTGTCCGCTATGATTTCTAACATCTTTCGCTCTCTTTCTCCCTTATTGCGAGCTGACTTTAAGTGAGAGATACAAGAACAGATTTTTAAAAAAGCCCCAAAGAAGAGAGGCTTACATAGCGAAATCAATATCGTGTTTGCCTTTCCTGGCTAAGCACTAAATTGACAAAGGTGAGCCCAAGCTTGCAGACGTGTGAAGCTGTTTTGTCAACTTTGTGGTCAGTTTCGCAAGGCAAACTCACATTAATTCTTATTTTTGGTTGCGTTTTCTATCTAACTTCGGAAACAAGTCTGTCTTACGGGTGTATCTACACAGAGAAAAGACACGAGGCTGTTGTTTCTTTTCTTACTGGTTCTGTTTGATTCATTTCCCCCAAGAAGTTTCCACCGAGTTGGCTAATTAGAGGCTGTGAGAGAAGATCGTACCTTGAATGCTACGTCTTTTCTACAAAATTAAGCCAACTTGGAGAGTTGTGTAAGTCCTAATTCATTTCTTTCTCTCTTGATTTCCAAGTCGGGGCGGGAAAACTTTTTAAGTTTTAACTCTCCATTCCATCTTTATACGGGTCTTGTCAGATCTCTTCATTCTTTTTTGGGTGAAATATTATTTGTTAACTTATTAACATTTTTATTCTGTTTTGAAACTTTTGATTTTCCCGTCCTCTTTGTAATTTCCCTAGCAATCTGTCTCAGGAAGCTAAATTTTCCTGAAACGTCAAAAGATTTTTCAACACAACAACAACTTACTCCCCTCCCAAATAAAAACACTCGATCTCGTATATGTTTGTTTTTTTTCTCTCGGGGTCATAAGGACCACGCCAAAATGTTATATGACTAAGCCCCTCCTTTAAAGAGAAAAAGTTATTACAAAAGGGGGCAAGTACTACATTTCCTCCGCCCTCACCGAAGAATGCTAATAAATTCCAGCGTTTCTTATGTGTCCAAAAACATGGTAATAAAATATCCCACAATTCGATTGCTAGGCATACAATTGTAAAACTAGAAACCTACTAACTTAAAAACCACATGTTTTACCAAGTTCTTATGGGGTTGTGACGAAACAATAAGTTGTATGCATTCCCGTTCTTTAATTCCTGTAAAAAATTCCAAATACTCTATTAAAGCAATATGTCGTAAAAAAACAACAAACTTAACACAATTTGTTTGAACATTCTCTTTCCAGCAGCATTTTCAAAAGTTTGAGATGCTAATAGAATTAATTATTTCCCTTTTTAGATGGCAATTCGACGTGCTGAGAAATAAAAGCCTTGCAATTTGTTGCCAGGAAAAAAGGCAAATTGGCTTTTATAGTGGTATACCGTATAGCCACTGACAGCAAAGATCTGGAAAGAGACAAGAAATAATGCTGCAGCACTATATGGGCGTGTTTCGTGTTAAATAGATCTGTAAGGAAAGGAAAGATGTTGTAGCTAAAAAAGTCTATTCTCTAGTGGGCAAACCTACTATGTTTCTTTTTTACTTTTTTTATAGATTAAGGCCTGGGAGGACGAAACAAGTAATGCAGAGCGTCAGAGAGGGTAAAATCGAAAAAGTTCTCGTGCCGTGCATGGTCTTGACAACGAAACAAGAGCCAGTTAGTTGCTGGTACGCTCCAGTAAGCAATGCTATAGAGTTAGTTAGTGCTGTGGGGCTTTAAAAAGCGATTTGGCTTCGAAGGTACCTAACCTTTCAGCTGTCGTGCCTAACTACCCAGAAAATAAGCCAACAAGATGTTCGAACTTGGTGGTAAAATGCTAAAAACGAAGTGAAAAGCTGTCTTTTACTGAGTTTAACCCACAATATTGTTTCAAGACTACAAAACCTGTCAGAGCCTGCCCAAATTTACAAGACTTGAAAGCTCACTAAAGCGTCGGTTGAACACAACCGGGCACTTTTTCATACGGCAGCCTATTTGAACGTTGAGCAAGTACACTATTAGGAAGGAGCCGCGTCGGCCCATTCTATTCACAGTGGTGCTCCACCTAGTGTCAAAATTAAAGCTCTTCTACCAGGAATTTGTACTTTCATGTTTGCCCTTCCTTCTTTTAAAATACATTACTTAATTGTTAATACATTGACATTGGATATTTGGAAGCGCCGAATTTTTGAAGGTATACTTTGGTGTTCGTGAAGTGCACAATAAATGCTTGAAAAATTAAAACAAGTACAGTACCGAACTTATTGATCGTCTTATGGAGTTTCCGAATTGACCAATCACAATGCTTATCCCTGTTTAGACCATTCCTTTTCTTACCTACTTTTACGCTCAGGTAGGGTTTTCATCACGTTGTCCACAAATAAATCAAAAAGTGCCTTTTTGTCAAGAATATTTTTATATAATATTTTTAGCTATTAAAGTATATAATAATATTCTTGAGAAATATATTCTTGAGAAAAATAAATTTTTTGATTCCTTTTCGACAAACGCTTTCTTGTTTTGTCCTTTTTGCCAGGTGGAGGGATTCGCTACTAAATGTCATTTAATTGATAGACCTGTTCCTTTAGTTGACTGGGGAGTTTAGAAGGGTTACAGTGTTGAGAGCCTTGCGTAAGCGTAGTAGTGGTCTGGAAACGACAGGATTGGTCCAAACGACGATAAACACTGTCACTGGTCAATTTGAAAGTCCACCATGCGATCATTAGTTCGAATACTGTAATATGGTGAGCAAAAAAATCTATACCGACCAAGCCGCAGAGGTCTAATTAAGGTGGTTTACCTTCATTAAAGGTATACCTTCATTGAAGGGAAATCGGCCTCGAGAGTGTTAATTAGACCTCTGTGATTTGCTCGGTATAGTTTTTTGTTGTTAACTATAGTACAGACTTGAAAGACGTATCGTCAGAATGGCAGTGAAAGGCTAGCCTCACAAGCGTAACGATGAAGGTGCTTTCGACGTCAAGCAAACTTTGCGAGCCCATTGGCTAGTTTTCGTCCATAATGACGATACTAATTACGAGTACTGTACAATAAATACTTGTGACTTTGCTTGAAACAGTACAAAAATATTAAGATAGATAACTGCGTTTTTTCAACCAAACCAAGCGATATTACTAATGTTAGGAATATCAGCACAAGTAGAATCCTTTAGTTCTCCAGAAAAAAACGAAGAACTAAGCACCCTAGCGAGCTCCTACCGGTGGAAAAGTCTAAAACTATTAGGAGCCAACTCTGAATTAAAAATATTAAATCAACTTGGTCTCAATTACCTATAAGAAAGTTGTTAGAATATAGACATGACATTTTATTGCAAACATCCACGACTCGCCAACTTGGTTTCAACTGAGTTTTCGTTTCCAATGACCAGCTTTCCTGGTTTTGCCTTCTTTGGAGCATTCCAACAATCAACTTTGAAAGTTCTTCGCTTGAATTTTGTTTTTACAACGGGGTTTCCTTTTTCAACGGCAAAGGGCGTGTTACAGCACTCAAGGCATTTTTCAATTTGGAGGGACCATGGACAAAAGCCGAAGCTTTCCATCCAGATAGCATATGACTTAAGACTCCTCCTCCTCCGCTACTGGATCCGCCAGATGACGTTGTCGTCGCTCCAGCGCCAGTCCATCCATGACGTCTTCGCTTCCCATGGTTTTTGGGCGGTCCCAATATAATCTGCATGTGACCGCTTTGGGTACTTACACTCACAGGAGGAGGAGCGGTCAAACAACTACGCTGCGTAAGCGTACTAGTTGGAACTGCTTCAGCCCCCGCCCCTAAGGAAGAGCGTGATGTGCGTGGACTAGAAATGCTGCCTTCTGATTGGGCAATATGCCGTTGGGCATACAAAGGTACCGGAATACCACTACTCCAGGTACGTAAAGGAGGAACGGGCACCTTCTCAGGGCCTACTCCGTGTTCTTCTTCATCCCGGTCGTCATCATCTTCGGCTCCCACGCGTTGCCAAGGTGACAAAGGTGGAGGAGAAGCGTACAACGGCGATTGCGGCTCACTTAACGGAGAAAGCACCCGAGGAGCAACGTAGACCTGGCTCCTCGAACCCATTCCCGCACGAGAACCGCCTCCTCCCAACGCCTGGGCTTGCAACTGCTGCGTAAACGCAGCCGGAGCCAGCGGAGAAATCGAGTCTGACGCTCCCAAAGAGGAAGAAGTGAGTGGAACTCTGTCCATGCTGTGTTTAGATGACTGGGTGGTAGAAGAAGCCAAATCCGAGCTCGATTTACCACTCGACGTATTACTACGCGTTCCAGGACCTCCAGTGCCGGCAATATCGAGAGTTGACGCAGGCGACGGATCACTGGGGGCCGACGACATTCGCGTAATTAGAATCGCACTGCTCGGTTTGGTTTCTGCTGTTCCGCGTGAGTCTAAAGACCATTGTGGTTTTAACCGTTTCAAATCTTGCCAGTTTTCTAGTAATCGTAACACGCCTAAATGTCCCCCTTTGTTGGCTAGTTTGAAAGCGGTCCTTCCACAGCGATCTGCACGGTAAGGATCGGCGCCTTCTCGGAGTAGCAGCTTGGCTACTGGTTCATGGCCTTCTTGAGCAGCAATGGATAAAGGCGTAGCTCCTTGAGAGCAAGGTAGATCGACTTGCGCTCCGTGTTGTAAAAGCAGCCAAACTACTGCTTCGTGGCCTTGCCACGCGGCGTTATGTAACGGAGTGCGTTGTTCTTTGTCTACGACGTTGGGATCTGCTCTTCCCAAAGTAACGAGCAGTTCCACCATCGCCGAATGTCCTTGCCAAGCCGCAACGTGTAAAGGCGTGCGTCCTTCCAAGTCTCGATCCGCGTCTAAACGCAAGCGAGCGAAGTTATCCGCATTGGAAACGGCCCATTCCAGCATGACTCGTGCTTCTGGCACACGATCGTCTAATGCTAGAACGTACAACGTACTTTGTCCTTCCACGTCTCGGTAATTGGGATCAGCTTGGTGGTTTAAAAGAACTTGCATGACCGCCAAATGTCCGCCCAAAGCTGCTGCTCGTAAAGGCGTCTTGCCGTCCAATGCATGGTGATCCGGTTTGGCTCCATATACCAGCAAACGCTTTGCGGTGGAGGCATGACCTTCTTGGGCGGCTAGGAGTAACGGGCTACGGCCGTCGTTGTCTGCCGCATCACCTTTAGCACCAGCTTCGGCTAATAAATCTACCACAAGGGCGTGGCCTTCAAAGGCGGCATAGTGCAAAGGCGTCCAACCCGCATTGTCTCGATGCATTTCATCCAAACCTCGGTCGAGAAGTCGCTTGACTACTGCCACACTCCCCTTAATGAAGACACAAAGAACTAGCTTTCATTATCCTTGAATAATAAAAAAAATAGACTACAAATAATAATAATAGTAATAATAATAATAGTAGTAGTAGTAGTAGTAGTAGTAGTAGTAGTAATAATAATAAAAATAATACCTAACGATCAAACAATCCCGATGCAGAGCGTGGAGGAAACGAACAAACTACTATATTCTGTGGCGGTGGTAGATACATAATGAACTCGGGCTGATATAATAAAGAAAAAACTTGACCACATCGGCAACTCCCACCGTGGAAACGCCGCTTACAAGAACAAGTAACAGAACTCAGATATCACGCTAGTCTAAAGGACAAAAAATTAAAAAACGAGTCCAAAAAGCAGTGGTTGATTACTAAATTTCAGCTGGGGGAGAAAAAGATCTCCGAAGTCATGGGAATGCTGAAACAGAGGATAACTGCTGTCATCAAAAAGATAGACAGGTACGACGCACGCATCAACCAATTTCGACTAAACCGAATGTGCGAAGTAAACCAGCGAAGCTTATATAACCCAATGTCTGATAAAAGTAGACGACCAACCGTTTTACTACCCAAACAAGAAACTTTACAATTTTGGAAAAAGTATCTGGGACGTACCACTTCAACACAAGGGACAGGCTGAATGGATTTGGGAAGTAGAACAAAGACTACAACACATAAAAATGGACGACCATCACAGAAGCCAAAGTAAAAAAATAAAAAAGCGGAAAAAATAAAAAACTGGTCAGCACCTGGAAATGACGAATTACGTGGTTTCTGGCTGAAGAAAACAACAAGCGTTCATAATAGACTGGCAATACAACTTAATGCCTTACTCCAGAAGGGCACAATTGAAGAGTGGTTGACAAATGGTCTTACGATCCTCATCATGAAAGATGAAACGCAGGGACCTATTCCCTGCAACTACCACCCAATAACATGCCTACCGACAATTTTCAAATTAATGACAGGTATAATAGCCGATGCTATTCAGAACCATCTGACTAAACAAGGCTTTGTACCGAAAAGAGCATAAGCCTAACATGCGCAATTCAAGAGGTACAAAGGACCAGCTGCTAATAAACAAAACGGTTTTAAGAAATTGCAAACAACGAGAAAGGAACCCAGAAATGGCCTGGATTGATTACAGAAAGGCTTATGACTCCCTCCCTCATTCGTGGATTGAGAAAGTCTAAAATTAGTCGGAGTCAATACTAAGCTTCTAGCGTTATTGCTTACCGCAATGAGCACATGTCTCACAACGTTAACTGTCAACGGACACGAATTTGGAGATGTAAAAATTCGAAGAGGCATATTTCAAAGAGATTCGTTGTCCCCGCTGCTCTTTGTTATTGCTCTGATCCACACTTACAGTCTTACTGAAGACGACAAACAAGGGCTACGAAGTAGAAAAAGGAGCAGAGAAATTGTCCCATTTACTTTATATGGATGATTTGCAATAATACTACAAGTCAAAAGCGGAAATTGACTCCCTTCTAAATACCGTCCGAATTTTCAGCACTTATATCTACATGGACTTTGGCACTGAAAAATGCGCTACTACATCAATGAAACGTGGCCATGGCGGAGTCCAACGGGATTGAAGTACCTGACGCAAATGCTATCCAAAGCCTTGAATCTGGTGAAGACTATAAATATTTGGGGATCTTTGAAGCTGATAGTGTAAATACAAGAAGATGAAAGAAAGAACGACAGCTGAAAACCTTAAGCGTGTCCGAAAAATACTGAAATCAAAATTGAATGGGAAAAATGTGGTTCGGGCCGTCAATACTTGAGCTATCCCAGTGATACGATACAGCACTGGCATAAAAGACTGAGCGAAGAACGAACTGGATAACATCGATCGAAAAACGAGAAAATTATTGACAGCTCATCATACTTTTCACCCTAAAAGTGACACAGATCGCCTTTACATATCAAGGAGACAGGGAGGAAGAGGACTGTTTCACGTGAACCAAACAGTCGAAGAGGAGAAAAGATCCCTGAACGAGTATGTCAAGGCAAGCCACGAACTACATTTGATAGCGGTACGCCGGGAGGAAGTGTAAGTAATTCCAATTGTCATTGGCGTAATGGGAGCAATCCCAAAGAAGCTTTAACAACGACTTAAGAATCTCGGCCTGAATCGGATAAGCATAGCGATGCTTCAGAAAGCTGTACTACTGGGAACAGGGTATATTTTAAGAAGACACCTTACTGGTTCCTAGGTCCTTGCTTAGGACCCGAACCAGTAGGATGTTAATGTTATAAGGTGACCAAAGCTGTAAATGTGAGATTAATAAAAATAAATAATAATAATAAAATATCAACCAAGTCACTATTCTATGGGATGTTCCAATAATAACTGATAGAACATTCACAGCAAACCGCCCAGACATAGTGCTGCATGACAAGAGAGGGAGAACCTGCTGCTAATCGACATCGCTGTCCCTGTTGACTCGAACATCATGTTGAACATAGAGAAAAGATGCTCCCTGGTCACCCGTCAGCCGGAGAAATGCAAAAAAATAGTAGTTATGGGAACTTCACGCATTCTTCGAAAGGTGCCTGGGTAAAATTTTTTGATCTCTTGTTGAGATCTGGTTTTACTATGAGACCACACTAATGTATTTGGGAGAGGAAATAAAGGTCATAATAATAGTAATAATACTAATAAACAATAATTTAGGGCAATGAAATAACGCAAAATGCAACTGAATTAAATAAATTAAAGCTAATTAATAATAAACAAACAATACAGCAGGTTTAATAAATAGTAAAATAATAAAATTAATAAATCTAACATATATGCGTAATATTCTTCAATAGAAAAACGAAGTACCTGAGCAGCAGCTACAGACAGAACCGTTCTTCCTTCGGCGTCAATGCTATCTACGTAACAGCCCCAGAAGAGCAACAATTCTACAATGTCTGCATGGCCCATGGAAGCTGCAGCCAAGAGAGGCGTCCTACCATGAGCATCTGCTTGATCAGGATCTGCTTCCGCTTCCAAAAGCAGCTCACAAACCACCCTAAGTGAATCCAAATGAAAAAGTCGGTTAAAATAAAAACAAATAACAATAAAATAATAGAATACGAGATAAATCTCATAGTAAATTAAGTATTTCTTTACCGATGACCCTCGAAGGCAGCGACCAGTAAAGGAGTCATTCCTTCTTTATCAGGATGATTGACATCCGCTCCATGTTCAATGAGGATAGCCACTGCTCCGCAACCTTCTTCTTCCGTCCATTCTTCGCCCCCTTTGTGACTGCGGTTCAAAGTGCTTTCTCCATTCTCTAATTCATTGAGAAACCGTCTTCGAGCCTGGGTATGCACCAAATCGCTCCGTGCAGGCAACCTTCTGGCTGCTCGCCCGGAACTTCTGCATGCCATGCTTAGAACAGCAACAGACAGGGCAGTTCTGCCCTCGCAATCGGCGTAATTCGGCTGAGCTCCCGCTCCCAGAAGTGCAGCTACAATATCCGCATGGCCCATATACGCAGCTGCAATGAGCGGCGTTCTTCCTTGCCGATCTGCACCGTTCACATCTGCTCCGGCTGCCACCAACCAGCGAACAACATCTTCGTGTCCCGCCCAGGCTGAAGCCCGCAACGCAGTTCGTCCTTCGCTATCGGCCGCATCCACAGTTGCTCCTCTTTCCAGCAAAACTTGCACCGTAGAAGCGTGTCCTCCCCACGCAGCTGCCCTTAACGGAGTCCAGCCTTCTGCATCTGCCGAGTCGGGTTCCGCTCCTGAATCCACCAAAACAGCAGCCAACTGAGCTTGCCCTTGTCTAGCTGCCAGAGCCAACGCATGGCGCAAGGTTGTACCATCATTCCGGAGCGTTGTGCAGTGAGCTAATATCCGACGCGCCAACTGCGGCTGTCCTAATTCAATAGTGTGGAATAATGCTGCTGCTGGGTCGATATCTGCCGGCAAAGCGCAAATACTTGATCCGCTATCTTTCCGTTCTGTTGTGGGCGGTTCTTCCACGGAATCCGCAATTCCAACTATTGGTTCTTCCTATAAGGGAAAAAGAAATAGTCAAGTGTTGCTTTAGAAAGTACAAAACTAGTGATTACACAAATTCGCTTGTGTACATAAATTGATTAAAATTGCATAAATTATTACAAAATCTGATTCCTTCAGTGATTAACTTAAATAAATTAACCAAACAGTACATTGCTTAATCAGTTAATTACTCACAATCAATCACTATTCACATACTTAACATAAATAAACTAAATTAAGGTTATATACATTAATTAATTACCTAACTCATTAATTAATTACCTAACTCATTAATTAATTACTAATAATTAATTACTTTCCACAAATAGACTCTCCTTTACCGAAAGTTATATCAATTTACCTTTGTTTCTGACTTGATGTCAACTGTGGTTGGAAGGGGATCAGGCTCTCCTTGCGGTTCGCTTTGGTTGGGAGCACAAAAGTATTGCTGCTCTGCTGCTGCTTCTTCCTGCCGGGCTCCTAAGCTGCTCACCATTACTTCCATAGCTGCAGGATCCGGCCAAGGAGCGCCGCTCCACAGAAAGAGGAGGGGCAAATGGAAGGCTTCTAAAGGAGGCTGAATCTCTGCTCCGGATAAGTGATACGCCAGGTCATCAGCTTGATGTGGCGACAAACTGGGACCTTTGGCGGCCAATACCAACGCCCAGCGCGCATGTCCTTGTGCAGCCGATACCAAAAACCGCTGAGTACAATGTTTGACATCTCCTAGCCATTCAGCGAAACTCGGATGAAATAGAGCCACGCCCTTGTTGTCTGTTTTCTCTCGCAAGGTAACTCGTTGGAGCAGCTGCATTCTCCTCTTAAAGTCAGACTCGCTCACCGTTCGATCAGCTGTAAGCGCGGCTTGGTATAAATCCATGGAAGTAGGCGGAGTTGGCGCAGAAAGGAGCAACGACAGCAAGACAGTGACTTTAGCCCAGACTTTCCTAGGGAAAAGACGCTGACAGAGCCACAAATATAAGCCATTCAGCGTTCCAGGGATTTCCGGAATATCTCGGAGCAAAATGGAACCGTCCACCACGCCATCGAGTACCGTTTCTACGTACAAGAAACAGCCATGGCTCTTGATGTGCAAAAGGTTCAAATTCGGCGCGGTTTCTCGACTAAGGTGTTGGCGTAGAGAAGGTTCGTTTTCCAACCGACTGAGGATGTACTGCTGAACATCTCGGACGACGGAGGCTCGGCGAACTTCATCCAAGGCCAATTTCCGCAAACCAGTGAAAAGCCTCGTAATGCTCTTATTCTGGCGCCGGGCCGTGACAATGAGGAACAGCCAGCGCGGAAATAAGTGGTGATGAGCCGCCAATAGCTCCGCAATGCTTTGACAAGGGTCTTCTCCTTGATCGTCCTCGTCTTCCTCTTCGTCTCCTGCTTCTTTGCTCCGATTTCCCGCTTCTTCCTCTTCAGGTACTGCAGACGAAGGAGCAATGCACTGGGCCGAGTACTTCAACCACGAATACTGTTTCCAATGCGATTGTAAAGCTCGAGTTTCGTCCAAGGACTCGACTACTAGGAGAAGATTGTGCGGAGGAGGGTCTGTCTCTAGTAAAGGGAACAAAACCGCCTTTTTAAACGCTTCACTGGGCTCGTGTTGCAGGTAATGCGGGTCTAAGGCGGCCTGGATCTCCGGATGACGTAAGCGAGTGCCTAATTGGTGTAAATGCGGCGAGCGAGCGCATTGTTCGACTATGGATTGAATAAACGCCGGGACGGAAAGCGATTCTGGTTCTTGAGCGTGGCACAAGTGATGGGCCACGAGTCGCTCATTGAGCTGAGCGAGTTTGGTAGCAGCCCCGGCAGGCGGCCCTGGCTGAATCAATTGTCGGCAAAGGGTAGTTTTCCCGGCACCAGGACCGCCCACTACCAGCAACCCAGCGGAAGGTTGGCTCTGCTTAGGCCCTCGTTGCTCTAAATGGTTCCAAATCTTGGTCCAAACCCATTCTCGGCCGTAGAAGCGTCTTTGGGACAGCACACTTCCTTGGCTTTCTTCTTCGGCTGCCGCTGCACTCATCGTGGCTTTCTGTGTCGCAAGCGCATGCCTAAACGAAGGTAACAACCAGAAGAGGAAATGTGATATGGAAATATGATCGACTCTTTCTGGAAAAAGCAAAAGAAAGAAAACTGAGAAACCAATAAATCACGGAATCCTGGGAGGAGAAAGATTCGTCAATGTCAGAAGTAAGAGAATGTGGGTGGATACGACTATCCCCCTCATGTGATTTTCGGCTGGCACGTTGCCCAGAATTACTAACATAAGCTATACACAATATATCCTGGCAAACCAGGGCGTTTTTTCGTTTTGCTTTTCGCATTTGGCCTACATTCCTCGTCCATGACATAAGAACAGCAAAACTCACTAACACGCCAACATTCCCCAATATTGTGCTTATTAGAAAACCTGATAACTTTTAGGAAAATCACTGCAATGCTGGAGTTGGAACTTACAAACGTCACCAAAGCACCTTTTCCATCTTCACAAGAGGAGTTTTGCTGCATTCGAAGAGCTTTCAGTCAGAAAATTCGGGATTTTTAGACGACTTTGGGACTTCCGTACTAAAATGAGCGTCGAGCTGACATCAATGAACACCAGCGACTGGCGGAATACCAAGAGCGGGACACGAAATTAGCTCATTGAATGCCAAAGAAGGCTATAGGGAAAAAAATACTTCTTTTTTGTCCAACATAACCTTCTACCCGCAACCACACATTCTGTAACCCTAAATGGCCAAGTCACTTCCTCTTAGGTGGCTATCTAACCACTGCAGTATACTATATACAGACAAAAAGGCGCTCCTGCCCGCAAGGAGGACACGAAAAGGAACGCATTATATAGAAAAGATGCCACCGGAAACACAGATTAAGAGCTGCGGCGGTTTTTTTCTCATGCATTATACAACCTATTCCATTTTCTTGCTGCATTTTCAAGGTTTCGTTTGCTACAGCTCAGGTTGAGACTTGGTTCGAAAGGTTCCTTTTACGAAGTATTAAAAAAATGAGAGGTAAGGATAGAAAACGTAAAGAAGGCAAGCTCGGTCTGCCGTTGCTTCCGATCAATAGTCAAGCAGGGACTCGGCTTGCCCGCCTTCAGCTTTATACTGACAGACCCGGTTGCAAGTCGTGAGTACGGCAATGGTTCGAAGTCTGACTTAGTTAATACATGTGCTCGACATTGATTTATACGTTTTTTTGTCGGTTTAAGAAAAACTCACATGACTCATGAGAATGTTATGGTCCGCAAGGAAATTCTTCAAATGTATTTAAGTCCAAAAACTACTACAAGAAAGACACTTTAAAGGGGCTAAAGGGTTGGAAAGCTCCCTTAACCCAAACATGGTTCCTATCCTAATTATAGCCCTGGTTTTAACGATCGTGGGAACTAGTCTAGCACAAGAGCAAAGAACGACGGATTTTCTTCCCGATTCCAATGCCACTGGTATCGTATTGTTTAATGTAATTCCAATTTGATACATAGTCGCCTAGTTCCTAAGCTATTATGAATTAAAAGATTGTTCTTACTTACCATAAGCCTTAAAACACACGATTTTCGCACGATTTTTTAACGAGACAGCGTGAATATTTGCGAACCAGCAGTAAACAAAGACGCCCAGCTTAGACGTTCCGGATATCGAATCGCGAACTGACAACTGGTTCGTGAAAGGATCTAGAACCGAACCAACAATGAATATTCGAAATAGCTGGTTTCCCGCTTCATCACTTTGCCTGAACGGAAATATGAAAGCGTACATATGTCTAAAAATTGCGCGGATGTTAATAAATAGAAATTAATAAAAAGTATCAGTGATATACAAGAAATGAATAATTACTATGAATATATATTATGAATAATTATTACAAACACTTTAGATTATTTGGTGATTTTAGATAAGAAAGTTAGATTAAAATAGATCGCTTAAAAGTCTCCTGTATGTTTCATATACATCTCTTAATAGGAAAAATGTTTAATCAAGACCCCTGAGGCCAAATCAAGATACAATTAGAAGGCACACAAATTCACCCTAGGGATTATAGCCCCAAAGTGGCAGACCGGTTTCTCCCACTTTAGTAGCAGAATTTTAATACAACCGCTTTTGTTCACTTGACGTTCTTAATGCGCTCAAGATCCCATGCAACCGTTTACCATCTTCTTTACTAAATCGCGAGCGTACGGGATGTAGGAAAGCGAATACCACGTCATAGCCAAAAACTGTAGAATGCAAAACAACAAGGCCAATCCGTTCTTTTTCCACTGTAAATAATAAAGGAAAAAAGCTTTAAGTTTATCTTCTGTCTTCTGTTTTCATTGGAAAATTACCAGAAAAGCCGATAATAAGGTAAGAATAAGGCACACAATCATCGCAATGGTGGCAGCCACTCTAGTCGAGGCAAACATCTTTTTGCATTGGTTTACAGGTCCCATCAAGAAACATGTACTACGATACGAGAAAAGACCTTAAAATTAGAAAATAATCCAAAGCGAATTAATTAATAGATGTACATACCTCGCAAGAGCCGTTACGTTACCCAATGTGTACAAAACGGAAAATAAAACTAAGCCACGATGCAAAACCAAAACAATAGTTCCTAAAATGGACAACGTTATTCCTACTAAGAAGCAGCCGATGAAGGCTTTAACTCTGGTCGACCAACTTAGTGTGGACGCATCAATGACCTACGCAACAAGTGTGTTTTCAGTAAATAGCAGAAACAGCTAAAACACTAGCTTACCGTGGTTACAAAACCCCGTTCTTCATCGTCTACCTCATTCCCACTTAAAACTCTTCGTAGTTTGTCCATCATACCCTAAGCTAAATAGGATTAATAAATATTGTATGTCAACTGCTTCCAAAGGAATGACTCAAACACGAACAACTGAGGCTCTCACGGTATCCTCAGTGCTGCGGTTTTGAGCCCGACGCAGGCTAGAATCCGCAGGGTGGAGATCTCGTTTCGTATGGATCCTAAATCTTGCGCGCTATAGTCCATGAACGACTCAATCCCGCAGGATAGGGGATATTTACCATTAATGGATATTAGTTAAAGGGGAACTAATGTCTAAAACTATCGTTTAGTATGTTTAATAAAAACCCAAATTCTGCGTGTTAAAGTGGCACCCAAATTCGAAGCATAAATAAATAACATATTCCATAAACGACAAGAGCAAAACTAACATTAATAACTCAATGACCACATTTTGCAGAAATAATAGAGATACAAATTTCTTACAAAAATTGAAGGCATCCACCATGTGTAAGTAGTACTAAATAATGTGGGAGAAAGTCACCTATTTGCAAAAAACGGCAAGCAGTCAGGGTAATCCAAAACGCAAGCGCGTCATTCGAAACTTGACACGATTCTAACCACTTTTTTTTAATTTTCATATATAACAACTAAAGTAATCAATTCATACATCGATAATGGGTTTAATCTTATGAAATATAATATGCGGATACGAGAGTAAGTTGCTTACTATGAAACTGTTTCAAACTATTATTAATCTGCATTGACGTCAACAATTGCGAATTAGTTATTCCTAATCCTTGACATAGTCCATTAATGCTTTGAGTCCAAGAAAAATAACAGTCTTTTATTATAATTTCACTTAAGTACACTTACGACAATCACTAAACTCTAAACGAACACTAACAAAAGACCAGCTGGTATTTTCACCGGAAAAGCGGCTTAGAAGTGAAAGTCCTGTACACTATACCATTATTCAACGCTTCACTGGTAAACGCCCTTTGTTCACATTACTTACAATTGCGATATATAAAACTAGGCTTTCTGTTAATTTAGTCTTCCATCTGCTGCTGCTCACTGAAATGGACAAACCCGTTTTCGAAAACGAAAACATTGTTCTGGTCGAACGCAAATACATTGTCATCGGATTCTCGTTCCAGCAAGACTTTCCTACTTAGATCCTGCAAGTTAGAAAAAGGGTGTTCTTTCATATCGAAAATATTTAATAATTTCAAGAACTTACATTGTCCTGCATTACTGACGGCACGGAAAACCAATCTTCACTGTATCCCTCACTGGACTGAAGCCCTCGAAGTTGCGCTGCTCTCCAAATTGGCCGGAAATTGCGCTCGTATTCCAAGGCGTAATGAGCTACTTGTTGGGCTGGAGCATAGTCATATCGAACAAATATTTGACACTGAGCTGCCACAAACTATTCAAATAAATACAAAAAACGAGATCGCTTTTCAGTATCATTTTATATTTGCACTTACCAGACTTAGCAGGAGGGCGGTTAACTTCATGTTATCGCTGCGGATGGACACTAAATGATGCAAAAGTACCCAAGTAAACCAATTTATGTGATCTGGTGGCTTAAAGCGGCACAGCTGGACCAAGTGAAATTTGACCAAATTGGAGGGAGAAGGAAAGCTTAATGAGTCTCTAAGAGTCAAAATTTCCCAGTCATGCAGAACAGCAGGAAAGCTATGGAAATCAGACACGGAAGCGTTTTTACTAAATAAACACCTTTGTGGGTTGTATTAAAATCTTATATAAAGCTGCGTGGGACATAAACAGGCACGAACACTTCATCCTGCCGATCGTCATCATCCATATTGGGTACAACGTGCCAATCTTCATCGGATTTAGGAAAATGGCTCGTCTTTTGCTCCGCTTGCTCTTCTTTAGCTTCCCATCTGTCTTTGCTAAGCTCTTGTTCCTTCTCTTTACCTCCACGCTGGGATATCGCGCGCCCACGAGGTACATTTTGTTCAAAATTGTATTTGTAATTTTTTGGGGGCGGCGAGTTAAACGGCAGTGGCGCTCGCACGGGTTGTGGTTTTGTGGGCTGATCTAATGGCGTATTCTCTACCACCGCTCGGAAACCATGCAGATCATCGGCCACGTACGAAACAGTGCGTAAAGACCCGTCCGCTTCCACAAAACTGTATTGACCGCGCACAACATCACCCGTTCGCGTTTCTGATTGCGATTTCATATCCCCTGTCCATGGCGAATCCACCGCATAATGGAATTCATACTTGGGATCCTAAATAAATGGGAAAAATTATTCAGTATAAACACCTGGTCCTGGCTTACTTCCTGGTAGTCGTAGTCGTAGTCGTAAGCCAAAACACATGGCCAGAGCCAAATCACCTGTGAAGTTGGTTAGAAATTATGACAATAGATTAAGTACAGAAGAATAAAAATAACTCCGCGTATTACTTGTAACACGATAGATGTCTTCATTGCGAGTAAGCAGAGAGGGTTGATTTCATGGGCTTGATATAGGTCTCCAGAAAAAAGGTGGGGAAAAGCGGATTGTGTTGGATGGGATGTGGCACGAATTTTGGCAACCAAGGACGCTTTTCCGAGATTGAGGAGATCACACAACGTATAACAGAGTTTCACTTTCGTTTCCCTGCCGTAAATTATGGCGTTAGCGTTACTGAGAAGCGTCGAGCGTGGCTTGTTGTATAACGCCTCACGAACACGACCCACAAGTTAACATTATAACATTCTACATCGCGTATTATTCATTTCATTTCTAACAGATAATGAGGGAGAAATTTTTAGACCTTGCAGTGGCAAAGTTCAGTACAATATTCACGCAGTATACTCACGCCTCATCATTTATTTAGTTAAGTCGAGTTCGACCCACCCTTTTCATCGTGAACGAATTTTTCGTGACAGCAATTATCGATGGAGCGTGTGACCCATTTATTTGTGAACACACCATCGAGTTCTTCTTATAGAGAGAAGAAGGAAATAAAAGTTTCGTATCATGTTATCCATGGTTAGAGAAAAATGAAGATGATAATGAGCAAGTATATTGTTTAACGTCGCGGTGCATTTTGTGTGGGCTTGATTTCGTTTTCCCTATTATACGGGTTCTGACTTTCTGTTTCTATCCAGTCATGAGAGCTGTCACATTTAATTATAGGAACAAGCTTTGTTCGGGAAATTTCAACATATGGCAGATGGACAGGGAGCGAGCGGATGAAAACAAAAATGAGTGTTTCATTAACTTGTAATTTACGGGTAAATTATCATTGTTTTATAGAATCAAAAGAAAGTTGTCTTGTTTTACAGCGTATAACCTTTATTTCGATGTGCTTATTGCTCTTTGTACTTAATTAGCGATTTGCTATGTAAATGCATACGTACGAATTCAGGGAACGTCGAGTTTTTTTCCTTTTTATAAGCGAAGTACCTAGATTTTTTATTTGTTTGCATTTGTCTTTAATCGGTTTTTCATCTGTGAACATAGGTTAACATTTGATTGATGTTGTGAGAGTTCCTTCATAAGGTTGTTTTCAAATTTGACTGTAAAATGTCCTAGTGCATTTTTTTATTGCCAAAAAACCGCTTTTCGGTACGAGTAGCGTTTGACGCCACATTCAAACTTGCGAAAGAGCAAGTACTGTTCATTCGTAGTTCATGTTTAGCAGTTCCTAGTTCATTATCGCACCAGTCAACGATTGTTTCTGTTTCACAGTTTGAGCCTATTATCCCGCCACCTCCGGGATACGAAATACAGTACGCAAAGACGGAAACACCAATAAACCAAACACGTGGTTACTGAAATAAAATAAAATGAGCTTTAAAAACAGCTTAATTACTTCCCATGAATACGAGGAGTTTGTCTTCTTCCACCAAGCTCAGTTGGAAAGTTCCGGAGTACCCACACGTCTATGGGAAACGGTTTGCAAAAAACTCAAAGACTCTGTAAGCTAATCTAATGTAGTATTTTCTTAACACTAACAGAAGTATTTGTTAGTTCTCACTCTCTCTAACGTTAATAGGTACTTGACGCAGGTGATTATTTTGGGATAGCTCAAGTCTCTTATGATGAAGAGGAAAAGAAGCCAGAAGACCCTTTATGGGCTGTAGTAGTCACTCATCCCGAGGGAATTTCCGCTTCAGATCCAACCAGGTTTAACTATCCTATTCCGTAATTAAAATTCACAGGAAAGTGCTAAATTTTTTATTAACCTTTTTCAGCATATTTCTAGTAGATCATGCGTGGACTTTTCGCCCAGAACAAGCTAAATCCCAACTCCAGACAATTCCTGGACTTTTGGAAAGAATGGCTTCACTTATGGACCTAAATCTAAGCGCAGCTCGAGAAGAAATTTTTTTTAACGTGCTTAAAATCATGTGGAAGTACACGCAAACGTATAGTGTCGGTAACTGGCTTCTGTACTCTGAATTATATGTTCGTATATATTATTTTGGTTAATTAAAAGGGAATCCTGCTTTGGAAGCGGAAGAGAAAGTGCCTGTGTGGTATGTTTTAGACGAATTTGGATCTAAAATTCCTCATTCGGACATCCCGAACTTCCGTTTGGTCCCTTTCTACTATTTACCCGAACACGCTGCATATTCGCTCCTTTTCCCCGTCACGGATCTCGAAGAAGGTGATTTTGTCACCCGGAATTACGTGGAAGGACCTTACGATTACCTCACCAGGAAAGCTCTACTCCTTCCATGGAAACCCGCTGACTTACAAGTCTCTTTCCAAGTCATCGAACCCACTGTTGACTATTTTATGGTAAATTTCTCTTTATCTGTACTGTCAACACAATTATTAATTTGTATTAAAAGTCAAGTCGCCAAAATGAAACGTTGCCGAACCTCAAAGAAGACTTTCCTGATCTACCAACTGATCGTCCGATCAAAGTCTATGTCGAATACAAGTTTATTCGTGATTTTTTAAAAAGTCCGCGTTTCCAAATCGTAGATTCGGAGGAAGAAGCTGATATCTTGTGGTACTCCAAGCACTACAAACAATTCAGGTGATTCTATTTTCTCTTTTTTGGGATTATTTTCGTCACTTGTTGCTGATTAATTTTTTATATGTAAACTTCAGGGAGTTGAGTGAACAGTCTCCTCATAAGCGCGTCAATCAGTTCCCTTGCGAGCACGTATTGACCGTCAAGGATTTACTTTCTTTGATGGGTCGTCGGAAAGCTCACGCTGAATATATTGACCCTAACAACCTCCAATCCCGTCCTTTGTGGCTGCCCACAACTTTTAACATGAAAACGGAATTACCCCAATTCGTGACTTACTTCCAAGCCAGGGCAGCCAAGTAAAAGTCTTGATTTATTCAAGAATGTGGCTTTAAATCAACTTTATTGTGATAGGGGACTGGATAATTACTGGATCGCGAAGCCTTGGAACTTGGCTCGCAGCTTGGACACGCACATATCGGATAATCGCGATTTCTTACTGCGTTTACCCACCACAGGCCCCAAAATCGTGCAGAAGTATATCACTCGGCCTGTGCTCTTCGAACGAGCGGATATTGGTCGCGTGAAATTTGATATTAGATACATCCTGCTCCTTAAAAGCGTGGAACCTTTGCGAGTTTACGCTTACCAACGCTTTTGGCTTCGTTTTGCCAACAAACCATTCGAATTGAACCATTTTGAGGAGTACGAACGCCATTTCACTGTCATGAACTACACTGAGAATACTACTTTGCATCAAGTACATTCACAATTTTCACAATGCAACAAAAATAAGTTTTATATGTTAGAGATTACAACGGTTATTTTTAGATGTTTTGCCATGATTTTATCCAGCAATTCCAAAGCCAGTACCCGGATTTCTCCTGGAAAAGTGAAGTAGAGCCCAAAATTTTTGAAATGCTCAAAGGAATCTTCGAAGGAGCAGCTGGCGCCCCGCCCCCTGCGGGTATTGGCCATAATCCTCAATCTAGAGCTATGTATGCAGCAGATTTGATGCTGGAATGGACCGAAGGTATGTTTACAATTTAAATAAAGGAAAATTCTTAGAGTCAATTTTGGTTATTTTTGTTAGACGGGAAAATGCAGCCGAAGTTACTTGAAATGAATTGGGCGCCGGATTGCAAACGAGCATGTGATTATTATCCGGAATTCTTCGATGATGTGTTTAGCTTGTTGTTTTTGGAAGACACTGAAGGAAAGCATGCTCAACTGCTGTGAGATATTTGAAATACATTCGCGTTCTATTGCTATTCCACAAAAAATACTTTGTTTCGTTTTTCTTTTTTTGTGACGTTTGACACGAGGCACAAACTCAAGTACGCCAGAGCGAAAGCTACAAAACATATAGGGTAAGAAGTGGCGAGATGTTCGAGAGAATTACAGTATTAAAAAAGTGCTCGTGAAACAAATGAGTAACACTTATACACTTTTAGGAGCATTTCGTTCCAAGATCCTCAGCAAACGACTAGTGAGGACCCAGTCCCCATGGAATAAAATTAGCTTCCCTATTTGTTTGGAAAAAAAGCTTAACACTCAAGCGTGAGAAATTCACCACCCAAAACTCGCGTTTTTCGAGTTAAAATAGTAGAACAGAACCAAAAAAAGAAAAAGAAAAAACACAGAATTTCAAAAAATAAAGGCTAAAACCCCATCACCATTTTTCCCCACATTAAAAAAAAAAAGAGGAGAGTAGGATTTTTTGTTTGTTTGAGTAAGACATCGTTTACCTCCATAAAAAGGATTCGGCACATTTCGTTTTCTTTTAGATAATAGATTTGAATAATGCCATGGATAAGATCATCCCCAGCAACTAAAATGGAATAAAAAAATGTGAGTAACAAAACCGTAAGTAGGACATAATTCTGATCGGATTTACCATTACAAAAGCAATTCCTACGCCGACTCCGCCTACTATAACCGCTTGGCTTTGAAAAGATACTACTGCTTGAGTCAAACAGCCATGAAGATACGTTGTTGCATTCGTGGGATTCTTCTTACAATCCATAAACTGCTCGAAAAAAAACGCATATGTATACCAATACGAACTTTTAACGTTTCATGAGTGACTTACCGTGCCGCCGGAGGCGGGGCGACAGCAGCTGGCCGGAACCGTATCATTATTCCGCTGTATAAAGGTGCTCTCCAATTTCCAGACTCTAAAGCCGTCTTCGCCCTCTATACCACAGCAGCCCAACTGATGTAAATAAACAAAATTCTAGAAATCGTTTTGGCGGAAAATAGAATTTCGTTACCGTTTTTTGCACCGAGTCCCATGCTTCCGTGGTCGCATTGCTACTTCCGTATTCTTTGACGGTCGTGAACATCCGCATCCGGAGTTTATCGGTGACCTTTTCTTGGAAGACGAAGCCCAAGATTCCGCCCACAAACATGGTGACGAAGATTCCAAAGAGTAGGATAAAATACATTAACAACATGCATTTAATTTCCTTAAGGGCGCCCAGACAGCCAAGGAAGGACATTAGCGTAACGACAATGCCTGTTGCAACCAAGATCCATGAGGAGGACGTATACAGGCTTTCCCCCAATAATTCTTGCAAATACGCGTGGTTCGTCAGTGACCACGCCCCTATCGCCAGGACCACCAAGCCACCTACCTATTAAACCGCGCAGTAATTATCCGTAATTCCCCTCAATTTTTCTTTTCAGCAATAATTATTTTAAATGCAACCACACTTACGAAAGTCATCACGTTCGAGACGAATAATAAATATTTGATGCATTTGCCGCAACTGGACATTTCAGATAGCCCCATTTTCATTCCCAAGCAGGTTTTTTCTGAAAAATAAAGAAAATTGTGAACATGAAAGATATTGATTAATGAAGTGTTCCCATTTGGATTAACTGGCAGAAAGTAACATACAAAATTCAAGTTAGCATCAAAGGCAAAACTGACCTTCAACTGACATATTTCCTCCTGTTTGCTCGGGATAATACAAAACACCTGCGTCATGTTGTCTTAACTTTCCATTCTTAGGGAAAGAAAGCGAGGACGAAAGAAAAGCTAACACCATGAATCATGAATTTAATTCAAAGGAAAAGGAACGACCTTCCGAGAGTAACGTTGGAAATACCTCGTCTTTCGTTTAGAAATCCATAAAGATAAAGCGTTTTTATTTATTTTTTCGGAAATAGCCCTCGAATGTGGAGAATCGGAGCAAGGTGAGCCGGTTACGGACCGGAAATTTGACGAGGTCTCAAGGATTTTTTCCGCATTGGCAGGCACATTCAACGCTATCACACCTTGGGTTCCCCATGCATGGAAAATAAAGGTTATCTACCGCTATACGCATAACCTAGGTAGAAGAAGCCCGGTGAGGTAAGCGCGTTATAAGTATTTCTTTTATTCAAATTCAAACTAAAAGATCCGGAATGCTAAGTTAAACCTCATTTCTTAAAGAGCTATTCCTACCAGTATATCTCCACAAAGTTGAGATTTTTAACTAACCATCTCCTTCGCTGGAGGAATTAGACAAAAGTAGTCTAAACTGACCACATAACAATTCACGGATACGAAAGTGGAGCAAAGAAAGCCTCGAAAATTACTAAACCCTTTTAATTTCACTTTCATTGCTTTAAAATTCAATTGAGCATCAAGTCAACCGGAAACTTTACTATTTCTAATATTGGGCTTATAAGGAAAACTAAACTCACAACTTTAAAATACTAGACAAAGAACTATTGCAACACATTCCTACGTCACTAATTTCTCACTGCTGTATACTACAAACCACCAGAATTCTCACCACTCACGCAGAAATTTCGCTTAACAGCCCCGAACTATTACTATTACTCTTTTCTTTTTTAAGAAAAACAGTCTGAAAATTAATGGAAACCTTTACACACCTTTAGAAATATTTGAAAATGAAAAAAGCGCTTGAAATTAAACTAAGCACTTGAAAAGTGAAAAAAACGCTGTCAAACTCGAAAAAGAGGACAACTCGAGATCGCGTTTCTGACGTCACTGTTTTCACTACTTTCGTTCGAAAACCACGAACCTTAACAATATAACGCAAAGAGAATTACAAGAACAAGCCAAGTAACTTTACCTCGAGCAGGCTGGGATAAAATTTCTCTTTCTCCCGCTGATTTCTCTTCCTTCGAAGCACCGAAAACGTTTCCCAATGGCACAAACTGATGGAAAGAACAAGGCAAAAAACTTCTGCACTTCAATTCCCCAAAAAATTCAATTACAAATTATGTGTGCTCTTTAACACTGGCTTAAACAGCTCAACTATCCGGGCAAGAATCCAGAGCGTACTACGGCAATTTGCACTAGTTCCTTCCGTGTTTATGGACGCGGGTCTGAATACAGAATGGGTCCAAAAGGGAAATCACCCATGCACTACTTTTTGTTTTACTGAACTAAGTCAAGCAAAAACCGGTCCAGGTAATACGAATGTGTTGGTTCCAAACAAAAGTGACATAAAACCCCAAAAGCAAGGCCACTCTAGACCCAAAACTTGAACAGCTTATCTAAAAGGTTCTACTTCAGCGATTTCCAGCTACTTTTCCAAGACTAAGCTTGGCCTGCCTCTAGTAGTACTAAGGTTAGTATATGTACGAGCTCTCTCGCTCTTTGGTAAAATGGAAAGTCCCCGCCTAACATCGACTCTATTCCTTGGGGCTTTTTCTCTGTGTAACCCTCATTGCATTGGCATCTCTTGTACTCGTGGTATGGCATCCGTTGGGCTAAAACTCCCAGCATTACAAACTCCCCCACGGGCGGACCACATAACTTCCCAAAATGTGTGGGTTCTTTTAAATCACCTTTCGTAATTGCATCAGACGTAAGCGGAACCTCGTTAAGGAATCTACGCACACAAAATACCGGTGACTAATCATCAGCCGAAATACGGGAAAACGCTCCAGATCCGGATTCCGTAGATCTGAATTTGAGAAAAAAAAACTCAGAAGAAAATTTACGTAAAAAGGGAAAACAATAAAATATAAGGGAAGAGGGAAGTAAACTCGAAGGGAAAACGAGAGTAAAGTCAGGTACAACTTGGGAGGCAAAAATCTCAGGTTCCCTTTGCAAGGTTGACCGAGGTGCCACCAAGTAACACTGATGGATGCACGATGAGTTAGAATGCCTCCGGTGATAACTCCGGCCTTGGCCTGTTTATCCTCCTCCATCCAGTACGAACCATTGTGAAGACGAATTTCTATAAGAATTTCCACTTTATCTGTTCCTTGACTAGCTGTGGAGGTGAGTTCTATAATGCATATTGCGATATTTCAACCCCATTGGACAGCTCAAGGTATATATGTGCAACAATGTATAAACAATAAAGTATATCATCGCGATATCTTAAGAAAAGCCTTGTCCTAGAATCCGAATTTACCTTCGTTATTTTATTGTTTTATGTTTTTTATTTCCTTTACTGTAGCACTGCATAAGAATCGCGAGTTCCTATAGATCCTTTACTGAGATACAGCGCTATAGAAATGTCCCAAGGTTGAATACAGCTTCTGTTCGGATGAAAAACATCTTGCAGAACGATCACACGCCACACATATGAACGCATCTTCTGTAGACTGTAATATTTACTCTAAGAAAGATGTATATGTGTATCTGGCATATAATCAACAGAGTTCACCGTTACATATGCGTTTTTGAAACGTGTCAACAAGACAACAGTGTGACGCAGCTATATCGCACACACACCTGGAACCACACGCGTTTTTCTGGTTAAGGTCCAAGCAATTTAGTTTCAAGGGCTCATTTTTACAATGCCACTAATCTGTAGATCCGTAGTATAGTTGGAGCCTCCGAACTCTCGAAACCCTGAACTTTTCTAACCTCGAGTTTTGTTTCTTCGCGATTCTTACGATTACATTAGCTGTACGTTGACCTTATAGTAACGAACCTGGTTACTCTTGTCTTTAAAAAACAGATTCAGGTATTACGACAAAGAAGTTTCTGTTCTCATTGTGGGACCTTTAGCATATGTTTCTTTTATTGGAGCTCAAATCTCCGGAGGAAATTTCGCCAGGTGACAAAGGTGAGTGAACCTCATGTATACTTGCTAATCAAGTTCTATTTTCCCATGCTTTTGATAAGGAACTAGTATATAAACCAAACACTATTGCTCGAATAACTGTAAAATGCGCAGTGTTTAATTATCTTAAATAAAAATCTTTTTATAGGCTTTTTACAGGGTTGCGTAACTTAAAGGGAAAAATGCGTGGAGTAGTTCACTTTTTCGGAATTTTAAGCTTTTTAGGGGTGAGTTCGGGTCAATCGGATCATTCGCTCGTGTTGTACGACGGTGATTCACAATTAGGTTCCTGGGTGCGGTTGGATAACTACGTGGAAGATTTGCGTAGCGTGTCATTCAACGACATCTCGTCGTCCTTCTGCGTCGAGCGGGGCATGTAAGCTTTCTTGTTGCAAAAGATGTAGTAAAATTTTTTATCTCGAACTTTCTACTTCACTAACTCTATAGTTGGCTCTTTTATGACAATACGCGTTACAATCCTACTTTAACTGGTTCTTCAGCGTTCTACTGGGGCGAGAACTTTTGCGCTTCACTGCCTAACCAACTCAATAACCTGGTAAAATTTTTCGCTAATCAAAAACGTAGGGTATATTCTTTGAAATGCGTTGATTTGGTCTTTACACTAAAGTTCCCATTATGCAGATTTTTTTTGTAAATTCGTAGCTTATTTTCCAGGATAGCTACCACCTTGTATGACATAGAAATTAGTGACTTTAAATCTGAGACGCCGCCAGGGGCGTTGAACACTCCTCATATAGGCTTATAGTCCAACCTTAATTGCGTATCCTGGCTTAACTATGAAGTTTCAAAGAGTTATTTTTTATGTATACGAGTTTTCAAAAAATGGTATCTAATTTAATATATGTTTGAACTAATTCTTCAGAAAAAATTCGCGTTAAAAATAAAAAAGTACTCTTAGGTATCTTCAGTTCGCTATGCAGGATCTCCCTTCAATTGGCAAGACGACGGTCTAAATATCTACGAAGGCGATTGGTTTAACGGAGGAGAACTTTTCCTAACAAACGACAACATTCAACTCGATCTGTATCAAACTCGAGGTGTCATCGTAACCGGCAAAAACAGTTGGACACTCTATGAGTAACAAAAATCTCTACACAAAATTCATCATTTAAATCTAACATAATTTACATTATAGTGCACCAGGCTATGGTGGTTACCATGTTTGTGTGGGACCAGCCGATATAACAGCCGCTTACCCCGGCTTTTATCCCACTCCTGCTGATTTTGGCTTCTCGACACGCCCCATTGCGTCCGTCCGCAAGGGATGCTGGTCACGTAACATAATTCGCCCCGCCCCCACCGAACCCGGCAAAGGCTACTACCCTGGAGTGCCCCGACCTACTGATCCTTAAAGAAAAGGAAAAAAGTTCCCCGATTGATAACTGTCGAATTTCCTTAAACGCAAATCTACATAAAAATGCATAGTCCAAAAATCAAAAGCGTTTTAAAACATGCAATCGAGCCCTTATAATTGCCATACAATTATATTTATATAATATCTCTTGTGTTAAACATGATTCATCGAAGACAATTTAAATATAAGAGAACTTGTCAAAAGTTAACAACAGTTTTGAACCGGGAAAATCACATAGATTGTTTAGGGCAGTGGCCAAGGCAAGCCTGAGAAGTCAACAGGACCGCCTAATCCGGCGTCAGCTTCCAACAAACTCATCACAACCGCCATGGCAGCTTCATCATGGCCATCACCTGATCCTGTAGTATTCACCGGTTGGATGTCCAAACTGGGATTCGAAGTCGACTCTTGATTCATCATGAACCCGCCAAATACTTCGATCATGTCTTGGTCCGTTTGCAAACCTATGCGACAAAACCACTTTTTTACGAATAAGCCAAAACAAATTACTCAAAATTTGAAATCTTTCAAATATTAATAAATCTAAATATTTTCGAATCTAAATATTAATTTAGATATATGGCAAAATATACAATATAGATATACATTTTTTACCATTATGAATTAACTAAATGTAAAAATCCCCGTAAGTTTTACCAGCTTCGTTGAGCATATGTAGTAACTGCGGATTGGTACGAACCACCTGGTTAGGTTGTTCTTGCTGATGATTATTTAAGATTCCATTACGCGGGAACGGATTTCCATTTCTTACTGTTGGATTTCCTTCCAATTCCATGTTAGCTGCAATTGGAAACCCTGCAGCTACTCTCTGAACATCCTAAGACGTTAAAAGGAATGATTAATTCAACAAATTCTTTGAAGTTTAAGAACCTTCTAATCAGAAATGCTAAGATTTTTTTTTTTAACCTCAACAGCTAAGTTGGACAAATTTACTGAGCCAAAAATGGCTTCCGCAGCTTCTGGACTGGCCACATTAGACACTGACGTAGAAGGGGAGGGACCAGAGGACGCTATTGAAGTACTGGACGCTGGATTCGATCGCCGATTTGAATCCAAGACATAATCTGCAACCGCCTGCCCGATTTTACTGCCTTCCAGATCTACGTTTAGGCCTTGCCCACGTACTCTGAGCGCTGGCGAGCAGCTCTTACCACTCCCACTTCCAGATACTGAAGAAGTGCCTGCTAAATCAAGTAAAATTGGTTCTTATGTCTTCAAAATCCTGGGAATTTAAGATTTGACCTGGTGAAAAGAGACCTGAGGAATTACTGGACGGTTGCTCGCGAGCTAGAGCGACATTGCTGCTCTCCACTAACCCATCCGAGCTGTTTTTGTATCCAGCAACCATGGGAAAATAAGAAATAGAGCAGAAAGTACATAAAAATAAGGTAATTTTTTGTTGGTCGCCTTTGTATATTGGCAAACATGTAATTGCCCCCCCCCCCCCCCCCCTCAAACTTACTGGATAAAGGTATTCTTAGCAACCAAACATTCAATTTCCTTCGTCCATGGATTCCTGAATGATTTCCAGCGACTTTGCAATCGCACGTACGAGCCTTCTCTAACCCGGAATTTATATACCTGTTCACCAAAACCCCAATAAAAGAGGAAGAGCTCGGTTTAGCATAATTGGATATCCTCAGAAGAGGAGAAAAAAGTATGTGTACTGGAGTGACGATGTACTCAGAGCTTTGGAGCGCTACTTTATGGGCTTCGGTAAGCAAAGGGATGTCGTCGCCAAGGTAATACTCGTACATGCTCGTGCCTAACATTTCCTGAGGCAAATAACCCAATACCAACGTCGCTCTAGGTAACCCCACCCAAAAGAAATCACAAAATGATTAATTAATCTCTAATATTTTCTAGATTCCTAACGAGGGTTCTACATAGTAGCTTTTAGTAACCGAGATAACTGCTCAAGCTAGCTTAATATAAGGCAGTCAACAGACAAGTTGTCATAAATAAATAACACAATACGTAATATGAAATTTAAATAATCAACAACGCAGCTTTTGTAGCTGTATAAAAATTCTCGATGTCAGCGTATGAAATACCGGACGAAAATTAGACAGTTTATCCCCAATTTTAGCACTATAATATTATGTACATTTCTTTATTGTCATCCTAATCTGTGATACCGTCCTCCATTATGCGCATTTTTATAGATATTTAAATTTAAAAAATATTAAGAAAGTCATAAAAAATAATAACAATTATAACTGAATACAAGTAAACTCCATACGTTTATAACAAAAACAACCGAATTTTACTAATTCCAAAAACTGTTGTCGAGTACGTACCGTTGATCTATAAAGAGAAACTTTCCATCAATAGCATGGCGCGACGTAAATTCCACAGGTTTTAATTCAGGTCCTTTGTATGTGCTTCGCATTGCAGTTTGGATTGCAGCTGAAGGGTGAACGCGTCCTACCGCAACCTTAAAAAAACCTACTGTTTAAATCCAATCATTTAAGATAACTGAGTTTTTACCAAACAGGATAAATTGCAAGGGTCAATATCCCCTTCCAAGTCTTGATCATCCATTCCTATCTTGGCTGGTGCCCATGATTTGAGATATCCAGTGCAATGAATCACGGAGTATCGTTTTTCTAGTAACAAACTCACGTCAAAAGACAAAAAAAAAAAATGAATTTTATAAAGCAAGAGTTGTAAAATGTACACCTTTATTTAGGTTATGAGCTCGGCGTTTGAAAGGCACAGAAGCACCAGTACTACTGTCAGCTTCTTCTTTCACGTATTGGGGTCCGGATTTACATTTCATACGACAAAAAAAGGAGCGTCTCGCCCCAGGACATAATCTGGACAAGCCTTGGGGCATATCTGTCTTAACTGGCAGCATCGTTTTAGCATCTATGAGTCTTTCTCGTGGGCTAAGATCCGACGAAGACAATTGCTCCTTGACTTTGGCTACATCTTTTGGGTGAAGGATATCAAACCAGCTTTGCCCTAATAAATCCGCCTAAAAAGAGACATGACGTCAGTGAAACTTGATATTCTTTTGTGCTGTTGCTTAATACAAAAGACTGTCTCTATTGTTTCTCTCCTTTCTTTTTAATACCTGAGAGTAATTGAGCACCTGCGATACAGTTTCTGAGACGTAGAGAATCCTGCCTCGGTCACAGCCTACTACGAATAAGAATCCATCTGCCGACTAATTAAAACGTTGAACAAAGTCACCAGAAATTCATTGACTAAAATTAGAGGAGACAAATAGGTTTACGTGTAAAATTAAGCGTTTGAGTTCCTCGTCACTGAGGAAAGCTGGTTTATAATCGCCTTCGGTGTAGGAATGAATGGCTCCTCGGATGGTTTTCAAGTGTTGGACAGCCATACGCAATACTGTTAACTTGTCCATCTTATGAGACATGGTAATACACATGGGAACCACTTTAGACAATTCGGTTATGTAAGTATTCATCTTGTCCCTTCTGCGTTTCTCAATTTCGCTATGGTTTTGCCTAAAACAAGACAGAATATGAAAACTAGATTGAATGATAACTATACTCTATTAGAACCTGGAGAATTTTTAACAATCTTGAATTTACCACTAAATAATTACGTTCAATTCAATAAATAAGTAAGTTACAATACATGAATTTATAGTTTTAATTCAGTTTAAATAAACTTAGCAAATAAAAGGCAAAATTCGCAAACCTGAATTGTTACACTATACAAACTCACCGTAAAGCTTTCCTGGGTTCTTCAGAGGGCGTAACTGAGGAAGTGCCGGACATTCGACATTCATCTTCTTCATCCTCACTCATATCTCTAAAATAGAATGAGAAAAAGGCAAAATGTTAACATAAATCTATGTCGATTGTAAGGCGTGAAAGTTAGTCTAAATCAGGGCTGTCCAACTTCTGATCCACTGAGGGCCACGATACTAAGCAAGCATCAACCCGGGGCTATAATAAGTCCGTTAATGGGGGGCGGGGCATCATACAGTTTTGATAGAATAACGTGTAAGCTTTCAACTTTTTTGCTATTATGCGAAGTATTTGATTCCTGCGCTACACTTCTGGCAAAAGTATAGACCTCACGCATGTGACGGTGTAAATTTCCAAATACATTGGTCGAAGTGATCGGGGGCCGGATCCGCCAGTTGGACAGCCCTGGTCTAAAGAGTCACTCGGTACTACGGTAGAGGAAAGTACGGAGGTGTAAGGAATTGTTAGGAAAGTAATAAGAAAAAAAATGATGAAACACGTTGCTGGGAGACTTAATAAGAAGCAATATAGTTTCACGCCATACACAGATTGTAAAAGGGAAGACTTGTAAAGACGAAAGACTTAGAGGTTCGAACAAAGAAACGTTCATTAGCAGCCACTCGCCGTCGCTCACACAATGATTTGCTTTCCCAAAATTTCATTATTGTTATGTTATCTTTATAAAAAAATACACACTGCCAACAATGAATACCCAAACTCCCATTTCAAACCATATACAATGGAAACCGCTAAACACGAAATCGAAGGGGCCGAAATATTTTTTCGTGTTAAAAGGGTTTCGTGCTAACAGATATATGTAAAAAACCTAGTTAATAAGAAAACTGAAGCGAAAACATAGTTAATATTAAAATGTATAATTGTACACTGACAATCTATAAATTTTTTTAATCTATACAAATAATAAATTTTAAAGCATTTTAACAGACCATAAATAAAATAGAAATGTTTTGACTGCCCACAGACTGTTGGGGCGAAGAGGATAAATATTTCTGAACTTAAGTCAGGGATGTTGCTAAGGCTTTACAACCCCTTCCCACTGGCAGAGAGAGACGGTTGGTAAGAAGACAAAAGTATTTTGTCGCAACAAAACTATGTTGTCGTTCTTCCGAGACGCGAAAGTTTTTCCTGTTAAGCTTATTTTTTTCATGTTAAAAGGACATAAATGTATGGAATTACATAGTGTTTTGTCCAGACCGGAATACCATTTTGCGTTAAGCGGTTTCATGTTAAGCGGCTTTCACTGTATATACTGTTGGAAACGACCCAGAATGTAAGAAAAACAGAAAACGAATATATTACACATAATATATAAACGCTTTCAATTACAATACAAATACTATGCTTAGCTTATTGAGAGTAAGAATTGGCTTCTATAACCCGTACTCCTCCTTCCAGAACACGGAATGCTCTGTGTCAAGAAATACTAATTCCATGTGAATGAAAAGTTTATGTATGAGCTTTACAACTAAATATGCGAATTGGGATCAGCAACATTACTAACAGCATAGTTAAATCAATTAAATTTAACTCTTTAAATAAATAAGCAATTTGATAATTTAAAAACCCATCAAGCGAGTAAAGAAGGCATTACCTTGCAGTGCTTTGGGAGGCTACATCTTCGGTATCTGCCAAAGAAGAAGCTCTTCCTACAGAAGAACGCGAAGATCGAGAACTGACTCGTTCGCTAAAGTCCCTTTAGAAAGAAAAAGAAACGGCAACTGCAATAGAGAACTCGAACTCCAACGGATACCAAAGTCTCCATAGAAATAGAACAAATTCGACGCAAGTTACTTTGCCCGTTGTTAAAGGGGGAGTAAGGTTTCAAAATGAAAAAATATATGTTTCAGAAAAGACCAAACTATTGTTCTGGCTTAAGAAACCCTATGTCAATTATGCATATTAATCGAGTAATTAATTATTTAGCGGTTTAAGACCCGCCCCTTTCCGACAAATTTCAAATGTTCCTATTCTTATAACAGGGGGGGACAGTTGGCCAGAGAGCTAGCGCCTTTACCTATTAGCGCATTAAAATTGGACCTTCGATTCATAGGGATGGCGCCATTACCTTTATTTTGAGTAGTCGAACAAGTCTCTAGATGCTTTGGTTAATTTACAAGCTCGATTACAAAAAAAGTCTTTTTCTTCGCGCTATTTTGCGATCGCCATAGCTTGCCGTCCTGCCTGGCCGAGACCCGCGCCTGAGAGCCTTTGAGCAAGCTTTGGGTCGGCTTCGCACTCGAGAGCCATCCCCTGGCAATGGACAGCAAAAGTCGGTTCCGACTATGCAGGTAACGCTCGTTGCATGGCGTTCAGCGGAGACGGAAGTCGTGAAAAAGTCGGAAAAGTCATTTTGCTGCGATCGAGACTAAATTAACCAAAGCACCTATATACTTTTTTTTTTTTTTTTTTTTTTATAGCATTTTTTCATTTTGAAACCTTACTCCCGCTTTAAGGCATGGAATCAAGGAAACCTGAACCAAAATTTAACATCCGTTTGCCGTTTCCTTTGAACAACTCTACGACACTCAACACTTTCCCCAATCTTTTATCCTTAAGCTTTATATCGTCTTACATCCTTTTAGCTATAATTTCGTCACTAAACGATCCCATTATTAGAAATATATATATTAAAAACGTACTTGGACAACGTAGGCGAAGGAACATTTCTATCTCGATTACGCTGAGCACGCCCTCGACCTCCCGGCATGATACCTTTCCCGCTGGATAGGAAGTAATCAGGTGGATAATTATAGGGGTACCCAGTTAATTGCGAAGGACTTCGCGGACAAGGTGTCGTAGAGGGCGTCAGAAAATGCGGGACGGCTGCCGGTCCCTGGGGGGCGTATTCGTAATAAGCAGGTAGCGTCGGTGGCGTCGTAATCGCTAGCGAAGTTTGGGCAACTGCTCCAACAGTAGGTTCTGTGACGTAATACGTCGGCAGATACGAGTAGGCGTGACTTTCCGAGACGTTAGGATACAGTTGCGATGTTAAAGTAGGCGTGGCTTGGTTATTGTATCCAATTTCCGTGAGAGAAGCATCAACCATCCAGTCCAAGTACGTCGAACCCGAATTGGTCGCCGGAGGCGGATATCTAATCACACAATTAGCACGTATAAATTAAAGAAACATTAGTTAAATAATCGTTATAAGTCACGGCAAACTCAACAAAAGTACCCAAACAGTCAGTAATTTAACAAATTACAAACTAGATGGCATGGATATCAATTTAACACCATCCAGTAAACACAACCTAGAACCTCTTATTTAAGGGGCCTTTTAAAGTACACTTTGAAATAAATTTGACAAAACGCAGCTAGAAAGACAGATATTAACATAAAATCTAAGAAAGAAGCTGCGAAATTCCACACCTGGCCGAATCCATGGCTAGTTAAGATCGCAATCCAGTTCTTGTCTCGAGATCCCGTAGTTTTTACTTTCTCAATAACACAGTTCTTATTTTCTCAATAAGTTAGAATGTCATTATCACTTGCACATCACGGACTAGACAAACCATTTAGGAAGTTCCAAGCAATAGGTTCGATAGTCTTCGCTTGAGTCTTCGTCGTCCGCCTACGTCATAAGACCCAGATAACAAGCTTATGTGGGGAAACCACCTCAAGAAGGGCCCGACACTGAAATCCGTAATGTACGTGACTTTAGAAGGCGTGTGTGAAGAACGTTTCAACTGCCTACGTTCTCCGTGGACTCCGTACAACAAACTAAGCCGTTTCTCATACACTCGAAAGACCCATACGTGATAAAGACAATATTCCGGCATGCGCTGTCCTTACAAAAACTCCTTTAGCTCTAATCTTTCGATATTCCTATACTTCCTATTCTCTCCTCATTTTTTAGGCTGGTTGTATAACCTTACACTATCTTTGTTCTTTTTGTCTTGGCTTGGTTCCCAACCTGTTCTCTAAAGGACAGAGGAAACATTATCTGAATAAAGATTTGGAGTGCACCAATTACGGGCCCTTTCTCCACCTACATTCCGATTTTCTTTTGGGAGTGACTTTTTTTATTCGTTCAATTTTTTTTAATCTAAAGAGACACTTTTTCGCTTTGAAGCTCTGAATTCGACATTAAAATTTTTAATAATTTCTTCCATTTTTAATTGCAGGCTGCTTCCAAAAGAATAAACTGCATTTAAAATAACTTTACTTTTCCAAACCGTAGCCTACCGAACTGCGAAGGGTCTCCTGTGGTTCCAGGGTTTAAGATAATCAGTAGATTTTAATCACAATTGTTTCTATAAATATAAAAAGGTAATTACAGAAGCATATGTCGACAATGTAGAAAGCGTAAGCTTCCTAGTTGGCGCTATGCGAATGGGCTAACGGCGAGTTTCTTGTCGCATGATGTGAGGAAACCTGAGAAGAACAGGGCTTGTTGTTCGAACATGTTATACAAATCGCGTGAGAGTTTGCACGTAGCGTGATGTAGAACGTGCAACTGGTAATAGCGATGCAGAATCAAAGCAAATTAACGGAAGTGGGCTTATTCATAGAAGTCCGCTAGTATCCCGGATAGATTGCATAGCTGTTTAAGAAATAGTCAAATTGAAAAGGGAGCGTAAAGTTTCAACTTCGAAGGAAAAAAAGTCATTACTTCCTTCAAGGACTCGTATGCATTCTTCGTTTCTACCTAATGTGGCTTATACAACGAACGTTTATTCTTGTTACCAAGGGAAACCAACGGTATCCATGCTCGGATATAAACTGAAAAATTGAACCGCATATTTCAGGGCTTTACAGGAAAGAAACATACGATACGTTATGTAAATATTAGTAGTCTGTGTTTTGGATTTCTGGAAAAAGGAGGAATGTATAAGATGCCAAAAGAAGTCAAGGAGATGAATATCAAACACTATTTAGTTTCTCCAGTCCTTTAAACCCTAACCAACACAAGATAAATGTGATACGTTACACATGCTATAACAGGAAGTTTTCTGATTAAGAATTATGATTCCAAGAAAATTCTCAAGGTTTTTCAACACACATACAAAATGATTTGTCGATCAATCTTAGCTTATCATTCCATGTCTTACCAAATAGTTACTCTATGTATTCTTAAATTTCCTAAAGAAAAGGTAAAAAACAACTGTCACATAACTGGTTACGTTTCGCGACAACAATGTGCAACAAGTGCTACAACTTAAATTAAAAGTATTCCCAGATAGCTCCTTCTTAGCAAAGTCCAAGAAGGTATCATACCAACTTTTATCTGGAAAAATTCATGTGATCATTAATTAGGTTTTAGGGAGTATTGATTAGGTTTTAATGTTAAAAGTTCTTTAACTTATAAGCACTTCATTAACTTCAAACTCACAAATAAAACATACACGAAAGGAATACGTACTGTACAATAATGGTAACCGATTGGTAAGGAATTGGCATACACTACCTGAACTGAAGCAAAACAACTGTGTGATGACAAGGCAATGCTAATTCATTTTTTCATTCAATTCTTGATGCTAAATTAAATTCCACAACAATAACAAACTTTTGCTGAGAAGGAATTCAAAGAAAGGAAGGAAAGCTATGCTGCTAATGTTGTATGAAACCGATCGTGGCATCATCTGTGTTTGATTGGAGTCAAGTTACAGGAAAAAGAACAAATGACTAAGGTTTTGAATCTGATTACAAATTTACGTTGTATGACGGAATTAAATTCCCATTCATGAAACCTTATTCATATTCCTTGTTATATGTATAACATGTAGAAAATTACATGAGCTAGAAAAAACACATACCGCAAAAGAAAAAAATACCGCAAACAACTTTTTATTTCTTATAAAATGATCAAATAGATTAAAATAGAAAACAACACATTTTTAAAATTCATGTGCTATTATAAGTTTGCCAGGTTTTTTAGTGGCGACCAGCCAAAAATTTCGCATTCATCCTAAGTATGGTGTTAAGAAAATACGAAAAATATATTTATAATACGTGCGAAATAAGCGTTCTTTACTTGAAGCTCGGGCAGCAAAACTGTTTCTTCATTTCTTGTTTGCCACAAGTAAGGATCACAATCCCAAAACTCTTGCACAGCGAAAGTCTTCTCTCTCGTTTCTTCGCTACAGAATCCCTCCAGGCGCTTTTTGCGCTTGGCTTGCTTCTTTCGCTGACAGCTCCGCACGCTCTTTAGGAGCAGAAAATAAATAGGAAGTCAAGACATTTTTTATGTACCTGGTCTAGATGCTCATTTGCCAGTCCAAAGAACGAACCTTCTTGAGAAAACAGAAGTTCATTGTCTTCCACTAAGGCATTCCTACATCACGTAAAACTTGAAAATCTATTGAGTTACTGACTACATGTTCTTACTTATTGCTACTGGAACGCTTGGGCCTCCCTCTTTTCGGTGTATTAGCTTGGGATTCGTACAAACCATTCCAAATGCTTAGGAAAAGCTCTTGATAAGTCTCCACGCTTTCTTCGTTGCCTTGCTCAGCCAGTAAACTCGCCAGACGCTGTTCTAAGTAAACAATATGCTGTTGGGCAGCTTGCAGGACATCCAGCTTACTATAACGTCTTGAAAACTCTTTGTACGTAGCAGTTAAACATTCCAACGCTCTGAAACAAACCTATAAAGAAACAAAAAGTTGAGCATTAGTCAAAATTGTAAAGCGTTTAAGTAAAATACCTGCAAACGAGCACTTCGGTAATTATCACTTGCAATACGGATGTTCTTCTTAGTAGATTTACTAACGCTATCTTGTTCCATTTCAAATTCCGCTTATATGGCTCACTTCTCAACGGTTTCAGCCAAAAAGCGCGCAAATCGAGAACCTCTATGGTTTACACGCCACTCATTAGGTGGCGACTATGTAAAATTTAAAGGCGAATTAACAATTACCCAGAATTCGTTGACATACTACCGGTAGTTTTATTACCTCCAACCTTATGCGTTCAGGCGCAAAATTACAAGATTATGTACACTATGGACAACCGAGATAAATTACGCATAAACAACTGGCATTAGTACATCCTCCAATTGCATTTAAATAATACAAATCGACTTGTTTGTTCTCGCATCTAAGTTTTGTGTGCCATAGTTTGCATACTAAAAAAGACAAATTCCTTTAAAAACAAAACAAAAAACAGATAAGATGTTACGAAACACATTCAATTGTGTCCCAAAAGGTCAGAGAAGAGGCATTTTTTCTTCTTAAAAATATATAGTAACAAAGAAAGTATGCCGGAATTATTTAAACGGTTTCTGGAATGCCAGGGCGGGAGGAGGAAAGTCTCAAAAAATAAACAAAAGGCAGTATCAGGTTCTCAACCACAAAGCGTTGTGCTTCTAAAGAAGCTTCCAAACTATCTGTAATTTAATCTCAGCAAATGTGTCTAAAAATTTTCCCATTTTCCCCCTTCCTTTCGACTTCTTTTCATAGATGTGTCCCTACTGAACTATCCGAATCTCTTTTTTTCTGATTCTCTTGCTGCCTAAGATCAACTCGGATGACTACTCGATTAGGATCCGTGGGTGAAGGAGAAGCACTCTTGGTCCCATTCAGTCTCGGCACCGGTAGCGGCGACGAAGCTATTGGAGTAGGACTAGGACTCCCATTGATCGTATGATTTTCTGTATATGGCACATAAATGCGTACTTTATCTTGGTGGGCAAAGCTCCCTACTTGGTGATGGTACGAGTATGTCATTTCCGTTCGCTTGCTGGTCCTCGTTTCAGCTCGGAAATGGGTAGTTTTCTCCAAGACTAAGGGCGGGATGTGGGTGGGGAAAGGGGGGGGAGTGGGCGTGACCAGGCCGGGTGAGGTAGGCGTGGTTGGAAACGGCGGCAGTAAATCAGCCAATGGCGTGTCCACGTTGTCATAGTAAGAAACTTGATGCAAAAGCACTTTTTCCACCATATCTGGCCGTTTTCTCTCCCATTTCTGACCGTGTTTCGGGGAGTTGGTGGGCGTGGCTTGCGTTATGGCGCGTTGGTTGTATCCTAGCGTGCGGGAAGGCGAGGCACCATCTTTATCAAGCGACAAAACGCTCCCCGGGTGACTGTCTGACAATTCGCCTTCGACATCAGCCTCGCTACGAGGACTCAGGTGCTCTGGCTGGGAAGAATACAAGGAAAAAGCAGATAAATCGGCAGCGGATGTTGCGGAAGTGCCGTCCAGTGACGACCGAGAGCTGCGACGACCAGGAGCTGAGCTTACGTCATCCACACTGGGCTCTAAACTTGACATTTTTCAGTTGAAAATACAAGAAAAAGCTGTTAGCAGGCTTCCGTGTACCTAACATTAACTTCCTTGAACCACTGCAAGCGCCACTGACTGTTATGAATGGCGTATTTGAACCCGTATTACATATTTCGTTTTGGATATACACAAGACTTTAACCGAGTGTTTTCTCGGGAAGTACTTGCCTGCTTTTCGTAAAATTTGTGTTCAAAATTACTTTTAAAGACGTTCTCTATTAATGATATAGAAGTCTTAACCTTGGCGATATGGAGCTTTTTAGGTACACGGAAGCTTTACGAATTTTTACCATTATCTATGGACAAGCGAGATCCTTGTCTCCGTTGCTTGGCTTCTTCTATTCTACGCATAATGGCGGCCTTAATGGCTAGTTCTTCTTCCGTGAAGTCTTCTTTCCGTCGTCCTAGCAAGGCTTCTAGTCGCGGCGGCGTAAACAGACCAAACGGTTTCTGAGGTAACTCCAACGGAGAGGCTGGACCCGGACTATCGAGCTTGTTTTTTCGCAATTCCTCAATGCATTTTTCCAAACTCTCAACGACGACGTCATCCGGATATCCAAAGTCCTTTTCCACGCGAATTTGGATAAATTCGAGCATTTCTTCCATACCCATTTGACTTAAAACCCGCCGATGCATTTTGAGTATGTTGTAGCCCATGGCCAAGAGCAGCCTTTCTCCTTCATACAAGTATATGTCCCAGAGTCTCAACGTTAAGCTAAAAGGCACCTAAAAGTAAGACTTGAATTCAAAAACTGTAAATTTCGACGAACTTAAAGTTACCCTATCTAAGAAGCACTGGAAAAACCATTTCAAGGTATATATCCCCGCATCTATCCCATTTTTATCCAAGTGTTTTTTTAATTTGGGGAGCAACTTGGATAAGATTTTTTCGTGATGTTGCTGAAATCTCATGAGTTTAGGAAAACCAGGAATGAAAAACCCTACGATAGAGAAAGGCATTCAAATGAGACAAAAGATCGACAACAATAAGATTACAAGAGATTTCAAGTGTTTTACCATGAAGAGTGAACCGTTTCTGGGCCATTAAGTTGCTCAAGGCCCAAAAGGCGTCTTCTTCATTCATATACATAAGAAGCAAGGCAGCGATTTGAGACATGCCTTGGCAATAACCAACTTCGCTGTTATATACGGAATAGGCAGCCAAAACATGGAAAAGTTCCTGTTGCTTGATCCCATAACGCTCGCGGAACATTGAATGATTTCGATACGTACGATTCACATCTAAATCGATCTGGCGAATATCTGGTGAATACCTTCTACCCAAATCTTTCATATCCTATTTGGTAAAGAAAACAAATTAAGAATGTTCGTTTCTGGGGAAAAAGAATTAGAAATACATCGTATTTTCCTTGTTGCTCCTCTCGAGTACGTTGGATATCAAGAAGCTTTTCCCACACGACACCTCGAAGTTTCTCAGGCACTCCTTTGTATAAACGACGTTTTAGCTTATCGCCATGACTGCGAGCGTGGTAATAGTTATTCCAGTCGCTTAGCATCTTTAACCACTTCTTGGCACGTTCAGCTTCCACTTCTTTGGCTTTTAATTCGCTTAGGTCTTTACTAGGAAGTCGTTTGTCACTGGAAAGAGAAAGACAAGCGTTAATTAACTCTCAAACTGACAGAGGCATTTTCTCGTATAAATGGTCTTTAGTTACTGAATGAAGCCATATCGGTCCATGACATGATATATCTCAAGAGCAGGATCTTCCCAGCTGTCAATAAGAGCCCCTTTCTCACGTCCTTTGTCATATTTAGCGACAATTCCAGCTCGTTCTTCCACCGCTCTTAGCAACGCCTCTTCATCTTCTATGGCACTCATGTTTCGGGTTTTATTGTAGGGTTTTTACAGCGGTAGCTTATGCATTGTTCATAGACTTTCTTACATTAGCAGCGCACCTTAGCTTAGGACGTCACAGAATTTAATCAGTCTCAGAAAATTAAAATATTATATGGGAGATTTAATATGGTCTTACGGTTTTATTCTTGATTCCACGCCCCTTTTGAAGGGGATTTTACTTTTAAAGCTTTCTTAACAGCATCTTTGGATATTTTACAATGTCTTTGAGAACGCTAGACAGGACAGTCACGTGTAATTAGCTTAATTAACGGTATAAATGTTGTCCAACTACCGAACATCAACAGTTTTGGCTTGGTATCGATAGTAATGGTTATTGATTGTTACATCGATATTCAGTACGAACGACGAACCGAGAACTCTACCGAATAACGAACGGAATAATTTTGATGACATTGTTGCAATTTTAAACTACTTTAAAGTTTTGTATATTAAAAAATATTTCCTGAACTTTTTACTACTAAGTCAACTTAATATAATTTAGTAAAATTACATTTTTTTAGAAATTCTTTCTATAAAAGTTCACTTAAACTTGCCGTTCGGAGTTCAATCACAATGTTGTGAGTCATGTCTAACCTACTTTCATCGAACTCAAGTGAAAAATTTGTATAAGAATTAGTTGATTAGGCCCCAAGCATGAATGCTTTTACACAGCAGCACATTACAAAGGTATACTTAACTTAAAAGTAAAATTTGTTAATATATTTGCTTATAGAATTACAAGAATCCTGACCAGACAAAGCGGGACGTCTCAAATGTTTTGCAACATTACAGGAATTTGTCCCCTAAATTAGACACATTTGGTAAGGTAAAATCTTTTATCCATCAAAAGTTTAATTCATTGCTTCTCTTTCTATTTATAGTTTTCAATGATGGAACCCAAAAACAGTTTGTTTGTTTAGATGGAACCATCCCCGTTAATTATAAAGGTAAGAAAAAGAAAATTACGACGTTAAACTAGATTGGAATATATCTGTATGTCTCAGGTGTTATCTACAACATCCCCGTGTGTCTATGGATTTTGGAAACTCACCCCACCAATGCCCCTATGGTTTTCGTTAAGCCCACTCCGGATATGCAAATTAAGGTTTCCAGGCATGTCGACCATAACGGCCGAGTCTACTTGCCTTATTTACACTCTTGGAAACCGGTAAACCCATTCTTGTAGTTCCTTATTTTATACTCACTAGCGAGTCCCAATAACGAATACTTTCGTACGTATTCTTTTGATCTTTTTAGAGAGAATCCGACCTAACTGGCCTCATCCAAGTAATGGCAGTGATTTTCGGAGAGCAGCCTCCAGTCTACGCAGTAACCAAACCAGATAACTCAAGCCCTTATCCAACTCAATCCTGTAAAGCTTTAAAATTCTGAGATGTAAAAGAATTGAATTAATAATTCGTTCTTCTTTCCTTCCTTTCAGCTATGCCATTACCAACTCCGGCTAATTCTGGCACTGGAATCACGCCATATCCGCCTTATCCATCATTCGGACCACCGTATCCTAGCAGTAACTTCCCAGGATATCCTGGAACGAACGCTACGCCCTATCCGATGCCGCCAGTACCGTCTGCAAACTACCCATTGTACCCTCCAGACAATTCCAATCCGCCATACCCTTCCACTGGGGGTGGCTATCCCCCTTACACTTCTTCGCCAGTTTCTAGTGCTCAGGTAAATGTGAAATCTAGTAAAATAATGGTAGCTTGGTTTTTAAAGATAAAATTTGTATTCATCCTTTTTATTGATTTTGTGGCAAAACAAACTACAAGGTTTTGATTTGAAAATTTACGTAGACGAGTAGCGTATCGGCTACAGGAACAATAGGGGAGGAGCATATCCGTGCGTCTCTGTTGTCCGCAGTGGAAGATAAAGTCCGTCGCCGCCTCGGGGACATGTACGCGCAGGCGCAAGCTGAAATGGAGACTTTACGACGCACTGCCAGTGAATTATCTCATGGCAAAACTAAGCTCGAAGACATTCAAAGGCGACTGGAGTCGGAACAGGTTAATTATTGAAACTTTTTCAAATACATAATTGTTCCGAAAGGAATTAATTATGATTATTTTTGTAGGCCGAATTGGATAAAAACGTCAAAGTTTTGAAAGACAAAGAACGTGAATTGGAAGATGTTTTATCCAAGTTTAAATCCAACGATTCTTTCGACGTGGACGAGGCTGTAGTGACAACTGCTCCAATCTATAAACAGTAAGGCTTTTTGCAAAACTAATCTGTAAAATGAAGTGTTTTTTTAATTATAGATTACTTTTCGCTTATGCGGAAGAAGCTGCGACCGAAGATGCCATATATTACTTGGGTGAGGGATTAAGGAGGGGAGTAATTGATTTGGACGTGTTTTTAAAGCACGTGCGTCAACTTTCACGAAAACAATTCATGCTGCGAGCGTTAATGGAAAAGTGCAGGCAACAAGCAGGCTTACCTTAATGATAGAAGGCTGTAAAACAAAGCAAAATTCCTTATCTGTTACACTGTATAGACAAACCTAGGTTTCAATGCCTTTTTGTTTCTTGGTTTTCTGCCTCTGCAATGGAAAGTTCTGTGGAAAAAATATTAGTCTTTTTGTCCTATGCTTAAAGTATCCCAAATTCATTCGCTCTTTTTTTATGTTTACAAGTCAAACAGGTTTAAAAAGTTGAGGGCGACATGTGTATTTGAAACGCTGGATACACACATTTACTCCTCTTTCACCACGCTGCTCTTCTCAGAGACGTAGATTCCGTCCAAAAACTTACGGATATCCTTGTTCTTCACCTTAACAGACTGTTGGATAAAAGCGGCTGCGCAAATATAGGGACAATACCGATTGATGAGAATAATTTTGAATATTTAAGATTGGTGGAATATTTACCTGATTGGGATACAGCTTCTAAATCGTTTCCGGTCAAGATTAATTCGTCTTTCTGGGCGGTGGAGTTGACGACAGTTACGCCGGGCATCATCTTGACTTTTCGGATAAATTTCTCTCCCAAGAAGTTACGGATTTCTAAGGCGGTATTTGCTTCAGAAGTTACACAGTTGATGGGGAAATGGGCATAGACTGAGCGCATTTTGTACTCGAATCCCTTGGTCACTCCCCTGATCATGTTCTGGACGTGAGAGCAGACAGTGCGGACTGCAGCAATCTCTTTACGAGCTCCAAACCACTTGCTGACTTGCAACTCATCCGGCTTAATCATCTAAGGGAAGAAAACTTCATTGAATATCAACTACAAAGAAATTCCAATAAACCGTTACCTGCATATCTAAAAAGAGATGCTTGAAAGTTCTCCTGAGGAGACCACGGGGTCCCTTTACTGTGACCACACGGGCCTTAACTTTCACAGTTACCCCTTCAGGGATCTTCACGGTTTGGCTAACCAACACTTGCTTCATGGTAAAGCCTAATAAGAAGTAATTTTCAATTTGAGGAACAGCATGTTATGGTTACCGGGATCCAATGTCACCTGGGCTCACGTTAGCAAATAAACACTTACAAGACAAACTTTTCACAAAACTACAATAAAAACTATGAACATTACTCCGTAATGAACGTACATACAATAATTATCTAGATTTGATGCAAGATGAGCCCGATGACAACGGATAAATTAGGATTTTATCAAGCATTGCACAAACCTCTGAATGTTATGGCCGAAAAGGAGGCGCAGCGTTGCCAATCGCTTGTTTTGTTTTCGTCACTTAACGTTACTTTCTACTAAAAAATTAAATGAAAAAATTTTGAATTTTATTAATATTAACTGAATTATCTTAGTAATAATCTTTATATTTCCAAAGTTTATTTTGTTTAATTTTTAAAACTGATTCTTACTCTGTTATTTTTTCATTCATAACCGAAACGCGAATCGGGAAAATATATTTTTTTTAAATCTATAAAGATACACTTTTCTTCTCCAAGATTATAAGTAAAAAACTTAAAAGCACTACATAATTATTTAAATTCTTTGTTACAATTACTTTAAATTTTTGGGGATTTGGGCATACTGAATGTTGATACATTTCATTTTCCAACTGCCCCTTGTCGAGCCTCGTCCATGCCGTGTCCCAGTTTCGCTTTGCGTTCCTACACGAGCATATGGCGAGAGACCCGTGATGTCCAAAACGGGGTTCCACTTGCTCCACTTCCCAAAACGTGGCCGCGAGTAAAAGGAATAAGCCTGTGATGGCGGACGCTGTAACGCACGTGTGATGAAGTTCAGCAGCTTTACTTCTTTCTCCCTCGTGATTAGGATGCGCAGTGCCCCATTGTACAGGGCTTAGTAGCTTAATAGTTCCTTATATGAAATAGTGAAATTCAGATCGTTGCCACCACGCTTTCCCGTCCGTAAAAATCTTTCTCTCCCAAGTGAGTTATCTGGACGTGGAAAAAGTGTGGTTGAACCGAACATGGCGTCTGGAGAGACGTTACCTCTCCTTTCCCCATCAGTAATGCAAGTTCCCCAATCATTGAACCAGAATAACAATAACTCTCCTCAGGTTAGTGACTTAAAAGCCCCAACTGACACTATTATGCCAATCGACCAGTTTTCAGCTAAGAACACTTCAGGTGCATCAGGAGCACCTGTTATTGAACTCGCTCCTTCTAAAAGTTCAGCTGATGCTGAACAGCTGGAAGAGGACAACCCTGAAGCAGACGAAAATGGAGCCGAGCGGAAAAAATTCGTCGCAGCACCTTTGCCGAAAATCAATCCTTGGACCGTAAACAGCAGTGCTGCATCTGTCATCGTGGGCCAGAAAAAACCTCTCGGGAATACCAAACAAGTCCAGCACCAACCCAGCCGAGCTCATGCATCAGCTCAAACTCGTCTCAAAATCTCTTCAGAACCGCCAGCACAAGACAAGCCTCCAATTCCGCCCCCCTCTGCTCCCCCAGCTTCCGAATCGCTGCCTCATCAAGGTATATAAACCCTTTTCAAATCGCTCATTTTCACTTCGTGCTCCTTGTCGTTTGTTCTATATCAATTCTTCTCCTCTTTCTGAACTAGGAGCTAAGCTTAAAATTGCGATTGAGACAAAAAACGCAAGAAAACCTTGACGCGAAATTCTCAACGTTTTTCGAGATTTGCGCAATCCGAAACTGTAATTTGCGTTGTTGGCGGGCATGGTTCTAAGAAAAAAACAACTTTTTGGCTACCTTCCATCATCATTCCTTTCACTGCCGTCTCGCGCTTCTTACGGCTATCGCCGCTTTCTTAAAATATCCTTCCGTACCTAAAAGATCTTTGAAGAAAAGAACAAATGCGTCGTTTCCTATGTCCCCAGGCTTTAATTAAGAGCTTTAACCCACGTTTTTAATAACTAAAGAAAAAGAACCAAATTTGCATATGGGGAAACGCGGACAATTTTTGTTCCACTTGAAAGGAAACCTGTTTGGTGATTTTAAAGTTTGGGCCCTGATCTCGTCACTGAAGACAACGTCGCCCTCGATTGTCGACGTCAACCATTCGACTTGGTTAATGGTTTCTGGACGATGCGGGAGAGCTGGTGATAAGTTATGGCGAACTTGTGTTGCCTTGTGGTCGGTGGTTTTCGGGTTTGTAATCGAGCATTTGCCCTGGCCAGCCTTAACCCTTTCGAAAAGAATATCAAATTCATCCCTCAGTCGTGTTTTTGACCTCGTTTCTGGAAGGTGCAGCGTTAGACCGGGGTGCTATTGCAGACTCGGGAGGATATAACATAGGAAGTTCATATGTTTCGTACGATAAAAGTGGGAGAGACACATGTTCGAGTTCTCATGCTGATTGGCTGATCGCCATTTTTTCCACTTGTTGAGTTTCCAAAGTTTTGGGGTATTTGTGATCTTTACATGGAAACACCTGCGTTGGAAAGGGTTAACCAAACTGGAACTAATTCAAGTGTTTTTTATTTTGTTTTTGCGTTTCTGTAGTGAAACAAACTCCCCCTGTGGCCTCCCAACCGACTATTATTAAAGCGTCCACGCTGGATAAGAGGAAAATTAATGTTAAGGTAACTTAATTTGCCTCTTGCGGCGTTTGTCTAATTTGCTCTTTCTTAATATGCAGGCTAGCGACTTTAGCGATGTTAATGATTGGCCTACGTTAGGTGAAGTCGCCATGGCTGATGTAAGTGAAATTAATTGGAGTTCTGAATGGGTTTACTTAATTGAATGATTTTTTTTGTGGTATAGAAGCCAGCGTTGCAAACTACTCAAGAGAACAGGGAACGTTCCACTTCTCCTTCTTCGTCGCAGTCGTCAGAACGTAGTAGCGGCAATGTAGGATCGAAAAAGACAGGTTTGGATTGGAGCGAGCCTGTCATTCAAGAAGAGTTGGAGGAAGGCGAGATTGTAAGCTCGGATGACGAGAACGTGTCCAGTTTAAGGAAAGAACAACAACAAAAAAGCAGCAGCAGTCATCCGGTCAAAAAAGAGGAGAAGAAAAAGTCGCCGATTCCGAGCAGAGTTGCACGAGATGGAAAGGAGAACCGAGAAAGCCACGAAACTAAGAAGAAAGGACCAAAACCGCGTTGGGTGCCAATGGACATTGAATTGCCTAAACGTGGGAAAAACAAGCCTAGGGAAATCGAAAGCAACCGAAAAGGTAAATCAATTTTTTTTGTACTACATATATGCGTATTTTTTTTTTACTGATATGGTTTTGTTTATGACAAATAACACGTTATGTTTGCTTTCGAATTATTGACAGCGAAGCTGGCTAGGTTTCTTTCCCCGAAAGTGGAGTCCGTCTTTTCGTTACGGATAAGGTTTCAGTTTCTTATCTTTTTTGTTGGGGAAAGAACGCAAATACCGGACCTTTTGGGTTTTACCTTGGCTTTGTCTGTAATCTAGAAGGGTAACTTTCGTTGAATAATAAGATCGACTTAAATTACTTATTGGTGATGGCGTACTTCAAGCGAGTTAAAAATGTTTGCTGCCAAAAAGATTGGTTAATTGTATGATCCAAAAAATTCCGAGTTAGTTTTCAAACCAATCACATTGCGCTTCTCAGCACGCTCAGCGTTATGACGCTGTTACCAAGGGAACGTTTCGCCTTTCTTTGGCCCAATAGTTTGGTTATCTGCTAACAGGCGCTAAACACAACAAAGCACGACTTCAAAGTCTGCTACGTAGTAGACTAGCAAACTAACTTCAAACAACTAACAAGTTCACTACCTAGACGGAATGTTAGAAGTCAACATCCAAGTAGACTATGTAGTCCACAAGTGTTTTGGTGTTCGGATCAAGGCGTTACCTTTTTTATATTTTTAATGTATAAAGTGAAAGTAAAAAAGATGAAGGAGGAGTTTAGTGGAAACTACCATTTATAATTATTCAAATATATTTGCAATCTAACGTATAAATCATGGTCTGTGGTAGTCTTAATTATTGAAATTAATGTTTCTTTAGACGGTAATGCAAATGAAGCCTTGAATGACCGTGCTCCCTCACGCAACACTCGCAGCTCACGTAGCTCACGCAATCGCAATCGTCTACGTAATCGTTCTAACCCAGGGCGTCCCCGTCCCGCCTCGGACCATCTAGGAGCAGATTTAATTGCCGCCAATGGTCTCGAATACCCCGTTATGCCTACCGCCTACCTAGCCGACTACGGCAGCCAAGATTCGGCCTTTGTCACGCCTTTCGTGGCCCCTATCGCCACACCTTACTATGCTTACGCCAATGGCTTTGCACCGACACCTGACAGCAATACAGCCATCAAAGATTTCGTTCGAAAACAAGTGTAAGATATATTTACTTTACTTTTTTTGTTTTTATAGAAATAAAGTCTTCTTTTAATTTCGGTTCCAATAAATAGCAATTTATTAGTAAAAAAAAAAATTCTTTTATAGGGAATACTATTTCAGTGAAGAAAACCTACAGCGAGATTTCTTTCTCCGACGAAAAATGGACGCTGAAGGCTATTTGTCTATTTCGCTGATAGCATCGTTCCATCGTGTGCAGGCATTGACCCAAGATGTAAACCTGGTGATTCAAGCGCTCCAAGAATCACAGGTTTTGGATATTAAAGATGGAATCAAAGTCCGGACGTTGAAAGAACCCGAGATGTGGCCCATTGTGGCCTCTTCTACCTTAGGTTTACACGCCTTGGTGCCCTTCATTGTCCCTAACGTTGGACCGTCTTCGACTACTGTTAACACTCCTGCGCAAACCAACGGCCCTTCTGTTCCTGAAACCCAAGAAGAAATTTTGAACCCTAATGTAGCCGAATTCGTACCTGCGCCAGGATCCAACGAAGCAGCCAGTGAAAAAGGTTAAAAACTTAAAAAGAAATTGAACAACGCGCCATTTGCATGAAAAATTCGGAAATGGACAAGAAACTGTCATCCGAAAGGCCTATTTGAAAACAAACTTTTAATTTATTTAAAGGTTTGTTGCACATACGCCGAAATTAATTTGTTCTTGTGTGGAAAAGCGAGGAGTTGTTTTTTCGACTTCTTTTAGACCACGAGCGCACATTTTTTGCAATGTTTTTGAATATTTTACTTGTTTTCATGATCGTAAGCATGAGCACCCAAATTAAAGTTGTTTTTAGTAGGTGCATCGAAGCCGCCTACGGGATTGGTGAACGGCTTGAAGAGCGAGGAAGATCACTGGACCGAAGTGAAGCGAAAAGCTCGTGAGAAGAACGGACCACGATCTCGCACTACTTCTACTTCCCGAATTACGACCGAAGACCGAGAAGAACTGGATTTCCAGTTTGACGAAGAACTGGAAGTCGTAGTACCTGCTGTTAAGCAAAACACTTTCACGGACTGGTCCGACGACTCGGATTACGAGGAAATCAGCGACCATGAGATCAACAAGATTCTAATCGTGACCCAAACTCCAGGAGCTGGTACTGGAACCGGCACCGCTTCTGCTGCCATAAACACAGCTCGTCCCCCCAAACACGAAGGATATGATCGCACTGGCGATTGGACCACTCGAGTGAAAATGACTCAAGAGTTGGCATCCGAAATTGACGATGGGTTGCAGTATTACGAGCGAGACTTGTGGGGCGATTATGAATGGGTAAAAGATATCCTTAACATAGTATTTGAAAAAAATTATATTAATTAAAACTCTTGCGTTATATCAGTCTGCACCCGTAACGGGATCGTTCAAGACGGTCAATCTCATCTCGAAGGAAGATTTTGAGAAAATGGCGCCCAGATCCCAGAAAATGCTGAACCGGGATGCTCCTCCCCCTCCTCCACCGCCTTTAAACACGCCCGTGACGACTTCAACTTCCGTACCTACTGAAATGCCACGCCCTTCCTCAGCCAACAGGGGCAGAACCAACAAGACCCGAAGAACCGCCCCTCCAGCGGTCCCACGCTTTTATCCAGTCACCAAAGCCTCCCAGCCGCCGGATGAGCAAACGCCACGTAAAAGGAAAACCAGACATTCTGATAATCCACCTGTCGAAGCTCATGTGGGCTGGATTATGGATGTTAGGGAGCATCGCCCTAGGACAACCTCCGTTGGGTAATAAAATTGCCACAATTGTATGCTCTTCTTATGCCAATTTTGCACTTTTTTCCATTTTAGGAGTGGCACGAGTCCTTCTGAAGGACAGCTTTCGAGCAGTTTGGGCTCCAATTCGGGTTCTGTGCCCCAGGCATTACCTGCGTTCCAACATCCGTCACATACATTGCTCAAGGAGAATGGGTTTACCCAACAAGTGTATACGAAATACCACGCTAGGTGTCTCAAAGGTGGGGAAATGCCTTTAAAACATGATTGATTGATTTTTACAGATTTTTACTTAATTCATTAGAACGCAAACGATTGGGTATTGGACAGTCTCAAGAGATGAACACGCTGTTCCGGTTCTGGTCGTTTTTCTTGCGCGAAAACTTTAACCGCAAAATGTTTGAGGAATTCCGCAAACTGGCACTGGAAGATGGCGCTGAGGGTTACCGATACGGCGTTGAGTGTCTGTTTCGCTATTTTAGCTATGGATTGGAGCGAAGATTCCGGCCGGATATTTACCAGGTGTTTCAGGATGAAACAGTTCGCGATTACGAGAATGGTGAACAGAAATTAAACATTTTTAAATCCCTCTTGGAAGTTTCTAATATTGAGTCATTCGATGGGTTTAGGACAATTGTATGGATTGGAAAAGTTTTGGGCTTTCAGAAAGTACTACAAAAACAGTCACAAGCTTACAGTGGAAGCGAAACTACAGGAATATTTGGCCAAGTTTAAAACCGTTGATGATTTCCGGGTACTCAGACCCGAATATAGCAGACCACGCCTCATGAATCGAAGAGTACGATCGGAATCCGAATCGGTGGCTGACGCAAGGCAATGGCAGCAACAGCCACCTAAACGGGTGGGTTCTGGCAGAATCCGCAACAATTCGGGCGGAGCACAGAGCCAACCTAAAGTGATCGAAAGTATTCACGCTCCCAGGCCGAATGTGCCGTTCCAGCGTCGTGAGCGTGTGCGTTCGCGGAGTTTTACGGATGAGACTGTGACGGTTCGGGAAGGAAGTAAAGCTAATATTGAGGACAAAACAGTCGGCAATCCCAAGCCAGTTAAGCCTTAATTTGTTTTCTTTTATTATTATATTTTTATTTTATTTTTCAGTAAGATTAGAATTAGAACGCAAGAGTTTTTTGAGTTATGGATTGTGATAATATGATGGCGGGAAAAGAAAGTGGAGCTGAGCTAAGTTTAAACGAGTCAGAATCTTGCAAAAGAGTTCAACACTTGGACATCCCATAGATTTAGTGATTCAACGTATAAATCTTCAGTTTTGGAATTTTTCTTTCAAGTTTTTTGAGTTTCCAGTGACGCGTGCCTTTCCAGGTGTTTTTTTTTTCATTTTTTTTTAGGTTGCCAGGCCGATTAATAGCAGAAAGCTTGGAAGAAAAAAGCAATGTGTGAGTTTAAAAGAGTGTTTTGCCGTAAAACAAAAAAGAGGCAAAAGAAAGAGTATTTTAGAACTAACGAAGCGAAACGAATGAATTGTGCGCTACGGAGGTTAAAAAAGGGGAAACTTTTGTAAATAACTTGTTTCTTGTGCTATGCTAAAAACTGTCAGAGCTTTGGATTTATTTTTCGTCGCATACTTTGTAAAGGGTGTCAGGTTCAATTTTTGTGGCTCTTAATAGTTCCATTTAGTCCAAGTTTAAAAAAGGGTAGGCAAGGGTTTTGTTTTGTTTTTCTAAAAGAAGACTACAAGATAATTTAGGTTTAGATTTTCCAGTTAGACGTGCACGATAAACGGAGCGATTTCCACTATTTGAACTTGGCCACGCCTCCAATGTAACGCGTAGCAGTTAGGGGCAGTTAGTTGGCGCGTTGGTCTAAAATACAGATGCGAGATTCACTGTTGTGCAAAACAAAAAAAGTAGTGAAAAGTTGGACAGGAAAACCCCTTCTGTCAGTCATCTGTAAGCGAAGGTTAAATACTAAGCATTTTTTTTTTCGGGGGAACTGGAAAAGGAGATTCGAGATATTTGTTCTTTTTTTTTAACAATGGTGTGCATGGTTTAGTATTTTTTAAAATACTGATTGGACTTGTTTACCACCACTATCCTGCGTTAGGTTTGGTTCACTCCCTAAAAATTGGCTCTGCCGTTTGGTTGAAAAGCTGAAAGCTTAAAAAAAAAGTTTTTTTTTTGTTTTTGTAAATTTGTTCCCCCCCCCCCCCCCCCCTTTCACACTCTGTAGGTAATTAGCCATTTAATTTACTAGGTTGAAGGTGGGGTTTTCAAGTGTGGTTTCATGTACTGTAAACGACTTGAATTTTTTATTGTCATTCTTAGTATTGTGAGAGGATTTGAAACTTGAAAAGATGGAAAAAAAAAATAAAAATTTATAAAATTTTAATAGTTCGTTGTCTCCTCTTAATCTTATGCTTTGTCTTCTGGTAACCAACGTACATAATCTTGGATTTACTTCCAGTATTTTCAGTCAAGCAGAAATGACGAATGGGGCTAATGAGGGACTGGAAGCTGATGACGAGGTCGCATTACAACAATATCCATAAAGCTAGAGAAACGGTTCTGCAGCGTGTCGCTTCGCGATAGCCACGTGCTCTTGTCATCTTGCAAGTCTTGAGGCCAGGTTAAAGGTCAATATTGGCCCGTTATGCCAGGCCGACACGGGGCCACGTACATCTTCATTTGCTTGTTTTGGGTTCTCAATATGTGCTAGTTTGAACTTTGACCTAACTTTATTAGAATCAGGTTTACACTTCCGGACTGCCCACTGATCTCCCTACAGAAAAGTAGTCTGAATGATTTGGAAACATATTCGATTACATCCAATTTTAACTTTCAAAATTCTGTCTGCTAAGACCTCTTTGCACTCCGCTTCAATATTTCCTAATTAAGTCATTTTTTAATCAATTCAAGTTTATAAGAAAGTTAAATATACCATAAAATATGCCATATTTTATTTATATAACATAGAATCATAATTATTAACTAAACATTACGTTAATTTATGGTAGCTGTTTATTGTATGGAATTTCGGCAACGGGAGTGTGACCTAAATGCATGTATGACTGTGACGAAATACTATATAGGGGATAGGAATAAACACTTTCAGAATCTAGGTGAGCTAAGCTTAGATTCCGAGATTGTTTATACGTCTACATAACCTTGTAAAGATTTGATAAATAACTTCGGTTTCAAAGGATTGTGTGTAGTAGCGTAGTGGCCGGTAACTTGTGTTTGGGTTCAGAAGTAGTGAATTGAAGGCGTCGGGAGACCCAAGTTCGAACCATTTTGGGAATTTTATAGTACTTGTTTCAGCGTTTTTTAACCTTTTTAAGTGTGGAGAAAAGGGTTTTGGTTTTTCAAACCGAGTATTTGTACGGTGTCCAGTTAAGGGGGCCCTTTTCGGATATACTTTTAAGATTGACGGAGACGGGAAAGCTAAAACTTTAGGGTGGCATGAACTATATAGAGTCAACAGTCCCAAAGTCATGTATTGGACCGTATAGTTTTCTAGTTTATGGTAGGGAAATTGTTACATTCTTGGGGTCTTCTTCGTCTTCTCCGGTAGTTTAGACAAACAGGCGGAGTCAGGCATTAGCTTACATATACAAACTGTCACCCTGTGTGAACGTCGGCTTCTCTCTCTGTCTCTATGTGTGTAGCTGTATTTTAATACTCTGAGTTGCAAGTTTGAAAGGAGATGCTAGACTTCGGGAGATAGAAGAAGCAACCTTAACCTATTTTTTTCTTCTTCTGTTTTCAAGAGGCAAAAATTTTAATTTGGTTCATTTTTTTAATGTTTGAAGGTTGTCCCCCAAAGATTGTCGGACGCATGTAAGTTTTTTTTCCCAAAAAAGGGAAGACAAATGTGCTCGTTTTCAGCAATGAGGAATTTGAAACGACGTTTTATGGCAGTGAGGAGGGGCCGCCACTGTCTCCTACGAGAACATGGGTACTGGCGCCTATGCAAGGTGCCACTTTTTTGTTGGGTTTTAAAATGTGAGGATTAGTCTTTTTTACTATTAATTTTTAATTTTTTTGATTTTGTATAGATTAACATCTTCGGATTTAAACCCAGTGAGTTTTACAATATTACAAACGGTCAGAAATTACAATTGCGTAAAAGCCCGAAATTGTTGCAATGAAACATTTCTATGTGTGTTGCAGTTTTAGGGGGTTGACGGACTAAATGAGTTGAAGTGTGGGTCTGCTAATTGCAGGCGACAGAGCAGCAGACGTCGCCTGCCCTCTCGCTATTTGATCCGTTTGTCGACGTTAGAAATGCGGCGACTTGCGGAGAAATGCCTCCCTCCGTCCCTTTTTCGCCAACTTTTCCTCTTGTCTTCTTGAAAAATAATAAAAAAAAAGTAGAACTTCAAAGAGAAGAGAAAAAAAAAACAGGAAGACGTGTATACGACCACCAATTTAGACAAGAATGATTAGGTTACAAGGTTTACTATTACCAAAGTTCCCATATAACCGTACACGCATGTCTCTTCCCCGTATGTGAAGACAAGGGGGCAAAAAAAACGGGGGAAAGAGATTAGAAAGAACTTTTTTCGGGTTTTCAGTCTGTTACAAAATGGCTAAAACGTTTTCTGAGTACTTGGTCTGGCACTTTAATGTGTTCATGGGATAGTTGTTGGGTACTTTCTCGTTGGCATTTTCTGCCCTAAACAATGTGTACTTCGAGGTGGGTTAGTGTATTCTTTTGTGCGTTAAAGTCCTAATTTCTTAATTTCTTGCTTCACTTTGTAGGTTTTTTCACCCCTTCTTGGAGGATTAAAAACGGCGGAAGCTTGCACGTAGGGTAGGTTGCCTCCATCACAATTATTCTGGTGTGGAAGCTTGTAATTACGGTTGTAGTTTCAACTTCCACGTCTGTTATTATCCTGTGGCGCATAGCTGCACATCTCGCCTATGTTGAAACAATGTCAATCATTTCCTTTGCGGTTAGAAACAGTGAAAGTTAAACGGATTAGTTCCATTGAATATAACTAATACTACTAATAAATCTGAAATCATTCATATAAATTACAGTAAAGTAAAAAAAACAGGTTTTGTTGCAAGTTTTTAGATCGAATTTTGAAAGCGTTGGTAAATGTATTTACAGGTTCTGTGCACTATTCACATCCAGGGGGAAAATGGTTACAAACAACACTTTGTTGATCTCAAAACAGTCTTAAAAACTTAACTGAGAGTTTGTAATTACATCTAGAGAAGGAAGGGAAGGGGTTTGTGATAAGATACGAATTACAACAAATTCGGATTGAACAATTTGGGTTGGGTCGTAATAACTGTGTCACTGTTTGAGTTCCAAGGCCCAAACGTGGTGCGGCCAACCTGTTCGTCCTTTGCTTCGCTTATTGTCGTTCGCCTGTTTCAGAATAGAATTGCGGAAATTTGGAAAATCACTCTCCGCAAAATTTAAGGGGGGAAATTATTTAGGGGAAATAGTTGGTAATAACTTACCATTGCTGCGTCGGCGGATGTGCTGCGTCGTGATGTGGGGGAAGACGTGTTGCCGGAGTCGTCCTATAATACAAGTCGAAAGTGGGAAAAAGAGTTGCCGTAATTAGTGACTTGCTAGTCTTAAGACAAATGATATCTCTATTTCCCCTTAGCTAAGGTTTGTTCAAACGAAAACGAAAAAGGAGATCAAAGTTTGGCGATAAGCTGTAATTTGTCACCCACCCAAGCGGGTGAAAAAAGGTTATTTTTGCCTGTGCAAATAACGCCGGCTCAAAAGCTTAATGACAATGGTTTCGGTGGGGGAAAACCTAGTAATTGATGCGAGAGATCCTCAGAAGAAGTTCGTGATGTGGGGGGGCTTTTGAAAAGAGAAGGAAAAACGATCCTTTGGCCCCCAACTTTTAGCTACTATATAACCTCACTAGCCCCTCTTTTGTAAAACAAGAGCTAGAACAAATGGAAGGGAGTGTTAAGTACACAGGAAATGGATCCCAAGAACCTGAACTAGACATGTTCATCTACAAATACAAAACCTCCGAAACCGGGCAGCCAAAGGTGATTCGACAAACTGATTATCGCACCTGAGTCTTTTGTCGGCGCTTTTGGTTAGTAAAGGTGTATCTATACTCAAATGTATCTTTACTAGTAATCTTTGGTACAACCTGGTTGTCTGGCCATATTTCGAAGTATACCACTTTATAGCTTTTACAATAGATTAGCGTCGCGAAATCTAGTTATACATGTTGAAAAGAAACGTAAATTGAATTGCAAGTAATATAATAGCTTGATAAACTTATTGCAATGTGGCAAGTTGTTAAAGACAACGAAAGAGTGATTAATTTTAATTGATTTCTTTGCATATTTTTTTTACCTGGTGGTGTCGACTTTCCTTGCTCCTTTCGCTCTTGCTTCGTCCAATTTCTGCCCGAAAGGGAGTTTCGGCTTCACTGCCGGCTTCCAAAACGCCCATCAGGTAAGAAATATAGGACGTTGCTAAACGTAACGTTTTGATTTTGGACAATTTAGTATCGGAGGGGACGTTAGGGATGCAATCTCGCAAATCTGTGAAAGCATTGTTGATGGACATGGTTCGCCGCCGTTCTTTCTTGTTGGCCGTATTGCGGCGTTTTACGACACGCACTCGAGTGCCACCAGGAAAGGTCTCGTAGGTGACGGTGGCCGTGGTAGTCGCATTACTGGCGTACTCGTGGCCCTGGCAAGGGCCAATGCATTGGCACGGACTTCCGAAAGGGCTCGTGGTGGTGTAAGTGCCGCTCAACGGCGGGGAATTAGCAAAATCATGGCCAGTGGAAGACAATTCCGGGTTCTGATGCACATTAGGACTATTCCAGGCCCAGGAATTGTAGAAATTCTGCCCCGTTTCCACTGGCTGCATAGTCGAGGCTGGCGGATTGTAGTAGTTCGAATACATATCCCCACCAGACATTGGATTGGCGTAACCGCTCACTAAACTCATGGCACTTCTGTAGTGTAGAAGTTGGCTGTCAACGGAGACAAACTTTCAACTATGATAATTTTCAAGAGTGAAAATTTCCTAACAATGAAAGTCACGTTTTAAAGAGGGCACTTTTAAAGGTCGTTTTCTTCTATGTTTCCTTTCTAATCGGATTCAAAGAGGAAGGTTTTTCTTCGCCTAACACAGTTCGTTCGAAGTTTTCGGAGAGAATAACGCTCTTTCCTCTCTGCAGTCTTCCATTTAACACCCTCCTGCGCGCTGCAGCGTGAATAGCGGGAGTGTTGCCCATTGGCTGGAACGGAAGGAACACTAATAGTTCGGAACCTTTCGCCGCTTCTTCATTGGCGCTAGGGAAACTCCAATGCTAAAGCTGAGGGAGTTGGTTTAATGTGCACGCAAGGTATATACATGCACCGTGTGTCTGCGGCTTTAAGGGGAAAAACAGCATAACTTTCGGCCGCAGACATTCATTATGTCTCGGCATACAGTGTGGCCTCTTCCATCATTTCCCACTAATTTGAGACTTCGGAAAACCTTGCCAATACACATTCCCAGTACTTGGCCATGGAGACCTTTTTCAGCTCGTAACTCAACGTACTTGTGTTTTCTAATGTTTCAAGTTAGAATACAAATATTAGCGTGCTTTTAGTCATTTCTTTCATTCATTCGCATTATTTAACTTTAAACTTCCCAAGACGCTTGCCAAACTTGTGCTGATTCATACTTTTTAGTTGCTTCATAGTCCATAACTTTCGGTCTATATGTTCTCGGATGAAAGATTTAAATAACACAGTACAGGTTTCGGGTATATAAGTTAATTGGCAAACTTGTATTTATGCTGGTTTTTCCGTTGCATTAGTTTAACTATAATAAGTCGTTGTCTAACTTTCAATTGAAGGAAATGGAAGTGAATTAGGTTTCAGAACGCTTAGTTAAGTCTAGATGGTTATAAGATGAATGTAACATTTGAAAGCTAAAGAACGAATTCGGAGAAATAGTGCTGGTTTCCTTGAAACCAGCAACATCAGTTTCGTTAGAATGTCATAATTTGAGTAAGAAATTGATCCAAAAGGACAAGCCAATGGATCATGTATGTTTTATTGCTGTTTGTGTTGGGACTTCACTTGCTGCGACCTTATGTATACACTTTGCACTGTATTTCTTGCTTTCTTGTTGTACTCCTTTTCCGCGTTTTCTCCCAATGACAAATTGCGGCGTCTGGTAATTCTCGCATTGGGGAAGGGTCAGAGTTCAGGTGAAGGCTCATCAACTCCCCAACACATTCAGAATAACACACAAACAACAGTAGAGGAAAGTTCACTCTTATTAAATAAGCAAAAGGCGTTTTCCACCTGAGAGTTTTAAACTCCCGAACTAAATTGATAAGGGGTCCTGTTTATTTCAGAATAAGCAGCTACTGGTAGAGCTATTTCGTGGTGTGGAGCTTCCCACGCTGTATATATGTATGGTACACTCTGAGAAAACTCATATCTGACTTTTGAAAGCCTATGTTCTTCGAAAAGTTGAAGTGTTATGGGTAATGGATCGCGAGTCAAGTGCATGGTCTAACATACGAGGCTTTTGGGATCCTGGAACAAGTTATATCCGTCCATTTTTTGTTGCGCCAAAGGAGAAGGAGCTTTCTCAAGACATTTTTTTAGGATCGGATAAGATAATTTGCTCTTAAATTTCCTTTCCTCTTTTATAGATATTGACTCATATCCTTCGAAGAAATAAAACCGTTCTCAGAATATAAGTGTGCAAAAGTTTGTCTCTGCATTCCCAACATATAAACCGAACACACGTACACACACACGGACCTTTACCGCCTTATTCTCTACCGTGCATTGCAACTGACAGCTGACGAAAAGCAGATGCCTCCGTTCTTCAACCTTTTTGGTTACTTTTTGCTTAATTTATATTTCGGGGAGTTTTTCGTTGTGCTGTGGAGCCCTATTTTTTTATTTACTCGCAGTAATAAAGACAACACAAGTGTGCCCTTTCGCTCTTATTTTTACTCTTGTTTAAAAAAGGTTTAATCAGATGATTACACTTTGCAACCACAACGAGGATACTTTTTGTTGCGCGTTTTTCTCAGACAGCTCAGGTTTTAAGGGAATGAAATGTTGGAATGCAGGGAGCTGAGGTAATAAATTATGACCCCTTTAATATGGCAAAGCAGGCTAATGAAGAACATAATACCGGAAGCTTGTTTGTCGGTTAGGGGAAGTTAATATAAAAAATGGAAGAAAAAAATAAGTTTTATGTGTTGGGTCATATGAGAAGAATAGAATGTTGTTTGCAATGGAAACCTAAATGCTTGTATGTGACATTTTTTAAAAAGACAGAGTGAGGCTAAAAAAATGCATGTTATTTTCATGTATACTCTAATGTTGGAGCCTCTATTTGCGCAAAGTTTGTTGTTCTTAATCTCTCGACCGCGGTAAGTTGAGATATTTCTTTCATTACACAAGTTTGTTGGCGTCCAGAAGCTTCTTTTGCCCACCCACGTTGGGCAATTGAAACTTTCCCACTTGCGTAATAAACTTGTTTAGAGTTTGTTTATTAGCACAGTTATAATTCCATCGAATCTTCCGTTTTTTTCTTCTTGATCAACTGCGTCATGGAACTTTGATATTTTTGCTAACGAGGTTCAGGAATCTAACGTTTTAAAGCTCTTCAGTCGTGTCGCAGTTGTCATGTGGCGAAAGCCTAAAGAACCAAAGAGCTGATCCTTGATCGTTCCTCCTATTCCTTTGGGAGAGAAACTGAAGAAGGAAGATGAGGCCTGGGAAATTCCGTTTGCCCATTGCCCTTTTTGCCGCTGACTGATAAGGGCACTCGATGACAACTTCCATCAACTAACGTATTCGTTGCCCCGGTTGTAGAGGCGAAAACGAAGGATCTTGCGAACCGTTTCGCTTGTTGTTTACAATTCGGTAAGTCTGAGGAAAAGCGCTGATGGTGGGGGTTTGGCAAAAATATTCCAATTTTCATTGTTGAGCGTGTTTTCCTAAAACTGGAGCGAGCACGAAGGTCGTGACAACTTACGTTCCTTTTTGTTTACATTAGGATGAACTACAGCCAAGAACCAAGTGTATATCTACTACGAACCTACAAACCTTCATTGTTGGCTAACGTTCCCGTAAACGTGGATGAAAACGTGAAAACAAGAACGGTGATAGAAAGAGGACGTGTGATGTTGCGATTCAGTGTTGTTTACATTTGGTAGACTATTAAAAAGCTAAAGATGTTCTGATGATTCCATTCGTGGGGATATCTAGATTGTTGGTACACTGACTTGGAAAGAAGCTGAAACTAACACCTGAAACTGCCAAGTTTACAACGTAAACATTAACCAAAGTTGCGTTCGTAATGTCGTTTCTGGACTCGAGCTTTATTTGCATTAGGGAGGCAAATGATGTTAACACAAATATATAGATCAGACCTTCTACAAAGACAGGGGATTGTCCTCTTATGTACCCCAACGCGTCTATAAAGCTTCCCAATGGGAAGCAGCTTCCTGGTGCGATGTTGGGGCCGGTAAAAGTACAAAAGTTTCGCTATGAGCCGCTGCTCGTAATGTTTATAAACAAAACTCGCCCCTTTTTTAAAAGTATCTTTTCCCCATGTCCCCTTGAGGAAAAGCAAGAAGACGATGAAGAATTCCTTTTATGATCCGACTTTTGCCTTGACCCGAACAAGTCTTCATTATAAAGGGGTCCCCCACCAAAACTTTATAGAGAATCCGAACCTTTCGACACAAACTGATTGCTAAGAGTCCTAAACTGTTAGGGGGTGACCGGCGCCTCCTTTGGGTGACAAATGAGTGTCGGTCGAGGCGGCGCCAAGGCTCTTCTTACCAAAAACTATCGCTTTACTTTTTTCGAGTTTTTTTGCTCTACTTTCTTCCCCATCGTTTTAAAGCCCTATATCGAAGCAAATCCAATAGGCCTAAGTTGCTCAAGGAGGGGGATGGGTTTTAAAGGTTTGGGAGGCCTAACGGTTAAACATGTAAGAGCACTTTGCGTTTCACTTAGTGGCAATTAGAACCGCGGTTGTATACTCAAACCCAATTGAGTCAAATTGTCTCGACAACTGGTGTGACTTTCATCTTACGTCTCCAAAAAATTTGTTCGAATTTTTTTTTGGGGGGGGGGGGGGGGAGGCGAGGGTGTCATGTTTTTCAGGCCTCCCAAGTTTTCGCGCGTAAATGAAATTTTTGTGAGGCATTTTTTGTGCTAATCTTTTCATTGCTTGTATAAGGGTATTGTGGAAGGGTTTCTGGGTTTTGTCACGACGTCCACGTGCATGGATGACAGTCTCGGGGGGAAAGCTTGGGCTGCAAATGAGCACTAAAAGAGCAAACAACGGGGATGCTGGGGAAGATGCCAGGGGCGCGAGTTCATTTAGCAGATGCATTGATGATTATCTGCACCCGCGATGTTTACGAGGCCGGCGTCTGGACGTTTATAAAAGGGGCCAGGGGGATGTATCAAGTGTATTGGCTCGGCCACGTGCAAGTCTTCCTTATGCCAACTCTTTGAGGAAGCACTTTAATACTTACTATTTTTAAAAAGTGGATGATTTAGTATTGTTCTCTTTCCTGGATTATAGTTTTATCGTTCGGAGGATTGAAATTGGAAACTCTTCCAACGAGACATGGCAGTAAAAGGTCGCGTGGATAGGAAATTTATGGTAATGCATGAGTTTTGTGGATTTTGGGGGGCCAAAATGGAATAAACCTGTTTGGGTTAAAGGGGTCGAAGGGGAATCAAGTTCAAGTTCGACACCCTAAAACAGCGTTTACTTGCTAGGACGGACTTTATGGCTTAAAACGAGGAAAAAAAGGGAGATATTGGATGCCAAACGTCTTTTTACCCTTCATTGGAACGTCAAGATGGTCCCACTTGACCTTTGACTGCGCTGATTTGGACGGGTTTTAAGGTTTTGCTGGTGTTTTTGGGGGATCTATATAGCAAAACTCTTGGTTAATGAAATACAGAAGGATATGCACACGAAAGGGAATTTTTGGAAAGTTGTGTGTGCTCCCAAAAAATGCGGAAGTGTCCAGGAAATAATTATCGGCATCGTGTGCGCTATCCGGTACCAAGATTCCGACATCATATGGACCTTAGAGAGACTTTGTGGAAAGTCCAAGTTATTGCTTCAATACGGTAATATTTTCAGTTTTATTTTCTTGTATTTTTATAGCTTTTATTATCCTGTTTTTTTAGTTTACATAATTATTAATTCTATAATTTCTTCTTACCAATTTATTAATATATCTTAGTGTATCTCGCTTCCCGGGAAAAGCATTGCAGCAAGTAGTAACCCGGGTTGCAACCCTTGGCGCATTATTGTATATTGTGCAAGTTTATGATACTTGTCCTCATATAAAGTGTTGTGCAAAATCATAGGTCTCTGTCCTTTAATTTGTGTGTAAGTCCATAGTAGATGTATTTTTGTATGACCTTACAGGTTGTGTAAGTATAGGGTCATGTCAAGTTCACGGAAGTGATTCAGAATTGAGAGGTCAAGGCCTGACAAGTTGAGAGAAAAGTAAAGGTAAGGTTTGAGTCATGGAGCTCTTGGCTAAAAGTTTCGGAGGGCAAGAAAATAGAAGTCGTGGAGAACCCGTCCTTCGGCAGCAGAATAATTCAGAATATTTTTAGCAAACATCCTGAAAAGCGTTCAAATTCAAAGCCAGCTACTGAAGTTTTTAACAAGGGGCTCTTGGTGCCGTCTTTTGGGGAGAAAAGCATTCTCAAACAAGGTACGTTAGGCGTAAACAAAGTGTTTCAATATTATAGTAGGTGGCGCGCGTAGTATTTAAAACGGGGAAAGTGTTTCTAGAGGGCTTGTGTCTTTTAAATGTCAAAAGTTGTGTAGGCGTGTGTGATTGTGTTGATGATGTTATCTGTTTAAAAGCAGTGCAAATTTGGCTTATATAACCAAGTAGTAGCTTGGTAAGTTTTACATAGCTTTTTTTTTATCAAATGTATACCTTATTCTAAAACATAGTTATCATTCAAATGGGAAAGTTTGAGCCATTTCTTCTGTCTTAGCTTGTAAGGTTAAATGTTGATTGTCCTAGGGTAGCTGTTACAGGTTTCGTTGTTTACAGCAGCTGCACATTCCCTTTTTTCGACTATTCTCGTGAGCTAATTGCGTATAAAGATACTTACCTTATCAGAACCAGTTTAAAGAAAGCAAGATAACATGCAGCTGTCGAAAGAATAAAAATCTCACAGTCTCCTTTCAGGAAATAGTAAAACCAATTAACAGAGGTTTATTAACAGAGCAGCGCTAATTCCCAAAAGGACGTTCTTTCTCTTGAACGAATCTAGAATTAGTTTTAGGATGTAGATGTAGGCTAATTCTTGCTCTGCACGATTTTCGTTAATGCGTAGGCCAATTTGGTTCTCAAAAGTGCCTTGAGGTGAAGCCGGTTTCCGGGGTTTTTGTCAGCTCTATCTGAACATTTATGATCTCGCCAAGATCCGAGCGTCAGACAAGTTGCTTTAGTTACGGGACTTTCGGCCACGCTTTTGCCCAACTCCCCTTTACACCTATAGGAGAAAGCGTACTTCCAAAGTGCAACTAGATGATCTAACGTGGTGGAAAGCTTCCGAAAAGAGAAAAACCTTACCTGGGACAAAAAAGGCGGAGCTTAACAAGAGGTTACTTTTGTGTATCTCGTTTCTTTCTTGTACCCAACAAGGCTTTTTTAAGAGGAAGTAGCGGAAATTCGGAGACAGTTTAGGAGAAGGAACCGAACCTACAAGACCAGAACTCGTCTTGTCTGTTTGCATCGTATCGTGTCCATCTTATTGTTTAGGAAGCTTACTTAAAGCTTATTTCGACTTCGATATTGTACCCGTATTCTTGTTTACAATTGCAGTGTATCTTTTTCTCTCAAGGGGACATTTAGATAACCTAAAACTTCCCTAATCTTGTACTGTACACATCAGAAGCGTCCTCATCTATCAGTGCACGTGACTAAATTTAGAAGTTTTAAAAGTATCTCGTGTTGCTAAGGTAAAGATTCACAAACAGGATTCGTAGCTCTTGTTGACATTAAAAAATGTTACACTTTGGACCCCAAGTTGATATAAATTCTCTTGTTTGATGTTTCAGAGTGGCACACGTTGAGAGAAAATTCTGCCAGTGATTAAAAAGAACTGCCAAGATGAAGACAATATTTCGGGCTCGTTGGGTACTACTCTTTGCTTTAAGCCTATTTGGCGTAAAAGCGTTAGAAAATGGATTAGCGCGCACTCCACCGATGGGATGGTTAGCATGGGAGCGTTTTCGTTGCAATACGGACTGTGTGAACGACCCCGATCATTGTATCAGGTAAAAAAAAAACGAAGAAGCTTCTTTTTTTTATCGTTACACATATTCGAAAATAGAAACTTGTAAAACTTGTATGCTCTTGTTTGCACACTATAAGGAATCGAAGGTTTCCAAGTAAGTTATGAAATAATGAAACTAATTGTTTGGTGTCCTAAAGGAGACAGAACTGGTTCTTTGTATGACTGAGATGGGTTGCAAACTTTCTCCGGGAATGATAACGAAAACAACACACACTGAGTGCTCTGAATTTTAGTTTTACTTTTATTTTTGAGGGGACATCCCGGGGAATCTTTGGGGGAAAGTCTGATTAGCAAATTGGCGGTTAACCCCCTTTAGGAAGAAACTTTCTAAAAAAAAGTTAAAAGGAATAATTCAGAAATTGTGTCCCAAAGTTTTCCGCGTATGGTTTCTTATAAGTGGGGAGGTTTTAGCTTGTCCATTCATGTTTAGCCAAATGTGGTTCATCTCACCTCAATTCTTAAAGCTTAGGCGTCACACTTTCGTAAAAAAAGCAATTTTTCCCTTTTCTTTACACTTTCTTCTCCCGTCATCTGGAACGTACTAATAACTATTTCATAGCTGTCGTAATATGTGCACTTATTTTTTTTTCGTAACAGGACAAAAGGAAAGGGAAAAACAGGACCAGATATGGTGTTTTGGGAAAGGAGAATTTCGGTCAAAACTGAAGCTTGAGTCGAGTTTAGTACGTTTGGGAAAGTGTTAACGGAAAAGGAATCGTCAATTTTGTTCAGATTGATAGTTTTTTCTTTTTTGCTCGCTATTAAGAATCGTACGAGACAAGTTAACGTGGAAACTTTCATTTTCATCTTTTTTCGTTTCCGTTCCAAGTGGCCTTGGCTTACACCATTTACATAATAGATGAGTTTCCGGTACTAACGGGAAACTCTTCCTAATGTTTTTCTTACAGCGAGCGACTGTTTATGACAATGGCAGACTTGATCGTGTCTGAAGGTTACTTGGATGCGGGGTACGGGATGGTATCATTGGATGATTGTTGGCTAGCGAGGGACCGTGATGAGTATGGAAGACTCCAGCCTGATCCTTACCGTTTCCCATCGGGTATCAAAGGCTTGTCAGATTATGTAAGTCATTACATTTAGAAAGTTTATCGGTTCCTATACCATTTCATTTGTTTAAGTTTGTTATTTCTATTATTTTATTTTTGTAGATCCATGCTCGCGGTTTGAAGTTCGGCATTTATGAAGATTATGGCAATTTCACTTGGTAAGAATCCAAATTCCAGTTGGTATTTTTTAGTTAATTTTTTAAGATTTTTTTAGGTGTAAGTATGTTTTTAGCGAGTTTTGCTAGTCAGAAATTATAACTTTGAGGTTTGTGATGTTCTTACAGTATTTTAAAACTACTCAATTTTCCGTACGAAGGGCTTAACGCGCGTAGAGACAAAATGGAACGGTTTTCTTTATTTTATAGAGTTCTTCATTCAAAATGTTTGTTTATAAAAGTGGTAGAACGTAAAGGTGAACAAAATGGATCTGAAAAGGTTCATTTCTCCCCTTTTAACGGAGTTTTTCATTGCTGGGCTTCAACTTCGTGTGCTTTCGAACGTTTTGTATCCCATAAAAGAAAGCTTATAACTGTACAAAGCTTTACTATGTTTTGTTTTTTCACTCTAAAAACAGCGCTGGATATCCTGGTATTTTGGGACATTTGGAAACCGACGCGCAAACTTTCGCTGATTGGGAAGTGGATTACGTCAAATTAGATGGCTGTTACTCGTTTCCTTCAGATATGGACCACGGTAACAAAAATAAAAAAAGATTCATGATTTAGACAGATTATGTACGACAAAGACCTTTTGACTTACGACTTTCTCTACATCAGCACGACTTTTTGATTTAAAATCTTTCGAATTTTGTTGAAAGTCCGGAATGCTCTGTTAGTAGTCCCATAACTACTCTTATAACCTCTTTTTCTTTTCTAGTGTCGTCCACGTGTTTGTCCCCATTTTTTAACATATACGTGTAGTTTTATTTTTTGTCCTCCGTGTTTTCTATTGTGCTGTAATCTGTAACCCTGTCAACCGTTACCAATTCATATTCAGGTTATACTTTGTTCGGCTACTACCTAAACCGGACCAGCCGGCCTATGATGTATTCTTGTTCCTGGCCTGTCTACCAAACCTACAGCAAACTAAAGGTCAGGCCAAACTAGTATCAAAAGGCCCCACTCTTCTGCATGGCATGAAAATTAGTCTTTCTGATTTTTTCTTATTCCATTTTTTAAACTGGAGCTGGACTTACTCAAAAGACTTCTAAGACTGCTAGTTGTAGTCGTACCACACTGCCGAATGTTTCCTTGTTTCAAAGTAGCACTTGGTGGTTATGGGTCTTATTAGGTTATCCTGAATTCGGGTATTTGATGAATCAGACGAATCGGCCCATGGTCTATTCCTGCTCTTGGCCAGCTTATCAAATCGATATGGAGGTAAACTTCTCTGGTTTAGCGGGCAAAAAAAAAAACGCATACCAAAACGCTTTAATTGCTCTGCTTTTATTCCTGAACTGGGTAACTGGGAACTGGGAATATGGTTTAGATACTTTAACCTTTTGGGGGCTTTTTTTATTGAATTATTTTCGATTTTTGATAATGAATTTTAAATGTTTTCTAGCCAAACTATACTTCGATTACTCAAACGTGTAATTTGTGGAGGAATTACGATGATATTGATGATTCCTGGGAGTCAGTCACTCGCATTATTGACTGGTATGGTAATAACCAAGACACTTTGGTGCCCAATCATGGTCCTGGACACTGGAATGACCCCGATATGGTAATTAAAAAGTTTTGCAATATTTTACTCAGATGTACCCCTTATCTCTGCAATTAATGTATTGTTTTAATTAATAGTTGATTATTGGAAATTTTGGCTTGAGTTACGAACAAAGCCGAGCCCAAATGGCAATTTGGGCTGTGTTAGCTGCTCCTTTGCTCATGTCCACGGATTTGAGGACGATAAGACCAGAAATGAAAGCGATTTTGCTCAACAAGGCTGTGATAGCTATCGACCAAGATCTTTTGGGAATCCAAGGAAGACGAGTTTACAAGGTAAAAAAAGGAAAGAAAAATACGTTTTGTTGCTTAGAAAAAGTTGGGATTAAAAAAAAAACGGGATTTTAGGAATCTGGAATTGAAATCTGGATGAAACCAGTTACCCCAATTGTGCAGGGCAAATATTCCTATGCTCTTGTGTTTATGAACCGCCGTACTGATGGAACGCCATCCGAAGTATCTGTAGCGTTGAAAGAATTAGGCTTGGATTCGCCTAATGGTTACCAAGTCACGGTAATTTTTCTATTTATTTACTACTAAGTGTAATTTATCAAGATTAATATTATTTGTATTATTCTGTTTATCATTTATTAGGGTTTTCTTTAAAAAATTGTATGGTTTCTAGGAACTGTTTGATGGGAAAGATATGGGGGTGATTTTACCTGCGCAGCAAATTCGTGTGGACGTAAATCCTACTGGCGTAGTCATGGTCAAATGCACTGCTCTCCCCGCTGGGTTCCAGAAGAATCCACTCAAAAGACCGCCACAGTTCGTCATTGCTGCTCCTCAACTCTCGCCAGTTCCACATCATGTGAACGGCTGGGTACATCCTAATCGAGTGAATGTAAAGAAACGCTCAACTCGCTAAAATAGATGAGGCAAAACATGACTAAAATGTAATGGAGAAAGAATTCTTTGGGGTTTACGAGTTGTTAAAATTATGATTTTAGACTGCGTTTGGGTTGAAAATTCAGTTAATTCCAAATAAGAGGCAAAAAGGAAGAACAATTGGCTGGGGAGTTTCAAGTTTGTCTCCTGGAGAGCGAATTAAAATCATTAAAACCGTATTTGAACGTGTTCTAGTGGACTTTTTATTCCATGGACGTTCGAAAAGAAGAAAGCTGCCTTGCTTTATGTTTGTATCACAACTTTGATGGATAATAAACTTAAACTAAGTTGGACATTACATTTGCTTTACTTGAAACGGAATGTATGTATAAAACTTATACAGGAGATAAACTGCAAGAACAAAAAGGCAACTAAATAAAAAATTTGGAAATGTAAAAACTAGTAAACGTAGTTGATATAAGTGTTAAAAAATCAATTAATACAGCATTCGTAGCGAATTCTGTTTAAAGAAAAATAAGAATAATTGGAAACAAACGTATGTAGTCCCTTTGCAAAAAAACGGATACCTGTATGTTAGACTTTTATTTTCAATGTCTATAGTACAAGATCAAGTATACTCTCATATTTGTACCAATCGCATTCTCCATCAATACTTACGAGCTTTTCACTTTCTTTTTCTCTACAATTTCCGATCCGGATCGGAAGAGCATATTCGAAAAAATCAAAAAAGCCGCCCAGGTAATCCCAGCAATGACAGTCACGTACTCGACCTTGTTTTCAAACGGAGTGCCACAAATTGTATACCACTCTACCCCATCTCGAGGAGGCCTCTGTCCAGGCAAACAGTGGAAGTCAAAGTACTGCTCATCGTAATCAGAAATACAGAGATATTTCCGCTTCTGTAACGTCTACGAACATAGTAAATAAATATAGTCAAATAAAATATTGACACAATTTATTGACAAATAAATTCATAAAAACGAACTTTACCATGCCAAAAGCAGTCTGGACCGGCGAATAAACGTCACAAGATCCCGTTCTCTCATGAATCCCAATAGATACTTCGTTTTCCGGTGTTCCGTACAATACGATGCTCATATAAATGCTATAATGCAAGATTAAGGCGACAGCGATCTCGTTAATACCACCAAAGACACCTACAAAGTGGAAAAAATACAAATAAGAGTAAACATGCCCATTAATAAAAGCAACGCAAACCTATAAGGTTTAATGTTTCTTATAATAGCGAGAAAGGGAACTAAAAAAGGGGAATACAAATCCGAACAGGCTAATAAAATAAGACAAATGACTACTTGGTGAATGGCGTGCTCCAATAGCTGGGTTTCGATCGGCCGACCAGGCAATCAAGAAGAAAGTGACAGCCAAAATAATGACGCAAAGTTCGGTGTGCACGCCCCCAATATCATGGACGGGATGATAAAACGGAATGAATTGAAGTACGCCGCCTGGCATTCCACATAGTGCTGCTAGGATTGAGCAAAGCCACTCTTTCCCAGCACTATTTTGAAATTAAAATAAAATAAATCGAAAAGTTAAAGAAAAGAATAAAAACCACTTCAGACTAAACAAACCTTCCAGCTTGCCACTTGTCGGCAGACTTTCCCATGATGATTCTTCGCCATATGTGGAACCAAAAGGTTAAACTGGCCGCAAAAGTAGCATGGAAATAATACGAGTTCCAAGGCACCCAATAATGGCGGTCATAGATGTTCGGATCAGTGTCGTGCCAGGTCCAATGTGCAAACTTGACACTAACGATATCATATGGCATGTCGATCAATACCACCGATAAGCCCACTGTATATCCGGCCAGATGAGAAAAAAATAAAATAAAAACGAACGTCTTTAATCACGCTAGTGAAAGGAAATTGTCAGGATGATTCTGTCTACACTATACCGGCAAACGGTTCCGCCCATCGAGGCAATTTCATGCGAGAAACGGCCACACTTGCATTATAGATGAAGGTCGGATCTAGCAAAAATAAATGAAATTAATTTACTTATGCCCTGTAAAGGTAAAGAAGACGTCTACAATAAATAAATAGGAAAATATCAATAAAAACTGAACAAAGAACAATATATTTATCTTGTTTACTTACTATTCAAAATAATTTCTAGTGTCAAAGGAGAATGGCCACCACAATCACAGTTCGCGATTTTGATGACTGCTTATAGCAATAATAATGAAAAACATTGTTCATCTTCCCTTGATTAGCCATTCAAGAACACATCGGTATTCCAACTTTTGATTATGATATCACAGACGGATTATGGCGTGGCCTACGATGCTTTTACCATGGTTACTTGGTAGACCTACGCTTTGAGGAGTAAACTCGGTATCACAGAAAATGACACGTCTGTGACGTCAAAAAGCCACGTGACCCAACTGTTTTAAAGTTGCTTGCTTTGATGGCTTAATTACTTTCGCGAACGATAGAAAGAAAAATTGCATTAGATCCTAGTTCTTTTACTCTATTCTTAAATCTTATTTTTAGTGACCATTGCCCTTTAACTGTAAGACTTATGTTACAGATAAGAAACTAAGAGAAAACTTACACAAGAACATGATATGGATGGGCAGTCGTCTTCCCAGTAGAACAATAGTAGTTTGGGAGTGCCAAAAGTTATCGATATCAGGAAGCCAGTAGGCAGCGCATTCCACTACCAATCCATGCAAAATAGTCGTGTACCACAAGTACTTGAATCTTCCCCCTACTCTCCTTGCTGATAAGATATAACAACATAATTATACTTTCATTTTTCTGCTAAAAATTTATATAAGCTTACAATGCAGAAACGTGAGTAATCCAATAGTCAAATAACCCAATTCCGCGATCAGGTAAGTAGGTTGGGCTGCCCATGCATCTCTGGGATCTCTGACTTTAATGAACCAGTCCACCCACTATTCAAAGAAAACAATGAGCTATTCTTCTGCATTAGAATTCCTTATAAAAACAATCCAAAAATTACGTTTTCGAATTCCAAATCTTTGACTTGTACCGCGAACCCAGGCAAGGCCGTCAAATTCCGCACTTCACAGTCCTCCATGACTCACGCAATTATGACTCCACTCTAAAACTGTGAGAAACAAGATGCTACACATTAATCCAACCGCTTGAGTTGCTATCCGCACAATCTGTTTCAGCTGTTAACACATTAGGAGCCTTCTCAGCAACAAAAAAATAAGATTGCTTTTAAGAGCCAGCCATTAGACAGCTTATCAGTTTTTTTTTCTGTGTCTAGCCACGCATAGAAAGTGAACCAGGGCGACTGCTGAGATAATCTTTGGAATCTTAGCAGGCCAGAGGTCAGTAATCCAAACCCAACAGCTCTAAGCACAATTTCCGTCCAAAACGAAGAAGAGAGGCTGTGGATGATTCGAGAGAGTAACCGCGCAAAAACCGGACCGCGCTAACAGACTTTCTCTTATTCTCTCAAAACTTTTTGCGCAACGTTTAGGCAATAATGAAGAAATTTGGACAAGATAGGAAGTAGGGGATGGTGGAGGGGGTGGAAGGGAATGGAAAGCGATGGAGAGGGGCACGAGGAAGAAGGGAAGCTCCCTAAGAAGCCCTAATAACGCAAACTCGCATGCTCCCGAAAAGCAAAAGCATCGAGGAAAGCGAAAGAACCTTTGAAACGACAGGTTAAGCACCAGAAGACAAGACGCAACTCCATCATACGTGATACCACTCGACTAGCTAGAAGACGCTTATACAAAGTTGGTGGCAGAAAAAAAGTTGGAAAACTGCATCGCTCTAGTGCTCAGTGAATTACATTTACTCCAGTTTGTTGTATTCGTGGTCTTTTACTTCCCCGAAACCACTTTTGGATTTCATTGTTGCGGAAGCGGCAAATCGCCTTTAGGGCGCCCCTTGCCTCCCCTTCGCCACGCACAAGAGGTGACTGAGATGTTTCATTGTTGCCGACAGAAACGGATTTGAAGGAAAGACCTCTAAGGATTCAGTTAATCTGACTTCTGAGGCTTGTTTCCGCTATAAAAGCGACAAAGAAAATCAATGATTTAAAGACCTTTAAGTTCCCTGTAAACATAAGTATAGTAACTTTGGAGTACGTAAGAATATTACGATGGTTCTACAAGGTTTCACAACACTCAAACTGGTCGGTTCAGTCTGAAACGGTTCAGCCTTGATCCTTAACTTTTACTACTTTATTTTGTTTTGCTTTAAGTTTGTTTTTCTTTTCACTCCATTTCTGTAGAAATAAAGAAGAATGCTGGGTCGGATTGGAGCCATTTTTGTAGTAACCATTTTGTTGACGGAATTGAACCCGAGCGCCTACGGCAACAAATATAAAACTGTTTCTTCGTCCGGTTTCCGGTGCCATCAGCATATCGAAGGAGTCCAATCAAGCAAAACCCCTGGCGATAATGGGTTTCGTTTGAAAATCTCAGGCAATCCGGATAAATACGTGCCTGGTGAAGTGTATACAGGTAAAATTTGCACAATATTTTTGTATTTTCTCCCCCCTTTATTTTGAACAGCTTTTCTCCTTGGCTACTACTCCATAAAAACGCTCCTATGCACTAAAGATTTAAAGGAATGAAAAGAGCATAATTTAAAAACTCATCAATTTTTGTCAAATGACTTCCGTTTTTTAGAAAATGTACCAAAAAGTTGGAAAAAAAGGGTTTGTGGTATGGACAAATTCTTAAACGCTTGGGATTTAAAAGAGATTAATAGTTGGTTAGAATTGCATTCTACACGTTGACTATGCTGCTCACGTCACAGTTTGATTAGCTAGTTTGGGGGGTGGAGGGTGACAGGGGTGACAAGAAAGTCATCTTGGACGTGTGAGCGATGCGAAATCAGCTTATTTTTGGTGATACGCGATCGCAATTTTGTTATTATGTTTGTGTGAAAAAGGCGCAGCTAATATCTTTTTTCTTTTTGAAACTTCTATGTTTTTTTGGGGGGCGAAATGATAGTGACTATGCAGGGCTGGCGGACGCAGTACACTGTCCAGAAGTTTATAGGTTTCGTATTAAGTGCGGAACCAGGCGATGCGTCTACTGACGCCAGTCCGGACACAGTGGGCACATTCCAATTATTCGGTGACGCATTAACACGATTTAGTGATTTCTGTCCCAATGCTGTCACTCAAACGTCTTCAGTGCCTAAGACAGAAATTCAAGTACTCTGGACAGCCCCAGGCTCGGGCAACGGTTGCATTAAATTCAGGTATTTCCGCATTTTTTCCCTTTAAAATTACACACTTTCAATTCCCTGATGCCTAAATAATAATATTACCATTTTAGTAATATCACTAGCAGTGGCGGTACTATTAGTAATACTAATACTCTTAGAAATATCGATATTGCCATAGATTTAACACATTACTGTCCTCACTTTGCTTTTACCCATATTGCTGCAGTGATACTAGTAAAACCAAAATTAATTATTATTATTTGTGTAGGAAGATTGACAATAATTGCACTGTACTAATTCTAATTAATTCATTGCTACTATTAGATGTGACTGAAATTACGTTAATACCACATATTACTATATTACTTTTGGCATTTTACTAATGTGGATCTCAAGTCGTTCACTTGCTTCTACATTTCTAGTAATAAAAGGAAAAGGAACGAGAAAAAAAAAAGAGAGAGAGAGAAAATCATACGAATGCACACATGGCCCTAACTTACGTAAGGAGAGGGGAAACTTGATGAGCTCTGGTTCATCAGCTCGTCTCGGGACACTAAGACGCCCAAACTATCATAAAGCTAACGCTTGTTTTATACAAGTTGTCTATTTACGGAAGTTACTTCCCCCTTTTTTGGGTCTCTTTCCCACTAGCCAAAAAGAGAAGAACGTCCACATATAAGCTTCTAATCAGATCCAATTACCGCGTTTGCTGGCTGACCGCGTTTCCCATATTGTCAGCCGCTTTTCTCAGAACTGGCTGCGCGGAAACTGCTGTACATTTATAGCCAGCAAGTATCGATATATTAGAACTGCACCTACATATACGAAACCCGTGGGGTTTGCATGGCTGGCTATAATTGCGTTAATGAGTAGTAGTGCATCAGATTGGGTGACTTCCCTTCTTAGTTGTCCCTCAGGGTACAATATAACTGTGAAGTAATACGGCAGATTTTTGTCACCAAAAATCTAAAGCTTTCTATTTCTGTCTGTGTGTGATATGTTGGTATCTTTGTAGAGCAACTGTAGTGGAAGCCAGGGATGTTTGGTATGCCGAAGATGGGGGTTTAACCAAAGAACTTTGTGAAGAACGACGGGAAAACCAAGACGAGCAGCCAGAAATAGTTGAACCTTGCTGCGCTTGCGACGAAGCGAAATATGAGGCATTGAAATACTCCAAAAATTATTAGTAATGGATCATAAAAACTATGTTTTATGCGTTTAGGTGACGTTCGAAGGTCTTTGGTCGCGACACACGCATCCCAAAGATTTCCCCACCAACGAATGGCTGATCCATTTCAGCGATATCATCGGAGCGTCCCACAGCTCAGATTACAGAGTCTGGGAATACGGCGGAATAGCTTCAGATGGATTACGCCAAGTAGCTGAGTGGGGATCTACTCGCCAGATGGAGTCCGAATTGAAATCCGAAGTAAAATTTCGCAGCAAAAAGTTTTCTTGCTACTTTTCTAGCAAAAACAAATAATGAAAAAAACGAAAATTTATTTTCCTAGAGTGAGCATATCCGAACGATTATCAAATCGAGAGGCTTATGGCCTCCTAACGTGAATGGCAAAACCTTCGCCGTCTTCAGGGTCGATAAGAAACATCACTTAATGTCCCTAGTCTCCATGTTCGGTACGTAATTCGTTATTTTTGTAGAAATACTGTCAGGAATATCAAAACACGCCCCTAATGGAGTCCCAGGTCTGTTTGCTAACCAAGTTCTTGCCACACAGAATTTCGGTAATGGATAAGGGGTATGCTACATTTGTAACATAATTTCAGGCTTAAAAAGTCATCTCTTAGGGTCCATCTTTTAGGGGTCACCATGCATGGACCCTAAAATGCAATCCACGGTTCAAATTTTTTAAGTTTGCGACATTTAAAAACTTGTTAACTTTTAAAAGCTTGAAAACAGTTGGAAAAGCAAAATACTAAGAGAGTTTGAGAAAAGCATAAAACATGGGTTTTACGTTCGGTCCAGCTTACTGGCCTAACAGAAATATGGGAAGAAATGCCTTCTACTAGAAGAATTAATTGCAACTACCAGCAAAAAAAATAGAAGAGTTACTTGAGCATATATCGGGAAAAAATCCTGGTAGAATTACTAATAGCATCAGAAATAATGGCAGAGTAACCGAACTAGCCGAACGCATGATTTTGATACTTAGGCAGAAACGTTGAAATGTTGGTAGAAATATCACCTAAATCTCCTTTAAAAAAATACTGAACGACCTTTCTCTCCGGACAGGACCTTCACCCGACTGGGTCGTTGGTGTATCAGCATTAGAATTGTGCTTAAGAAACTGCAGTTGGGTGGATAGTCGCGTCCTTAACTTGTACCCATGGGATGCGGGTACTGATAGCGGTATTACTTACATGGTAAACCTTATATGTTTATGTCTAATTTGAAATGCATTTGTTTTTTTTACTAATAATTGTCTTTATTCTAATAATGTCAAGTCACCTAATGCAGCCACGACTCCACGTGAGAAAATCCGCCGAATCACTACGAGTAACCCTTCTGATCCTCGTTCGCCGTTTTACGATCCCAACGGTACTCCCATGAAACCTTTAGCAAGACTCACTGTAACTCGCCAACGACTCTACGAGAAGAGCTGTACTGACACTGGTTTACTCAGCGAGGATGCTATCGATCATCCCGATACTTCCGAAGATGCCAAACGCCGTAAGAACCCCCCCCCCCCCCCCCCCCCCAAAAAAAAAATCCTTTAAATCTTCTATTTTAATTTTAATCCTAAATCAATTCAATCTTTAAAAGCTGAATGCGCGGTAACGGACTGGGGCCAATTCAGCCCATGTTCGGTGACATGCGGGAAAGGCTTGCGCATGCGTCAACGCTTCTACGTCAATCAAATGAAGGCTGAAATGATGGGCTGCGATCGACAGTTAGTGGAAAAAGAAATGTGTGCTGCTGACCTCGACACTTGCGAGTAAGACCTTAAACAAAATTGCAAAAGTTTTGGGTATCTGAAGTAATACATTTCTTCCAACTAAATCAAAGGGACGACGAAGAGAACGACGCTCTTATGGCCAAAGATGAGTTCTGTCAAGTGACGGAATGGTCGCAATGGTCGTCTTGCTCGGTGACATGTGGGAAGGGCTTCCGCTCTCGAACTCGCCGCTTCTTGCACCGTATGGGTCGCAAAAAATGTCATTTAGAGCTTATGGAGAAAGAAATGTGTGTTGGCATGAAGCCTGAATGTGACGAACCCGAAGAAGCGGTATTTTTTCTTATTTATTTAGTTTCCTTTGGTTTTATCTGAAGAAAGTTTTGGGAAAGTTAAGAAGCTTATAAATAAACTACTTGCGTTTTTTGTTTCTTTAGATCGATCCACGTTGCGCCGTGACGTCATGGAGTGATTGGTCGCCTTGCAGTGTTACTTGCGGCAAAGGGTTCAAAGTTCGAACCCGGTTACCACTGGTTCCTAATGAAAATGGCGGCATCGGATCGTTGCCTTCTTCATGCCAAGTGGAAACGATGCAAAAAGCAACTTGTATGGCCGATATTCCCGATTGCTCCGTCCAAGACATGGCAGAAGCTAAAGGTGACTAACCTTTACCTTCACTAGCACTTCCTAAGAAATAATAGCCACAAAAAGGATCTTTGACTGAGGTTCTTGACTTGCTATTTCTTAGAATCGTAATAAATAAAAAAAGTCTAATTTCTAGCGGCATTCCTACTCTACCTTACGCGAAACTGTATTTGAGATATTAAAGATAGTATTTTTTTTTTTTTTTTTACAAGTTCGGGTTACGTGATTTGGCTAGCGAGAGTGACAGTATTCATGGTTTACCCAGTGCTCGTTACTAGTTTACTTACTCGTTACTAGTTTACCTTAAAAATAAACAGAATAACAATGACAACAAGCGTTCGTAAACCACGTCCTGTCACTTCAACTACGCCGTGACTGAAGCCTTTGCAAATCAATAGCTCTTGCACGATTCTTTCAAAGGAATTAGACCATTACTCCATTCTTATTAGAATGCCCTAAACTATGTAAATAATATTCTCAAGATGTGATCTTGGTGAGTTTTTTCCTTTTTCTTAACGCCCAAAGCGGCTTAACTTTTAATTTTCGAACTCTTAATTCGTAATCTAGATTACGAAATCACCTCCAAATTTGAACACATTCATCATGACGTGTTAAGTGTTTTTTTCCATAATTTTTCTCGCGTTTTTTCCTATAGAGATTTGTATGCAAGAACCAGAAGTAGGTCCGTGTCGCGGTTATTTCCCTCGTTGGCACTTTGACCTGAACAAAGGCATGTGTGTTCAATTTACGTATGGCGGCTGTCGCGGGAACCGCAACAATTTCCAAGAGATGGAAGACTGTAAGGTCACATGCGGATTCCTAATGAGTGAGTCTTTTGGCTTTCAGTTTTTCCTTTTCAAAAGTTACCTATTATTTGTTTGGGCTTTTAAAACTAAACCTTAACAATGCTTTTTAGCTTGGCTCCTTCCACACTTTCCCATAAAACAATTTACTAACAAAACTTAAAATCTTTGTCTTTTTTGTAACTCAACACAAATACCCTTATACCCTACCTACAACCTAATATCCAACAAATCCAAAAAGCGCACCGCAAGCTGGTGCCGGTGGTATCGGCCATTTTGCGCTACACTTTGCCCGAGCCTCGCGACGGTCCGCGTTATGATTCCTGTCCTGGACCTCCTGAGCCACCACTACCTACTTCTTCTACTACCTCTAAGGCTAAAATAAGCAGTACGGGTTTCTTCTTTTTAGCTTTCTTTTTTCCTTATTCTTTATGTTACTTTCATTTCCAGTTAGTTCTAAAAAAAAAAAAAAAACTTCCGGAGCTAATAAGTTAATGGGTAGGCTTTGCTCGCAATCCTAATTTGGCAGCTCTCTTGGGAGTCTGTTTCTAATTTTAGCACTGGCATGGCTAATATAACTACTTAGACGCTTGTATGTTTGTTTCTTTGCCGTTCCTCTCTGTTTGGCACCTTAGACGCTTAACATTTGGTAACGCTGGGAGAGAAAATTGGGAGCAGCATCTCTGAGATTAATGTTTTAAGACATTAAAAGGAGAGCGCGCTAACAGCAAGAAGAATTTAAGAGAGAACTCACTTTCTCGTGTGGGAAGTAACAGATTAAACACTGTAAAACCACCGGCAAGTAATTGAAATGAAAAATTAAAGTAACACTATTTAAGTACTATTTTTATATTAAATGCAAAGAGTATTTTAGACAAAATAGTTTTTTAGGTTAATATTTCTTTAGAAATTCTATTTATGTTATGAAAATTTATAAAAATATACGAACATATATTTCTACTTTATTAGTAAAATAAGCAAACAGTTTGCTCACTAGTACTTGAATATGAATTTTGTATAATATTTATAATTAAATTCTAACAATAATTTGTTATTTTATAAATAATACTTGATTACTATTCAAATTACTAGATATCTAAAGGGACTGGTTAGCACGTTGCAGGTCTAATATTCGTTTAATATTGGCGCCACGAGTTCAAAAGTAAAAAACAAAGTTCGAGAGTTTGCATTTCTTGCTCCAGTAGCTGGAGTGTGACATTGACACAAGCTGTTTTGAAACGTTTTAAGTAGTTAACTTCGTAACTAGATGGAGAGTCAACAAGGGGAGACGGGTGAGGGGGGATAAATAGAAAATGTGACGCCTATACCAAAGGGAAAATCTAAAGAAAATAGTATTAAGAAAGAACTCCACAGACTTGTACAATCGATATGGCTTTAAAAGCGTTATACAACTGTGTTTCTATATTGGCCAAGCTATCGAATGTATTCGCCTTGTTTGCACGGCACAGCCAGCTTGCGTCGTTTCCCTCACATTTTTCTTCTTTCAAAGGTGACAAAGAGAGTTGAAAAAAGAATGACAGGCCAGGACTGTGGCAAAGGAACTTACGCTACAGAAACCATTCATCGTAATCTTCTAGCTAAGTCTGTTTGTAGTCCACACATATCCTCAGTAGAAGATAAGAAAAGAAAAAGTTATTGAGAAGACGCGAAACTGCTGACTAAATGACTAACTGTAAAACTAAAACCACTCGCAACAGCAGAAAGACACAAAAAACTGCCACATTAAGCTAATCATTCTAAAATCCATGCTTATGCACCATAAAAGTTTAAACATGTATAAAGTCAGAACTTACCGCAGGCAAGAGTGAAGACTGTTTTGGCGCGCTAAATGCTATGCATGGCGTCACTTATTACCACGTGGCCTTTTGCATGGAATGAGATGTGGCCCCTCCCTCCGCGTCCCTTTTACGCTTTTCTAAATGTCGTAACTGTAACTCTGAAAGGAGATAGCATCGTGTCAGTCGTTTTTCAAGATAAAAAGATCAAAGTAATTTATGGAAATTGAACCTATGTCCTCCCTTTCTCGCTCTATTCTTCTTCTAGATGGGGACGCAGTTCAGTTGCCTAATGTGCAAAGAGACGTCGAAGTGGATCGCAATAACAACGAACGAGGCCAGGGACGACATCGTGCTCAATCTGGGAATGGACCCGCCGTAGATTGCATGTTTTCCGAATGGAGCGACTGGGGAGCGTGTAGCGTCACTTGCGGCAAAGGCTGGAAGGAGAAATCACGCATGATTAAAGTACGATCTCCTTTTCATGTTCTTCAAATTAAAAACTCAATATCCTCTTAAGACATATCAATTTCTCGTGTATGCTTTGAAGAAATGAAGGAAAACTTTCTTAAATTTTTTTTCTTTAAGTTCAAAAATAAACTGAAAGAATTTTTTCTTCATATGGAATTTTGTTGCAGGTACCTAATCAAAATGGCGGTCGACCTTGTCGCGGGAAACTGACCAAGAAGAAGCGCTGTTCCAAAACTCCTTGTCACCGTGGAAGAAACAACGAACGAGAGAACCATAACGAAGAAGAATAAGCAGCCAACCGAAAAAAAAAAGAAAATTCCAAAAACGTTTGTTGTCGAAAGGGGGCAAACAACAACAAAACAAAGCAAACTCAAGTCTAGAGAGGCACCAGGGCATTTTTGTTTCATGTAATCTCTGTTTGTTTTTTACCCCACTTCATTTAACCTTTATGTTCTTGAAAACTCGTAATATATATATGCCAACGCTTTTTTATGTTCTTTCTTTTCCTTTCCTTCTCTTCTATTAGTCCATGTTATACTTGCCAGTCCACTGGCTCCCTTTCTTTTCTATTTGATCGCAATGGACTGCAGCTGACGTTTATGTCAACTATTCTAAGAGAAATTACAATAAATTGACGCTTTTTTGTGGAAGGGATTTGGAAAGTGTTTACCTTGTCAATGTCAAATTTCTTCAAATCCATCACAGGAATTCCAGAGGAACGTTCAACTTGTTCTCCTTTTCTCCTTCAACTCGAAGTAGTTCTTTTAAATTTATTTCCCCAAGACGCATATGAAAAAATTCCGTTACACCGAGTAAGAATTCACGTTCTTGGGAGTTCTTCTCATTCCTTACGCAAATCTTTCGCTCGCCTCTTTCCATTCTCCCTTGTAGCGCTAAGTTTTTTTATTTTCAGGAAATAGCTTCCTTTCCATTTTTTATTTCCCGTTGGGTATAAATTCAGGGTTTTAAACTAAGACGTTTTATCTTATGTTTTCTTCTTCTTCGTTTCTTTTAACTTTTTGCAAGATGAAGACTGCATGTTCGGAAATCCTTTGATCCCTTATTTTCTTATATAAAACGCCAAAGTTTTAGAGGATCTTGTTTACTTTTTTAGGTGTATAATTAAGCTCTTGAAGAACGAATTAGTTCATGAGCTTCTACAAAGCCAAAGTTTTGACTCCAATCAAGTTACGAAATAATGCAATTTTCTGGGCTTTTAGATGCCCCGAACACACACAAATTCCGGGCGCGGTGAAGAGGTCATGCAGCACATAACACGCCAGGCAGTATAACGAAGAACTGTGGCTCCAAGGAGATATTTCTGGACCCAAACGTTAGACACAATTCTGTCTTATTTCTTCTCTTACGGCTTTTTTTTCTTGCCATTTCTTTTCTTAAACTATTCAGGGAACTCAAGACGTCTTTTACGAGCCTGCCCAATTTGCTCTTCTTGGTTTGCATGACGGGGTTTCATTTCTCTTTGTCGACCTCTGTCTGGCTGAATTTTCGTCCCTTTCATCTTATTCCTTCGATTCGTATTGCAGAAATCGTGCACTAGAAGCTTTTCGCGGCTTTTTTTCGTCTCCCTTAGCAGCAGATCGAGTCTTCTTCTCCAAAAAGTTTGCCGAGAACGTTCCATAATAAGCCACGGCAAGGCTTTGGGTACGATAATTTCTTTTGAAATATCTTCAGAGAATCGAATTCCGCTCATTGCAATTCCATTTTTAGTCTTCCAGTCCGCAGAGTTGTTTCAAAGCCCAAGCTCTTTCAAGCTGTCCCCTCCCAAAAAAATGTTCTACTTGACAGTACACATTTTTTCTTCTTCAAATCCAGCAAAAACATCTCAACCAAACACTTCAGATATATCCACCAACACAAAAACTTGTTGCAGAACTCACAGAATCCCTCAGAGAAACGACAGAAAGGTGAGAAGAAAAAGCATTTTAATGCCCATTCGAAAAGGAAAAAAATTGAAAAGGCCAACTTTTTTTCATCCCTTAACAGGGAAAAAGTGTACCCCCGAATGGGCCATTACGTTTTCTGGGACAAGTCCGGCAGTTTCTTTGTTTTTCTTTCGAAGTTGCTATTATTTTTTTAACCTCTGTTGTGTACTGGCTTTCTTCCTTTTCAACAAGCAAAACTGGATTCGGAATCTATTTAAAAAAAATTCTTCTTTACAAGGCGCGGCTTCGAAAGAAATCTGAATGGCCTGATTCTTTGCGAAGACACCCAAAGGCGGCCAGAAAGGCGCGTCGGAAGGAAGAACTCATGAAACAATACGTAATGGGATTGCAGCAGCAGGAGGCATGGGCTAACAGCTGTACCAGGGAGATCCCAATGGAACCGAGTCCTTCGTATAAGGTGCGCGGTTCAAATAAAGACCACGTGTTGATCACATACAAGGGCGTCCAGCAAACGAAAAATTCAAGGACAACAACGAAGAGCATTTTTACGACTCGTCTTTTCGTACGCAGACATTGTTCGGCGTTCATTCGCCGCAAGCTGAGGGTCTGCTGAGGATGAGAAGAAGTACTGGAGGTGACAGATTGGGCGGATTTCAGGATGGGTCGATGTCGCCGCCAGCTTTTGAGAGATAAGGAAGATCTTAGCTGGGAATTTGGCGGCTGTTGTTGCTGCTGGCGCTGATTCTGGGGGGTGGTAGGCTGAACGGATAGAGCGGTGGTCCCGGCAGCTGCTGCAGAGTTGGCGGAGATTGGCGAAGGTGACGGAGAAGTCTTGGGTGGTAAACAAGGCATCACGTCGGCGGAACTTGATGGGCGAGCGTCACCTTCCGAATGGATATCTGAAAGTAAAGATTTTTTCGGGCGTTAATTTTAGAAGCGAGGAAGTTTGTTTTATGTTATGAACTTTTGGCAGGCTAACAACCCTTAAGGAAAGGATTTGTAAGCCGTAATATGGGCATTAAGAATGATTTCTGATGTTGAAGCATAGGAATTTCACCCTTATGGCCTTCTGATATCACAAAGGTCAATTTTTCGTGTCAATTTAACATAGGAAAACCACCCTTATTGCAGTTTAATGTTACTAAGGTCTATTTTACGACTTAGGAAGCATAGGAAAAATGGCTGTTCTCATCTCGTGATGTCACGAAAGACTATTTTGTCAAGGTACAGCATAAGGAATTAGTCCATACGAACTCTAGTTTCCCGTTAGGATCTTTTTAAAAGGCTAAGCATGGAAAATTCGCCCTTGGACCATCTCGAATTGGCCTTTACAGGTCCATACTTTTAAACTTCAACCCTAATAATACTTTCTAATGCAGTTCAAAAAGATATTTGAGGCGTACAGTTCGAATATTTTAAGTGAGGCTTTAAACTTTAGGAATTGCTTCTTTTAGCATCCTATTTCATTATAAGTTCTAAGAATCTTCAACTTAATGTATAAGTTTTAAAGAATCTATTTTCAATAGGACGTACAGTACGCAACAAAAGTAAACGAAACAAAATATAACCCTGACGTTCCCTTTGAAAGCTACTTTAGAATGCAAGACCAAATAAACCGTTTTTTAACCGGGCAATTTATCCCAGATTGCACTCTTTTCAATCGTTTGCTATTCAAAAACGGACATGATTGAGTTTCTGATTTCAGATTTCTTCTGCTTTTCAATGGCTATTCAAAATCAACGCAAGCACAAGATGCTATTTGATTCTTCTTTTACCCGCGTAAATATCCCTTCGAAAATTTACCTCCCAGAACTTGCAATATAAAAATAGAAATACAATAATTAAATAAAACCTTGTCCTGTATTAAGAACAGCAATTACTTACCTCGATTGTCTCTCCATAAATGGGTAGCAATAAGGCCATAAGTAACCACCATAATAACCAAAGGCAGCACCAGCAATAACACGTCCAATACCACAGTAAAAATTCTAGCCATTAAAGCATCTGGCCAAACTTCCCTGCATTTATGGCGTCCTGTCGAGTGGGAGAAGAACAAAATTATAATTTATCTCCATTTCATTTTTATTTTTTCTTCTTATTGTGTTCCTACAGATAACAAAACAAAACAAATACAACTGTCTCACTTTGACTTTAGTCAATTTCAACGGTCAATATGTCCCAGAAGAAATGAGATCAAGTTTCCATTCACCCCCAAATTGCTTTTTTTAACTTCTAAAGAAAGGCAGATGAACTTTCTCCATGTCATCTTCTATCCCTGTCTGTAATTATTATTCTCCCCCTCCTCTTTCCTTTCCCCCAAAGGCAATCAACATGTACAGTCGCTTCTACGAGAACATGAAATTCAGATAAACATAGAGAAAGCCAGAAGGCGCAACCCTATGCTTATATCCCTTCAGTTTGAGTTTCAAAACACTCAGCCTCCCAACTGAATCTCTTTCATCCCATCCTAAATTACTTCTACGGCCAAACCAAGAAGCTTTCATGCTTGTATCTTGCCTGAAACCTAAAAGATAATGTTAAGTCTCGTTTTATTCCCTTAACAAACGAAAATAAGATTAAGACGTCTTTCCCTAAGCTTAAATAACTGAAAAACTCATTGAAAATTTCCCCAGAGAAACAGATTCCGTATTCAGCCTACTTCAAAAGGACAGCAGCCACCAATAAAACAACGCTGAATTAAAAACAGATTTAAAAAAAATCTAGTTCCTAATAGTATTTACCTTCCATCATATGTGAAGTATTAATTACGCTATTAAAGATAAAAAAAAAATAGGATTCACGTGGCTTTCTGATATCACATATTTTTCCCATGGTACCATAAGAGCTTTGTTTACTGTTTCTAAGCAGGGAAATAAACAAACAGCAACCATGGTAATCAGCGATGTAAACCGTGACCTGACTCGACTATGTGACGTCACAACACCAAGTTTTGCATGCCAATAACTCGTGAACGGCTAATCGCAGACCTTAAAACAAAAGTTAACTTGTTTCAAATAATGTAAACCGTAAGCATCCATACAAATTTCAGCATGATGATTTTGATGGCTATTTGCCCTGTCACATGACTGTATCTGCCAAAGGAAAAGACCAAACCCTCAAGAATCCATAAATACCTTGAGTCGCTAGTCATCTGAAGAAGAAATGATAAAAAACATTTGAGTGGGACATCAGCCAAAAATAACCAACAAAAAGAGGAAACCTGAGCTCTTATTATTTCCCAATAATTTCATAAGACCCCTAACTCAAGTCTCAAATTGAGAGCTCAGCGGGAAAGACCTGACATGTGTTTGTTGATTCTGAGTTGACTCTAGGAAACCCAAAAGCGAGCCCTAGAGTGTCATTCTATACCCCGCCCCCCTCATCCTGCAGGTTTTATTTCCGTCCCTTTTGGATATAGTAAACAAAAACGCCAGTAATTACGTCAAGGGGCGGAGCCTAAAACCGCCATTTGCTGGTATATAAACGTTCTTAATGAATGAACGGGTAAAAGTATTTCTGTTTTTTTGTTTTGTTTTCATTTTCTTGTGTTTTCCTACCTGTTTGTCCCAAGGGTTGTAGTTGCGAGAGAATAGCAATCGGACTCATAGCAATTAATGATGCTGCCCACACGACAACAATGATCCTCCGTGCGTGGCGCAGTGTTTGCCAACTCCGTGACGTCAGGGGATGGCATATGGCGAAGAATCGTTCCACAGACATGGCTACCAAAGTCCATCCCGACACACTAACTGATACAGCTACAAGAATGGGAAAAAATTGCAAAAAAATCTAATTGAAAAATTCCACAAATAAAATACAGGAAACAGAACGTCAGCTCACAAATATTGCAGAAAATAACAAGCAGCATCGAACTCTTATTTCTAATAAAATATGACGAAAAAAGATAGAGAAAATGAACAAAAAAATCAAAGGAAAAATCCACCCATATTGCGAAAGCTTTTAGGCTTATTGTTTCTAAACTTCTGGTTTCGCCATGTTTGAACTTCGTTCGGTAGCAAAATATTTTCGTTTTTTCTAAAAGCCCCTTTTCCCAGTTTCTTTGTGCCCAGAGAAGAAAAAATCAGCTAAGGTTTACTTTATGGGAAACAAGTTTCAAGTAATAATAGTAATAGCATTCTGTAACATGTCTTTTGAATTGCATGAATTGAGGGTTGTCTTCAAGTAAAAACAAATGGTTTTGTATTCTACTAAACTTAAGAAAAAACAGGTTACAGGTAACAAAAAAGAAGAGCAGCTGTTGCCATTATTTCTAGTATTTCTGCCGTTCTAGAAGAGGGCGCGATTTCGGAGCCGTTCTAGGAACTCGGAAAGTTTCTTTCAAGGGTCAAAGTCGCTGTAGCATGTAGACAAGCTTTATCCGGAGCAGCTGGGTTCATAATTTGGTCCCTTCAACCAGAAGATTATAGAAGAATTTCTGCCTAAGGAGCTTGTCACTGCTCCAAATCCTTCTTTTGTCTTACAAAATCACACCTAAATTTCCCACCTAAAGTTAATTAACTAGTTCGTTTTTTTTCGCCTCTTAAACAAAACCTTGGAAATCCGAAACTAGCTCCGCTTTCTGGTTGAGGTACAAATCTATTCCCAAAATACCCTAGAAATTAAAGACAAAAGAAATTTCAGGCCTTAATTGGAATGCTAATGAACCAATGGACGCCGAGTTTTTCTTCGCCAAGGGAGCTTACTTAATGGAAAGAGGAAAAAAGAAAGAAAAGACAAGAAAATGGACAAAGAGAAGAATCAGAGATGGGGTTGTTTCATCAAATGAATCCTCAGCAGTGGAAACCTGAAAATTGGCTTTCTTTTAGACTGGAGACGGCCACGCTTGGCCGGAGTGTCGAAGTAGGAGCTACTTGATGGGGCAAGAAGTCGTTTGGCTTTACACGTCACGTCCCACGTCAGCGAGGCCCTCGACGAGCTAAAGTTTCTTTTTCTTATACATCTTTCTGTTTTCTGATTGCGATTTGTAGCGGATTTCAAATGAACTTATTTGCAACACGATCACCAAACTCAATGTCGGCAAAAATTTCAAACACTAGCTCTCCTTAAAGACATCCTTCGTTTGCTCGAAATTCTCGTCTGCTGCTTGAACGTAACAAGATACTAAATCTAGTCACGTGCCAACGGGCAGAGAATTCCCCATCGCATGGCATTAAAATGCGGAAGAATGTCCCAACAAAGCGGTCCCAGATGCTTTCAGTTTAGCCAATTTGCACAACGCGATTTTATTTTTTCCAAGTTTGTTTTAAAACGCGAAAATTGGTGAAAACTAATTCGGATACAGCCGATTATGCCAGATTGTGGTTCTTCAGACCTAAACGAGTAAAAATACCCCATTTGACTAATTTCAGGTTAAAAACCGCCTCAAGCACGGTTGCCAAGAGCCTGGAGCCACGGGCGGGGCTTCGGGTGATGTCACGTCACCTTTAGTTGCTAGTAACTCGGAAACAGTTCATCTCAGAAGAAAATTTCAGACGGTTCAGATGACAGTAACGCAACAGCTCATTAATCCAAGTCACTAAGCAAGATCTCGTCTGGGGTTACATGGCATAGCTATTTTGTTCACTTGAGCGCTTCAAATAGGCCACCTAATTTTTTTTAGTTATTAACCACCCCAGGCGAAACCAAACAAAAAAGAGACGAGCAATTAAGATGGCTAGCCTTCTGACAAGGGGCAAAAAATAAAGGGAGACAAGCAGGGATAGGTCTGAATTGCGTTTAGTCAAGTGTAGAAGGTTACCGCTACCAATCAACCCAAGTCAAGCTCGGCCTTCCACATCGACGCCAGCTGAGAACTTGACTGGTACAGATAACCCTGAAAAAACAAAAAAGACAAAAAAAATCTTGCAAGTGACAGGGCCTGAGGCGTCATTTCCAATCACGTGCCGATACACTCTTAAGACAGGCAAAGTAATGTGCCTGAGGGAATTTGGGATTGATCTAGGGAGCTGGTGCAGGATGGATGATGCGGGATTCTGCCTATTAATTGGACCCGTCCAAGATCTTTCTGGGTGAGGAGGCGTTTTGCTTGTACCGCTCTAGGGAGCTCAACCTTCTTCTCTTCCTATTATTAGAGTCCAACTTAAGGCCAAAATCACGCCGTCGCGTCACACGGGGTTGTAGCAGTTATTCAGCCGGTTGACGCTAAGCAAACTGGCAGAAGTACAAGTTCCAATTGTTTAAACAGAATAACACACGCTACACATGGAGCGAACACAAAAGGAGGCAGAAACAAAGGTGCCGATACTGCCCTTATGAGCTTCTCATGACAAAGTCATTGTTGCCAGAGCTTCATTTCTGCCGATAAGAAAGCTTATAAGTCGGAGGCTTCCTAATGGGAATCGCGTCCCCACACGTGTGGACTAGTGAGCAAAAGCCCTGTAGGCTGGAGCGGAAGACATATAGTAGCAACAGCAAGAAAACATATTACTGTGTACTGGCAACACATTAGCACCACCGAACCTTCCCGGAGGCCAGAGGCTTTTCGGGGGAAAAAAATATTTTTTAAAAAAGAGAGAAACTCCTGGAAGCGTAAGTTACTGGCGCTGAGGGAAGGCTACGGTTAACAAAGAAATGTGCCTAGTACATGAAAGTAGAAAGCGCTATTTCTGCGTGTCCCGGTACTTGTCGTGAGCGGTTATTTCTTCACTATATCATTAGCAACACGACAAAACAGAGTTCGTGAGCTGTGTGGCAAAGGTTGTCTGGGTTTTGTCAGCTTTCTGACACGAATCCCGAACGCAGCCAAGGCACTTACTGCCGCAGAAATATGACATTTGAGGGCTCGCCTTCCGTGACAGGCATGGCACACAACTTATGGCGAATGTATGTGTCTTTCTCAGCCTCTTTCGTACGTGATGGGAAATGCAGCCTGGGAAAACCTGAGATGGTCCCACAAGCTGTGTATAAGCTTATTGCTTACATTCTTAACAATCCCCATCAATGACTCTTGCCCAAGAATGGTGGGAAGAAAACCTAAACAAGAAATAATCTTCTCAGCGAAATTTACGACCTTCTACGACTTCCCATCTTCCAAGCATCCAGGATTGAAAATTCTGATCTAAGATCCAAAGATAAAGCCTTCTAGAAGAGGTGAAGATATAGATAAACGGCTTCTGAAGCAGTCACTAAAAAAGAAAACTGCCGCAACCCAAGGAGAGTGTTAACACGGAAACCTTACATGCTCCAGGGCTACCCCCAAAATGATCCCCGAGGGTACGGATGTATTTATTTCCAATGCTGCAAACATCCTTGGACAGAGTAGGCCTATAGCCTATATACTGTGCTCTTGGCAGAAATAAAGGAACAAGAAAAAAGCTGCGATTTGCTAAGATTCCAAGGAAAATGTTGATCAAATTTCATCTTTGCACTGCAAAAATTGTCTGCTTTAAAATTATGGATTTTTCAAACAAGACACTTTACTTCACATTTTCCCTTTAAAGAATGCTAAATGTACTTCTAATGTAAACTGGAAATGAGCGGAAGTAGAAGAACTAGAACCGCAAAAAAAAAAATCCTGATCTCGTCGCAGTTCACTTGTGGACTCTTTCATTTCTATTTCCCACCAGAGACTCTATAAGTGCCCTGTACTGGGCCAAGCCAAGCATCTCCAACCTAACCATCTCATCCATCAAGGAAGTCTAGTCCGGAAACGTTAGCGAAAATGAGTTCCGACTCATCTTCCCCCCCCCCCCTCCCTTTAAAAAAAACTTCCTGTTTTGTGGGGTTATCCTCCTACACTATCTTCATACTGTAGCACGAACTTAATTCAGTTGCAAACTACGCAGAAATATTACCGTATTACTGTCTTCCATAACGACCAGAAAAGGAGAGCGGGGTCCGTTTTGCCTTTCCTTATTATTAGAAATAACTCCCGAGCCTCAAATGGCTGAACGATAGAGAGAGTGAGAGACAGAAGGAGAAAGAGAGAGAATGCACAACGATAGACAGTCTGCTTTGTATTGCGATGATGGACTTATTATTGAATCCCAACCGACCAACTATTACTGTTATAGATTCCGCTAATGGCACTGGCAGCAATCTTTAGGGGAACTCTATGACTTTTACTAAGTGTGATGGATACTGCAAGGCAGCTGCTTCAGGATCATCTTCCAAACCCCTTTTTTTCTCTCATCATACATACCATCATATCTACCCATGAAAAGAAGGAAGGGTAAAGGATAGTAGTACTCTTATCCCCGCAAGTCTTTGACTCGAAAAAGTCAACAACAAACAACAAACTCACCAAGCGACCTAATTTGCTGTGGGTATTCACTAACAAAAAAGCCCATACTAAGGATCTATTCAACTACATTGCAAGCTTACAAAATAAAACCCTCCGCCCACTCAGACCTTGCGGAAGAAATACAACAATAGAAAAAGGGAGGTGTGGCTTAGAGGATCCTTTTTTTCGGGAAGACTCTGACCTTTTTAGTATTGACACTGCGGCATCTGCAAGGCAATAAAGTTAGCCGGTTTCACTTCTTTCCAAGGCTATTCTATTAGACCGGGTGCACTCTTATTTCTGCATGTGCTTCGTTATCCCGCTCCTTCTTAACGTTGCTGATTACTGTTGATAACATAGAAAGAAATCTCATTTGCACTCTACTACCGCAATTCGCTATACAAGACCCACATCCATAGACAAGAGAAGTTGTTTGCCGAGGATTTTTTTCTGCTAACAGTATCCGGAGGAAGGAAGGACAGGCTTCGATTCCCTTTTGTGTCTGATAAATTCGTGGGACACGTGCCAATGATCCTATCTCACAATTGTTGTTCACAAGACCCTAAAAGCATTCGCATTGTTGTCCAGAAAAATTCCCCTGCGCCCTAGACAAACCAAAACATACCCTCACTGACATTTATGTTCTGCTTCGGTATATTCTCATGAATGCTCCGTATTCTGCTTCTGTGTATATTTCACTAATATATTTAGAGTATTAACAAAAATAATTCTTTCTTTTTTGTACTAAATTGTCTTATTTTCTTTGATTAGTATAGAATATATACTTTAAAAAGCTATATTTCTTGACTTATTTTTAATATAAAAATACACGAAAATTGAATTAATTAAAGACAATTCTATTTCTCGCGGCTTTGGCTATGTTTCGACTGCCACGCAAAGATACTTAGTTAAAGTCTATAGTTCGAGGAATTTCTTTAGCTACTTTCTTCTTTGACTATGTGTAAAAATGAACTCATGGATTTTGATCTCCCTTACGCAATCGCTAATGACGTCAACTTAATGAAAGTCAGGACACAAGAAACTTGACCCTACTCGCGGATTAGTTGACAATATCCCTTAACAAGTCCGGGCAGTTCCATTATACCCAAAGTCTTTTCAGATAATTAATTTATTGATTCAGTCGTTCGGAAAAAAACTTTTTTTTATCTTCACGAAAAGCAAAAGAAAAGAAAACCCCAGAAACTGACCGAACTTGACAGCTTTTTTCTTTTCCTTTTTAGCAAGAACAGATTTTACTGAACCCCCAAAGAAACCATTAAGCATTACTCATAACTTTTGACCCTTTCGATTGTGTTTATTATCCAGCCATGTGCCACGCTTCCTCAGGCGACAAAATGGTTTCTTTTCGATGAGGAAAGCACGATTTCAAGCAGAAGGTTAAAAGAAAAAAAAATATACAATGTCATATCAATACATCCACCACCACCTAATAACGTTCAAGTGCGTTCAAGCAAGAGCTTGTCTGGCCTAGAACCTCCTTGGAGATGATTCCCTGGCTCTTCGTTGGTGTATATCACAGTACACGCAGAGCAACGCAGTTTTTTATACGCAATTCTTTCAACGTAGCGTTTTTTGGGGGTGGGGAGGGGGGCTAAACTCAGCTTTTCTTTTATGCCCTTGTTTTACTTTTGAGTGACTTGCATCTGAAAAAAATGCGAACAATTGATCCTCTTACGGAAAACGATTTGCAGCATCTCAATTCTTCCCTATTTCTTTAAATATAGAAAATTGTAAGATCGAGGAAGATAAAAGAAATGGATTTCTATGAGAGGCAAGCAAAACCACACGTTCCCTGCAGGTGGCATGTAATTTTTTCTCAAGAGGTGAGAAAAACGTCACGTGAACACACCTCACCTTACTCAAACAAATCCGGACTACAATGTCTTCAATTCAGAGAATGTAAAGAATTGCCAAGAGAACTTCAACGAAAGTGGTCTGACAGTCAATATTATTACAATAAACAATTAAAATAACCCAATTTAGTTCATAATATTTATCAATATAAAACGAATATATAAACCCTAAAATGATATTTCTAATTGGGGTTTCCACTTAAAAAGAAAAAAAAGAAAGATTTTTTTAGAAGCACTCATGGCAACCCAGAAACGTACTCTACGGTTGACTAAGACGAAAATACCCCTAAGGAATCCGGATTCTGTCAACGGACACCGTTCGAAATCGCACAACTTCCTCCATTTAGTGACATATTGTCTCGTGCAATTTAATTAATTTGTATCCAGGGCAACATCCTCTCCCCAATTCCAGAATCCCCTTTTCGAACTCAGCGACTTCTAGACTGGCTGCTAGAATAACAATAATAATAGCAATATCATTAATAATAATAAAATACAATTATTGACAGTAATTCATATTAGTTATTATTTAAAAAAAAAAAAAAAAAAAAACTATGACCTATGTTGTGCAATTGCTCGTCGCGTATAGTAAACCATTCTTGATGTCCAAAGCGTCATTTTCGTCCCCTTTTTCTCTTCTTACCCAAGAAGCCATAACCGTCCAAGAGAGGAGATCGTCAACTGCAGTCGTCCAAATTCCCTCACCACGGCATCTTTGACACCAGATGTAAATTGCCTTGCTTTCCCCCTCTCGGAAAAACGACCCAAAACAGCAAGAAAGCAACACTAAGGTCGATATATCAAATCCCCTCCCCGCAATCCTACTAACACCCAATTAAGAATTTGCATTACAACAAGAAGGCTCCTGACCCAATATCCCTTGATGTTACGTACTTGAAACATTTATAACTTTGAAGCTCAACACGTTTACCACGCAAATTGTGAGCAAAATTTTCCTTCTAAAAAGAACACTAAGGTAGCGTAAATAATAGAAATGTTTAGGAGGTTCTCATGGATTTTAGAGCCTTTTGCATAAAAGGTAAACGGAAAGAAAAAGTCCTGGAATTCCGCAAATTTACATCGAAAAGGACAATTTTATTCGACAAATTCCGAAGCAGAGATATACCCACAACATAGACGAAAATTCAGGATTCGGAGAGAGGACAGTTCACGACTAACATTTTATCCAAAATGCTCTCATGCGATACCTAGCACATACGAAGATAGTAGATCTCATCTAACTAAATCCCTTTTGATTCTGTTATTTCACATTTTATTTTTCTGCCTGTTTTTATAACGAACCTGTTAAGTTATTATAAGCAATATGTAACTGAGTGTAACTTGGATGAAAGCGGAAGACGATAATGTGTCGCGACGCGACACAGTTCGTCTTTAAACAATAAATAAAAAAAGGAAAATAACTGACACGTGTTAGCGCAAGAGAAATTGGCCTGTAGTATCATTATCAATCTCTCCAACTCTCCGGAGAAAGTTCTTAACTTGGGAAAACCGTAAAGAAAATTGTAACCATTGCAATAAAAATAGGAAAAAAAACTTTTGCCACAGCATATGACCCATTTCCTCTTAATGATCTTGTTAGAGTACTCTGGTCTACACTTCTTGCGAACTTTTTTTTATCATTTTTCTTTCTTGAGTCTCAGTTCCATTTCATTCAACTTCTCTCTATGGCTACAACTCTTTAGGTTTAGTCAAACTTTGTAGAGATAGAAACAAAGAGTGAAGGTATAATAGGTTTTCCTAACCTGGGAAGCTGTGTAATCTTTAAAAAAAAATCTTCAGAAAATTTAGCATTTTTTTATGGAAAAGAAAAGAACCGCAGCTTTACCTTGCAAATAGGGAATTAACTTGCAGAGTGTTTCACCGAATATAAAATCTCGTAGCAACGTGCCGACAAGCGTGAAAGGCATACAAAAGACGCCCAGGAGTAAATCACTGATGGCCAGATTGAGCAAATAGAGGTTGGTGATGGTTCGCATGCGAGTGTTTTGTACCAAAGTGAGGATCACTAACGTATTGCCCAAGACTCCGAGCAAGAAAATAACAGTGTAGAGTGGAATTCGTACTTTGCCCGCTTCCCAGACAGATTCCACCGTCATCGAAGCCGGGTTTAATGTAGAGGAAAAGAAAGGGGTGTTCATCACCGAAGGCGACGCACTCTCCAAATATGGATTCGTAGGGGGAATTTCCGGGCTAACAGTGGTGGTAAAGTATGCTGATAAGATGTCTTGCAATTCTAGCGTCAAATTAAATTCGTTCAGCATGTCGCTGCTATTCCTGAACTGCGATAGCACTGATAGCAAATACTCCTCCGTAGCTTCCTCCATGGTTCTCTTCCCAAACTTGAAACACTTGAACTATAATTCCTTCATTTTAGAATTGTCGCCGTGCGTTCTTATATGCTTAAAGCAAGCAATGTAGGTTTGGTTTTTAGATTTTTTTTAAAAGAAACTAACTTATTGCTTTTCCCGCAGAGAAGGGCGAGGGAGAAGTAGTAATGCTGTTACTAGAGAGAGCGAGAAAAGCCAAGTGGTGTAGCAAACGCTCGGATTCAAAAGACTAGGACTTGGGCACGCACGCAGACTCCGGCGAGGAGCGTAGAAGAAGCGAATTGTAGGACTAGTAACTGTTTGGTATTCTTTTTTTCGGGGGAGGGGTGTGAGAGGTTAAGAATTCGAGGAAGAAGCTACAACAAGAAGTTTTTAAGAGGCTGGTGAGGTTGTTTTTATCCCATCTTTTTGTTTGGAAGGAAATAAAAGTTGGCTCGTTGTGTAAAAGGCGATGCACCGTGGAAAGAAGAAATGAAACAGAAGACGCTCCCGGTTATTACATGACTGGACTGACAAGCTGTGCAGCTTTACTCCTTTGGTTAACCTAACTAACCTCATGGAATGCGCGGAATGTTCAAGCCGACCGCCTCTTCGCTTGCTTTTCCAGCTCTGAAGAGCAGTGAACAAGAGTTTAAAAGTAGGACTACCTAAACTCCAGAACTAACAGACTAATTAGAGGGAACACGATATAAAATCTTAATTTAGAAACACACAAGAATGCTCTTGGAAGGCTATACAAATGTTGAGGTTGCCTGACGCAACAAGTCAAGCTTAATAATAACTAATTTCTTAACAAAAGCGTAGGCTTATAATTGGACTTAAGATTAAATATTCAGACAAGAATGCTTTACTAGCAAGATCAAATATACAGTTACGAGAATGTTCAAGGATTATAAAGCTTAAGGATATTATTAAAAAGCTTACGAAATCCGGTCTCCTCGAAAAATATCGAACGTAGTTTTCAAAACCAAAACTAGCCCACGCCATCTTTAGCACGGTCGAATTCGTGCTCTAACGAACGAAAAAGGGGCATCCGCGCTCTACGTTATATAAAGAATTAGTTCAGGATGAAGAATTTGCTTATATAAGCTAACTACCTCACTGATTACGGGGAAATAAAAGCAAATTGCGCAATCACGCACATTTTCGTTTCCCGGACGACATAACAAATTATTTAAACATCCATTGCGAAATACAACTCACGCTATCAGTAGCTAGCGTCTATTACTAAATGACTGAACGGAACACTTGGAGGCGAGTTACTTGTACTGTACGCTTTCCTGCGATTAGGTTTCTGTAAGGCTACACAAGACTAACAGTCGCTCCTTACAGCGAAAGAGCCGCTAGCTGTAGCTCTTTTGAACGAGTTTGAAAAATTATGAAAAGATGGTGCAAAAAGACATAATTTATACAGAAAATAAAACGTAAAATATATTCTCGATCTTGCTAAAAAATTACCGGACATAAAGCTCTTTGGACATTTCGTTAAAATACCAACATCTCCTTTCTTAAACATTTGGTTTTGAAAATCATCAGAGCAAAAAATCAAAATCGAATGCAGGTTTGCTGCCTAACCAAAAATTGGCAACTTTAGGCAATCTGCGGCATTGCTCTAAGACTGTTTCTGGACTGGTTAAGGCCAGGTGCAAGCAGAACAGTTCATGGCAATTGGCTTCCTTTTTTCGCTTTTTTTTACTCAGGTTCAAACGCTGTACGATTTGCCTATGAAAAAACATTAACATCTTCCAACTTTTTAGTGATTCCGAATTTCATACTGGTAAGAATCGTGCCCAATAATTCCAGGTACGCCTAAACATTCCTGCGCTTCTAATACTGATTCTAAAGGGACCAGTTGACCCTAAATAATTTAACTATTAGTTTCAGATTTAATTAAACAAGCAAAAATAAATTCGTAGAATAATAATACCGGACTAGGTTCCATGAGTATAACGTGACTATAACGGAACATTTCATCAGTCCAAGTGGACCAGAGCTTCCCTTCTTTCATATCCGAAACGGCTTGAGAGATCATACTGAATATCTACGGCAAGAAAAAATGAAACAAAATGAGACGAATTTTTACAAATTTTCACCTGTTCTTGGTGGAAATTGTTTTCTTGCGTGTAACACGGCATAAGCATCATATTTCCCGCGGTGGTACTTCGGTCCACGTAAATGAAATGTACGAGTTCAGGAAATGCAGCAAAATCTGTTTTCCCAATCGAGCGGTCCACTGGAAACGAGCAAAGTTGACTGAATTCGCCACTCGGGTTCAGTTGCTGAAACACGCGGTCGCTGATCTGACTCAACAGTTCTTCACGGTCATCCGAGAGGACCACAAATGTATTGAGCTCGCTAAAAAAGTCATCCAGGGCCAACCGCACCCGGTTTAGCACCCGCTGTTCTTTCAATTGACTGTCATTCGCATTTTTCTCCAAGTATCGCGAGACTTCACCCAGATCTTCCTCTAGTTTGGATGGTTTTTCCGCAGAATCTGCAGTAGCTTTTTTGGCGAGTTGCATCAGGCGTCGACACGCTTGTTTTAACGCTTTTCTTATGGGTACTTTCTTTTCCTGGGGTAGCTCTGAACGCTCCATGTCGTTTACCACCGTGATGAGGTCAAACGCGCTAGAAATTAGCGTATGACTGGTTACCTAATAAATAAATAAACTCAAATGTTCACATAATTCATAACTTAATTAATCTTCACTTTCCTGTTCTAATAGTATTAGCATGACTTTTGGTCGAATTGTCTGGATGAGAACCTTCAGAGGCAGCCAAGTTCGCTCCGTGGTGGGTAGGAACAACAATAAATTACCATTTCCCCCTGCAAGTGACGTTTCACAGGTTGGTTTTCAAGTTTTTTAAGATATATTTGATACCTTCAACTGTAGAATGAAGTAACCTTGACGTAAAACTTAATTCCTGGTTAAATGCTTTAATAAACACGATCAGGAACAAGATTCCGGAGGACGAAATCTCTGGCGCTCCAGGTCTAGGAAGATTTTGTCCCAAAAAAACGACAATTAGAACTTTGAAATATTACGAAAGTAATATTTTTACCCAGCGTAGATCGACATTAGACGATGTTCTAGCAAAAAGACGCCTTGTAGGTACGATAGGGAGGTGCCTGTACTGCGATGGAAGTCCGTTAGCGCGTTTTCTAAAGTACTAACGCAGAATCCCGCCAAATCAGAACTCAAAGGGATCTGCTCGATGCCTTGGACTGCTGCAAATAGTTCTTTTTCTCGCAAATCTAGCCAAACATCAATCAGTCTGGTTAAAGTAGCGCTAGTTCGTGGGTTCTGCAATCTAAAAACAATAAACAGAAAATATGTACATATCTTTTACCTTTTCAATCTTTTGAAAAATTATTTTATACAATTGGAAACCAGGACCAGCTACGTGTTGAGCAAAGGTTGCATATACTCTCAAATACTGCTGAAGATCAATGCCGTTGCTAGTGCTTCCATTCCGGCCAATACCGACGAACAACCATCCAGAATCCTATAATCCATTTCCAAAGAACCCAAATAACATACATAAGAAACCTTTCCATGAAATTCTAAGAAAATTCAGGTTTGATTTGGTTTTACTTGTAAAAACTCAACGCGGGTCCCGTCCTCGCATTCCAAGTAGGTATACGGGTTATGAAAATGCAAATCCATCAGCCAATAAGAAGCGACCATAGGATTAAAGTGGTACCACAGCTCCTTGCTTTCATCTCTGTCAACTTCCGCTCCATTATTCTAGAACAAGCATGGAAAAGTGCCTTAAAAAGAAATGTTTTTCCCATCTTCTTTTCAATTTTCTCTTTTACCAGGTCTGGGGAAGGACTTAGTACTAGTTGTACCAATTCCTGTGTATGACAAGCGTGAAGTAACAAATTCTGACTCCCAAAAATGGCACTACCTAAAATCCTCATTTTCGGACCTTTCACACACGCAGAAAAATACAGATATCACTTGGATTTTTCTTCTTTTTTAGAGCTTTTTTTCCTAATGATTATTCTTTGATATTTTCCGCAAGTTTGCTCGCGCCTGCGTAGGCACGACGAGATTAACATTAGCCGAAGCCTTTCATTAGCATTTTTAGCTCGTCAAGGTGTCTGCAAACGTTGATAGAAGGAGCTCATTTCGCCTTTCTTGGCCATTTCCTATCTTGGCTTGTCTGTCTCGACTCAACAACCTCAAACCGAAAGGTAAACGAAAGCAAGAACCAGTTCCACCAGGAAAGGGACAAGGTCAGCCCCCCAAAACCGTTACGGCTTCGACTTGGGACTCTCCTCTTCATTCAAAAGTCCCCTGCTTCAAAATTTTGGTCATGATCCCTGCCTGAGTGAGTCCCATGCGACTCTTCTTTTAAGTACATCTTGCTGTGACTCTCCCAAAATGCTGGCGAAATTTTGGTTTATGAGTCAATACGACCTTGGTTATAGGAAAGAACTGCCATTATCTTATCTATTTGCCTTCACCATGGCAACATTCCTAAGCGGCTACGTAATGGTGCCGAAACCTTTCACAAAAGAGAGGAAAAGCATAAAAGGACACCTTTTTCCTTCTTCTTGGCCTTTTATCAATCTCTGTCCGGGTTTTTTCTCGGATGCTTTAGGTTACCCGCAATGATTCTCAAACGGACCCAGACAAGTAACGCGAAAAGAGGGACAGAGAGAGAGTAGAGAGAGGCCGAGAACAAGCGGATCAGTTTGGGTTCTCGCCGGTCAGCGTGCCAGTCGTGCGGAACCTCGTAAAGCCGTTGGACATTTAAAATAATACCCTAAAACGCTTGATTCTTCATATAAATATTTTAATCTTAAAACGTAATTTTTTCGTAACCAGTGAACCATGACCTCGACTCATACTGTGGGCCTCACCGGCGAAGAAAAGCGCACCAGTAGCAAGTAATTAAAACGCATTCCTTCCTTCCACTATTTTTTGTTGTTGTGAGGTCGTACGTTTTGCCCGCTATACTTTGAAATTCAAGTTGCTGACGTGCATAGTTGAACAAGAGCTCACTTGGTGATAAATTGCTCCAAGTTTCTAATACCGGTGTAGTGCATGAATCACGTACGGTTTAAAACAGTCTTCGTACTTCGTATTTCCCCCAAGGTTGTTTGTCTAATAAAACTTGGAGGGAGTTTGATCTACCCACGTTTTTGACTGTAAAACCTTTCTCAAATTGCTTTTCTATGCAAAATTTTTGGCCTCTTGAACTGCTTAGCAAATGAAAAATCTGCCAAGGATTTCCACTTACCGTTGGACCTTGTTTTGACCCTAAAAAGCAGGGTCAAAAAATTTAAACGCAGGGAGCGAGAGAAAAATAATTACTACATGTCTTTTATGCTTTCCCTGGGTTACCCCCTACTTTGCTGCATCTGTGGGAGTTCGTATTCTAAATAGTTATAAATGTTCGCCCCTTCGCTCTTTCACTCTTGGGAGCATTTCAAGGGGTTCAAACGAGGTCAACGTTTGTGCTATTCTCGAAAGTTCTACGTACTTGAAAATGAGTTAAGTTTCCTGGAAATAGATTTTGAAAGCAATAATGGTTTTTGAGAAACTTTCGAACATATATCTTGCAGATACTTGTAATTACAATAATTGGATCTGGGTGGAGATTTTTGCAGGCTTTGCAGGTTTTACTGCACATTCTTAGCGTTATCAAACCTAAAAGGAAGACGCGTAAAGAGCCATAAAGTTACTTTTTAAGTAATACAAAGCGCGTGGCGTTGGCTCGTAAGAATGCGGTATAGTGTGACGATTAAGACAAAAACCACATGAACGGCTTCTGTGATCCTGAGTTTCACTTTCGTGAAGGGCAGAAGCGTGCTAAATGGCTTGTATCACTAACCAACTCGGCTTTCTGGAGCCATGAGCGCAATTCCATTGTTTCTTAACATGTTGCGGAAATTTTTCATTTAAAAAAAAAGATTTCTCTGGTGAGACTATCTTGCAATTCGATTTGGGGAAATGTAAACCGACATTTTCTTTCTCTTGCTAAATTCCTTGCAATGGTTCGCTGCATAAGCATTTTGCGATCTGTAACTTCCTCTACATATATCGTCACATAAATTAGATACAGGGAAATAAGCGTGTCTGAGTTTCCGGACTCTTTATCCTTTCAAAGAGATAAAATTTTTTGGAAAACCAAGGCTGTCTCTCTGATTTTGGCGAATTTTTATCCTTCTAAATGAATAAACGCAAAAACGCACGAAAAAGTTATTTTTTAAGGAGAATTAAAGAAATGGGAGTTTAACATATGCTCGAAGATTAACAACATAAATGTAAAGTTCGAAATAATTTGGACTTTCGAATTGGCATAATAAAGCCATAAATTACTATTTTGTTATTCAATTTAAAGTAAAAAAAATATAAAAAATAATGTTAGTAAAACCGTATAGGAAGACTAATGCTAAATTAAGTATAATTGAAGTTGGAAATGATTCAAATTTACGCGAATTTAACTAAGTTAAGCTGTTAAAATTGAGTGGTTTTTCTTCAAAATTAGTTCACAATGACTTGAAACATCTAATGGTAATCTAGTGATTGTTTTTATTACCCAGCTCCTCACCTCAATCCTTTTTATAACGAAAGAAACGATGGTAATAGATTTAAGCCTACAAACCGTATTAAAATAAGTAAATAGAAAACATTCAAAGGTAAATAAATTCAACAGGAAGATGTTGAAGCATTAGAAGCTCAGGCAATTGAAATTCTTCCAAAATGAACGTTCTGTAAGTGATCTTGAAGCTTCTAAGTCGAGTTAAGCATCCGAAGTACGTTTGTTTCAATTTGAAAGGATTAGAAACACCCAAATGGATCTTTTTTAAAAGACTCGGAATCATGAAATTCGAAAACAAAAACAAAGAATCCAACACAAAGGCCCAAAACACGAATTCGGAACACCAGTAGCGCGAACCATGAAACTTTTAAAAACGCCAATTAAAAACCTTAGTGTGCCCTTAAGCAATGTCTAAAGTCGTTAACAAATGAGACCCCGATAAACCTTCTTCCTTTTCCTTCATACCAGACAGGTGGTAACCCCCAAAGTTCCTGGCAGCTGCTTTTTTTGCTCCTGGGTCTCAGAAACGAACCCCGGCGATTAAAATTCGAGACGTTTTAGACCCCAAACCCATGGTTTTACAAACGATAACTACCAATTTTGATCGGCAAAATTGTTCCACGAACCTTTTCTTGTTCTACTACGCTCTTTAAAAGGCTCGGCATACGTCTGCAGTAGGACGTAGCAGTCTTTAAAAAACAACCACGAGTTGCTATTCTTAATAGGCCGTATTAGAACTTCCTCTTTGACCTCTTTGTCTCTTCGTCCGATAGTTCAAGCTTGGCTGCGCTTTTTGACTTCCGTCAAGGTTCTTGTACCTAACTTCGATGAGTTTCCAACTGCAACGCTGCTGCCATTGTTGTTACGTTTAGAGGAAGCAGTCGTGCAAGTGTCGAAAAACCAGGTCACGTGACTACCAAACCTTGTTTCCGGATCTCTCTGTCTGTCTGTCTCTCTCTCTCTCTCTCTCTCTCTCTCTCTCTCTCTCTCTCTCTCTCTCTCTCTCTCTCTCTCTCTCTCTCTCTCTCTCTCACACAACCTTCAACACTTAAAAAACATTTTAAATTGCGATTTTTCACTTCCGGACAGATTAAAAATAAAGGAAAAATTAAAGAAAGTAAAGAAAATAAAAAACACAGGAAAAAAATCTAAACTAAAAAAAAAAAAAGAAAGCTTTCCAGCTGTGAACTTAACTAGGTATACCGATCAAGCTCATCAAGGATTCGAAAAAGCTGCACGGGCGCATGAATGGGAAATGGGGTTGTTTAAATCCCACCTAATTTGCATTGAGTGACACTTGAAAAGGGGAAACAAGATGCGTACTCTGACAAAAGGAAGTTCCAACGTTAGCAAAAAAACAAACGATTCACTGATTCTTCAGTCCTCCGGAAGCAAAGTTCGCGTGTTTCAGGTTCTACAACTTTGCCTGCTTTGCACGCTTTTGCAGTACAAACCGAAACAAAACGTAAATCTAAGGGCGTTGCTTCTTTTAGTTTTTTTTTCGCTATGAATGAAAAACCTCCCAAGGTCGCTTTGAAAACCACATTCTTTCGCTTTCATATCTTCAGCATTTGCCTCTCATCTTTGGGAATCAACACGTTGCTTAAAAGAAAACTCTCAAAGTCACAAAACGTCACCTTTTCCCTACAAAAAAAGTGATAAGAAAACAAAATTTTTGCCAAGCTATAAGCTCTCTTCACTAAAGTTAATGACAAGTTAAAATTTGCAGTGCATGACTTGCAGTTGTGAAAGTTGCAACATTTCCAGCTCCGCAACGGCAGCGTTCCATGATTCCGCAGCGTGGTTTTCGGGTTTTTGCTTCGAGAACGGCAGAAACCGCCAGAAATGTGCTTAATTTCTTATCAAAACTCCAAGAATCCCAAAAGGAAAATCCAATTAGTGGTTTTCTTGCATATTTCTAGACTCCCTAAAGTGAAACTGAACTGTCAAAAAAATGTTAAAGGGACGGTCCATTGTAAGACTTCTTTCTTAAAAGAAACCTTTTAAAGATGACGGCCACAAACCCCTTTAAGGTCTCTTTTTATTAATATAGCCTGAGCTTCCTCACCCTCTCAACGTTTATTTAAGGTGTCGAATATTGAATCTCTTTCGAAGAATTTCTCAGTGCTAAGCTATATGGAAGTGGGCTTTTTAAAAGTTTGACGAAATGTTGAAATAGAAGCCAGCTGGCCTTGTTTTTGAAAAGGCTCATGGCTCATTGATGGAGGATTCGGGAGCGATGGATATCCGGTGCCTGAACCATTTTCACCTGTAAAACTGAGCTTATTTGGGCGTGAAAGGTCGCCACGAACCACCAAATTGAGTTTTTACAATGGTTCAGATTTCTTTTTGTCTTGCTCACCCCAGCTCATCCTTCACCTTCAATGATATTGCTTCCTTATAATAAACAAGCGGGAACAGAAGCAGGGAATCTGGAAGGTTCCGGACGATAGTACATGAGTTCAGTTTAAGTCATTCAAGGCGTTAAAACGGCGCAACTATTACAAAGATAATTGCTAGACATGCTATGGCTTTCCTGTGGTAAATTGAAACACGGATCAAGAAACACCCAGGAAATGGTTTTGACGGTTTCACGACAATAACACAACTGCTCTACTTCACATTAACCCCCCTTTGCCAGGGAGAAACTACCCCCGAGGGATCAAAAACACGCCAACCAACCTAAATGAATCCGTATCTAGATTAACTTAAATATACGTTAACACAAGTTAGGGAATGAAATAAGCTCGATTATACATCCGGTTAGGTTTAAAAGAAGTAAAATTATATATAACGTAAATGCATAATTATATTTTGTCAGTGTAAATTATACGTTCATTTGAAAATTCAAAACACTGAAATCAAGCTACCATTATTTAAAATCCAAGTTACTGAAGTGATACATTCTTAGGTAATTTGTATTATTGATAATATGGGATGCTGTGACGCCTGACGTCTGCATTTAGAAATTACCGTAATTAGGGGAAAATATCAACACAAAAAAGTGTTTTAAGAGACAGAAATATTTATTGGCGCCATTAGATTAAGCTGTAAAGAAAACCTTGGTTTAATGGTTTGATTTTTATGTTTAGTAAAAACTTTAATGCGAATTTTTAGACTTGATAGATCATTTAGTTCAGAATTTTAGTTTTAGTTTCTGAAATTGTAACTTAGAATGAACTCGTCTTCTTTGTGTTGAGGTGCTGGTTAAAGGGCACTAGGTAATGCCGTGGAGGTTGTTCAGGTTAATTAGTGCAACGTGAATGAGTTTATGTCTTCCAAAGCCAAAAAAAAAAAAGGATGTTTCCAAGACGAAGTATAGTTGTTGAGAAACGGCGTATAATTGCTGGAGCGTGTCGCTTTTTGTAACGACAACCCATTTCAAGTTGGATGGCGATGAACCCTTCTCCTGTTCCGCTTCCATAACCTCTTGACATCATCCAAAAACAACAACACTAGCTACAGCACAACGCCATTGAATTATGGCCCATATTAAACAAGAAAAAAAAATTCTTTCATTACCACTTCTTCTACTTCTTCTAACATCTTAAATTGCTATACATTCGGGTTATGCATCTCCAAACCTCGGTTCATTAAACTCTGATTTGTAGTCTGCAATCAATTCTCGCTTGTTCGGTACTCCCCCCAGAACTATTTGACCACTCGAATTTAACCATAATACGCAAACCTTGGAATCGTTTAAACCTTTTTTAAAAATAAATAAAAATATTACCAAACAAGTATAGTTTTGTATAGTTTTCGCCTTCACTAAACCCTCATAACGCTTTGGAATGCCACAAAAGAACAAAAAAAACTTGCCGAAATGCAGATCTCCAAGTACCAGGAAGCAGTCAGCACAGGGACATTTTTTTAAAGTTACTAATCCAGGTAGAAATACCCCAAAAGCCAACTCGGCAGATGATCTTTGAAATATCTTTAAAAAAAAAGATATTAAAAACGCATTGTAGGCAAGCGTTAGAATCTTTCCAGCAATGGAACGCATGAAAAAATCGCCAGAGTTAAAAAAAAGTGTTCGATAACCGAGGAAGCTCTACGGGAGACTCACTAGGCATGACTCATCACCTTTAATAAGGCTTCTGATATTATTCAAGGGTATATATCAGATCCATGATCCATGACGTCCAAAATGAGAGACATTGACCATGGATCAAGTTCCGCGAAGCTTAAACTATCGAATAACGTTAAAACTTATCAGACATTATTCCCTGTTCTTCCCATTGACTTCGTAAGGTTTCATTCTAGAAAGCCAATGACGTGTCCGCTCCAATTCGGATTGCTTCACTGTATCGACTGGGTGACTCGGTCTCATCACAAACCACCGACAAAGAAGCCAGTAATACGTAGATATACCATAGCTACACCCCTTTGTCCAGGTGTTTTCTTTCACCCCATCCTTCTTAACCCCCGCCAGTTGGAAAGCGCGAGAAATATCCCTCAGAAAAGAGGGTGGAGAAAGGAGGGTACGGGAAAACCCCCTTCCGCCGTCGCGGTGGTGGTTTTTGTATACAAGTAAAAACAGACAGACCGGCAAGCCCCACTAGGGTTATAAAAAGGCACTGGCTCAGGTGCTTACTCTTCATTCCCTACTCAGTTGTAGTACTAGCAAGTGATACTATTTTAAACCCACCTGCTCTCGCTTTTTCAAAGCTCCTGGATTGTTAATTTCGTTTTGAGAAGTCTTTTTATCTTAAGTTTTTTACTTCAGTTCCATTTTAAGTTAAAACAATGGCGACTTACTACGCTATCCGTCATATCGAGTTGGATAACATTGGCAGTGGCAAAAAAAGGTATTAATTTAACAACTGTCGCGAGTGTTTTAATTTCTTCGCAGTGTTAATTGTTTTGGAGTCACAAGTTTGAAGCTTAAATGGGGGAAAATACATTTTAAAATAATTTGGCTTGTTAGGGTATTGCGTCCCCCTGGCGGCCAATCCAGTGACATTTTCGGGGTAAATGAAGCGGCTTTGGATTTAACCCCTCGACGAATCAAAACCCACGGAACTTCCAACTTGCCGCTCGGAGATGCTTCGTTTGACGATTCTCATTGCAATTCATCGCAGTCTTCGGAATCACCGTCCGGCTCTGGCCCTGGAACTCCTCGCGCAGGTTGGAATTTTTTATTTTTTTTTCCTTTTTAGAACCTTATCTTGAAAGCTTAAACCTTATTTATCTTGAATTCCTATCTCGTGATCCTTGAGATCAATTAGATCAATTTTGGCGATATGACTAAATTAAGCGCCTCTAATCCTTTGCTGACAAGCGCGATAAATATTCTGCATGTGCCAAAATTAGCAAAACAAAAGCATATTTTTTAATTTAAGCGCTTTGATTCTAGAAGCTTCGTACAAGTTTCGCAGTCCCGTTAATACAATTTAAGACTTAGTTATAATTATGTAAGACGGCACTGGATTTCTGGTTTAACTTTGAGTTCAGTGATTGAATTGATTGAACTGCATTTTAAGCTTCCTCTTATTTAATTTAATTATTAATTAACCAAGTAGTTCTTTCAAAAGTAAGCGTGCTAGTATTATCAAAACTTAAATTCTTCGCTGAACTTTTTTGAATTAAAAAAAAGAATAATATTAATCAATAATGGTGCTGGAGCTGGTTTATAATTTGTGCCACAAAAATAATCATTTTGCTTATTAATCGTTAACTAACTCCACAACTCGGTCCTTAGGGACGCCGTTGGGTAACTTCGTGCTTACGGTCCCCAATTCGTCCACGCCCTGTCGTCCTGTCAGCCAACGTCGGGTTCGAGGTATATTAACAAACCCACAATCCCAGAAAGAAATGAGAACCCAAAAACACGTGTGGTTTTTTTTTATACAACTTAATGACGTTCTGCTCGGCTTGGTTTTGGTTGTTTGCCTTTATTTATTCTCGCCCAAGAACGGATACGGAAGCATGGCTTTAACTTTAATATGACTGTGACGGAGGGGAAATCTTGAAGGATATTTATCTCTTTTTCATAAACTTTATTTCATTATGGCGTATACCAAATAAAAGTATTTACTTTACTTTCTGTATTTTTAGGCGGGAATCCAGTGACGGGTGAAGGTTATGACGAAGCAGACAGAAAGGAAGAGAAACCCCAGGAAGAAGTACAGCAACAACAAGCTTCGCGGAGACAACGTGTGCCGCCAGGCGGCTACTCGACGAAATTGTGGTAAATGTGTTTTGGGTGCGGAAAGAAAACAGAACTACCGAGACGTCGAAAAGATCAGTTCTGGAGTTTCTGTTTTTCCGGGGATTTACCAGATTCTTTTTTTTTTAAAAACAAGGAGAACGTCCAATACTAAGATTCTTTCTTACTTAGAAAAAGATGAAAACAGATTAAATTGACGGGATTATTTTAATGTTTCCCAATAATTACGGATGCTGAAATTGTGCTTTTTTTTATTGTTGCGATATGCAAAGAACCGGGTATAAATACATTCATAGCTTGCCTTTACTTTCTTTTAAATGACTCCTTTTATGGTTTTGTTTCTATAATTAATATAGTAGTAAGAGTACAGAAGTGCTTCAACTTTACGAGAAGAATAAATTACGTGCCCCTAGGCAGAGGTAATTGTGATGTGCCAGGTTGTAACTGTGCAAAACGATGTGCAGCGAAGTTTAAAGCCAGTTTCATGAACAGCTACTGCTTCCACTGTTTACAAATTTCACAAATTAAGGGGCCCCTCTCTGCTGGATCGGTACCACAGAAGCGTTTCTGCAGCTCGGAATAACGCTGGGAGGAGGGCAAGATGTCCCTGTAAGACCAATCCATTGGATGATCGTTGAACTGCTCAAGTAGCTTCTTCTTCAGCTTGAAAGTCTGGAACATACATCATTTTATGCACAAATTTACTTCTTAAAGCCAGAAGTTTACCTGCAGCACGTCCTTGGGTGGCGTTGGTGCCAACTCAGGAACCAAAACTTTCTTGCAAATTACAACTGCTCGGAAGGCGAACCATCCTATGTAGCGAGGATGAAGGGAAACCCCATAAATCTTCTAAAAAAAAATTGTAGATCTGCATAAAGCTTAAGAAACTGGTTCTTCAATGAAATAGTACTTCGTTTTCAGGCCAAGGATCTGGTGCCACATCTTTACGTTGGTAATAATAAGCTGCTCCCGAAACATGTCCAGCTGTCTGCACGAGAATTGTTGGCTGTCTGGTACCAGGCTGCATATCAGAGTCAAACATCAAATCAGTTGGAGTCGGATCGTCCAAAGCCTGCAGGTAAATAAGTTTGTATAATATACAAGACATGGGATGCTGAATATAATTCGATGCTTTTACTTGGAGAGTTTGTTTGACGTGGAAAGAAATACATTCGTTTAAAGGCTCTTTGAACTCTGAGACTCCTTGTTCGGTTTTGTATTTCAAAAATGGCAGGAATCCAAGTTCAAAGAAGCGGGGTTGACTCAGAAGCAGAAAAGCCAACGTGTGGTCGTGGTACGGTATATGGTATTGAGCTTGGACAAGAGCATTATAATCTCCAACCTAATAGTAAAAGAATCGATCAACAGAAATTTTTGTAGACATTATTTTATTGTAAAAGATCTAAAAAGCGAAGATTACCTTAAATGGATAGACTTCCAGCCCATATGTAGTTAAATCACACTCCAGTTTCGTTTGCAATTTACGAAAATCCATATTTTCCATCCTAAGTCACTAATTTTAACTGACTAGCTACAAAAATGAGTTATCAAACCTATTTTTACCAGACGAGCCTTCTACCTGCAACGAATCCTTCGACTATGCTCACGATATCTCAAAACTACCCTCAATCATTCGGTTAGAACTATAAAAAGAGCTGAAACAGAAACAAGTTGGAACCTACAACGTGGCGATTGATATCGAAAAACAACAGCGAGCCTTTCGAAAGGTAGACACAAAGGTTAACATCGCCAGAGCAACGAAACTCTTAACTGCCCTAAAAGCAAGGAACAAAGAAAAGCATGTCCAGATCAGGCTTTATAGTTCCACGTAGATCTCATCCTTCACCCAAGAACTGCGACAATTTCGGAAGATAATAACGAAAGCCTCAAGTACATTACGTCATACATAGAGAAGTAAAGATGAAAGAGCTTGCAAGGAACTAAGGACAATTACCGGTCGCGGTATCACAAAACCAGCTGAAAAACTTTGGACAGTAAAACTAGCGCACGAAAAATCCAAATTAAGTATTTGACTCAAGAAAAAGCTTTAAGCTTTGTAATTAATTATAAACTGCTTTCTATTAACGACTACTACAGCTTTAGTGAGGGTGAAATAGACGCGGAATGCCCTGAGGAATACGTAATTATGATTGTGCAAGGGTGTTACTCACGTGTCAAACGATCCAGTGAGTTTAAACGAGCTCGACGAACCAGCTATTACTCCCATTGGGCGCAAATTTCGCGTAGTAAGGGGCCCCTGTCTCCTGGTTTGGTGCTAAAGTAGCGTTTCTGCAGCTCGGAATAACGCTGGACTGGGGACAATATGTCCCTGAACGTCCAATCCTGCCAGCGATCATTGTAACGCTCCAGCAATTCCTTCTTCAGCTCATAATCCTGGAAATTAACATGAATTTAAATCCAAATTTACTTAAACAACAGAAGTTACCTGCAAAAGGTCTTTGGCTGGGATTGGTGTCAACTCAGGAGCTAAAATGTTCTTGCAAACTATAACTGATCGTAAGGCGAACCATCCTACGTAACGAGGATGAAGACAAACCCCAAATATACTCTACAAGATCAAGAAAAGGTGAGCAAAACCGTTGAAATCGCTTTTCTAATGGACTATACTTTATTTTCGGGCCAAGGATCCGGTACCACATCTTTTCGTTGGTAGAAATAGACTGCTCCTGATACATGTCCTGCTGTCTGCATGAGGATCCTTGGTCGGCGAGAACCGGGCTGCATTTCGTAGTCATAAATCACATCTATGGTAGTGGAATCGTCCAAAGCCTGCAAATAATAACTTCTATATATTTTTCCTCTAAATGGTTAGAGGAAATAGATTGTGATAGTTCATGAGGTTTACTTGGACAGCTTTGTTAACATAAAATGAAATAGACAGATCTAAGGCGTCCCTGGGCATTGACTCTTCTTGGAGATTTTTAGATTGCAAATATGGCAGGAATCCAAGTTCAAAGAAGCTGGGTAGACTTAGAACCACAAAGGCTAACGCGTCGCTGTGGTACGGTAATTGGAACTTATGTCCAACGACAGCATTGTACTCTCCAATCTAGTTTAATTATAAAGACATTAATTAGAAATTACAAGTTCAAACTATTTTCTAATTAATATAATAATATTAAGATCAAACAGAAACAATGTTTACTTTAAACCGATGGATTTCTAGCCCATATGGACTAAGCTCGTTGTCCAGTTCTGTATTTAGTTTCGTGAAGGCCATAATATAAAGTTATACAATTAATTTTAACTGACTAGCTGCAGGGAATTAAATATCACCAAATTTATTGACGTGCAGAAATGCCTACCGACAAGAACACGTCGAAAGGCGGGACTTGGTCCCACTCTAAGAATTAAAGCCGTATTCTGGAATAACATACCATCAGGTGCTGCCATTGCGCTAATAGTAGCAATAATGCGGCTCCGCTGTGAAACATTCAAGCTCCGCCTCTAGCATTTACTTTTTCCGCCGTTTGGACTGGCGAACGGAATTAAAATTGCAGCTCTTAATGGTAATAATAAACTGTTGCATTTATAAATGAAAGTGATTCCTATCTTTTAATTTCCTAGACAAGTCTTCCTTAAATAATTATGCGTCCCAAGCAGACAATAAACCACGCCCAAATTTAGCTCGCATTTCCTTCCCTAGTCTACTACTACTACCGACTCCATTCAAGGATTGCAGGTATGATTACTAAACATGAACAATGAGATATATAAAGTGAAAAGCTGATTATGAAGCACAAAAACCGAAAAAATAATTAGAAATGAATCTCGGGTCTCGTGACGTTAAAAACAAGAAATGTGTATTGTAATACATGGGTCAAGGAGGGTTTTTCTGGGTAAGGTTTTGCAGGTTCGCACATTATCAAAGAACAGGACACGATTTTTTTTAGCTACGTTAAATGTTTTCTTTACAGGAAACTTGATTAAAAAAAACAACTTCTTTTTCTTTGTTTATTAGCCTTGGCTTTTCCAGCATTGTGTACATATCTGGCTGCTGGAAGTTGGTAATGCATGTGTCTATGTATGTATAATGCAGAAGGGGGGGGGGGATTATGACAGAATTGTATGTTTTATTATTATTATACAGACGTATAAAACTCAAAGTGTTTGGATGAGTTTAAAAGGAAAGAAAGACCCAAAATATGGCCCATAATTTGATAAATTAACGTTTTTTGCTTATATGAGCGAGCACTTTAGCTTAGCATATAACGGGTTCTTTTTATCTCCTTTAAATTAAAAATAGAAAAAATTATGGCTTTTTTGAGCGGACACCTAGAGACTATACAATTTTCAGAAGGGGGGTTGGGGCGAACAGGGTGATAGAAAAAATGGCAAAAGCCTTCCATGCTATTTGTGGCCATATATGTATATAAACTTTGTTCTTCTTGTTTTTCTTCCGAACATTTTGCTCATAGGTATCCCATTTCTGAGTTATTTCTTTTCTTTTATTACTGCTTGCCCGCGCCCTCCCATTCACCCCTTCACTCCACAGAAGCGGCAGCTGCTCTATAGGGTTCTTTTCATTTTTATTTTATTTTGGAAATAAATAAAAAATTATAACTGCGTAAGCATTTCTGCCACCCAATGCTGCTTTGAAGCTACGTCGTCTTGTTGCTTTTTTAAGTAGTTTTTTTTTTTTTTTTTGCTTTCGGCTGTTCCACATAAAACTTTTGTCTTTCCTCCTGCTTCGGGATATATCACAATGAGGTTTGTTTTTCATAATTAAAAACCATAAATCCTTGGAAGGCTGACGGAGCTCGATTAATTGGCTCGGGCACACAAACTTTTACCATCGAAAAGAAAAGAAGGGCAAATGGCTCCAAGCTGTCGTTTTCTTTTTCCTGTAACAAAACCTCTTGAAATGAGAACATTTTTTTGCACACGCAAAATTCACACAACTTAAAAAGGAAAAAACACTTCCCATCACTTTCTCGTCAGTCTTCAGACCTCTTCTCTCTTGCACAACTCTTGGTTCTCCATTCGTCTCGGTATTTAAAAAAATTCGTCTTGAAATTCGCGAAGATCACCAAGTTATGCCTCTTTAAGCTCTTTTTGCGCTTTCTGAACATCTTTGCGTTCTGTAAGCTGTGGCGCCATCTTTGACTACGTTTTGGGATTAAGTAGTTAAGGCACTTGGGACCACAAACAAGTTAAATAGTCTCCGAGTCCCCCTAGCAGGATTACTATTTGTTTGTTCTCCATCATTCTTCTGTTATTTTTTTACACTTCAGTACCATCGTCGCCTTCGTCTTGAAACGTGCTGTCTTCGCCATCTACCAAGAGTTTCTTGCGCGGTTTAGGAGGCGGTTTAGGCGGGACTTTGACTGGGGAACCCCCAATGGTTCCATTGTTGTTGTTATGGCTACTGCTGGTGTTGTTATTGTTGGTAGTAGACTCGTTCGGGCTGAAGGCGCTCATGGGACGAGGCCTAATAGCCGGTTTCGGAGCTACAGCTGGGGCTGCCTTCCGCCGGGCAGTGTCGCCCATGCGGCTAGAGGCCGTACTAGAGACACTAAGTCTCGATGCCGGTGGCGCGTGAGCCAGATCGGACTGTTTAAACTCGTCTGGTGGTTCGGCGATTATGTCTTGGTGGGAGGGCGTACGCTGGTGACGCTGGAGTGGCGGGAGACTGAGTTCTTCGGCTTGAGCGGCTTCTACAATGTTCGGCGTGGAGAAAGGGAGCGTATGGCTCCGGCTGGTAGCTGGAGACGGCGGGATGTCGATCTCCTCTATAGGAACGTAATACGGAGGCAAGGCGGCCTTATGGAAGGTGGCCATACCGGGCGCCAGGCTCCCGGCGCGTAACGGTGTCGAGGAGGCAGAGATAAAGGAATGATTATGGTGAGGCGATGCCGAAGCGATGGGGGTCAAACTAGCGATACGGTTCAAGGAAAGGGCGGACGTCGACGATCCATCGGCGGTCGTTCGGGGACCGACTGTGTCGTATAACGGTTCGGATGTTACGCCACTAGAGGGTTGCCTGTCTGTAGTAGGAGACGGAGAGGAGATCGGAGTACTGGACCAGGAAGGTACTCTAGGTCGCGGTCGCCTTGGTAAGGTGACGTAACCGGGTCTACCTTGGGACATAATGACATCGCAACTGGTTTCTGCGTACTTCTGTCCATTTGGCGTACTGGTACTTGCCGCTGAAGCAATAGAGGCGCGCTGGTGTTGCTGAGAAGGGATTCGGTAATCGGGAATGACGTAGGACGGGTGGCCTGCTAATTGGGCAGGGTTAAGGTTCAGCGGCAAGCGGGATGCATCGGGTGTAGTAGATGTACCAGAAACTGTACTAGGCGATCCTCCTCGGAAACGGTGAGGGATATCTAGTAGGTCTGGATAGAGATTTGGATCCGCTCCAGCACTGGCGCTGGTATAGAGCTTTACAGATGCTAGGGTTTGCGCAGGGAAACGCGAGGTTGAAGGTAAAGTGTTACAATTAGAACGTTCCAAGTGATCCATGGACTCTACCAACCGGTCGTCGTACTTTTCCGCTGGGATATAGGTGCAGGACTCCCTTAGGGTCATGCCCCGGTCGAGTTCCGTCTGTGGAACCATCTCGTAGCCGTTGCCGTTATTAGATTTGTTGGAGTTGAGGTTCAGTGCGTTAGTATCATTCAGCAACGCTTTATCTTGATCCCCGTAGTCGAGATTTAAAGTCCCGTTGCCGTTCATCTTAACGCTTCCATTATGGTGTTGGGTATCTCGTCTCCTTCGTCGCCGTTGGCGACCGCAGAAACAGCAGACCACGACCACGAGTAAGATCAGCAACAAGGCGAATCCTGCAGCGACACCGATAATGATGGTCGGAGGGACATTACCCTCTTCGTTGAAGATGGTAACGATGACTGGCGCGGCTGGGAAGTACACCGATACATTAGCCACTGCTACGCCACCTGGGTTGCTGGCCGAACAGGTATACACCCCGGCGTCCTGTTCACTAGCACGGCGGATGGTCAAATTACTCCAAATTTCCGCGTTTTCGGAGAGTCTGAGCTTTGCCTCAGGTTGGGCATAACCCGCTCGGATTATGTAAATCTGATCAGCGTAGGAACTCTGAGAGAGATTAGTAATCACTCGGCCGTGGGCTAGCCACTTGACGTCAGGCTGCGGGACGCCGTTGACTTTGCATGACATGGTGAGATCGGACCCCGCGGCTCCTTCAATACTACGCTCCGCCGCCTCGACCATCGGAGGACAGGCGAAGTCGTCATCCAAGAGCTGATCCCACGACCGACCGGCTAACCGCGTGGGTTCGGCGCAGACGGTGGGGTTTGCGTAAAGGTTAGCTTCCATTAGATAATGCTTGAGCGGTTTTAGGCGGCAGTCGCACCGCCAAGGGTTATTCTGCAAGGCGAGGCTCTTGAGTTTTTCTAAAGGCTCGAAAATAACCGCTTTGAGACTAGTCAAACGGTTCCCGCTCAATCGAAGTGTCGCTAAAGCCTTCAGATGCATAAACGCTTTTTGATCCATGAGCTCGAGTCCGCAATTCGCCAATTCCAAAGTATGCAAATGTGGCAACGCCGGGAACTGGTGCGCCTCGAGCTTCTCTAGCGGATTGTTGTTGATAAAGAGAAACCGGAGTTTCTCATTCCCAGTAAAAGTATCCGGATGCAGTCGCGCTAAGCGATTGTTGGAAATGTCTACTTCGATCATGATACTCAAGTCCCGGAACGCGTCCTTGTCCAAGTGACGCAAACTACAGTTCCGCACGTACACTTTCTGCAAGTTGACAAGCCCCACCGAGCGGAACGCGTCGCGCGGTAAGATCTCTAGTGGGTTCCCGCTCAAGTCCAACACCTGGATCTCGGGACTCAGGGTGTTCGGCACGGCCGTAAAGCCGGCCTGGACGCACTCGGCGACGCGTTTCCCGGAACTCCATTTGCATGTACAACTCGAGGGACAAGCGGCAGTCCAATCGCAGCTCACTGAATTACCTAATACTAGCAAGGTCAGCGTGAACGTCCAGGGACCCATCTTCGTAACTTCCCAAAGTTCGCTGTTTTAAAAGTGAACCGTCTTTTTCACATTTCCTGCTGAAAAACAAAATGGAGAGAGATGAAATTTGAGTTCAAACCACTCGAATGTAAAGATTCAAAGGCACTATTTGCTGTACGTAAACCGGTACCCCCAACGGATGGTTAAAGTAAACAATAGCTATGCCCACACTATTGAGGGAGGGTTAAACGGGAAAGAGTACTAAGAGAAGGATAGATTCGGTTTATGGAGAGTTCCTTCGAAATGGGGATGAAAGTAGCTAAAGGGCATACAAATAGTGTAGTATTATAAGTCTATGATAAGAACCCACCCTACGTCTCTAAGGGCGACAATAGTTCCATTACCCGGGACCCATTTCCCTGTGCTCACAAGGAATTTCTAGACCGTTTTGAAGGAGGGGCTTTCTCTGGAGAGTTTTAGAAGCCGCCTCCGTGTGAATGCCGATCCAAAAAGGTTTTGGATTGTTTTTGTGTTTAAAGCAGCTCCTCTATACTGACTTTGGAGCTCATGGGAATCTGTAATCTGAGGCTTGGGAAACTTCCCGCAGGCTCTATTCAAATGCCATGAGTCACGCCTGGCATGGCAATTAAGTGGTCACTTATGCTGTTGGCTGTTCAAAATTTTCGATGTGTTGCTTACGTTGGCTTAGCTCGACACCGGAACGTTGCGACACCAGCTTTCCGAACTTTCCGATGGATTCTAAATATGTACACTTTGAAATCCGAATATTTCGAGGTGTTAAAAGAACGATTTTTCAGTGGACCAGGAATGTTTCACCACTATACACGACACTGCCAACCACTAAAGCACCTACAGCATGATTGCCAAAGCGACAGCAACACAGCCGAGGTCCTCCTGCAACGTAGCCAGAGCTAGGGGGCAGATGGTAAAGCTGCTGGGGTCTCTGACCAGTGGAGGCAGGAGCGAACAGGGAGGGGGGAACTAGTTCTTTTGTTCGTTTGGGTTCTCAGCTAAGAAGCAGAAGGACAAGCCTGGAAGGGGCCTTTCTCGCTCTATGCAGGTAAAAAAAATATACCAGGTATAAAAGTCCCTTTTACGGTAGTTTGGGTAACAATGCACGCCATCTGAGGAAGAAATTTTAAATTTGGCGCCAAATGCCCAGCATGTGTGTGCTGGCGCGACATTCAAATTTAAATACTTTTACGTAAAAAGTTTTCTATGGCGAGTAAGCCAAGACAATTGGAACATAAAGGAGGATTTATTAGTCTCTAACTGTTGTAAAGATTGCTTATCGGGTTGTCTTGATTAACCACGCCTACAAGCATTCATAAAAGAGTTAATAAAAACGTAAAGCCGGAAAAGAAGTTTCGAAGTGATGTTAGGTTAGTTTTTAAACCGTTAAAAATTCCTTTAAGATGTTTAAAGGGGGAAAGAAGGTGAAAAGATTGCAAGAAGAGGTTAAGTGGGATGAAGTGATTTAAAAGCTGTGCAAAGTACTTTTTTTTGTCCCCCGCTCGTAACGGTCAATTGTGTTGCATGTGTGTGTGGTGGGGAGGAACAAGAGTATTATAAAGCTGGCAGTACGTGATGGGCTTAGGATGTCAGGAAGCTAGAGTGTATATGTATGTGTGTGTCGGAATTTGGTTCGCTGTTGTAGTTCTATTGATCCGCCAGGCGGCTAGAGAGCGAGAGGACTCCAAAAAAAGCCTCCGGCGCCCACCCAACAACAAGAAGCCGCGAGTAAAGTTAGCCGCGAAGGGAAGCAGCAGTGAATCCATATTTCGTAACGTCACATCACCCGGAAAACAAAAACTAGAGAACCTCGGCCGAGGAACGTAAGCGCAAGGCTCCCATTAACCTCCCGAAAAACCTTGCCACCGCCCCGTCATCGTAATCAATAACGTCCGGACAGTGAAGAGAGCTGCTTTAATGAGTTTCAAATGAACTTTAGATCATTGTGGCTTTCTGGGGGGTAGTTACCCATGAATACCGGAGAGAGTATTGCGTGTATCTAGGGGGCGGGAGAGCGGAGAGGATGCAATGTCAATGGCGTCACGCTCCTTAATTTCGCCAGCCCGCCATAATTGTGGCCCCGTGTCACGATCGCGGTGGCCATGACGAGAACATACGACTAAACATTGGCACTGTATTTCATTTTCCCTTTTACTAAATGTGCGACTCGCTTTACGTTAATTGGCGTGCATAATTCCGTGGAAATTAGTGACACGAGCTACAGTGAATCGATCCTTGTAAGACACGTAAAACGCTGACAGACTAACCTTTCCTGTCTGGGGTTTAAAAATTGGAAAGCCAATGCACCAAGATTGGAAAAATCATAACCAACCCCGCATACATACGCGGAATACAAGATCCAACCTAGCTTAGAAAAAAACAACAAAAAATTACAAGTTCTCCTTTGAATGTTTGAAAGTGCTGTCTGGAACTTGGCCAGTTTACACTTGATGGCTCCGGAAGCGGTAACCTTATATACTCGTGACTTTAACCAGTAACTACCGAATCTTCTCAAGACCATCATCTCCTTTGCAATTCCATTCCCTTTTTAAGGAAATTGGCGGAAGAAAAAGCCGCTGGACAACTTCTAATGGTTGTAACGGTTAAAACTTCCATTTTAATGGTTATTTGATTGAAAATGCTAAGTAATTGCCGAAAATTGCGTTAGGTTAATTATCCAGAATAAAAACAGGTCTATTAAACTCGGGAGTTTAGTCTTTTTTTTATTTTTAGCAAGATTGTGCAGATAAAGTGCTGTTTTTTTGGTCTTGATGCTGGTAATGGGCAAAGATCTTTTTCTTGAACACCAAATAAAGGGTTCATAAAATAAAAGCAATGGGTTTTATGGCTTTCGTGACTCGTTTAGGTGCGACAGAGAAAAGGATCGCGGAACTGAACGACCAGAAAGGTTTTGCCAATCTGTATTTTTGCTGGCGTAATTTTTCTTCTGAATCTTTAATAACTCTAGCCTTCTGAAATGTATATTCGACACACTTTTGGCATGAAAACTTGTGGTAAATTCTTCTAAGGCAATAAACGGGAGAAAAATAAGGATCCAGTTCTCCTGCAGAATCTCCTTTTTTTCGGAAGCCTTCTTTTGGTGGGAGGGGAAGGAAATTCACAGCAGCAGTGTATATTATGTGTACGTGTGTGTGTGTATTTGTGTGTGAGTGTGTTCTAAACAGCTCAAGCCCGAGAAAACACCAACATGCAACTTATTATAAATTCCATTAAGCGAAGAGCAATATTGGGTTGGCCTTTATATTACGCTGGAGAGCTATTTTCCAACCCTTTGGCCATGATTAACTTGTGGGAAATTCTGCAACACTGCCCTAACTCATCGTTTTTTTCCGCTTCCGTGAACTACGTTTTCGCCCATTTTTCCCTAACCATCTAGGCGGTCTTTTTGGAATTCGGTGGCAATGCGATCGCTGAGCACAAAATTTTCTTGTTCGTGGTTTTATAGTAATAAACTATTCAAGTATAATGTATGGCGTAATTATCTCGTCTGCTCATCACAATTTAGCCACTAGAATGCTATTGTGCTATGTAGTACTTTAGAAGTATTACTGCAATAATTCAGCCGTATTTCTTTTAAACTAGGGGTTTTAGGAATCAGACTGGTTCGAACGTATAATGGAATAAATTTGAAAGAAAATTTTTAATTGTTCTTTCAACCTTAACCCTAAGAAATAACACAAAAGCTTAGGCTATAAGCTTAAGTGATCGGAGAATGTTTGACACTGAAAATCAAAGTTCTTTCTTTCCAATTGTCTCACGTTGTGTATGGTTTTCATCCCGTCTGGGAGACAAAGAGAGAGGGACTGAGAGCTTGGCCGAGCGAAGAGCTCTGAGTATTGTCTGAGCTTCGTATCTTTTCGTCTAATTGTTTTCCTAGTACCGTGATAAATTAGCCTTTTTCTTTTTGCTCCTTTGACAAGACACATTTGATTTATTTTTCTTCCGCTTTTGCTTTTAAACAGAATTTCTATTTTTTAGCCCCAGTCCAATAACTTTTCTTTCCTGTTTAAATAGCAAGTAAATACACAAGATCGTCTTACCGTTTTTCCTCAAATTTTCTACTTCCTTTACCTCCCGCAAAAAAAAGAAATCCTTACACATTACAGTCGCTTTTGCAAATGAGTTTGAGGCCATACAAAATGCACCCCCGAAACATGTTAGAATTAACGTTTGAGGGACTCCCAACATACAAACCCTTCTCAAGATTGCTTTACGCTCCATAAATTTTCTGTATAGACCCTGCTGTTATTATTCTCTTCCTTTTGGGTAGGTCTTATGTTCCTCGTTGAATCAGGCATTTCCATCTTTCTTTTCCCTTTTTGCTTTCTTGCAAGGGTGCATTTAAATTGACGTTGCTATAGTTATTTACAATCTATTGGAGCCCTGCAAAATTTCTTCTGCAAAATTTGGTCATTCTTTGTATCCTTCTAGCGCAACACTGAATTTTTGGGAGATAGATATCACTTTTATATTTCTTTTTTACAAATTAAATTCCTTTTTAAAAGAAAAAATATTATTGATGTAAATAAAGACAAGATGTCGGCTTGGACCGAAAGGAAAAATAACTATAAAACGTCGGAATTTTTTAATCAGGCAAATACGAAGAGATCAACGCAAAATGGAAATATTGATTTGTGTTGGAGCAGAGTTGAATTTATTTACTCTAGGAATAGGTAAATACTGAAATGCGATCCAGTGGAAGATCCGAAAAGCGTTCGTCAAATACTTGAAGGACAGTAATCTAATAGGGTTTGTGTAGTACTCTCTCAAGTCACGTAGGTATAGAATAAGAAACGCTAGGGTTTAGGCAGGAATCGTTAGGTCTTATTGCTTATTGCTGCGCGGGTCCGAGTTTGGGTAATCTTTATGTCACTAAATGACTTAGATTTTGTTTCCGCTCTGTGAGTAGAAAAGCCATGCGTACCCTACATAACAAAAGGCCGACTCCTTTCCTTTCCGGGTACTCCGTTTTGGCCCCGGAGATGAAGCGGGTCGCGGTTCTACATCTTTTTGCACCCTTGTTAGCAGCACCACTGCACAGGGTACCCCAGAGGGAACATCCCTGTATAAAGGGACGTTACAGAGAAAAGGTTTGAAAAGGAGGAGTGCTACAAGTATCTGCCAATAAACATATTTTTCAAACGATACTAATAGAAAAAGCTCGGTTCTAGGAATACATAGAAAAGCTACGGAATCGATATATCCGTACTGATATCGATTTACTTGTGAACATAATTTACTGCATTAAATTATGTTCATAAACATATATTTTGGAGTATCGCAGTAACGAGCCTCAATATCTGAATCCATCTGCGTTAACGAAGAGTAAGTTTATTTATTAAATGTGAAGGTGTGTGTTTGGTGTGTATTTAGTGGTTTATTTGCATAAGACAATGTACGTCTGTCCTGAAAACTTAACTCTCCATTATTGTTCTTTTCTCTCTCTCCCTCTCGGGTTCTTTTACTGGTGTGGTATTTAAGATATTCTTCTGTTCTGTGATGAAATGGATGCGTAACTATTTGCTAGCGAATGTCATTTTCCCGAAAGAATGAAAAAACAACGGAAGCGAAAACGACAGCTTTGAATACGGTACTTGTAAAACAGGGGAAAGAGTTATAGGCAAATTGCTTTCTTTTGTTTGCCTTGTTTTTCACTCTTGGTTGCTGGTAAATATTTCGGCAACGCTAGGGCAAATTACTTTAGATTTAAGTACTTTTTCATCGCTTCCGGTGCGGCTTTTTTCTTTTATGTGTGTTAACATAGTTGGTAAATTCGTCCGGGGGAGTGATGCAAATGAATTGGATTTTAATTATACACGAGAGAAAGCGAACAAAAGCTTTATTTGTATGCTCTGCCCCTTTACCCCAAGTTCATTAGTCTTTAATTTTAACGAGTGGTCCCTGTCACAATTAAATTGGTAGCGTAAATAAGTAATTGAGTTTTTGTGCTTTTCTTTAGATCAATTGCTTAATTACAGTACCTCAGCTGTGTCTCTAAATGATTTTTTTTTCTACAAATTACTAAGCAAAGCTGTTCCTGGTCCGGAAATTTCTTGAATCTGTCCCAAAAATTCTATAATTTCTTCGTCGAAACTGATAGGAATACAGAAATATCTTTTACTTGAGTGTATTTTAAAAATTTGCCTTATGTTACGTAAAATTTCTAGTTTTGATGTAGTAATTTTAAGATTCTTGCAATCAAAAGCAGTTTTTATTAATATTGCTTGAAGTTTCTGCAGATAGTTCGTAGACACTGGAATTGCTGCAAAGATTATTATAGTTGGCAGAAATTCTGCACCATTTTAAGTGTGTTTATCTTAAGTTTCTGCAGGAAATTTCGAGTTAGTATGCAAATAGGCAATTATTAGACGTTTCTGCAGATATTACTAGTCAAATACTCAAACTACTGCAAATATTACACTATATTCAATAGCAATGCACAAGTAGTCCTAGGCTTACCGGTTCGTTTCTCTAATATTGTTAGGAAATCGGCAGAAGTATGTGATAGAAAGGAATTTGAAGTTGAAATTAACCAATTTATGACTTGGAAAGCGTTCTATACATGGATTGGGGTTGGCTATAGCTTCGGGCTGATTCTCCATTTTTTCGATTCCATACTCTACTTTAAAAGTTAAAGCGATTTTAACTTGAAACTTTCTTCGCTTACGTTAGCTACGATATTACCCCGAAAAGCGGTAGCGTGATCTAATCTTGTGTGGAATTTTATTTCCTTATGGGTAGATTCGCTTGATAGGTAGGGATGCATAACGGGGTAGTAACCGGGGCGGTTGGATCTTTAAAGCTACCAGGGACACAAGGAGTTTTAGATTATTAATTTATTTTGTTATTTTATATGAATTTTTTTATTTCTCCTCTCCATCCCACATAACGATTTCGTTTGAAGGGCTTTAGCGGAGCTCTATAGCTCTAGCTAGCAACGAGAAACAGGAATAATTCTATAGCTCTAAAAGCAATAATTTCTGTAAAAGGGTGACGCAGGTGTGAGTTATACACCCCAGAAATAAAAAGAATTATGTTTGCTCCGTTATATGAACCAAGTTGTGATGCAGCAATACGTTTTTAAGGCAGTCTTGCCCCTTTTCCCATCTTTTCAGGGAATAATACAGAAAGAGAAAAAAATAAACATAGCCTTCCTACTATAATCTTTTAAAAAGTGCCACATTAAAAAAGGGTAGGTCTTTAGTGCGAATTTTGTTATGTTTCTTTTGGGGGGGAAATAGGGAGGGAAAAAACTCGATTTTTTCCTTATTTAGAAGAGGGAAAATTTTATTTGTCACTGGAAACCTTCCCAAGAGCTTATTGTTTGTTATTTATATCATTTCTCTTTTTTTCTAATTGTTCATTTTTTATTATTTTTTTTTAGAAAAGTTAGAGTCTTTGCAGGCATTTAGGTACCCTTGTCAGGTACAGGAACAGGAACCTGCTGTGCTAGAACTTGTACTGACTACTGGAATAAAAAAAAGAGGAGACAATAGACATTTTGCAACTGTAGAACCGGAAAATAATGTTTTTCTTTGAGATTGTAAGTTATTTGTGTGTGTTTCTTTCGAACGTGCACTCAAATTCGGGTTGACTTTTAGCAAAGAAGCATTAGCGGTATGAGAAAGCAAAGTTGTAAGCGGATTTGTCTACTTTTTGGTTGTTGTTTTATGTTGCAAGCAAATATAGAGAGCTTTTTGTTCCAAGTCTTATAGGGAATTACCTTCCCGGCTTATTTTCTCTTTCCTAAACCTTTCCTAGGTCTACAATCGTATTGTGTTGTTATATTCCAAGTCGAATAAACAAGAATACTTTTCAAAATGTATCCCAAACTGCGTTTCTTTTACCTATTTTTCTAATTCAGGATTTTTATAGGAGTTAAGAAAATTTTAAAACTTAAAGGTAAGAAAGTACATTGAAACCCGCTTAACATGAAATCGAAGGGTCCGGAATATTTTTTCCTGTTAAAAGGAATTAACAAATAATACACTTGAAAGCATTGTAACTGACTGTAAATAAAAATTAAATGTTTTGACTGCCCACGGACTGTTGGGGCGAGAAAGACAAAACTGTGAACTTAAGTCAGGGATGTTGCTAAGGCTCTACAACCCTTCCCATTGGCAGAGGGAGAGTAGACAGAAGTATTATGTCGTCCAAAAATATCTTATCACAACAAAACTACCTTATCGTTCCTCCGAGACGCGGATTTTCTTCGTGTTAAGTGGTTTTTGTTTCGTGTTAAACGGTTTTCACTGTATTCAGAAGGTTAATACTGATGACGTCATAAGGTTACCTGGGAGATCAGCGGAGAGAATAAAAAATGGAATAAAATCTTAGATTCTGATGGGCTTGGCTTGTTTCCTGGGAAGATGTATTTTTGCAAATTGCGTAGAAGGAAGTTTCTAGATTCACTTCACACACTAATTGTTTTTCGAGAAACGAAACTTTGTTTACGAGGGAAGGAAGTTTGTCTAGCTTGTTAAAGAGGGACAATTTAAGCTTGGATGCAGACTGGGTTAAAATGTATACTGAGCGTGGGACGTTGGCGATTTTGCTTTGGGTTAGGGGGTTTTGCAAGATAAAGTTTACCGAAAGTTTACACACATGCTAAGAGATAGTCAGGAAAGGACGGTTAGATTGAACCCACGACAACAGGCGTTAGAAAGATTGTAAACAGAAAAAGAAAAAGAGGATAGAGAGAGACAGAGAGAGAGACAGAGAGAGAGAGAGAGAGAGAGAGAGAGAGAGAGAGAGAGAGAGAGAGAGAGAGAGAGAGAGATTAAAAAGACTGTTGCGGAACAGGCCTCAGGGCGAACTACTAAACTGTTCGAATCTTATCGCTTATCAATTTCCCAACTAAGTTGAAACTTTTTGAATGTCGCTCCGAGCTCCGGCGACCGGCTGCGTGGTCCCTAACGGAAGATAACTCAAAAACGGATGAATCAGCCAAATTTTTATTTTTTTTATATCTATTTTCCACGAGTTATCAGTAGACGGAAGTTATACGGGAAGTTTTAAGAAACGTCGTTTAGAATTTTAAGGGGACTTTGATAAACCTTGTCGAACTTTCAAATTTAAACTTATCTATAACAGTAATGGCAGTCCAGGGATAGTTTCGCTTTATAGATGGCGTAGCGGACTGTTTATATAATCCAGCGAAACTCTAGGAAAATTTCTAAGAGGGAGCACACACAGCATGCTGATGTTTTTGGAGTGGAAGAAGGAAAGGGACCGTTCGACTTGGTCAAATATTTGTCCTTAATCGGCTAAACGTCCATTTCGCATATTTGCTTAACGGGGTAGCGGGGTGTGGGGAGGGAGACAATGGGGGGATTGAGTGCTAGCCCTGGACCCTTTTAGCTTTTAACTTGACAAGACACGCGACGAGAGTTCGGGATTGGATTACAAGGCTCACTGGGATTCCCTTGGGAAGCTACAATTTTCGGGGGGTTAAGTTAAAACTTTACACGCGATAAGAGAATTTCATCATTTGGAAATACGTTTTAGAAATTGTCGAGTTAATTTTCACCTACAATCGATTCCGGGACTGTTTTTCTTGGTTTGTTTTTCGTTTACGCAAAGGGGAAGCTAAATTGGCCATAATTCTGCAGAGATCTGAAGATAATTTCTGCAGAAAATTGACCAGAAATAGTGTAGAAATGCCTTAAACGGAAGAAAAGTTAAATAATCTTCAACATAATTAATTAGAATTAAATGTATTTTTTTAGCGATTCCTGCATATTCTGTCATTTCTGCATGAGTGTCAGGGGAAATATCGCAGACATAACTTTAAACGTAAAACTGCCAACAAATTATCTTAAACGAAGAATACCTAGAATCTTACGTCATAGTCTGCCAAAATTAGATAATACTTCTGCAGAATTTTTTTCAAGAAAGACTGCGACAGTAACCTGAAATACCAAACCTTAATTTAAGTAACTTAACATAATAATTCTTCAGAAATTTAAGTCATATTTCTGCAATATTGATATTAATACTGCAGATATGTTGACAGTAATACCGTAGAAATAATCTTTAAAAAGTTTCGAAATATTTGTAGCTGCCTTAAAAGTTTTGTGTGGTGAGGTCAGAGCTGGAATTACTTCGTCTTTTGACAGAATATCCTCCAGCTGGCAGAATAATTTATTAGGATTTTTCTTTCTATTTGGAAGGCAGAGGGCAGTAATGGCCAGTAATTAAAGTTACAAGCTTAATATTGAAGTATGTTCTTGGAATCCGAATTGAAATCCCGTTGCTTTTAATTGTTAAAGTTCGCAGAAAGGATGAGAGGAAACGTCCTTTTTATCACTCGACCGAGCCTAATTATTTCATTTCGAAACTTTGATATCACTTCCATTTTTAGAAGTTAGTTGAGTGAAATAGAAAGGGGAAAAAGTAGGCAAAATTACTATATTTTTTCTTTATTTAGACTTGAAGCGGCGAAACTTTCCATTGCTAATCAAAAGCGCACTTCTTTTCCGTTTGGCAAAAATAGTGAGACCAAATTGCTGTCCAAAAGAAACGCCGGAAACGGGAAATCCTAAAAAAGTATACAAGACAGAAATTGGCCAAACTTGTCCAACCGAAACATTTCTTCTTTTATGTTTTTTTGTTCGTCATAAAGTGATTCCAAAGAAAATAACAACAACTAAAGGAGAATGTTTCCTTTTTTACTTGTCAGACTGAAGAATTTCAAATTTGTCATGCCCGCCGTTTCATTAGCCAGAAAAAATTACCCATCCTGCTTTTCTTTAAAGAAATACCAGAAATAAACTTTTCTAAACTTATAAATAGGAAAGTTGATTGGAAAACAAGCTTCTAAATTCTTTTAATATTAAAATGCTTGCATACAGACAAAGCAACTAAATGAGTATTTGGGGTCATCTTTATGATTTCTGATGCAGTAATATTTCTTGGCAGAAAAAATCTGGCAGAAATTAGCATTTTTTTTACGCGAAAAGTCATGAAGAAGATTGTAGGAATCCTACTCAGGGCAAGACGAAGAGGGTTATTTTTCGGTTGTGGTACGATTTTCTTTGGGAAAGGACGTTTCTCTCGACAAGTAAAGAGGGCGCAGTTTATGGCATGATAAGTGTGATGAAGAATGGGCCCGCACAGTGTCCAGCAGCCATGGCATTGCGACTTTATGGGAATTGCTGTGAAAAGGAATCGCAATTGCTTCGCTTTCTGTCTCCGTCGCGCTTGAAGGAAGGAAGGAAAAGAGAGATTCCTTTACGTCCTTGTACGTTTCCTTAGTTCCCAGTGAAAGAAATAGAGAGAAAAAAAGAGCAGTGGAGAGGAGCAGTTATTTTTTTGTTCCCTACAACGGTTTTCTTTTGCTATCTTCCTTATTTTCGCTTGATTGGTCCTCCAGGAATGTTTAAACGTCTTCACTGAAGGAACTTTCTTTTTATTAAAGTTGTAAGATTTTTTTTGAACAATTCTGCACTGATTGGTCCTCTAGGAATTTTTTCTTAAAGAAAAGTTCACTGGCTTTCTTATTTACTGCCCGAGAGCAGTTACGTGGGCGTGGTTAGTGATCATTTTCAAGTTGTTGTTTTTTAGGATTTCCATGAAAGAAAACGGTACTTCTACGCTATACTGGGCTGTTATTTTCGCATAATTTTCCAGCCTTCTAGTAAAGTTGCCGGAGAGAAATTCAGAAAGGGGCGGAGCTTACTGGATCGAATGGAAGGACGCCCAGAAGTCTTACATTAAGAGTTCTTAGGCCAAGTTTCGGGCGTGAATAGAAAAGCTTGAATTAATAAGATACGGAACGTTTGACTTCTTTATATAAAAAAAGGAATCAAAGGCCAATAATGGGAATGATGGGAGGAGCTTGGATTTTTTTTTTTAAATGGACATGAGGGCAATTTCAGAGAGGAAAATCAGTGTTTCGGAAACAATTCTGAGGTATTTGGGAACCTTTGGCTATGCTATCAATGCCAGACTAATCTGCTTTTTGGAAGCCCCTCCGTTTGTATAGGTCTTTGAGCTATTTTTGATTTTGTTTCATAGTCTTCCTGTCTCTTCTTGCTCCGTTTTGTTTTTGTTAGACAAGTATTACTTTCGGTCCAGTATTTTGAGGCAACCTGATTCCCTGCAATGCAGAGTTTGGGGTCTGGTATTTTACTACAGCCTGCCATAGTGTATCGTAGTGTGCCTGATGCTGTTCCGTTCTAGTCTAAGGCCATAAACCTTTTCTTTTCGAATTTCTGTTGCGGCCAAAAAGTCTTGAAGCACAAGACTATTGCTATTGGGCAATGGAATTTTATCTTATTTTTTCTACTATGTATTTTTTGGTTATTTTTACCCCTTAACCTAAAAAGGAGCAATATCGATTATTGGAAAGAAATTGCAGAAAGGTTATTTTGACTTTCTTGGGAACCCAAAACAAATGCATCTTACCACCGCACATTTGGAATTCGCTTTTAAATTGCGAACACCTCAATTTTTAAACCGTATTTTTTTAAGTGTGGGGCCAATATTGGTTAACATGACTTTTTCCGAGACCGTTTAAGAATGACAGGCACAAGTTTGTTAGGAAAGGAAATGAAATGTTCAATTTGTGTGAGACAAATTACAGCGTTCTGTTCTAGCACGGTCATTATTCCAGGTTGATAGCGGGGTCGTTTTCTTCTCTGGACGTGGCGGTCATTATATTCTCGTCTCTTATGACTTTACCTTTTTTATTTTGTTGTCCTTAACCTAACTGCAAAGGCCCAGAATGAAGTTTAGGTCTGATCTCTGCAGTGTTCTAGAGGACCACAAACAGAACATTTCAAGTTCAAGTTGATGTTACTTTGATTTTTTTTTGTCATTTAGCGCCTCCAACGATCACTTAACATTTGAAAAACTTTTCGCGGTTTGCTAACACGTTAAACGAAAAGCGCTCGAAGTGCGCCGTTCGTGTGTTAAGGCTATGAAGATTTAAAGGAAGTTTCCGTTCTCCCGTAACCAGAAACTAAAAAGTCCAATTGTCTGACAGTTTTTTTCTGATCAACAATTTTCTAATATATCCGTGTAAATCTGGACCACTACTAGGATCTTTACAAATTATTCATAATAGATAGTGTGTGCTCGATTTGGAACCGTGAAGTGCAAAACCAATAACGACGGAAAACCCAGTTTAATATTCAATGCCATTCGGACTGTCACAAAAGCAAACGTGGCCATGACACCCCTGACAAGTAGAACAATCCAATCCATTTCAACGCCTACTATTTTTCTTGGTATATTAGTGCAACGTGAGTATAAAAACCTATTTGCTCGTTTGTAAGTATTGCTGCCTGTAAAAATGTAAATAAATACGTGCTTTAAGTAACGGCAAAACAAGGACAAATGAAAGGCCCATAATTCGAAGAATTGAAGACTTTTTGTGTCAAGCCAAAAGCGCAGATTTCGAACAGTCGTACACAATGTTTTCTTTCGTTTATCATAGCATATTTCTGTTGCTTCCAGAATTCAGTTCCTCTTGTTAAGGGTCGTAAAATAATTAATTACTTCGCATTATGTAAGCAAGTTGATCCTACTGCGTAAAGCACTGTCAGCCAAGCCAAAGCGGGCAGAGGCTTGGGAATGGATGCATGCTGGCCCTACGTATTTTTTTCCCTCTTGTAAATTTCGCGTTTCTCCTTTTCCTGGTTTGCTGCTATGGCTTTACTTGGGGAGTGTATATCTGGGGACACGGAACGTATTAGCAAAAGCCCAGAGAAGAAAAGGCAGAGAGAGATACAAACAAACATGCACAGAGCTCCACTTCCTTGCTGTTGGTGGAAAACGTAAAGGAGGGGAAGGGGGGACTTTTAAGAGGAACTGTGCACAGACAAGACGTGTCGTTTTCCATGCAAATAGATGCAAGTGCCACTTTCATGGCCTAATAATGACTCTTTCCAGCTCCGCCCACCGTCCTAATGAAGGAATCTGCTCGGCTTTGTCTCTGGCAGCTTCCTTCCTTTGGAAAGATCTCACCAGAAAGAGTAGCAAAGGAAAAAAAGAACAAGAGAGAATTTGTCAAGCTGGGAATTACAAACCACACGCAGGGTTTTTAATTAGTTACCATCCAGAAGTTTTTGTCTTGGAGAAGGTGTTCGAGAGTCGGGCGAAAGAAAGTTGTTGACTTGCTCGACAAGCGAACCAGAGGAACCTGAACTGTTGTGTCAACTTGTTCGGGTAATGAGCAATTAATGCCGATAAAAAACGAGGCTCACGCACGCGACCAAGGTAATGGTAAGTAAGCTAACTCTCTAGGGAAGCCTTATGCACTTCAATATTTACGTATTTCCTTTCTTTTTTTAGGGGACCAAAAAAAGACTGCTTTACGTCTCCCCTTCCTGGCTGCCCCAAGGAAGATCATGCAAACCCAGAAACCCATATCCTTTCGCTTTTGGACCCATAAAGTAGCGGATAAAAGGGACAACTTTTTCTTTCATTGCGATCACGCTCTGGCTATGGTATAGCATGTGCTAAGGTCATTTGGTTGTATGCGTTATTGTTTACCAGTATCGTTAGAACTGTTCTGGCGACGCGTTTTTTAATCTCTTTCCAATTGTTTCTTTACAGGATTTGTCCCGGAAAAGAAGTTGCAAAAAAAAGACTTTATGGATCATAAGGCTCCAGTTGTGAAATACACCTGGTGTATATTTGAATCGAAGCTCTATTTGGTGGCTACAAGTCTTTGTTTCTCAACACAAAGGAGTACGAGTACACTTGAGTTCCGAAACGCACCTCGAGAGCCCCTCACGCATTCAGATCATTGTCCAGTCGTCGTTCGTAACGCTAATTCCCGGAAGAAAAGTCTGGGTACCGCGCCATCGATTAGTTTAGCAAAAGCCCTAAAGGGAAGGGGGGGGGTCTATCTGCTCCAGAGAAGCTTGTCTGAGACCCCGGAAACCCAGCAGTCGAAGATCTTTAAACGTATAAATGAGTCAAACATACGGAACAAGTCAATATTGGCAAAAGCGAACAAGCTGGGAAGTTCACAGTTGTGGGCCCTTTTTGTAACCTTTTGTAACCTCTTATGGGTCAAGATGTGCGGGGGAAAAAGAACCGCAAGAGTGCAATTTTCCCAGGCTTTCATCGTATTCCGTATCTTGTTTGAAAATAATAATAATAGTAAGGAACCAGACAAAAAATAAGGAGCACTACAATGAATTCAGAAGGTATAGACCGTCGCGTCGCACAGGAGAAGAGGAATATAAATATTTAGCTTTGATGTGAGACACTCTTGTCGACCACCAGGCGTAAAAATCGAGAAGATATCCATTTCCCTTTTCGGCGCTTATGTGCAGGAGGCGTGTCTAGGATCTTTTGCGCCTATAAAAGGAATAGGATTTTTTGTGTGTATGTGTCTGTGGTGTCGTTGCTGGGAGAAACGTTAGCTCGGGTCAATATTTCGACCAGGAGTAAAAGGGAATAAGAGCAGGGGTTCTCACTGTTTTCTGCATTAGTTATTTTTTTCTAAAGGAAGGCATAAGTTAGATAGTGTACATGTTCGTGGCAAAGGCTTCCGTTTCGTAGACAACTGACGAACGTAAGCTTCTAATGTGAGGAAATGGCTCAGAAAAGCACAACATTTAGCGATATAGATTTGAGATCGGTTACGGACGTACTGACGTAGAATTGCAGTTTTAGGGCCAGCTTTGTGTTTTTCTCCTCCCATTTTTAGTTTCAGTTAAATCTTTTCTAGCGTTAATTAGCTCTGGATCATATAAATCGTCTTTCAGCTTATTTTCATGGGGCTCAGCAAAGGGGCTATAGATAAAGGGTGTGAGGTTAAATCTAGAAGGTAACGATCGATGCGAGCCTTTATTAGACCACATTAGACTTATCAGAGTTATAGAGGAACAGTTTAGGTTAGACAGGGTGGGCAGTTCTCATGTCGAGAGAGGTGTTTTCTTTGAAAGGAAAAGGGATTTTTGGGAGGAAATTGTTAAGCATTGTCTTAAGGATAATATGGTATAAGGCAAGATCGTTTCAGCAAAATGGTTTGATTAATCAAAGTTGGAACGTTGTGATGGCAAGTTTCGTTCTGTGCGCTCCGCGCAGCGGTTAGTCGCGTTCTTCGGCGTTTCTGATAGATTAGCTCGATATTATGCTAACGATTTTCCCTTTAGTTAGTCACAGTTGAAGAGCGAATAAGCGAATGCTTGGATTTTGCGTTTCTCGTATCCTTATGGAACTTTGGGGCGTTTTAAGTTCTTTCGTTCCTATGTAGGAGTACTTTTTTTTATTTTTCGCCCAAAGAAAGTTTTGAAATATATATGCAAGAGAGAATTACATTACCTTTCTGTTGGGTTGTGTGTGTCTGTGTGCTTTTTTATAACCCGAGGTGTCGGTCGCTATTGTTGTCTTGCGTCGTTATAGCCAAGTTTTCTGCAATGAGAGAAAAGGAAATGGGATCCAAATTAGGGCACAGAGAGACAAAAATGGATCGTAAAAAGACAAGCAGCAACAGCAAAGTATCTTCGCAAAGGGTTGCCAAGGGTGGGATACAAAATACAAAACAAGTACGCAAAGTGGGAGGAAAAAAACAAGGACCGGAGCGAACCCTATTTTTGCCAATGAGGTGCAACTTGTTTTCCTTTTTTTGTATGTGTGTGATGCCAACGTACAGAATTCCACGCCCCTTGACCTTTTACGAGTCGTTTGTGAGGCGTCGTGTAAGAAAAAGTTATTTTTATGACTGTCAAAAGTGCTCCCGCGTCCCCCTTCTTTTTAATGTAGAGGTTGCCCCCACATGTGGAGTGATTAGAACCATCTTTTTAATTTCCTTTGCTCTCAAACTCTCGTTTTCTTAAAGAACTAAGATTTAGGCACCATTTTTGTGCCTTTCAGGCGCCGTTTTCATCTGTTTCTGGCGCCATTTTCAGCCATTTTTAGAACAAGTTTGGAATAGCTAGAGTTTCGATGGCCGTAAAGTTTCTGGAGGGTTTCAGGGTAGAATCGAATAATTTAGTTGGAAATTTTGAGTTTTCATCTGTAAAAGACATGAGATGGCATAAAGCCCTTTGCTCGATGACCTGAGTTTCTGCTCAGTTTGGAACTCAAACTTCCCGGAAGGCATACACGCACACACTCATTGGATACCCACAAAAGACGTTGACGTGACTTATACTAGGAAGTCCCCTTCTATGGTTATAGTTTTGGATGTGTGGACTTTGAAAAGTTTTCCCGTACCGGAACTTTGGGTTCCAACATAGTTTGAAATTTCAACAGCTTTTAGACAACAGGGAGATTTACAGCCCAAGGCACCCAATTGTACTAGAGCTCTGCGTTGACGGCCGAGAGCCAGAGAGAGAGTGAACCTCGAGGCAAAAGCAAAGCCACCAAGCTTTTTGCAATTACTAGCCCTAGTTTGGTAATTGCTGCCAAGAGCGACGCTAGAGCAAAGTGAATCTGTCGAGTTTTGTACCTGTGTCTGATCCTTGTGCTGCATTGCGGTACTGATGAAATGTCTTCTAAGTTCCGCCAGTTGCAAAGCGTGGTAAACGCTTCAAGAGGGTTTATTGCTTCACTGATTCTCTTTCTCCCCCGTTAAACTTGAGGGACGGTTTGGGCGTAAAGCAGGAGAGAGAATCACGCAAGTGGCTAAGTTTTGGGTCCTTCTTTAAAGCTTATCCAGAAAAACAATCTGTCTATTTCACTTACAAGCCTTTTGCTAGTTTCTGTGCGTGTAAAGAGTGGGCTTGGTTGCCGGTAATTAAATTGTACTCGAGACCGGTTGGCACATTGCCGTCCGGTTGGCACATTCAAGACTTTTTCCTATACCTTCTTGACGCTTTGGCTGTAATGAAGAATTGGAAAGCTCATTTTTGGGTCTTGTCAGAAGCGGTAGGGAAATCCCATTGTGTTTGTTACAGGAAATCGAATTAGGTGTATATCGGTTCAGAGTTTGACCAAAACTTGGTATGGATTCACTATCAATACACTAGTTTTGAATTAGATTTATATTATTTACAATCTCATTATTTTATGTTAAAATAGTAATATTTGGAATTGAAGAAGGAAAAAGTACGCAGCATCCCATCTCGATCCAAATTACCCCACTCTTTAAAACTAGGTTAAACGAAAGGGAAGATGAACTAGAGGTCGTCCTTCGACAGATGTGCAAACGATAAATCTCCTAGCAGAGGGATCCAGGTTTATTGCCCTTTAATTAAGGGCACCGTGTTGTGTCTCTAAGCTGTGTGTGATGTGTGTGCCTGGTCTTCGGTTGTCGCAGGTGCTGCTCCGTTAGGTGGCGTGCTGATGGCTCTTGAATTACGCAGCGCTGTCACCGTCAGCACTTTTCATTTTCAAAGCAGGACGAAAACTTTCCCCATCTCTTCGTTTTCTACCACTTGGGAAAAAAGATAAAACTATCGGAACTCTTGCTTTCTAGAATTTTAGAGACTAATGAAGCAAACTTGAAGGTTTGGGACACTTTGGAAACACAACTTTTCCTTAACCTTTCGTTCCGCCTTTATATTTTGTTATTCCTGTCTCTCGTTTCCCGAAAGTGAGCAAGAGAAGAAGAGCACAGTCGGACCATCTTTCCTCGAAAGTTTTCCTAAGTGGCTATCACATCCCTGGGACTTTTTAACAGTTATAACGCTGAGGTGGAAGGGTGTACAGTTTCCTATCTCGCTAGGAGGAATACAAGTGGGAGGCGAAGAGGCCTTCAAATTTCTGCGTCTTTCCGTAAACTCTGAATAAATGTCGTTCAAGTAGAGATGGCGAGGTACCTATAATCAGACAAGAGACCGGTGGGGGAGTCAGACTTTTCCGTTCCTGCGCTTATATGTGTTTGTGTGTATGTTCACAATTACTAATTTCCTGAAAGGAATCTTGATATTCTAGCTGTGATGGTTTCCGAGCATCTTCACGTATGCGTAGGTGGCATGTTGGCTGGACATTTCCATCAGTTGACAACCAGAACATGCCATATACATTAGTATGGGACCGCGCTTCGCATTTCCGCTTGGCGTGGCTGCGAAACTTAAGGGGGCTCTTTTATAATGCACAAGGTGTGATAGACAACCCCAAAAACGTTCTTTAGATAGGAGGATTCCTCGGAATGTGCTGGTTCTAACGACATAGAGCACATTCTCGTACGGTACATATTCGCTGAGAAAAATAGCAAAACATGAAAAACGACCAAGGGGGGAAATAAAGACCAGGAGGGCGGGGAAAGGGTGGCGTTTCACTGCTAGGGGGATCTTAATACAGGATATCTTGAGAACCGTACTTCGCAGAAAGGAGTGTAGGGTATCAAAATTAACGATACTTTAGCTTGATTTTGGGGACCTACATAGGTGGAAGTGGCAGCTTGAAAATTTTGAGAATTAAAATAGACGAGGGAAAAAAGGGGAATGGTTTCATGATTCGAAGGGTCCACTGTTTGGGCCTATAAATGCAGGTTTATGTGTTACGCTAAGCTGGCCCGCGGAATAATTCTGTTCCCGGTCGTAAAAGGCAGAAGCGCGTAAAAGAGTGGCCCAGCATTATTATTCGACGCTCCAGGCATAATCAGGTTGATGGCTGCGGAAGTTTCAGGAGAAAGGGGAGCTTTTGGCTGCTGCTACAGCAAAGCATACTAAAGACTGTGGAAATGCAAGTTGATGACGACCTCCAACTCGCAACACCGCTGCAAGAGTCAATCGTTCATCGGGTCTTAACGGCTCTATTTATTTCATTCAGGAGAGATAAAGGGACGAGGAATAGGGAGGGCGGTGCCTTGCTGCGAATGGCGAAAGTAGGTGTAGTTGTAGTATTGAAGCTCTATATACGTTGCAACTCGTCGAAGGAAGACTCGCACGAGGTCTTTAAGGTGGGGTCCCTACATTGTCTTGCTTCGGGGCTTTTGTACTGTTTGTAGTACCTTAAATTCATAAACAAGAGTTCGGGGCTCTGCCCCCCGGGGTCATATTTGCTACATCGAGCTCCGGTAATCATCTATTGTGTTCGCACCTTCAAGGGATGGGAGAGTTTGGAGTTCAAAGGGGGATCAAGCAACAAAAGGGGTTTGGTTCCAGAGCTTTGTTCCATCACCGTCACATATTTACGGGCTTATTCTCCTGTAGCCAAAAAAATCTCCCAAGACAGAAGCAGTTATCGACATTTTATTTAAATTATTTCTGGCTCCGGGAAGTTGTAACTGCCAGGAAATACACTCACACCCCGTAGCGTGAGATACACTGTAACAGTATTCCATTCAGAAAAGCCAGTCAATAACGTTTCTGGCCAGCTGGTGCTGTCCGGAACCCGGAATAGCAGCTTTTGTGCCCTTCACATTGGATGGCTGATAATGTCCTGGATCAGCAAGTGAATGCAGAGATTAAGCTCCGGCTTGTTACCCTTCGTTTCAAAAGGAATTCGTACATAGCTAGTATTTCTGCAATTTTCTAGTATTTTTCTAGGTTTCCAAAGTTCCACATTTTTGAAGCAGATAATTTTTCCTCCGCATTTTCTGAAAATTTCCAAGTCCTGCAGTCTTTGCAAAAGCTAAAAATCTGAAGCTTTTTCAGATTAAGACTACCAACGATTTCAAAGTGAAAGTGCTGTAAAGAAAACTGCGTCGAAATATCTTCATTAGCTCACATGACAAACGTAAATTAAATTTTAAGAGATTACGACCAAACACTGGGGGTCTTTAAGCGAGGATGACTCTATAGCGCCAATAGCGACGGTTGGGAGGCGGGGCTTGGGAGTTTTTCATTTGTAACTGCTTGACTATTAAGCAGATTGGGTCGAGTGATACATCATTGTATTCACTTTGCTAAGGACTATAGAATGCGCCCTGTTTAATTCAGTTTTAGTATGGTTATTTCCTAGTTGTAGGGGAAGCGAGAAAGAGCTACTGAAGCAGAGACAAGGGACACTTCTTGTTGCTTCCTTTGAAAGATAATGCAATCTCGGGGTTGAGCTCACCCACCCAACCTAGTCCATCCACCCATCCTGTTTCTGGCCATTTAGCGATGAAAAATGGACCTTACATGACAAACTAGCCCATTGTGTTGGCTCTGCGGAGCCGCAAGGTACACACAACGACAGGGCTCTGCTTCCCATGCTAGCAGCTTTTGTGGCGAGTACGAAGAGATTTGTTGCCCAGACTTGAGCGCCATTTGTCAACGCCCCACCCCTGCATTTCTTCCCGGACATGAAAAGCAAGTTATCATAAGTTTGTGTGTGGGAGGGGTTCTTTACCACTGGATTGCGCAATTGAACAAAGCTCTTCGGGTCGGCCGGTACACGGACAACATTTCTTTTTTATTTTCATTTTTGTTGTACCCTTAGCTTTTGGGTGCTTTGTTGGGACCACAGTGCTTTTTTTGTTTTTGAATTATTTCAGGTCTTTTGGACCCCGTTACCTTCACAAGGAGTTCCAGCGGTCCTACGACATGACAGGAATAATCCCTGCAGCCCTCAGTTTTTCTTTGTGGCTACGGGGGTGTGTTAAAGCTTCATAAATATAGCACAGGGGAGAAAGCTGTAGAGAATTTGCTGTGCACAATCCTGCTATTTTATTTATAAGCCTTTGATGGCGGTTGAATAAAAAAGAAGCGGACAAGAGGAGAATATAAGCAACAGAGAGAAAGAAATAGTTTCAAGTAAAACTCGGCGAAATTGATCTTACTGGTTTTGGGAAAAGGCTAAAGAAATCTATGTGTAACCTTTAACTTCCATAACTTTTGGGATGACTATTAACTTTTCTTTTTCTGGGGGGTGAGGCTTGGGGTATGTTTAATACGGTGAAGGTTTATGCTGTACAATAATCGATAAGGCAGCAAGAGTTGTAAAAAAAGAACAGAAAAGAGGCAAAAGGGAGGGGAAAATGTGTAGCTTATATAGTCTGTTTTATGGAAAAAACATAGAGATTGGTTATAGAAAGAAATAAACCGGCACCAGGAATGCCCCCAGGCGAATATTCGAAGCTCTTTCCCCTTTAAGCAATAATATAACTGCCAGTAAAGCCCTCTGTTGGACGTTTTCTCGTACTGCGTCTCAATTTGCAAAATGTAAATTGAAGAACCAATCTTTTTCAGTTTTAGAGAAGTACTGCAGATTTGCGGAAATATTAATCCACAAAGTAGTGTTATTTGAAGCGAGACTTTTGAGATAGTAACACCATTGATCTTCATATAAACTGAAACTTTTTATTTCTACATTTCTAGTACTTCTGATGTTATTGCGGATTCAGGAAGGCAGATCTAAACTAATCTAAGACATTTGTACAAGCTGTCAAAGTACTACCGCAGTTAAACATATAATGTTTAATTAACTTATACGGTATTACTGCAGACTTACGCAAGTAAGAGAACAAATTTCTCACATAATTGCAGAAATATTTCTGTAGTAGGAATTAATTTTTCAGTTGTTGATGTTGCTGCAGATTCAGCGGAAAAGTTTTTGTTGCACTAATTCTAAGAAAAACCTGTACTTACTTAAGAATTTCGCTAACTACTGCAGCAATATCAAACAATTCCGATACACCTGCAAACATATTTCTTAGAAGTTTTTATAAACTTTGTATTACTTATAGAAATCTTCATATAAATCTTCATATAAACCTTCATATAACCTTGCTTACATTCACTTCTATTACTTTCTTATTTAAAGATTTTCACAGAATTGACGAAATGTTACAAAATAACTTCTACATTTTACACAGACATTGAAATCCGACTGTCAACAGTCATTTTCATTTCGTGTATAGTACTGAAGAAATAAAAAAAATATACACAGAACATAGTTTATTTCCTAAGCTTTTCTTTAAAATCCTTGAATTGTTTTTCGTTTTGGACAGTCGTCTGGGGGTTTACCGGGAGGGATACTCTGGAGGACGGTTGGAAGGGGGTAAATCCCCATGTGTTCACTCTCATTAGCTTTTAACGAAGCTTTTAGAAGACTTTTAGAATGAAAAAAAAGAGCAAAGAAAACGAAGCGAGAGCACACGGAAAAAAAAAGAAATGGGAAGAGAACATGTAACAACTGCTGCAGCTGTAATGCGCGGACCCCGTTGGCTGCAGATATATACCTCACGTGTGTTACCCCATAAGTTCTCTTGGGAAGGGAGAGGGGGTGTTCTTTTTACCCCGCGCGGACAACACAAAAAGCATTTATCCGGTGAGCAGGACGACATGGAAACGCGCAATTGCTGCTCCTGCTGCTGCTATGGGAAGATCTTTTTGATCATTGCGTGGGTTTTACATTGGGTTTTGTTCTGACATACACACGCTTGTCTCGTTTGTTTATATTAGCAGCTTTTGCCTTGGCATCTCTTGCTTGCCAGCTCGGGCAGTAATTGCAGAAATTACTACGTTAAGAGTTGTTCCTTTTTTACGTTGGGAGAGAATGAAATCAGGAAGCAATTCTTGAAAGAAGTACTAAGAAATCCTCTATAACGAAATTATATGAACACAGTAATGACATCCTACATTGAAATTTCTTAGCAGAACTAGGATAACTATCGCACTGTAGACATTGAAAGATTAGAAGATTCTTTTTTTTCTTTAAATGAGAATACCATATGCAGATATTGGCTAGCATGTGAATCAACACTAAAGCAAGAAAAAAAGAAAAACAATAAAAGTTCGCAGAAATATACTCCTTCGTGACAGCAATTCCCATGTTCTGGGATATTGAACATGTATAATAGAAGATTGGGTTGGGGCTGTTTAATGCTGGGGCCAGGCCGTGTATATCTGTGTGTGTGTGCGGTATACTGTGTTTATGTTTTGTTGTCGTTTAGCCAACGGGTTCTTTTAGTTGTTGGCCTGCAGTGTAGGTCGAAATTGCTGCACACGTTTTTGTTGCCGACAGGCTGCTGCTGCTGCTTCTGGCCGGGGAGGCTATTTAAAAGAGGGGGAGGGGGGAGGGTTGGATGGTGGGGGGCGGCAGGGGAGGATCAATGCCGTAGCAGAACGACGGGATTACCACGCTCTCTCTGTGAAGTTCGTCATGCGTGGAACCCCATAGGGAAAACCACAAAGGCTACACAGTAATATCGCTCCATTTCTTCGTCAGTCGAATGGAAAAGCGAAGCGATTCCCTCACACGGCTGCCACTGCTAGCTTGCTATGTGTTACGTAAATAATGAGGTTTTTAGGTTGCAATATCCATATACTCACTTGCTTGTTTACTTCGCCACCTCAAAACTTGAGGAGCTACACCACCGTCAGCCCTTGACAGAAATGTCTATGCATAGTTAAGAGAGGACGTTTTGGGCAGAATTCTCGCCATTTGAAGTCTTTCTTCCTCTCCGCTTTGCTGAGTGGTAAACGGGGGAAAAGGATTTGGGTTGCCTGGTCGAGTGGGCTGCAGACAATAGGAAAACAGTTAGGTTGCCTTTGCAGAATAGGGTGGACTGGGGTGTCTGCCTGTTTTTCTAAACTTTTCTTTTGTTATCTCACTCTTGCGGTATCGGCAGAACTTTTTGGCCGTCTGTTGACGCCAAACTTTAAGGGCGAAAAGAAGGCTAGGCGACAGTTGTAATGAGAAGAAATAGCCCATGAAAACGTATTGCTGTCCCCCGGCAAATCTTTTACTTAGTTGAGCTTCCCTCACTATCTCTCACTGTGTAGAAGTTGTAAGCTAGTACCTCTTGGACGCGTGAGAGCCAGCCAGCACCAGGAATTCGAAGTTTGGCAGTGTCATGGTCATCGGAGGGGATTCTAACTCGCGGTTTTGACAGAAGTAGTACAAGTCATAGTATTCCTGCAGCTATTGCTACTGCCTTAGGGAGGGTGGCTTGGAGGCTTAATCATGTCCAGTACTTGGCAGTTGGAATTGTTTAAGTCTGGGAGCAGCAAGCCTGTACTGTTGAATTTTGAAGGGTGGGGGAAGTTATGTATGTAAGAAATAAAGACTTCCGTGGGCAACATGAGAATAGAATGTGTATGAAGCATCATTAGCATGTAATGAAATGCCCTGTCTCTCCTTGGCTCCCTCAGAGTCTGTTCTGGACTGGACCTATTAGACACGCGCCATAGCTGGCAGGAGTATAAGCCCCAGGGGCTTTTACACCCCCTTCCTATGGGTAAGAACGGGTAGACGGGATTTGGCTGCAGCAATGTTCCCGCTAGCTGCCTGATGCTGTTCCTTCTGTACAACACGCTAATGATAACGAGATCAGCTTGCTGTAGCTGCATGGAGAAGAAGGAAAATTACTGTGGCGCCCGTACCAGCATATATGACCCGCAGCGGTGCTCTTGTAAGCTATACTTTATTTCTATTTGGGAAATTTGGTGTTAAAAAAGAAAAGGCAAGAATCTTTCTCGTCTGGATTCTAGTGGTGGTCTGATTTGCTCAAAGGAATTCAGCCCAACAACTTCATTTACTATTACTGCGGAACTAACAAGTTATTCTGTATAATTATTAAGCGTTTCTGCAGACACAACCAGCGTGGGTAATCCACGCCATTCTGAAATAATATCGAGTATTATTGGACTGCATAAGTTAGTCTAAGGAAAGCAGTATTTCACAAACGCGTGCTGTAATTTTGCAAGAATTAAGTTGCTTATCAATGATTCTAAGGTATACAAACAAGTTAAGGCATTTCTGCAGAAACTCACTTTGGCATAACATTATCATCCTTCCCAAGATCCTACTTGTGTCATGTGCATGATTTATTTTTGCAGCAGTATTGAATATTGCAGAAATCGCAAGTAATACATCACTTTTGCTGCAAAAATATTCAGAAATGCACTATAGTATATCAATATTTCCTGCAATGTTTTGCATGACTATAGGATGGCATTAAGTACGCAGACTATTGGAAACTGCAGCAATACTTCGATATTACTACAGAAATACCGAGTTTTTCTGAAGAAACATCGATAATTCTGCCTCGATGCAAAAATATCGAATGCTATGAAAATATTTCGATGTGCCCTGCACAAATATTGTGCGTTCCTGAGAAATATACCATAACTGCCAAGTTATGAAGTGTTTGTGTATAAGTATCTGTACGCCAGTAACGCTTGTACTATTTCCCCAGAAATACCGATATGTTACATTAGGTTTACAGCAATAATATATCCGTATGTTAAGTACCGCGTAATTCCACAGAAATGTCGCATATTTATACAGAATAATCCAGTTTTGGACCGAAGTATCGAACATTTCTGCAGAAATCTCCGATTTTTTTCCTTATACTTAATATTCTGCATAAGTATTGTAGTGCTTCCCTGAGATTACCTGGCCCCATTCAGCGGAAACATTGTTTTGCTGTTGTTCACGATTCTTGTTCGATCATATCAAACAATGTACAAAAAAGTGATGGCATCCTGCTAAAGGAGGCTACCTGGGGCGGGCCAGAAATCTGTATCGGAGGTCATATTGCGACCGACTGGAAAATGGGATCTGGCAAGGAGCGATAAAAGACGTCTGACTGAGTGTGTTTTTACCTGAAGGGTAATAAACAGTCGAGAGAAGAAATGTTTCCCCGCCAGGAGATCCCACACTAAAGTTTCCCGAGGCAGAAATGCGTGTTGATCAATGTCATGCAACGTGGGTGTTCATTGGCTTTCTTCATGCATCACCTACTCGCACAAGAAAAAAACATTAAAGTTTTCGTATACTTGCGTCATAATTTTGCTAATTTTTTATGCACTCTTCTGCCCTCTCCGTTCGTTATGTTTGCATGGGAGACTCAATGTTTTATTACTGGCATAATATCCTTGCCTGAACTTTACAGGGCATTTCTCTGACTAGCTATTCCTTTCAAAGCATGTCTTGTTCTTAAAGATTCAAGCATTCGGAAGCTTTTAATGGACAAGTCTCCCTTTCTTTGTTCGCTTGTTGTGAAGCAAAAATTGGAACGACAGACAAAAAAGATCTTGTTAAAAGGACAGCTACGCCACAGAAATACAAATAGAAGAGTCTGAGATTAAAGGACATAGCAACGGTAGCTAACAGTACAAAAAGCTGTGAGAGTACTGACACGAAATTCTTTGAAAAATTCATGGAACGAGAAAACCCCCCCAAAAAGTAAAAGAAAGTGTCAGTGATTTTAAGAGCAAAGAGGGTAAAGAGCCAAAGAGTCTATTGACTATTGCCTGCAGAAATAAGAGAAATGGAATGAGAGAGCCGGATTTTAGTTTTTCCACCCGCGTGGGGACTTGCTGCTGGGTTATTAACATGTGAAAGAACACGTCCTAGCAGGGACTGTTTTGCTAGTAGTATATTGAGTGTGGATTTGGTAAGTCGGGAGACTAACCCACATTTCTTCCTGTCGTCCCATCTTTCTTCTCTATTTCTTCTTTTTTTCTAGACTTGCTCGGGAAAACTGTCGAGGACGATCACGTCAGCCGCCAGATCGTGTTGCGAGCTTTATCAGTAATGCTGTTTTCCGTCCAGCTGGTTTCTTTTTTTTCTTTTGGGAGCTCTCTTGCTCGGAAGATTTATACAGATCTTTCGCTTTAACACAGATCTAGGTCTACAGAACTGCCGCAGTACTACTTAACTAGGTAGTTTTTAGAAAAAAGGCAAACATGTTCAGATTACAAGTACGTGGCAATCTCGTTGTGCGGGTACTCAAACAAGGAGAGCCAAAGATAGAGAGGGGGACACACACGTTCCGGTTCTTATGTCTTGCGCTGCAAGCCATGACTGAAGTAATACTGGCAACTTGTCCCTGTTTTCTTACGGCCCTTGAGGCGACTGTCTTTGCACAGCCAAAACCCAAGTACTGTTAAAGGCTTACCACAGTGAAGAAAATTGAGGGGCACAAAAAAAAGAAACGAAAAAAGGGAAGTCAAACGTGGAAATTTGTGCAGGAAAGGGTGGGATGGACCGACGTTCTTCAAGGGAGCTTAGCGCTTAGGAATTCCGGATAGCGTGCTGCTGACTCGCTCTTATAGCCGTAAAGAAAAGGCTTAGCTTAGACTTGGCTGCTAAAGCGTCCAATGTTAGAGAAGGTTTTAGCATTAAAGTAGTGAATTAGAGGTTTACTAGTTTACTAGTAACGCTTCAAAATTTCTTCACACTGGAAAGGGAGGAAGACAATGTATTGCTTATTATCCTAGGATTTCATAGTTTTTTCCCTTTGGGGGGTTTGTGCCCTCAACATGTTTCGTGACTTGATCCCTTTAAAAGCAGAGCGAAATATTGGGGCGTGATAGACGACCTTGCAGAAATATTACTTCTGATATGTAGGAACAGCATGGAAAAGAACTTTTCACCCTGTTCTCTCTATCATTTAGCAGCTATTTTCTCTTGTTTAATTTTTCGTGTCTTCTCTAGTACCATGGGTGTTATGGATGGGAAATTTAAGCCGAAATATTTCTGTATTGCTGTCTGTTTCTTTTTGAGAAAGGAAACAGAAAGGTTCCGTATTTCGATTTGCATCCAAAGTGGAGATAGAGAGACACAAAAAATTGCCGAGTCGGGCGAGTTGGGAATTTTTATCCGCATGGACTAAAGCATTCCCGGAGAGAGCTATAGACAGAAATGCTAGAGTATTGTTGCTGTGGCATGCAACCAGCCAACTTTCTAAAGAAATGGGAAGCTATAATGCTTTTTTCCGTTCTTGGAAGGTCCTTTTGCCGAGCGTTTGTCGAGGACCTTAGCGCACTTTACATATCTTAGAGCATAGAAGCGTGAAGATGCATTCTGGCATCATTGGGCAAATTTCTGCCTGGGACAGTTTTTTTCTATCTTCATCTTTTCCACTCTTTTTATCTTGTGCGAGGTTTCTGTCTATGGCAGGATGCATCCTACCATGTTTCTTGTATATATTGTTGTTCGGGAACTAGGTGTACAAGGAATAAGAAAGGAAGCGGGAGGAGGTACGTCCGAAGAAGAGAAGTAATAGAGTTACTTATTTGGCAGATTGCCTTGGCCATTTCTGTGGATGAATTTGTTTTCCAGATGGACATGTGACCTTTTACATCGTATGTCTAATTACTTCTCAGAGAAAGGCTCGGAAAGGAAAAAATGGCCGGCGCCGTAGTCTTTGTTTAGTTCTTTAGAAATGCTTTCTGCAGAAATACTCGGGTATTTCTGGAAAGGAGGATCTACGCTATCCGGTACCGCTTAATTCTTTGGAGGCGTTTTTGGGTGTGTTTCTACCTACGATCTTTGGAAGAAGACACAAATTTTCTTGCTTTGCAGAAATTCGATCTTCGTTCGAAGTAGCTCCTTATCTCAAATTACTGAAGAATTGGGGGAATTTCTGTTTTGTTCTCCTGTCGGAATGCAAATCATTTAAGAATTTCCTCGTTTTTTATTAGTGTAATACAAACGTACAGAACGTCAGTCTTGTCAGAAATATCAAAGAAATTCCACATTTCCTCCAAAAAAATTGAAACTCGGCATTTCTTCTCTGAACCTTTTTCTTTTTTTTAAAGAAAGAAATATCAGGATGCGTAAGCCGAAAATAGTAAAAAGAAAAGTCTTTGTTGCGATTCATAGACATACTATCGCAGACATAAGATTACTTCAAGCCGATTTTGTCTCAAATTACTGCATAGGGAGAACTTCTTGTTGGTATTCTTGTATAGAAATGCAAATTATGTCGGAAGTTAAGTCTTTTTATTAGTCTCTTACAAACAACATGTCAAGTCTTATGCGGAAATATAGAAATTCCTTTATTTCTTCAGAAAAGTTCAAATATCTGAATTCTTCTCGGAAGCATGTCGAAATAAGGAAAACTCCAAGCTTCGTAGCATCAAGAAAAAAAGAGCTGCGATCAACATCTATACCCTTGACAGAATTATATTTCTGCCATCTTTCTTCCTCAGAACAAAGCAGTTAGTCTATTTAGGAATCCCGGCCTCCTCTCTGTCTATATATTTATATAGTGCAGCAACAAAGGGAACACGGCCAACAAGGGCTATATGTGTAGGGAAGGGCAAGTATCTGAAACATAGAAGAAAGGGAAAGGCTCTGCTGCAGAACAATGGGAAGGATCCAAAGCCACTGAAAAAAGCAGGGTACACGTTGCTGGTTCTTTTCTCTTATTTTTTGCTCCCTCCCCCCATTTGTAACTCCCCAATACTGGGTCAGATCTTTTGTTTAGGCTTACTGAATACACTTTGCCGTCACATTTCTACATGGACTCGCTTAACCTTTGCTTTACTTGCAAAGAGCGAAAGAGACATTTGTCTTGACTCTTCGCTACCCCTTGACCTTCCCTGTGGACCCCCCCCCTTCCTTCCCTAAGACAGTATAAAAGAACGGGTATAAGACTTGTCAACACTTTTGCCGGTCCTTTATCTCAACATCCGTGCCCTAAATGGTGTGTCATGGAACACTCCCTCTATGTCTTCAAGTATAAAGAGAAATTTCTTCCATAATGTACTGAACACTTATCAGAAATAAAACAGATACTTTTGGGGCCATTTAGCTGGTTGCCTTTGTAGTATAAATCGAGATTTTTTAAAAAAGAGGTTGCATTTTCTTGTAGAGAAAGATCAAAGGCACTTGCAGAAATTAGATTGGATAAATCTAACAGAATTTCGCAATACTAATAAATTCCTGAAGAATTTCAGTAGATTTCTTCATAGGTGTCTTAGATTTCTTAGAAAGTAATAAGGCTTTTTATAAAACAGAAGGTTTTGCACAGATGTGTTGTGTATTTTGCAGTTTTATAGCTTTCTGTAGAGCCGTTGGGTTTTCACAAAACCTAGTCAGATTCCTGCAGAAATGTAGTTGATTTGTGCCAAATTAAGAGCTTTTGTACGGAAATAAACGGATTTCTGCAGAAACTAATGTCATTTCTGCATCAACGGAGCAAAGCTCTAGCATGCATTCGTTTAGACGTCTAAGTCTACTCATGCAGAAATTGAGAAACCATCTCAGGGCTTTTGTTACCGGGATTCTTATTGTATTTCTGTGCAGTCTTGTTTTTCATCGTATTGGCAGCTAACAAAAAAAACTTCTTGGATTGGTACTGAGAGTTTGCAGTAGCTCTGTTTTGTAAGACTTCGTGTCGTAAGTTGGTCAATTCAATTGTCTCTCATTGGTAAGGAGCTAAAAAGTCTCCCAAATTGGAAGCAATGTGTGCTCCTGCGACTTTTGAGTTTGGTTTCAAGTAAAAACAAGTGGCCTTGTGGAGAAGCGCAGCAATTTAGTATTACTGTCATTGAAGGAACTCCAAAGTGCCTCTTCTTTTATTTTGTTCTTATTCTTTTTTTTCTTCCTGAGGAGCTTGCTAAATCATGGGTCCCCGTAAACTTCTTTTTGTAATGTCTGACGATACGACAGCAATGGGAGCTTTATGACCTTTTACTGAAGAAAAGAATGAAGCAGAAATAAAGTGAAGAAATGTTGCTTCAGTTCAACACAGATTTATCTTTCCCTCGACCTTTAATAAAGACACCCCCGCAAGAAATATGTTTCTTCTCCTTTTAAATCGAGATCAAAAATGATCTCGCATTTCAGCGTTTCCCGGAGCCACTTGCAGAAATCCCCAGTTGGCATTGATTAGCCCGTAATTAAGCTGCATTTGGGACGCCTCTTTGGCTTCTGATTCCTTGGTATAGCTTAACCGACCATGGGAGGGGAGGTACAGACAGAGCACACATTCCATAAGACCGAAAGGAAAAAAAAAAAAGAAAATTCTAGGAAAAGAAATACAAGTACGAAGGAAGAAAAATCTTGATGACTGACTCGCGAGCCAATCAAGGGCGATTGCATTACACTTGTCAGATTGCTCCAAAAGCTGAGATTTCCTACTTTCTGTATATCCTTTGATCGTCCGTTTGCTCTTTGCCTTTTTCATGAGACGTGAGACTGCTAACAAACTGATGGGCTTAATTGGTGCCTCAGCCGTACAGAAAAAAAGAAGAGAAATTACGGCAGAAATTGTGAAACAAACTCCGGAGCTATGTGTGTCTGAACTTAAAAGTGCACCTTTTTTTTACTCTTTGAGTTTTGGAAAAACGAATTTTAGCATTTTCGGAATTCCTTTAATTTTTCTTTAAATTTCTGTGTGGGTACAGATCTATGTTATGGAACAGACAATGGATAGGAAACGGAGGAAAGTACATTTGAGAAAGGCGTCTGTAATCTTTGCGCTTAGCATGCATAACAACCGTAAGAGGAGGGGTTGTGGGGGGTCGAAGCGAAGCTAGTAAAAGACTGGTTTTACGATATCTTTGAACTACGGACAGACACACAACACACATATACCGAGAACAATTTTCTTTAGAGTAGAACACATTACTGCGTTTGTGGGTGTGAGGAGGGAAGGTTGCGGGTTGGGGTGAGGGTGTATAACGAGGGGAAGAATGGCATTGAAATGCTTTTTGCTGAGCAAATTGCATTGCTTAAGCACCTGATGCGCTACTCTGTCTACTTCTTGATCTCAAAGAGTGCTAGAGGGGGAGGGAGGAAATCTATTGCTTCAGAAATCTTTCTTGTGTTAAAGATTAGCCAGAAATGTTATTTCTGTTTGTAACACTCGAAGAAATGTACCCGGCTGAGTGCTTTGGAAGGATTTTGGGTGGGGAGGGGGGTGAAATATTCCATGAAAGGACGTTACGTTTTGTCTCCTGTTACTGGGCAAGGAAATAACGTCTTGCTCCATATAAGATTTATATAGAAGAAATAAAAGTGCTGGTACAATACTAGAAGAAATATCCAGGGATTAATAGAAGCAATGGTTTGACGCATTCTTTATTGATTCCTTGATCCCTTTCGAAGCTTATATTCGTTTTTAATCATTCAAGCAGAAGTTAAACTTTTTTACAAATTGTCATCGTAGCAACTAGAAAGATTTCTGTGCAATTTCTTCGTCGAAAACAAAAGTTAGCAATCTTTCTCATTTCTCTCTATCTTTCTTTCTCTAACAACGCCCTCTTCTTCTTGTCTCTCCGGAAAAAACTTATTTCTTAAAAAACTTATTCTTATTTTTACTTCTTGGGTACCAAGAATGTGAAGAAATAAGCAAAGTTCTGCAGACATTGCTATCCTGCCTGGCTAGTAATTACTTTCTCGCTCTTTCGCCTTTACAGATGTGCAGCTAAGCTCCCTTTCCCCCTTGTGGCTTTTAATTACAAATCGTCCGCACCACCATTTCGAATACGTATTTCTGGACAAATTTGGAGCATCATCCCAGTACTATTACAACGTATCTTCATTCTGTAAACTCGAAACACACAAAGAAATACAGTAGACGCCGCTTACTGTGATCACGTTTTTCCAGCCCATTTTGATTGCAATGAGCGGCTGATTCTAATAACCAGTGATCATGATAAGCAGTCATCATAATCGGTCCTTTAAAATTTGGTTCTTTAATGCGGCTGATACTAATAACCTTGATCATAATAAGCGGCGCCTACTGTACTCCTGACTCTGACACGATACCAAAAGTGTATAGAACTGTAAACTGTACAAAATTTTGCGAAACTTTACTGTACAAAGTGTCAGTACTAAGTGCATTTGGCGAAAGAGAGCTTATGAGTAAAGTTTGTTCTCGTTTACCTCTCCCATCAAACTCGGAATATTCAATTTCTTCGAGAGAGTTTCGGCCGCAGTCGTTGACCCACTCGGGTATATTGGTATGTTGTCTTGGGGAGGAAATGTGCTGACGGCAAACGGTCAGTCGTCTTTTTTCCCTCTCTCTCGCTCTCCCTCTCTCTCTCTCTCTGTCTTTCATTTTCTCGCTGTCCTTTCAGGCTCAGTCGAAAATGAATCAAATGGTGTTTTACTATGCGGAGGCCGCCAAGAGGGACAGAAATAAAAGGAAAAAAAGGAGGAGCTCGTATGGCTTGCAAATTCGCTAAATTTCTCCCCTCTTTTCCACAAAGCTCAAAAGTTCTGAACTCCTCCCGCTCACATGAGGGGGGTGATGGGGGCATTACTGACTGACGGAGACTACTGATGTTCCCAACGGGACTCATTTCTGCCTTGTGGTGCTGAAATTCCCGGTCCACAGAAGTTAGGAGGTGTTTTTGTTTAGGATGCTACTCCGTGATGGTTATCACGACCTTGTTCTTTGGAGAGATAAACAGGCTTTCCGAAGAAATACTGGACTGGAAAGTTAAAAAGAAAAAAGACAGAAACGAAAAAGGAAACGGGGAAAGAAGAAATAAGTGGCGTGTACTAGATGGGGAGTACCACGCCCACATTTGGCAGCTTTTCTGCTTCTGCAAGTCGCTTTGGGAGGTCTTAAACAGGACGTGACAGGACCTAAGCTGGAAGGATTGAGCGGACAGTAATTGCGAACTGATGACTCGGATGAGAAACAGCTTGCAAAGACGCGATTCGCCATCTCTGTACTTCGAATCGCAATAATATCGTTTTTCTTCTCGTTTCACAGAAGTGCAAGTCAAATAAAACTATTGATCCAAAATCTTTTTTAAGGAAAGGATAGTCTTTATGAATGCAGACATACAGTAATTTTTTCTCACTTCTTTACGTTGCTTCTTAATCCAGACGCAGAAACAAGACTCTTATTTTTCTTTTATTTCTACGAATTTATTAATACTGCAGCTAAACTGTGTTAAAGGCAAAAATTTTAAATTTTTCTCATTCCTTACCATTTCTTGCTATTGCTGGCGTTGAAATGTATCCTTGTATGCTCCAATTTCTTAATAATGCAGCCCTGGTCTCAAATCCCATCTGAAAAAAATGCGTTAAGGCGCAAAATGCTACATTTCTCCCTGCTTTAAGGCAGAAATGTTGAGGTAGGAACTATTTCTAAATCTTTCCATCATTATTGCATTCTTAATCAGTTCAGATTGCAGAGCTATAACCTTTATAATTTATTAAACATTTCTTTCCATTTCTGGCCCTGGAATAAGCCGCCTTTCCGACACAGAAACTGAACCTTTGTATTTCTTTCCAATTTCCTTTAACACTGCCTTTGTCAAAAACTCCACGAGAAAAACACTGCCTTAATAGCAGAATGTCAAACTTCTTGCTTGTTTAAGGGAAAAAATGTTCCGATTTCTCCCTATTCCTGACCCAAGAATAGGAAGAAATATGATTACTGCGTACCATAAATGTCATAGATTGTTAGTCCTATCTACTTCCGGTCAAGGGTGGTCCCAAACGAAGGGCAGATATATTCTTGTAGAAGTAATAACGCTCTTTGGGGGACGGGAAGAAGCAGAAATACTTCATCCCCCCTCCTCTCCCCGAACTTTCTCATACAGGAAGAGTCCCAAGGCCTCAGAATATTTACCTGGTGAGAATGGAGAAGGGTAGGTGGTATCATCGGTAGGACGGTACTAAAAGGTATCAAACATGGTACCAGAACCTTATGGAAACACGAATCCCTTACAATGCTATTGATTCGACAGCAAAAGAAATGGAGGGGAGGAATTCCATAACTGCGACCTGCTGTTGTGAATGGAGAAATGCATAGAAATAGGCTTGTTTATATGACTGTTTCATGTGGAGAGAAGTCTTTTGCAGGATATCCGCCTATTCCAAAGACATTCAGCACAAATATAGTCACAAGATTTCTCTTTGACTCTGGGAAAGGTTAGCTATACACTTACAGCTATAGACGTAGAGAGATTTCCCTCAATGTAAAATTCAAAAGGCTGCATGAACCGGTAAAGGTTCTCGTCCTATTTGCTTCTACTTTCGGTTAAATAAATAAAGCACGGCTTTTTGCTGCTGTTATAGAGTGAAGCATTTCGAAAGCTTTTCTGGTCACATAAAACTTTTGGAAATGATATGGCTCCTATGTTTTTGTTTGTCCTCAGGGAAGAAAAGTGGACGTCGATGTCCGCTTTCGGGCAGAGGTCCTTAACTGTTTCTTGGAAAGATTTGTGACGTCAGTAATTGTATAACTATTATTACCTGTTGGAGGCGTGACTTGGGGCTTGAAAATGACTTGGATGATCAGCTTTTTCAGGGGTACTTTATGATGAGGAGGAAGCAAAGGAGTAAATGTAGAGTATAGATGCGTGAGAAGGGGGCAGAGCTACAAGCCTTAACAAGGCTTGACCTTCAGGAAGGGACTGACCCTGAGCTAGCGATATTACTGCCATATTACTAGTATCCTGAGGGCGTTCAATCGCTCGTGTTGAAGTACCAGTATGAGAAGGTGTTTTTGATATTTGCAATCAGCGAGTTGGAAAAAAGAAAATGATATAGAGTAGAGTTTTAGAGCTGTTTGGAAGGGTATATTTTGGAAGGGTATAGATTTTTAACATTTGAAATAATAAAAAGGGGTGCTTCTTGCAAGAGCTGACAAATCTCGTGGACACTTGAACGTCAAGTGGCTTCACGGTTCTTTAAAGGCAGAGCCTTCGCCATCGTCAATGTCATGGTTTAGAAGAAAGTGCCTCGTCTTTCCCTTTGATCACCAAGCAAGAATTGTCAATCTCGTTCAGCTGCCAGACCAGAGTAGAGCACGGAATTCGTTTACAAAATTCACCAAGTGGTCTGCGGAATGGGATCTTCACATGAAAGACAAGTGTCCCTCCTCCTCTGTCCTCGTTTTTTAGGGAGGGTTTCAAAATAGTTAAAGCTTTTGGGATTTCCCCGAAGAAATGCTCACATTTAAATTTGAATTTACCCCTGATAATTTGTATTTTATTTTTAACTTTAGCTGAAAATTTCTTAATCGAAGTTTTTCTTTACGTATCTTTGAATGGGTTTCTTAAGGGAGATTTCCTTTGATTGTACTTCAAATTTCTTCAAATTTCTCCAAGAGATTTCTTCGAACTTATTGAAGAATTTTTGTAATTTCTCCGGATTTTTAACAGAAATAACTTCCGATTTCAATGGGAATGATGGCTTTTATTTAACATTTCTTTGGATTTATTTTATTTCTGTAAGAAATTTCTTCGACTTCTAGATTTCTTAAAATTCCTTCTTTAAACGTATGAAACATTTCTCCAAATATCTTCGATTCCTAAGAAGAAAATTGTTCCTATTTCTTGGATTTCTATTAAACATTTCTAGGAACTTCTTGATTTTTATTAGATATTTCTTGGGGTTTCTATTGAAACATCCGTTTACAAGATATCGTGTGATTTAAACCGTCCGCAATCATTTTTTTTCAATTTCCGCGTCTTTTGTGTAGAGTGTATCGTCTGGTTGCTTCTATTCAACGACAAACTACCATAAAAAAACAGAACAATAGGCGTAATATTAGCTAGACATACATAAATATTTTCCATCAGCCCCGAATGTCGAAGCCTCATTACTTATCGTCCATGCAAAGAAAGGAGAAAAAAGGTAATAAAAAGATGGATAACATGTAAGGAATAACTATGATGAGGGGCGTGTCAGAACTGTATGGCTGACATAGATCCATCAGCAATATTTAGCCCTATTCTGGCAGGGAGAATTCCTAAGGCGTTCTTTTCGTTGCTACTTCGACGCGTAATATAATATCTTAAGAGTTTATTTTTTCTAGATAAGAATGTATCGTCCTCTTCCTAATTTTGTGTTCCAGAAAAAAAGAGCAGGGAAAATTGGCGTCTGAGATCAAGATGAGTGTCATTTATCTTCAGAGACAAGGAGCTTCGCAGACAGCACGTGTGAAGAGACTAGGCGGTGCTATCTGGTATATTGTTGTTTCATTTTTACACTTTTTCTGTTAGGAAAAGATAGACGAATAGTTGCAAAAAGAAATAATAGTATCCGAGAAACCCATGTTTATAAAGTAAAATGCAGCTTCTGATCCACCTCTTTATTGGTTTCGCCAAATTTGATGCTGATTTGCTATATACTCATATCATCATCTGGTCCTTTTTCCAGGCAAAATTAAGAAGCAAAGGATAGGAATTAAGGAATAGATCTGTTAGGACATGTCATTTCTTCGTGTTTTGTACGACGGGAAGGCTGTTAAGGAAGAGGGTAAATTGAGTTTAGGATCAATCTTTCCGGACGTCATCCAATTACTGTCCTTTTCCCCACCCTCTGGAATATCTGCTCCGTTTTCCTTGTTAAGTCTAACAGGGGCCTCTTGACCTGGTGCTTGTTGTATGGCCTATTTTCGTTACCTTATAGCTTGCAGAGGTATACACGCGTAACAGTAAAAGTCTTGCGGGCATTTCTAATGGGTAGCCTATGTATTCTTGTTACCTAAAAGCACGCTAGTCGGGCATTAGCACCGAAGAAAATGCCTCCGATCACTTTTCCATTTCAGAAAATCACTTAGTTTTCTTCTTTTTTTATAAGTGCAGCGGAAGTTATGTGAGGTCGTTAAAGTTGAGCTTTACACAAAGAATTCGACGCTTTTCTTTCATTTCCTGAAAGGAAATCAACTTAAACATGAGTCGTATACGTAGGTCGATATGAAAACAGTTGTCAATAAGCAAAGAGCGTGCACATTTCAATTGTTACAGATATGTAACATTGTACAGTGAAAACCGCTTAGCACGAGAAACCTGTTAACAAAAATTGTATTCCGGTCCGGCAAAACACTATGCAATACCATACATTTGTTTCCTTTTAACACGAAATAAGAACCACTTAACATGAAAAAATTCCGCGTCTCGGAGGAACGACAAGGTAGTTTTGTTGCGACAAAATATTTTTGCACGATACAATACTTTTGTCTTCTTACCAACCGTCTCCCTCTGCCAATGGGAAGGGTTGTAGAGCCTTAGCAACATCCCTGACTTAAGTTCACATTTTTGCCTTTCTCGCCCCAACAGTCCGTGGTCAGTCAAATGAGTTCATTTTTATTTACAGACTGTAAATAAAAATGAACTCTTTTGACTATTTCCAGACATCCCATAGTGTTTATGCGTGACAATCTATTTTGGCACAACATTGTCTGGCACTTTTGTCATGCCAACCCTTTTATACGAACTGGATATACCCAAAACCCCACCCTTTGCTCCTCCTTCCCCCCATCCCTTGCTTTTCCTAGTTCAAACTGACATGACATCCTTTAAAACCAACTTAAAAGCTACCCAAGAAAGGGCTCCACGGGTGTGTTTACCTTCCGTTTTGTCTTCCCAAACCCCAAGGATTATACAAAGGGCGAGATGGGAGGTGGAGGGTTTTTTTTAATGTCTGTTTAGCTTGCAAATGTAGTACCAGACACTGTGATACACTACACCTTTACACCCTCCCCCCCCAAGGAACGTCGAAGGGTGTCAGGTGGGGTATATTTACAAAATTTCCCGTTGCCTTTTTTCCTGACCTTCCACTTTCTTCCAACCCCCAGTTCCACTTAGAGCTGCGTGAAGGCTGAAAACTCTTCCCTTATTTCCAGGCTCTCAGGGGCAGGGGCAGGAGCTGCTCAAGCTCACATATCCTCCCAACACATTTCGGGACTTAATATATTTACCACGCAAATATATTATGTCCTTTTCAAGGAGAGTAATGAAACACAAAAGGTTTTCCACACAAAAGTTTTGACCTTTAACCACGCCTTCTTCACTGCCCCCTTTTTCTACCCCACGAAAATCCCGGATTGTGGCATCTCTTCTTGGGGAAAGGGCTCTCTCCTTTCGCTATACTCTTTTGCTCCATCAAGTATATGACTGACCCGAGGCCATTTCAAAAGAGATAAAAACCAGAAATAAAATTTAGGGGGTGAAGGGGGAGGGGGTGGGGTATGTCATAGAAGGTTTCAAAAGTCCTTTCTGTAATTCACTGGAGGGGTTTTATATATATGTCTGCGCGCGCAACCATTTCTTCGTCATAAAAAAAAAGAAAACGAGATCGTTTTTCCTAAAATGTCCTGTACGCTTTTGCAAAAATCTTTTGGCCATCTTTTGCCAGCCGAGCGGAAATGTTACTTCTTTCATAGAAATATCAAGAATTTTGAGACTTTCTGGTGTGTCCTGACTACTCGAGTCACTTTAGAGGCCCCTTTATCTGCTCAAAATACTGACACGCCAAGGGTGTATAAAACGTTTTCTTTGGCAACTTATCTTTGAGTAGTGGACAAAATAAATAAAAAAAAAGTGGAGGTAAATGAATGGCAGCGCCAAAAGCAGTTTCGTTTGCATTTTTTCCCAGAGGTTCAACCCAAACATTGGCTGTGTAGTGTCGTCCAATATATTCGCAGAGCAAAAGCCGAAAGCCAGTTCTGATACGCAAATCCTTTGCTCAAATTACATCCCAAGCGAAAGCTTTTATTTCCATAGCAACTTGCGCTAAAAAAAGGCACAAAATAATTCGCGGACATGCAAAGTTCGCCATGTAATGAAAGGAAGCGAATATAAATCAACATTTTTTTCATTTTTTGAGACAAAAGAAATTGCCCCAAATTGTCAGGTAAATTTGGTTTTAAGTATTAACAAAGATTTACTCCTATTTTAATTAACTGATTTATCTTATAGCAATTACTAGTAAAATATTGTTTCTGAGCATCGTAAACATCTTCAATTATAAAAATCTAGAATGTAGCTAAGCATTTTTGTACAATATCTGCTTGGCCTTTCTCTTTTTTTGCAAAATAAATTGAATATTCAATTTTTGCCACAACGGATTTTTTGCCATTAATAAAATAATACATTCATTTATTTATCATGGCTTACGAAGATTTTAAACTAGTGACATGTTTATTAGGGTATTTAGTTTTTAATTGATATATTAAAGGAGGAGAAGATAAGAAATATTTTGGAAGTTATGGAAGGAATACTTATTACAAGTTTGGCCGTAAGCCTTTATTATCTTGTGGTATATGCTTGGTACGTTAGGAGAATCATTAGTCATCCATCACTCTCGCTGGCTCTGTATACATGTCGACATAAACCAGGCAAGCAACCATCACCAGGCAGCCGAAAGCCAGCAACTTGGGAGGTTTTTATCGTGAAAACCCGCCCAAGCAGCCATGAAATATGGATTTGGGAGACCGTATCATCCCGCAACAGCTCTTGGTGCTCTCTAAACAGCTATATATATATTTTTTGGGAGGGCGGGCTTCTTTGAGGATGGTAGCGTAACACCCTTTTTCACATTCCGAACCGTAGTGTTTCCCTTTTACCAATTTTTAACGGTAATTAAGCTTGATTTCATTGATTGGAGGGCTTTCGGAAATGAGATTTAAAAAGCATATTTTTTACCCTGTTTTAGTCGGATTTCCGGTTGGGAGAAGCGAGCCCCAAATTAATCAAGCGGCGGCTGATACAGTCTACTGAGTTGTGGCTGCCAAAATTTGGTGGGGGAAAAAGGGAAACGGTTTAGGGAGGACTGTGTTTTAATCAGGTACCATCCAGGGGGCGTGGCCTTAATAGGCTAAAAAAAACAATGAGGAGACATTATAACCGGAAAGTGAAGAGTAGAGTTTGTCAGTGGGTTGGGGAGGTTGCAAATTTTGAAGTTTTAAGCTTAATACCTTGGAAGCTTTGGCCAAGAGTTTTGATGGGAATCGATTGGAATCAAAATTGGTAATGTTCAATGTTGGAACGTTAAAGTTGCAAGAGTGAAAATGAAAACGTTAAAAGAAATGCCAAAACGGAAGCGAAAGAAGTATTAACAATGAAATCAAAAGCAGTGCAACAATGGAAATAAACGTTTAACTGCCAGTTGCTAATTAGAAATCCGTATTTCTCGTTTCAGTACGTCGACTTTGGCTTTCCAACTTGAAAAAGATATTTCGGGTACACTAACTGGTTAGCAAGGTAATTAGTATGTTACTTTCAGAGCAATTCTAACTATATAAAACTGAACTTATTTTAGGTCATACTTTTCAGATTCGAACCGTCGAGAGGCGCCCGGAGGCGCTAGTTGTTACTTTCGTATAGTTTCCCGCGCTCTAATGGTCCAAGAAAGGTTTGGGCAAGCATTTCCGTTTTCATTGCTCTATAGCTTGTATAGTGACTAACATTTTCCATTTTCAAAAGTGTTACGTAATGATAAGCCGCACGTAAGCAGTTTTATTCTTCTTTGTTACTGTACTTATGAGACTATAGAAAACTACCCACGACTTGTCAAGAAAGGATCTTCAAACCTGCATTCCTAAGTTGCGCTAATCTCACTCGTAGTGTATATATTAAAGCTTTCAAATACATTAAAATTTCGTCGTGAGCTAATCCAAAGAACTTGCGCTTCGGTGCTCAATTAAGAACTTTCATGTTAAAAATCCGTCCTCTAAATAACCTCGCAACTTCTCTCAAGTTAATTCTCTATGTCTTTGTAGCTCTACTCTAAAAAATAAAAAATGAGCCGAAAAGAAGCAGTATCGAACGAAAATAAGATGCTTATCAGCCTAATGAAGTTGGATACACGATGGCAGCCAGTTTAATGACAGCTCCAAATAACAGTTTAAAGTAAGACACGTCAACTTCCTTCCTATTCTCATACGTACACTTTACCTTTCAGATCCAGCAAGTAAATAACACAAAAAGAAGACAAAAAAAGGAAAGAAAAAGAAGACTGATGCGTCCCTTTTCGTGATATTTTCCCCTTCGATGTTCCCTAATTATCTTGACTCTATAGCACGCTATTTTCTCATCAGGAAGCCAAAACTTCCCCTCCAAAAAAAAACGCTTCCTTGTTGCAGGAAACATAAGAAGACCTCTCCCATTGGCTGTGGTCAAGTATAAATCAAATACCTATAGAAAGTATCGCACTACAGAAAAAAGTATAATAATTCATTTTTTCCCAGAATATAGCTCGGTGGAGGGCCACAAGAAATGCCATTTCTGACTATTCCTAGTCATGAAAGACACAATGAGAAGAGTTAAAGCAATTTCTTTCACAACTCCTGAGTTCTGATATGAACCCTCGCTTGAAGTTGACTGTATATTGTCAAAGGGTAGACTAGTGCGTGTGCCACGCCCATTTCATGACGGGTAGAGGGTAATGACCCCTTTTCTTGTTTGGATTATGCGCTTCCTAACGCAACGAGTTGAACTTTTCTGCGCAAAGTTTTTGTCCTTTAGTTTCCTGCGGGTCAATAACGCTCCACGCGCTTCGGGATTTGAAATTTGAGTTGAGAAAACCATAACTGCCCAAGTGTAAACAACATCTACCAAGACCTTGAAGGTGATTTATTCAATTCTTTGTGATTCCGTTACAGTTTTATGTATGCTAGACTTTTTTTTTTTTTTTTGTCTTTTTTTCGGGGGAGGAGGGTACGGGGATTAACAAGTTGGCTTGTAAGACCATTTTAACCCTCCCTTCCGAAAAAAAGAGGCTACTATGGCAACGTGGAGTAAAGGTTATGCTAGTGATTATAATTCCATAAGTCTCGTTTTTCGGGCGTTTGGGGAAATGATCCCTAGTTTTCAATTTCGCGAGGTAAGACGGAAAAAAAGATGATCTGTTTTCCATTTTCAGACGGTTGTTTAGGCTGTCAGGATCATCCGATTTGGGTTTTGCGGGTATATGTCTATCCCCACCAAAGAAAGACGATAAAAGATCGGGAGTTTTTAATCCTCTGGAAGAACGCTCGACTGGCGTCTCTGTCAGGGCCTGGAAGCCATCGATTTGCGAGGCTCTGGAGTACTGGAAGCCGACTTGGGGTTTTCTTGACGGGCCTATATCTGTAATTCAGTTCTATGTCCTGCATTTTCGATTAGGTCCAGTCCTAGAGTGTCGAGTATTTCTAAGGAAAATAATGGAAATTTAAAAGAAAATGCAAGGAATTTTTGGACGAAAAATAGGGAAAAAAATGGAAAACGAGGTCTGGCTGGGCTAAGGTTATTGAGATAAGGTTCTCTTTCATTCGGTTCGCAGGGTAACAGAAACGACAAACTTGACGTTCGGACATGTCTAAAATGCTAGCCTACATCAAATATTCTAATCTCAGAAAAAGTACATACTAGGAATTTATATTTATAATTAGTCATACATTCGATATTTTACAATTCTTTTACATACTTAATAATTGACTAACATTGTCAATACATCCCAATAATAATAACACAGTAATAATATTAGTAATTATATAAAACTAGTAAATTAAAATATCAATAAACAAGTTTGAGAAAATTACTTTTAGTTTGAGAATTGGCATCGTAGTTCCTTTTATAAAGTTTGTCCGCTAGAGGCGCTGGGTCTAAAGTGAGTCTTAAAACCTCTAGAATTTTGTTTTCTTCTTGACGGAAACTTGCCATTTTGATTTTAAAACAATTCAACTATTGGGGGGTTGAAGTGAAATCTAAAAGCGTCAACTATGACACTTATAAGTAGAATTTGGTTCCACGTTGATGCAATTAAGTCTTTGTGGAGGGTTTTGTTTGGCTTTCTGGAAAGTGGGGAGTGGAAGGTAAAAGGGGTTGGGTGTGTTTCCTATATATTTTCTCATGTTTACCCGACCTGTCATCTATATTGTCCGTCAAGTGTTTAGTTGGCGTTAATGGCTCCCTGTAATTAGGATCTCGTTGACATTGCACACGGCATGGCTTCCAAAAAGATTGTGTTATATGGATCTATTTTGGTTTTATGGCCCTATCTATATAGAAAAACACAACACATAAGAACAACCTATATACGCCATTAGCGTCCTCAAAAAGAGGCGGTTAATGGCGCTCTTTTTTGTTCCTTATTATTAGAGCAACCCGGGAGCTTAATTGATGTATCTATCCAAGAACAACGCAGGAACTACCATAAGAATAGAACTACGCACAAAGAAGAAAAGTCCTTCCAGCCTTAAACTTGGCTAGATATATACCTTGTACAGTACATGACTTGATTGCACTTCGTTAGCTATGTACAGTAAACCTCTATATACGCGGTCGATCGGGACCGCAAAAACACCGCGTAGAGCAAAACCATGTAAAGTGAACTGTATAATACGTGAGAAAGGTAGGGATGTGTTCCATATTCTTAAACACTTTACTCGCTTTACATTGAAGTGCAAAAGAAGTTCGATTTTTAACTCATGCAAGTATAGAAGCGTTCTAGTGACAAAAACGTATTTTTGAAGTAGTTATTATTTATTTCCGTGTACATAAAATAATCGCAAGCCTTAAAGCTCTTGGCTTACAATACTTTACAAAGCTTACAACTTTGTTTTCCATATTACTCGTCAAATCAAACATCCTCTATTGTCAATTTTGATGGCCAGAAGTATTTATCAAGAGTCTGCTGCTTACTTGCTCGTTATCTTTCTTCTAAAATAAGTTCATACGGTGCTATCTAAACTATTAAGGACCTGCCGACTACTTTCGCTAATGTCTGGAACTATAATTTCGATAAAAATCAATAGCTTTTTGAACCATAGCCATAGAAGTTCTAATGTTGTCACTTGTGAACAGGTAAGGGACTTCTTTTCCATCGTCGTGCTCTTCTTCTTCGTTTTGTTCTTTGCTCAACTCAACGGGATCACTCGTGCTCAGTTTTCGTCGTGTGATTTTAGAAGTCCTTCGATATCAGAAGCATTTAAATTTTCCATAAGAAAGTATACCAAGCCGCGCCCTCTTTCTCAAAGTTGCAGAGTTTCAATTTTGTCGGGAAACAAAGGGTTGTGTACGATGCCAGAACTGTTTGTGACATTTTTATGAAGTTGGGAATTATTTGCTCTAATCTTGTAACAAACGTGTTTGCCGAGTTTTAGCGCCGCCCCTTCATCCTTCTGTGGAACAACTCCACTGTTTTTTTGCTTTCCTTTTTAAAGGTTTTGGGTGATGAAAACTGCAAGTCCATTCCAGAGTAAGTGGAAGTTTGGCTATCGTAGCGAATACGGAGAGAAACGTAATATGCTTCTCTCTCGTTTTTAACAAGAAAAAGTAGAAATGAAGAAGAGAGTTTTCCATGCTGTGGCTTTCTGTGCTGCCCGCGGTCTTAGATATCGCTTTATATAGACCACAGGATATCTTCTTCTTTGCTGCCAAACCAATTTCCTTGAAAGGCGTGCGAGCGTTTTCTCGCTTCTTTTGCCCTTATTTTTCGGGTTGTTTTTCATAAAAAAAAATAATGGAAAATGTAGGAAATTCGTATAATAACAAAAAAAAATGAGAGGAATTTAAGTCTCTTTACACTCCATGGAGCAAATTAAGGAAGCATTGGAGAACATTTTGTCTTATTTCATTAGTGTTTTAGTAGGTAGAGTATATGCAAACGGGAACTGTGCCGGCTCCTGGAGAGTCTCACAATAATTTGAGGGAAAAGCAAAAAAGAGAAAATCGCATCTTGGGATGGCACCTTTCCGTACTTCCTATGGAAATTTGCAACTTTTGAGTGAGAAAAAAGAGAGAGAGAGAAAAAACGATTTTTTTTCTTGGCACTTAAGGCTAAAGCAGGAGAAGAAGAACGAAAAGTAACCCACTTGGAGAAAAAGAAACTGAGAAAAAAAACAGAGAGGTAGAGAGTCACCAATATCCGGTCATGGGTGATCCCTAGACCATCTGTTTTGCTTCACGGATACTTTTGCCCAAGCTACTGACCGTCTTTTCCTCGCCTGGTGTGTATGTACAGTATTGTGTGCACTTAAGAAATCAAATTCGAGTGGAAAACCACTTGGAGGAGGAGGCGGAGGGGTAGTCTGCCTACTTTAAAAAAAACAGAAAGAAAACACGGAAAAAGGCCGAAACTTGTGACTTAAGAGAAGTCTAGAAAACATGTTCGAAAAGTAATTTAGCAGCCTGTCCTGCTTAATAACTGTTTGAAATAAAGGCTAAAAGGAAGATTTAGTAATTAAATTTTTGTTTTTGGTTATGCACTATAATGTTGGCTTCGAGCGTCGACGGAGTTCAGAGTAGTTTTGAATGTGAGTAGAACAGCTTGGAAGAAGTTCCGTCTTGTGATTTTAGGGATTATTCTTTCAGAATTTTCTTGAAGGAGATCTAAAGAGCCACCGCTAACCAACGACAACAATTTTATCTTGTAAAAAAGAGAGCAAATAAAATGAGTTTCTAGTGATACGTTCCTTCAACTGGGCAGCGAAACAGTAATTAAGCTATTAAAGAAAACAATTCCAAAAAATAAAATCACGCAGGTTTGTGGCGTAACAGACAAACCAGGATCCATGGTACCTGGGAGCTTTGTATACTGTTTTAAAGCTTTGTAATTAGACAACAACCATGGTAATGAGCGCCATAAATCATTCCATGATACTTTCATGACGTCAAAACTAAAGTATTGCATGCCAATATACGTGTGAATGGCTACATAAGGTAATAAGCAGCGGATCTTCAAACAGCGGCTTGGGACGTTAAAAAAATCGTGTGTTAACGCAATGAAATTTCATCCATAATTGTAGTTGCTGATGTTTGTTAATGTTGCAAAGTAGATTTTCTTTTATTTACACATAGAAAGTTCGCCCTAATTGAAGTTGGATATTACTAAGGCCTTTGTTTCAACACTTGATCATAGGACGATCATCCTTATCACCTTTCAATATTATTAAGGTTTATTTTCTCTAGCTATAACACAGGAAATACGAGTGCAAGTAGCATAAGAGCACAAAATTTCGCTTCTATTGGTATTTTTCTTTCCATGGTTCGTCTGTGACGTCATAAAAGGTTTGGTTTGTATCCCAAGAACCCGTGAACGGCTGATGAAATGAATTTGGAACAAAATGCATCATTCTCGCGATTTTTTTTTCGAGAATAAACGCATTTGAAAGTAGAAAAGCAGTTATTAGAAGATTTGGATTAGAAGTAAGAAGAAAGTATAATTATTGCACGGGTAACTGTGAAGCTCGTAGGATTTGGATATAAGGGTTGTTTGAGGATTTTGAAAGTTTTTGAGTAAGAAGTATGATTGAAACAGGGATTAAATATTGACCGAAGCTTCTTGAGAAACTGGTCCGAATACTTCTATTCTTTCGACCTTTATGTATACTTCTAGAGGACGATTTCAATTGTTGCATCTCTGATTCTTGCATTGAAAGCTACTATATGTGCCTAGATCAGGGAGTAACTGGGAGCGTATTGGTCTGAATGGGTAAAATGGAGAATTTCATAGACTACTCCCCTGTACATGATTAGGTCTTAAACGATTAATTCGATCAGTCTGCAATTTCGCCAAAGAAAATGCTTGCAAGATTCTCCAAAGCGATTCGACGTTCTCGGCTAAATTTGTACGGTATATAGAAGAGTTTGACATACTAAAACCACATTACATTGACTCCGCCCCTGTCTGGGTTCCAAACTCGTCAGCTTCTAAACTATTCATTCTATCCTTGGCAAATTTGAGGTAAGGAAGTGTAATAAGAAGAAGCGTTACAGGAATTGACTTCCAAACTTTAGCTACACATAAACAGTATAATTGACTAAGGTCAATCACTCAATCCGCCCCCTTTGAGGATTCATTCTACATTCGATTTCAACCAAATTTTATATAATACATTATAGTAAGTGTATGATGTAACGGAAATAATTTCGTAATTATTTAGCGGCTGGAAAAGGTTAGAAATATAAATCACGGGCTAAATTTGAAGGTTCCTTTTTCACGTTCGTTAAAACGCTAAGGGTATAATGTATATATACTCTAGTCGTTGTTGTAAGGCCACTTTGAAGCTAAGGTTTTGGGGTCTTTATAGACTGTCTTTTATGGGAAGTTTCTGTCTCTTTTTGAGGGGAGAAACAAGCATGGACACGCACTCGCTCGTTCCTTGATTTGTTTTTCCTTATTTTATGGTGACTGTCCCACCATATGCTGGCAAAGTTTTGGGTGGCGGCTATATTGGCTGATATGGCTTGCGAGTCACACACTCTTTGGGGGGTTATATAGGGTGTATATAGCCTATACAAGAGAGCTCGTGGTCTTTATTAAAAGAACGTACACACGTCCACACACATACAAATGACAAAAATTGCCAGGAAAACATTACAACTACTCGATCAATATCCTCACATCCTTTATGTCTTCAAATATATAAATAGTCTTAAGTCTCTAATACTTCTTGCTGTCTTATATACTTACATTTCTGCCCCAGTAAGGACAGAAATTTAGCTCCCAATTGCAAACATGCTTATGGTCAATTGAAAACTGTGGCTGAGTTTTTATAAAGTTTGAAGATTTCAAAGTCAATAAAATCGTTGACAATAACAGAAAGGTGGAAAAAGGGCACTTGTCCACCTCAGCATTTCTCTCTTTTCTCTCTCTTTTTTCCTTCTTTTTCTTCACTGTTGAACTCACCCCAGGCAGGAAAAGAGCGTTATTTCTGCTCGATTTGCCCCTTACTTTACTTACTACCTTTTTCTATTTTCTCTCCCGGCGAAACCCAAAAGCTTTTAATTCCATTTCTTTTCCAACCGTTTTATATTCACCCGCAACCCAAATTTGTATGAGGATCTCTCAACTTGCTTTCACTCGCTCCCAATATACATATAAAAAGGAAATGTCTCAAGTAGTCTTTTGTAACGGAAAAGTGTTCAGACATCAGCCCGTAAATCTTACTGTAAAAAAGGGGAAGGAAAAAATGGGCCTAGGTGCTATATACGAAACATTTTGGATCCCTCCAAAATCCTGCCCAAATCCTCCAGCAGAACCCAATTCAAGTTTTCAAAGAATTTCCGTGAAGGAAGACGTGCTCTAATACATAGTACCAGGCTGGAAGAAGCCAACGAGAGAGGAAAAGAGAGAGAGAGAGGAGACCTCAGGTGTAGAGAGAGACAGATTTTTTTCCTCCTCTAAATAGCATTAATTCAAGGAAGATCTTAAGGAAGGGTAAGCAGCATCCTGCTCTTTAAGTTTTTTCCTAGGAACTTCCCCATTTTTTCCTATGTCAGCCTCTTAAGTGTTTCTCGTAAGAGATAGAATGGAGGAAAACAGCCAGGCAAGCAATTTTCCCGCCCAAAAAGAGGCGGGCATGTTCCTGCCCCCGGGCCTATGTTCGGCAGCCTAAAAGGGCAGTCCATCCCCTCCTTTGGCTGATAAAGGTGATAAGCCACCAGCTGGCGCCCAACAGGGCACACTACCAGGAAACCCACACAATGCTCCCAAATAATCTTCTAGCGGCATTTCCTTATTTTCTGTAGACTTTTTTTCAAGCAAGTAAAAGCACAGATAGAGTCAACTGACACAATGCACACTTCAAAAATGATGTGGGGATTCTCCCCTACGCTCTATCGGCCACGTTCTGTTGACTCAGGCGCCCTCTCCTTCCTCCCGTGCAAAGCGATACGGGGCTAAGTTAGCGTCAATTAAAGAGATGAGGTTTGAATTTGCATGCGTTCGTCGTTGAATCCATTGGCTGCCAACAGTCGCGTTTTGGGAATATGAAACAGAAGGGAAAGTAGTTGGTAGTTTTGGCGCTGGTAATAGTCGTTGGGGGTAATTAGACATAACGGAACCCTCATGTGACGTCATGATAGTAATTTTTTTTTTCCTTTTTGTTTTAAAAGGTTTTGTTGTGTGCAGCTGTCTTGGGCAGATTAATGAAGTCGTAATCCAATCTCAGGTTTCTTTTTTTCGTCATTGGTGGGAAATTATGATTGCAGTGCGGGGGTAAGGGTGAAATTGATTAATTGAGTGAGGAAGATTGATGGGAATTTGATGGCGGAAGATCAACAACTCCTTAACGTCATAAGTCGCGACGCGAGGTAAAAGCTTTTCGTTTTATTTTGTTGATTTTGTGCTTCCCAGGACCGATTTCTGTTTTTCAGGTGGATTATAGCTTTCTGAACCACTTTCAATGGTCGGATTGTGGGTTTCTGCAAGGAAGTTACAAATGTTTTCCAATAAATCTCGCAGTTCTTGTGCGAATGGCATGTTTATTTTAGCAGCGTAGCGTTATGGAACATGAGAGAGCGGCATTAAACGAAGGGTTTAGGAATGTAAGTTAGGCTTAACAGTATAAGTCTCGCTTTATAAGAACCGAACATTGATCGGCTGAACGACACCGACGCATTTGTTGAACATTTTCGGTCTCTACTTTTTTCTTGTACGGTCTCGGAGTTTCCGGACTAAGGTGGTCTGCTATACTTGACCTCATAATTCCACCTTGATTCCTTGTTGGTAACGATTATCGCTGTCATGTGGAGCCCAAGCGATTTCCGTTTCGGGTGTCAGTTTGAAAAGACTACGGTTTTGCGCTGTAAAGCCTATATTAAGATCCGGCTTCCAATTCCTGTTCCGTACACGTACTGCGTAACTTTCCAGGATGTCTTCAAAAACTTCCCAAAACTCTTTCAATGACGTCACATCAGGCTCCGCCTGCACGGCCTTGAATCGGCCCACCGCCTTAGGCTATGGCGGTGACGTCACATCATCTTTAGCTTGGATTATCTTGGGATCCATTGCTCATAGAAAGAAACTAATTTTTTTTCCTCCATCGGAACACAAAGACGCTTCTATCTTCTAGTTTTCCTTTGGGTTGTGATTTCTTATAGCTTTGATTTAAAAAGTTTCGATCCCAAGCTGATGATAAAGAAAAGGGAAGAAAATTGAGCTCTTTCTTCCACCCTTTGACGTGTCTGTCATTTTCATAGTTTCTTCTAAAGGTGAGAATGTCTTTTTATCCGCTTATCGACAGCTCGTACTCCGCAAGTATCCGTGTCCAATAGACATGACAGGATTATTGTCATTTAGTGCGAATCAAGCTGGCTGTTATAGGGCATGATACGTGATCGGATTCGATTTCCTCCTTAGTTTTTTTTTATCTCATGTTTTCCTCAGCAGCTTGTCTACCTCAACCCACCATTTTGCTCTCTGCTTTCTTATCCTGTTTTGGCAATGCTTTCTCTGCCAAAAGAAACTAAAGTAAAGTAAAAAATGAAGAGGGAAAATGTTTTTTCGTCGCAGAACCAGTTTATTTGCCCCAGAGCTTATCTGTCAACTTGCAATCATTTGCGTTTGCGGTGCTTTTAGCCCAGCAATTTACATTTGATCTCTTCCAAACATCCTAAAGGTTTCAACTTTGAAAGCTTTCCTATTGCATAAAACTCCCAAAATTTGTCAGGAAAAAAATTTCCAACTTTTTCGCTTGTATTTTACTAGAAATGTCACAAAGCTTGTTATTTCCAGGAGAAAAAAAACGAAGAAGAAGAAGCCAAGACAGGACAGTTAAATTCTAAAGCCCTGCGTTCGATTAGTTGCTGGCTACTGCCAAGCCAGTGACTTTATGGCAGAAATGCACGTTATAAAAAAATAAAGAAAAAAAATCTGAGTGAGGCTAATAAAATCTGGAACAAATGGGCCCTCCAAAGAAAAGCAGGAAGTATGAAAATATCATTATATGACCCATACCCGTTGACCTCGTTTGAACCCCTCTTGTTCGATTACTAGAGGGCCAAAAAGGGGAGCATACCAACACAAGTTTTTGTGCGAGAGTGATTTCTTTCTTTGAGCAAGAAATTATTTTTTAATGGTCACATAAAATTGGCTTCCAATACCATAGCAGCTTCTCAGTAAGGGAAGAGGGAGGGGACAATGCTTTGCTTTGCAAGCAGAAAAACGAAGAAAGTATATTACTCTTTACTCCCCCTATTTCTGCAGAATGCTTTTCTTGGTTCCCTTCAAGCGTATGACATATATCTTATACCTGATATCAAAATTATGTGCAGCAATAACAATCATCACTTGTCAGAGAATAGCCGTAGGAAAACCTTGTACTTAACCTATTTTTCTATTGTACTCGACTACCCCCCCCCCCCCCCCACCCCACCCCCCACCGTGTTTGTGGGATAGTCCTGACGCGAGCTTTTCACGTGTGTTTGCACACACAAATTATGTCTCTCCGTACTTTTCATAAAGAATATCTTTTCGAATTTCTTATAACACTCTTGTTAGGACAATTTTCTAATTTAGTGTAGGCAATAGTAAATGAACTTAAAATCTGTTCTTACTTGTGTAAGTTTTAGTAATTCTTCAGAAATATGTATATTTCCTGAAGTAATTTCTATACTTATGCTGATTATTATATTTATGCAGAAGTCTGTGCATTTCTGTATAAACTATAATATTTATACAAGAATGTCTTACGGTATATCTACGGGTTTGGAATATTTCTGCATAGATTTTGTAACATTCTTTTGCTTAGATGTTCTTGATATCTCTGCCATTTTTTTATTTTTTGTCTGGAGCAAAATAAATTTTTGCTCAGCTTTCTTGTTCCTCCACCGAAGGTGTTAATGTTTTTTTTTTTTTTTGTTGCAAAAGTGTTTTTAATATTTCTGATTTAATGTAACGGTACATTGTTCGGATCTCTGCAGAGTTGAATATTCTGCAGGAAATGTTCCATTTTCTGCGTAAATTTTCGAACATTTCGCAGAAATGTTTGTCTTCCCTGGGGACGTTTCGATATCTCTTCCAACTTTGTATCCATGCCAACAGTTATTATAAAGTACTCATTAATATCTCCAGCAGTCGGCAATCCCTTAATTAAGTCATCCTAATTTGCCTCTTCCTAGAAAACTTAACACTAACCTTTTATTAAGCCTTTTAAGTCTTTTCAGCTGTTCATATTAAAAATTAACTGTAATCTTCTCTTCAGCATTAATATTAGAATAAGCCTACGCCTGCTATTTGAAAAAAATAGTATCTTTAAAACAAAAATCATTAAAAACCGATTTTAAACTTGTCATTTCATCTCTTTTATTACAGTGTATTGTCTTCTACTTCGAAATATAACTGTTGTTTCCCATAAGAAAACAAGGTAAGCATAACAGAAGATATTTTTTTTTCTCTTTAGAAAAGATAAGTTCTCAAGAGACGTTTGCACGACACCACAAAAAAGCGCAATTAATAAGAGTGCTCTGTTGTAGACATATTATTCTTGTAATGTGTCAAGGGGCGAAGAAGAATATACACAATTGTATATAACCGACGCGGGATTCGCAGCAAAAGCTTGGCGTGGAGTACAAACTTCGTTCGCCCTCTTCTAATGCTGCACACTTGCCAACCATTTCTATACTGCTAGTGCTGCTCTTTGCGTTCTCGGTGCCTGTGCAATATGCAGCAAATAGCATCTTGCATATGTTAAACGCCACCCCTTCAAAAAAAATCATTCTTTTCTTATTTATTTTCGGGTATTTAAGGTTCATTTCTTAATATTTTCCCCTTTAAATTCTCTCCAAGCTGTTTTCACTCATATTTTTAAGATATTTTTTTTATTCAAAGGACATTCAAAGGAAAGGATCAGCTCCGCTTCTATTGAGGAGCTAATAAAAGGAAGCGAGAGGCAAATCAGCTCCTTTTTTTAACACTTTTTCTTACTTGGCGAAGTTTCAATGCTTTGCATATTTTTCTTTTTTTTTTTTCCTTTTTTTCAGTTTAGTGAAGCATCCTTTTTGTAATTTTGCGACGAGCTTGTGGACTAGCAAAAGAGGTAATAAATCAAGGAGCAAGTCGAGCGGATTTTAAAAGGTGCGAAAAGATTTGGGTGAGTATACACGCAGGGGTTGGGGGTCTTGTGTTTGATAAATGATGTTGGAGCTGATGGGTTCCGCCTTGTGTTTGATCAATTCAAGGTAATTTGCTTATAAGAGAAGGACAATGAGGTTTGACGGGAAAATTGTGGGTAATACGGTAATGTGATACAGTAGAATTTTGTGGCAATTTTGAGGAACATCAATTCTAGGCTTATTGTTAGAAGCCGCTAGATATTGATCTTAATGTCAAATGTGCATTGAATGGAACTACAATTCTGGAATTATTATTGTTAGCTTTTTTATTAATTTCTTAATAAATCAATAAACATGATGGATAATTTCCGAATTATCAAAAATTTTAAGTTATCAATTATTTAAATACTCACATGTCTGTTCTCACAAGAATTAATCTTTACACATATTTAAAATGACCATTTCAGATGGTGAACAGTTTTGTGAATGACTTTTTCTGTTTAATCTTGGAACAGACAAAATTTGACTCGACTTCGTCGATTCTGACGTGAAAGTCAAGTAAGACTCGTGTTCCTTCTAAAGCTTAGAACTTGCTTTGAATGCTGAAGAATGAAAACTTCTTTTTCCTTATTAATTTCCATTCGGTTCCTCCAGCTCCTGACGCAAAATACGTTAAACTGGCAGTAAATCAATTTAAAGCCTAACTTGCGTAGTTGTAAAAACAAATGAAACCGTATTGGTCAGAAATTTTACAAGAAACCATAAGAAGTTAACCCGTTACTCACAAAGCTTCCCAATTTTGAAACTGGAATATGTAAGACAAACTTAGTTGGAGTTTTTCTCTAAGTATAATTTCACACATTTTAAAACGCAATTTACGGCGTCAATCACACAATTCGATTCACATAACATACATTCCTAAATAAATTCCACTTACCCTTATGCAGAAACTTGTGGCGCTAATTCAAATTCCGTTTTGGCGGGGGGTGGGGGATTGCGGTGGATAGTAGGGGTAGGGTAAGTTCCAAGTGCCTCTCAAGTACGAATTTCCTCGTCGACGCGTTAAAAGTTAGAAGGGATGGAAAGTACGGGTTTAGTGATTGCTGCAGCAGAAAAGGTTTAGAATCGCATCCCCCTAGAAAACCACATGGAAAAGGGATGGAAATTGCCAAAAAGTCCCACGGAGGCTTTTTCCTCCAACTGCAAATATCCGCAATCACACACAATGGGGCGTTTTTACCTCTTTTTCTTTCGTTTTTCACTCGCTCACACCCAGTTCGGAGTTTCCAGGAACCGGAAATGGTCACTCACTTGTCCAATTTCTTTTCTCTTTGCTGATCCCAAGTGTCTCGTTCGCAAAAACACTGTCTTAATCCCTTCTCCTTTCCAGAATTTGCGAGAAAGCCCAACGAAAAAAAAGACACTTTCGCCCCACTTTCTATCCAATTTCACTTAGTTTTGGCCCTCAGGTAAAAGAAAAAAGAAGCACACAATATAGGTTCAATATATCCCGAACACCAAAGGTCAGCAGAACTATCTATATTTCTACCCCCACCATTTTTGGCATTTTTTACTCTCTCTTTTAGCGCACTTCCGTCACCATTTCCGGCACATTAGACGTTACTTAACGCTTCACTAGCCGAACAAATTGTCCCAAAAGATAACCCTTAACGCACACTTTCACCAGTATTTCTGCCAGATGAATCCAACAGAGTAAAAAGAACAGCTAGAGCAATTCTGAAGGGAGGAACGATTGACAAATCAGCTTATTTCTGTCGAAATAGAATTTGCCACGCTGGGTTTTCAAGGGAATATTTCCAGATAGTCGTTCCTTTGCACTAAGTCTTCATTAAGCCACAACATGGCACAACATGCCTACAAATTTGAAAAACTTTCCGAGGAACTTTTTTTTTGCACAGAAAACTTGTGCATTTCTTGGCAGTAATAATAACAGGAATAATTTTCTTCAATTTTTCTTTCTCACTTTGAGGGTTTCTTCTTTTTAGATCTTTCTAAAGGAAATGAGATCTGTCTCTTACACTTTGAATAGACACACAATTTTATTTATTTTATTTTTTTTTGTCAAGAGCTTCTTTAAAAAGAATGTTTTCTGCGAGGCGGGAAAAGGAGCTTCCGTCACGTTGGTAGGAAAGCTGAGAACTAAAGGCAGGGAACCTAAACCTGTGAAACCCAAGTGCAAAGGGAGTATAAAAGTGTCTCGGACGCATGCTATAAGGCGATGCAGCACAACAGACACACACATGCACATACACACATGCATAGGAGCAATACGGAAATCCGATATGCTGCCAACGGCCAACGCAGACGTCGCTGGCGCCCGGGGCGGGGCATATTAGGAAACCTGCTGGAAATCGAATTATCAGAGGATTTTTTGTGTGGTTTTGTGTCTAAAAAGTATTTTTAAAAAAGGCCCGATATACCTATGAAAAGAAAAAAATGAACGTGGGAAAAATGGGAATTATTATAGTAAGATCATCTAAATGTTTCTCACGCTAGAATAATTATTCTGTTTAATTTGAGGGGCAATGAAGTGAAGTGAAATGAAATAATGAAAATACGCCGTAATAGGAATTAAGAAAGTACTCAAATTAGGCAGGGGAGGATTGATTTCTGCATACCTTCGAAGTTTGAGTATTTCGCGAAGGTAGGATTTTTATTTTTAAGGAAGAATAAAATTAAATAAAAGTCATTTCTTGAAGAAAAAGGGACACAAGTCTCGAGAGATTTTCAGAGTTGCGTTGGCGTTAGGGAGATGAGAGGCAAAGCATTCGTGTATCTCGAACCCGAGCTGTTTGTTCTTGTACACGAGCCTAAAATATGTATAGAGAGAGTAATGGAAGAGTCAGACAGGAAGGTCATGAGAAACTATAGTTTCCTCTTTTCTTTCGTATTCTTTCTTAGGGGGGGGGGGTTAACGAATAATTTTAGGTTGTTTCTCAAGATTACCTACATACAGAGCTTGGAGAACCGAGAATTAAGCGTAAAGAAAAAAGGAACCGGAAATGTTACCGTGTACTTTGTTGTAATGGTGAAACCCTCCATTTTCCTGAACCTACCCCAGCAGCTTCTTTACCCCTTAGGGGGGTTTTATGGGTTAATATTTTAAGTCTGACTTGCCTAATGACGGGGGTGGGGGGTGATGTTGGGGAAGTATTCTTAGCTTAGGAACTGTAGCTAATAGCTTTTTTAAGTAAATTGGAGTTTTGTAGTCTATTTGTCATAAAACCCTAACACGGCGTCAACATTTGAATCCTTAAGTTAAAGAAAACTGTTGTAAAGTTATAATCAGAATATTGCTGTAGAAGGGAAGATTTTCGAGTCGCATTGATGGCGTTATTGTATAAAGTATAGGAATCAAGCAAAAGAACTGAGCTTTGCCAATCGACTTCAATTAAAACATTAATGTGGGACTAATATACTAATTATAAAATGGGGTGACATTAGTAATTACCTAATGACAATAATTACCCAAATTATAATTAGTGATGTGCACAGTACAAATTGCATAGTATAATTAGGTTGCACTAATTATATTGTAAGCTACATTACAGTTAGCAGTTTCTAAACAAAAATATTTTTCGGGGTGGAAAACCGAACGTTTATGCACTTCAGAAGTTTAAACCTTAAACTTCGATTCCATTAGTATTAAAGCTTTCAAGTGAGGATATAAAGGAAGATTTTGGGGAAATCTGTTCTCATTCGCTGAGGAAGGGTTCTGTCTCAATTGACTGAAACATCCTCTACACAACATATATGTTACACAAAAAGCATCTTCTCGGACATAGAGGGAATGTGGGCGGGGATTTGGGAAGGGGGAAGTTGGGCGTGGTGGCGTGGTAAAAGTTGTCTCTCATCCATCACCCTGGAAGATGGGCCATGCACCACCACATGACACAGTATATATGGCTCTTCTCCCCCCTCACCCCCCATTCCGGAGCAAAGCCCAGGGAAATACCTATTTTCTTCGGGGGAATGCACCATCTATTCTGTTTTATCGCCCCTGTTTCTCTCTCTTCTCACTGTGACTCTCTCTCTGACTCTCACAGGAGTCAAAGTTAAAGACTATCGAGACGCCTAACATTTCGGCCTTGTCCAACAGACGGCAGTGCTAAAGAGGGTGAAATAAAGGGGTATGGATATCTGTTTTATGTCTTCGTCACACATCCCTTACCACTCACCCTTAAAGACTACCTTATAGGATAAAAAAAATCTTTTTTATGCCTTTATAACCAATAGCAGTAATTCTTTTTCAGAAGAATGTTTATACTTAACACAAAGTCTCCTGTTTATTTTTTTAGTATTTCGTTAAAAAATTCTCGGTATTTTTTCTAGAAAACCAAGCGGGAGCAGAGAGAGAATCATTTGTAAAGTTGGCCACACGTTTCGTAAGCAGCCAGGGAAGAACTATTAGCCGCAGCCCCAAGTCGCCAACACAAATGACGCCCACTTAGCTTTATTATTGATCCACAATTGTATCACAATCTAAACCTCATTCGCTTCGTTCCTCCGAATCCGCGGAGTTTCTCCATTTGCTTCGGAGTTTGGCGTGTATCCCCTTTAAGACAATTGGTTTAATGATAGTCTGCTTCTCATAAAGAGAGGGTATAAAAAACCACTCGACAAGGTTTCTTAATTTGTCTTTTGTTTAATTATCTTTGTATGGTTATGCATGGCGATATTTTCCTAATCAATCCAACCATTCGTTATTCATTATTTGGGTTAATGGGCACATCTATTATGTACTATAGTGTTCCAGTAGGGACAATAATAGAGTCAATAGTAACAAGTCGATGTAAACGTTAGATATTATTAATTATAATCGTTAGATATTATTAATTGTTTGGGTTAATGGACACATCTACTATGTACTATAGTGTTCCAATAAGGACAATAATAGTCAATGGTAACAAGTCGATGTAATCGTTAGTCAACGAATACGTATACTTTAATTTCTAATACGCATTATTTTTTTATTATGTAAATTTTCGTAATTGTTTTCGGTTTGTAAGTGATGTAATGTCTATAGAATTCAAACAAGGCTTTTCACAAGGTTTAAGGATGACCTTGGGCATATTGTTGTCGTTTCTGGGAGATTATAGGTGGCGTGAAACAGTTTTTTTTAGTGCTTCCCCAATAACAGTTTTTGTTACATGGAAGCTCGCCCCCCCCCCCCCCCCCCCCCCCCCCCCCCCCCCAATTCCCGTTACGAGTTTATGCTCGTATATTATTGCCAGGACAACAAGCGTTTGGGGAACGGCTAATAACCCGTGTCTGAAGACAAATGGTAGCATTGTCCTCATTTTAATTAGCTGCTTTCTGATCTTCTTTCTGACGAACATTTCTTTCACGCTCTAAAACTTGTCTGTTGCAATAAGTTTCCGACTCAAAACAGAGCCCCCAAAAAACCCCGACATTTTTAGTCCAAATGGGAAAGCTAGCATTTGAATTTCCCGCGGGGAATATTACATTCTCCCCCGTTTTTCTTTAAATGGACTAGCCCATGTGGACTTACCCGCATGGGGACGAATCCTACGGTGTTTGTTGTCGAACATTTTTGTATCTTTGGCACAAGAAACGCAAGATGAGCAAGTGTGGGTATTAGAGGTAGTATTTTAAACTAGATTTTTCGGGTAAGAAGGAGTTAAATTAATTGTACTAATTAGCTTGCACCCTCTGTACTGTGTAAACTTTGCTTGTATGTGAACCAAATCTCGTATATTGAACACTTACTTAAGCTATAGTTGGGCGTGCTTCACTCTTTATAATTAGAACATTACTATAATGTTCGGTAAGTTGCGCTTCTGTTCTTCACCTTGTTTGTGATTAACAGATAAAAGTCATTATTATAGTGCTTAGTGCAGCGATAACCGTGGCGTTGAATTTATATGTATAATCACCTTAAAACGGGTTTACGGTATTTATCATTAATCCTAACCAATCTTTTCAGCGTTTTAAATTGAAATTAATGTGCTTTACTTGAAGACAATTGCCACTTATGCTAAGCCTCTTTTTTATAATCTTTCAGAGTTAAACCTATGCATTCATCCATTTGAAAATGACATGAGCACAGTCTTATTTACTGCCATCCTATGTCAAGTGCTAAATTTTTTTGCGCTGTTGGAAAGGCACAGATAAGGTTTTTTCCCCTCCCTCTCCTTGCTTTTAAAAGCAACTTATAGAACCTGCAATTGGTCTGGAAAGCTTTTGAAATATGCAGAGAATTGCTCCAGAAAAAAACGCGCCCAAAGAACAACCCTAATAAAAAAAAACCCTACAAAGTCTTCAGAAAGAAAAAACAGCGAAAGAGGTTCTTGCAAAATGGAGCATCATGATGATAGTTCCGGAATAATAAGAAGTCAAATGCCAGTTCGTATTCCCTTTACCTTGATCTTTTACTCGAAGAAAAGGAAAGACACGGAAAATAAAATCCAGAAAGTCCTTTAAAAAAGAAAGAAAAAAAAAGTAGACAAGAATTTCCTCCAGATCGAGGTCGGACGCATAATTGTCTTCTTTCTTCTTCCTAACATCAACACCAACACAAACACCAGCTCGAGCGAAAACGCTTTAACTTTACAACGTTTACGAGCCCGGCCTTGGTGTTTGGTACATTTCCTTCGTCGCGTGTGCACAAACTCTTCCCAGTTTACTTCCAGAGTAGCGTAGGCCAAAGGCTCGGGAAGTTTCATGGACTCTTCACATAGTCCACCCAAAAGAGTCCACTGGGACCCTTTATGGGATCAAACGAGGGCAAATTCCGGGAACCAAAGCTTATTTTGGATTAAAAAAATCCAGGATTTTCTGCTTTCTCCTCCACAAAGTAGTACACGAATTTCCTTTTAATTTCCCTCCTTATTCGCTTCATGATCTAGGCAAAGTTACTTTTGCGGTCTGACGCATGAAGAGTTAATAGAAATTCAACTTTTCTTTTCATCCACAAGTTACAACTTTCCAAAAAAACGTTTCTTTACAGAAGTCCTCAGAAAACCGAAAATTTTCAAGTAGTATACTGAAAATCTCCTTAATTTTAGAGTGTTGCACTTAAGAATCCATCTATTATTGTCACCTAGGGAGTCATTTCTCTGTGCATGTACATGGCCATTTATTTATTTAGGACTAAGATTAGTGTTCTCTTTTCTTGTTTTCTAGAAGACGCGCAAATGGCCGATTCGTCCGAAATGGATCAAACGCCTGAAATAGATGATGTGACCGACGCAGAGGCTCCGCCTCTTCCCTTGAGGGCGGGCGATTTGTCGCCCGATATCTCAGAGTTTGATGAATTACCTCCATTTCCGCTAGCTCCGTTTCTCCCTACGGCTACCGACAGCATAACCCAGCCACCTGAAAGTAATTTCCGTTCATTAATAACGTAATTTGGGATATTTTATCCCCCCCACCTTAAAAGAAACTAAAACAATAAAATTACCCGCTCAACATTTTCCATCTTTCAAAAGGTGCTGCAACCATGGCAGGGTGGCCTTTTCCTCGCTTGCATACCATGCCTCAAAATATCCATTCCGTATTTATGTCCCAGACGCCTTTGACCGTCAAGATTACAAGCTTTGAGCGGACAATTGGGAATACCAGAACGACCTATTTACTCAGTCCATTCCTGTAAGAAAATGTACATAATTTATAATGATTAACAGGGCGAATCAATGCAAATCTGTGCAGTTAAGTGCCGTTTAAATCATTTGAGGATGTTTCATTTGCGAAAATTTTAAGTACAAATTTATGGAATATAATTTTTTTTTTATTGAGTAGGTATACGATCTCGGTGGAACATGGGTGTTTCCAATGGACTATACGGAGAAGATATAAGCATTTTCAACACTTGCATCAGCAATTGAGCCTCTTTCGGTAATGCAAATAAAGAGATAATTGAAGTAAAAAGAGTTTGCGTTCCGAGTTTTGAAAGTGTACCATGTAAAACTCATTAAGGAGAAAACAGTTGGGGAAGCACTAGTAAGGCTAGTAATGTTCATTGCCTGACAATTTCCTTCATATTTCTGCAGAGCAAGTTTGGCTATTCCCTTGCCTTCCAAGACTCATCGAGAGATGCGATTCAGCATGAAAACTTTGGCCAAACGTCGAGACAAGGATCCAGATACTTTCGACATTCCCAGGTACAGGCATTTTCAAAGATTGTGGGTCATTAACTAACCGAAAAGGCCTCTAAAATTTTGATTTCGTGTTTTTTTGTTAGAAGTTATAATTTTAATGTCTTGTTTCGTGGTTTAATTCGACTCTTATGGAAGTATTTAGTTCCCCTTTTGCGTTCCCTAATTTTCCGTTTTATTTTTTCATTAATTCCTTGGGCGTGGATCTTTGGGGTGTTTTGTTGCCGAAAAAAATAAAATAAAATTTTTTGGTGGGGGGCCGAAAAAACGACTGAAATTAAAGATTTCCCAAACGCCCAGAAGGCCTCGTTCCCCTTGATTTAATGGAAGATCGCATGCGACAACTCGAGTCTTATTTGCAGGCTGTGCTGCGTCATGAATTGTACCGTCGACATCATGAAACGGTATTACCATTATTGTAACAATAGCTTCGCGTTTTTCCTTCCAAGATTTTTCGCAAATTGATGGTTTTGCTAAGGTTAATTGCTTGGATTTTTCTCTTTCTTCGGGCAGCTGGGATGATCTTTTGGGGAAAGGAGATTTCCATTTTTCTTATGTTTTTTTGGGGTGGGGGAAGAAAGGCAAAGGCGTTTGCTTTTGGTACTTTTTAAACTTGGATGCAATTAAGCAGCGAGGTGATGGATAAACGTCTCAATTTCTGCCAATCTTGCTAATAGTCTCTACGCTTAGAAGAAAATGTCGGTGGGTTTTTATAGTGGTTTTTATTTTTGTGTTATTGACTTTTGGGATTTGGTTTTGTGCCGGATTTTATGTAGCTACAATTCCTGGAAGTGAGCCCTATATCGTTTATTGGAGAGCTGGGCGGGAAAACCAAAGAAGGAATGGTTTCTAAACGCGCTGGGGATGAACAAACCGGATTCTGCATCTTGGATTCTCCCTCTGGATGCTGCAGCTTGAGTCTGACCCAGTGGTGAGTTGCTACTTACTTTTTTTAAAATTCAGATTTGAGTTTTCGGAAGAAACTTAAATCGGAGTTTTCTTAGATTTTCGGGATTGCTGGAAAATTTACGAGTCTTCTAAAACTTTTGAATTTTGCTTTTTAATACTTTTATAACACATTTAACAAAAATTTGGTTCCGCTTTTTAGCATTTCTGAAATTTTTTCGTTTGTTAGAAAATTTCAGAACTTACGTTTCAAATTTTGAGGTCTTCAAAGTTTCAATTATACCAGAACTTTTTTTTAAAGATACACATTTTATTGACATTATTTATTAATAATCTTAGTTCTTAATAATTAAATATTAATTCTAAATCTTTATTATCATTTTTCTTAGCATTGTACATGTTTAGTCAAAAGTTGTTTATGGCTTGAGGATGAAAACTAGTGATTTACTCTTGATTAGTATGCCCTTAATTTTCTTGTTGATTCTGTTGTAGTTGTATACCAATTTGTGGGCCGAGTTGTTCGCGTTGGATGGAGCGTTGGCTATTTATCAAGGATACTTGGCTGGGCTACCTCCATCCGCAAAAGAATCAACTCCGTTGCGTCCTCTTGATGGATCACGAGTTTCGAGTATCATCTGGTTTGACAGCGACTGGCGTTCGTCACGGAGTTCTCGTGGCCAATTCCTCTCGCCGATTACTGTTCCAGGCTCCAACGCGGCGACAAGCCAAGGAATGGTTGGCGGCTATTCAGCATGTGGCCACAACTACTGGTAAGAATGAACCGTCTGAACCTTATAAAAAGGAAAAAAATAAACAAGTCAGTATAGATCTTGTTCCCTTTCCATTTTGCCAGCGTTTGAGCTAGTTGAGCCTCATCCAAGAGGATCTTTCGCTCCACTTCGAAATGCCACCCAAGCGACATGGTTCGTAGATGGTTCGTCTTACATGGAAGCAGTAGCTACTGCACTGGAGATGGCACAGGAGGAGATTTTCATCGCAGATTGGTGGCTCAGTCCTGAAATTTACATGAAAAGACCCATTATTGAAGGCGACAAGTGGCGCTTGGACCGGATTCTCAGACGCAAAGCGGTAATTTCCGTTAAGTTGGAGATTTTTTTTTAGCAACTTAATAAAATTACTCCCAAACTAGCTTCATTTTGAGCCATCGCTAAGAATTTCAATCGATTTATCCTAGAATTACATTTGAATACTTAAATATTCAAGGAAATATTGAGAACTTTTGAAAGAATATCGAATTGGAATCCCTCAAAAAAGCTCATCTTGTAATTCCCAGACAGTTATTGGGACAAGATACTAGCGCGCGAGAAAAGCTCGAGTGTTTCGCTTTGCATTTTGCATCGATTTTTGTATACTTATGTAAATCTAAAACCTTTCTCCCCCATTTTCCTTTACCCCAGGAGGCGGGCGTACGTGTGTACGTGCTGTTGTACAAAGAAGTGGAGCTGGCTTTGGGTATCAAGAGTATGCACAGCAAACAGCAATTGGCTAAACAACATCCTAATATTAAAGTAAAAGTCCTTTCTTGCCTCTACCAACACAATAAAAAATGATAAAAACACGAAGTAATACAAAATTGCCTATTTCTTTTTAGGTGTTGAGGCACCCAGATCACGTAGCTGGTGGAATACTGTTTTGGGCCCATCACGAGAAATTGGTAGTGGTGGATCAAACCTATGCTTTCCAAGGCGGAATCGATTTGTGTTATGGGCGTTGGGATGACCATAAACACCGGTACAAATGATCAATAATTAGAATTAGAAAACTAGACAAAAATTGGACTCTTAAATCATAATTCTTAATTTCAGAATTTCTTTTTTAAAGATTTTCCTTTCAATGAATTTCCTATTTCTAGACCATTAATTTGAATTTATTGTTTAATACTTAATTCGTGATAAATAATAATAATTTAATTATTTTTATGAGAAATTCTTATTATTATTACGTCATTTGAATGCATTGCTGGTTTTTATCCTTGGCGTTTTATATTAGATTGGTAGATACAGGAAGTGTATCTAAACCTGGCGCAGTACGTCATATAATTTCCAGTCATAGTGTGGGACAAAATGTGCCTTCGTTTTTGTTGGAATTGGTCAAGTCTGCACAAGGCGTGTCTTTGTCGGCTGTTGCTGCAGGAGAAGTGGCTGCCATGAATAAGTAAGACTTTTCTTCGGTTGTTCGGGGAAAGATTTAGGACAGAAGCTGATTTGGGGATAATTTTTCACAGGCAGGTAGATGGAGCTGAAAATGGAAGCAATCCAGTGGCTATTCTGGTGGAATTGCCTGAAGAAGATGAGATAGAAGGCGAAGATACGATTGACGGCGAGTTTGTTAAAGGCGACACGCCTCCAATGAGTCGCCGAGCTACTGTCTTGGCCCGTGTCAAGGGTTATAGCCAAGGACTGATGGGAAGATGGCATAGATCCACGAGCTATGATTTAGATAGAGAAAAAGAGGAGCTCCAAGTGGATGAAAAACCTCCAGAAGAAGCTCCTGAATGTGACGATGTCGTAGACACAGCTGTAGATATCAAGTAAAATGAGTATTTCTTTATGCTCATATTTATTGGAATAATTTTTTTAAAGTTGGACAAATCTTTGAAGTTTAAGGAAAATGTGGGGTAAGTCTTGTATAACTTGTTATTGTCAGGAAAATTTTGGTGAGCGACCTGAAACGGGCACCGAAAGAGACTGAAGAGGCTATTGCCGTCTATACTGGGTCTACCAAACTCTGGATTGGGAAGGATTATACCAATTTTATCGTCAAAGACTTTTCCAATTTGGATAAACCCTTCCAAGGTTTAAATTTTCTGCCTTTTTTTTTTACTGAAAGGAAGAATTTGAAGATTAATGGATTTTTAATTGTTTTAGATTCGGTGGATCGAAATAATATTCCCAGAATGCCGTGGCACGATATTGGCAGTTTGGTGTATGGGCATGCAGCTAGAGATCTATCTAGGCATTTCATCCAACGTTGGAATGCGACTAAAGTAATTTTCCTTAAAATTAACCTTAAGGCTCCCATATTAGCTTATTGATGTGAAACAGTCATAGATGGCACTGATGTTTGTTAATGTTTTGCAAAAGCCTTGCGTAACAATGTAAGAAAAAGAATAGGCAATTGCCGGCAAATTTTTTTCGCTCATTTTGCTTCTGAAAAGTATAGTGTGCTTTATTTTTCATCAATAGCTGGTATGACGCCCCCGTTCTCCCGACACGCTTGCAATCTCCTTGACATGGATGCTGCTAAGCCTAAAGCTGGAGGGGGTCATACTAGCTTTTCATAAAAAATAAAGTGTTTGCATTCTTGGTCACCAGCACTTTCTTTGTTTTGATCTTTTGATCAGGGAAGAGGGCTTAACTTCGCTATGAAGGAGCGTTTAATTGACTGACCTGCTCCTTTAATTAACTGGGGAGTTTAGAAGCGACAACATGTTGAGACAACGTGTTCGGACAACTTGTTGAGACCTAAGGGTAGGCTACTATGCTTAGGTTGGGAAATTCCTTCTAAACTCCCCAGTCAATTAACTGAGCAGGTTACTTAATTGAATGACCTGATCCTTTAATGTTCGTGTTGAGAACTCTACCTAAGTGTTGAAGTAGGCCTAGATAGGATTGGTGTAACCAACGGAACAGCAAGGTGATTGGTCAATTTGCAAACCGTGTAGCGATCATGTAGCATGATAGCAACAAGTTCGTTACTGCCTCTGATATTCTGGTCTTTTACTTTTACTTCAGACTGAAAAAGTCCGTGTAAAACCTCTCCATTGGAAGATACCCGTGGTATCCTAATGTGTAAACCTATATACTTATCCCAGATCACCTACGCTTTACTTCAATAAATCCTAAGTCAGTTAGTGTAGTGAACGTTAGAGATTGAATTGAGGATTGGTTTGTGTTTGGAAGTTAAGTTTAGTAAGCACGAGTTTAATTTGTTTTCTTATTTCTTTAGACAGAGAAAGTGAAGGAAGATGATTCGTATCCATTCCTCGTGCCCAAATCGTATTCCACTGCCCACGAGTTCCATCCCTTACCAGATTTGCAATCGACACGAGTTCAGTGTCAAGTAAAAACGAACTCAGCTGTTGTTTTTCTGTTTCTTTCATTTGTATTGATGTTTTTTTTTGTTCTTCACTTCAAGGCTCTCCGAAGTGCTTCTCAATGGAGTGCCAAGCTTAGACCCAGTCATAGTGAAGATAGTATCCAACGCGCGTACATCCAAGCCATTAAGGAAGCTCAGCATTACATTTACATCGAGAACCAGTTCTTCATTACCCTAGCGGGCTCTTCTTCCGGTGACGACGTCAATAACTCTATTGGCAGAACTCTCAAAAATCGGATTATCCAAGCTCACAAGTATATAACAATAAGCCATTTAAATGTTTTACTTTTTATTAAATAATTGCAATTTATTTTTCGTTTTTGATAACGTTGAAAAGGGAAGGCAAACGTTTCCGGGTATATGTCATGATGCCATTGTTGCCCGGATTTGAAGGTCAATTTGGTACGAACAAAGGAACAGCTATCCAAGCCATCACGCACTGGAACTACGCTTCTATCTGCCGGTAACGGTTTTCTGTTTTCTTTTTGGACAGTTTCTTAATTCCTTTTTTTATTCTTCTGCGTCTTCTAGCGGACAGAAATCGCTGATGCAGCAATTGAGGGACGAGAACATCGAAGCGTCGCAGTACATCTCGTTCTATGGCTTACGGAAACACGCGGAATTGCACGGACAGTTGGTTACCGAGCTCATTTACGTTCATTCCAAGTTGATGATCGTGGACGACCGAGTTGTGATTTGCGGCTCGGCCAATGTTAACGACCGCAGTTTGGTTGGCGGTCGTGATTCCGAATTGGCTCTTCGCCTTGAAGTAATTATAATTACTTATTGAGCTGATTGAGTTTAATTTTTAATCTTAAAAGGATGAAGAATTTGAGGAATCTGTGATGGACAGCCAGAAATACGATTCGGGCAAGTTTGCGGGTTCCTTAAGAAGGTTTCTGTTTAAGGAACATTTGGGATTGTTGGAATGTGAACCTTCCAATGTTATTGACATTGTTGATCCAGTTTGTGACGCTTTTTATAAAGGATTATGGATGCGAATTGCGTCACGCAATACTTCTACCTTTGAAAAAGTGAGTTTGATAGGGAATTCTAAAATTTTCCCGCTTTTAGGTGTTAAAGCCTTGATCATATTTAAGACTGATCATTTCGCCTGTTCGGTTGCTTTAATTGAGCGTAATTCGTACGTCGATTACTCATGTCACTACTTTTGCCATTTATGATCAGTATTTCCTTCTTACTTGTATTTGTGTGTCCGTTACTACTACTGGTAAAATTATTTTAATTAGTTGTTATGGGATAGTACTTAGTAATTTGATTAAATTATTCTAGTTTACTTTAGATTTTCGTAATGAGTTTTTCTTAAAACACTATTTCTTCCAACTATTATTATGCCCCATAATTGGATATTAGTATGTATAATTAGTGTAATTAAACTTCGGAAATTATTGTAATTAACTTTATTTTGAAAATAATTAATTATTTCCTCGGAAGTACTATGTATAATTGTTTCTTACAAAACATTTTCGTGGAAGCTTTAGTTTGCTCTTTTATGAAAAGTACTTTAGTTATTTTTAATTAATGTATGTAAATAATACTGATTAACTTCTATAAATTATAAGAGTTTTTCGGAATAACTTAGCCTTTTTTATAGGTTTTCAAATGTCTTCCTACCGATGCAGTGCAATCTTTCGCGGATCTAAAAACGTACCAATCAGGTTTACCTTTAGCGACCACGGATATTAAAACTTCAAAGCAAATGTTGACGAATGTTCAAGTAATCTTAAAATTCTTATAAATTATAAAAATATATAATTTTTTGTTCGTTTTCTTTTTTTCCCCATAGGGACACTTGGTGTTTCTTCCATTGTATTTTCTTTGCAAGGAAAACCTTACTCCAGCTGCCGGGACAGCTGAATCGCTCATGCCCACGTCATTGTGGACTTGAGGAAAGAAGTTTCTTTTTATTGAGTTCTTCGAGGGCCACTCACTCAAACAACTCAAAAAATCCTTAATTACATCACATCTTACCTCGTTGCACTCCTTGTTACCTAATCTGGTTTTCCTACAAATATATTGGTCTTCCAGCACGGTAGTGTCGTAGAAAGAAAGAAAAAAACACGTTAGTCATTGTTGGGGGATCCGCAAATGATCCCAGAGCTATTAACTCGACGAAGAAAAAGAAAGATGTTGCGATATTCCTGAGGTTTATTTCAATGAAAATTCCGTGACAAAGTTTGTAGTTTCGAAAGAGGCTGTATAACCCTTTCCAGATTGAGGCATCGTAAAAAAAACCTTTGCCTTATCTTTTCGTTCCTTTTCTATTCCTTTTTCCCATTGCACTTATGTAAAAGTTTTACAGGAATATAAAAACGGCAAATAGACTCCACCTTTGAAACCTGACTCGACACAGCTTTCTTGTCCATTTCTTGCAAAATTTCTTGCAAAACCTGGGCCTCCTTCACTGGCAGGATTATGGTTGCGCAAGCGTTCATATTGTCTCAGTTAACTCATTAAGCATTTTCTAGGGTGGATTAAGAAGGTAATTTAAATCGATCAGGCGACTTTGATCACGTCACAGATTTCCAAATTAAACTGATTCATTTCGTACTTACTAAGCCTCCAATGACCCTAGAAACTTCCATAAACAGGACATTTTATGACGTCACAGAAGTTGAAGCATCTTGCATGAAAGTCCTCTCGATAACACCCTTGAACTAGGCTCTACCCTGTCCTTGCTTCCCCTGCGTTAAAAGGGTGGAGCTTCGTTGAATTCGCCCCCCTTAGGGCTCTAGTCTTCTCTTTCCCTTTATTATGAAGTCTCTAGCGGGGGGAAAACGTATTCTGGTTCGGTGGCCTGCTTCCTTGTCTTGCAGTCCAGTTTTCCCCCTTTGCTGGTTACGTGCTCGCTAAAAGACCCACGCGAACTTGCTTTTTTCACCATCGTACGTAAAACCCTACTTCCGTTCCTTCTTGTTCTATTTTTTTTTTCTGGGGTATAGAACATAAACATCCCGTGTTTGTATTCCTACGATCCGCTAGAAATTGAGTCTAGTGTGAGCCAAAACAAAATAGTAGTGTCCAAGAATGAAAATAGGCCATTGAGGATGCGAGGGTGAAGTTACGACCTCCAGTGCGCCTGCTCAGTTAGACGCCGCCTACCGGTAACGCTCGCTCAACTGAGACTCAGCAGGCTTGTTACGTGCGGGGCTGGCCGTCGAACGTTTGTGTCGGGAGCCATCCGACATTGTGTTCCAAGATGGCCGAGGCGGCGAGAGGCCACGCGTGTGGGGCACCGTCTTCGGGTCCGCAAAACAGTAGTGATTGTGGACGTAATGTGAGGCAATTTGCAGGAGGTGTCCATGAACCTGTCTTGAATGAATGTGTGCGAGTGGAAGCGTGTCAATTAAACAACAAGGTGTGTCCAGCCGCGGTTCATCCTCACGGTTCGACGACGACTACTAGTGCTCGGGCCGTGGCGTCTCTCCTCCACCTTAACCTTAACCACAAGCATCGTCAGGATATTGTTAAGCAGGCGAGTGGCTCTGCCGAGTCTAATCAATCTGTGACACTTTTGACATCTTTTAGCTCAGGATTAGCCAGTCTAAGCTTAGCAGGCCCCAAGCAGAGCGCCGGAGTATTGTTGCGGGACCTGAAGGCGACAGACATGCCCCAGAATGAGAGCAACAACACGAAGGTCGCGGCCACCGGATCTGGCCTTTGTTGTAGTGGTGCTAGAGTGGTGGGAGCCATCGATGAGGATGATAGCCCAACGCTGGGCTCGGAACATGAACACGAACGTGAACAAGAACAGGAAGACGAGCCGGACTTGGGACTAGGACTCGGACTCGAAGAAGAAGGCCTTTGTTCCAGCCATAGCCGCCACAGTCACGATGACATGAATTGCAGCATCCGCACAGGAGACGACAACGACAAGAAAAGACGGAGAACTGATCGTTATGATAGCTCGGAGAGCTCAGACAGGTATAAAACACATTTTAGAGCTTTTTGGGCTTACAACTTGCCTCTTTTTGGAATCTCTCTTGTCGCCAGAGCCTCACGAAAATCTCTTTCGTGAGACTGAGAAAGCGAGAGATTGATCTAAAAGAGAATAACAAGGACCACAAGTCGAGTATTGTTAATTCAGGTCCAAGAATGGAAGTAGAAACCAAAACCAATTTGGAAACTAAGATTGAGAGAAAGACACGAGAAGCAAAGCTTTAGGCTTATTTCGTTGTTCCGTTGAAAAATATACATGGTTGACTCTTAAAAACTTGCATTGTTCCTCCCCTAAAATCCCTTTAGTTTCAAAGCTTGCCTAGGAGTAGAAAGAGGTTGGGAGATTTCATTGTTGAGGGCACATTTGTTGAGTCTGGTCGTTTTCGTTGTTGATGACGTCTACTGAGCTTTTTCCAAACCGTCGAACTTCATCATGTCCTGCGCGTTTGCCTTCCACAATCTCAAATTCCTTGCTACAATCAGCAAAATAGCACATTTCTCCTACTTTTTTTCCACAGTTTGTTTTTTTCTTTACGACGGCTCGCAGGTTTCGTTGCCAAGGTCGTTTTTCCTTCGCCCTTCTCCTTTTTACTACGCGTTTAACTCCTTAGTCGTGTTTTATCCAGCATTGATTTTTAAGCTCCTGGGATTCTCTCATCCCTTGTCATTTACCTTTAGCGTCATTCTGTCCCAACACACTTGAAAACGAAGCCAAATCGTGTTGGAGAATTTTCTAAGTCTATTTTTGGGGCTTACGGGTGAAAGGGGGGAGAGAGTTAGAGGTCAGTGAAGCTTTTTACATTTCATGGCCTTTGACCCCGAAAAGCTCTTTTGCTTTGCATTTCCTCCATTTCTTGACCCAGAACGGCCTTAAACTCGACGGGGGCGGAGCTTACAAATTCCGGAATTCCAAGAGGGGCAAGTGCAACGTTTTCTTTCCGCCATTTGGGCCTGTCTAGACACAAAAAGTCGGGTTTTCGCAAGAAAAAGACGGTTAATTAGTCCGGTACAAAAGAGAAAAAGAAACCTGCAACTCATTCTCCTTCACGAATCGTTTTACAGCCAGGAAAAGATTCTCCGAAACAAGAGCCTGCTGCGGCCTCTCGTTCTCTCTGGCCTCTCGTTCTCTCACTTTTGTACAGTCCAACCTCCTATCAAAAGGATTGTGGACGGAAGAAAAATCCTGTTGTTCACCGATCGCTCTGATTCATGACATGTAAGGGAAATCAGAGGACGTCATTATGTCCTATACAAGTGTATTACGTGCGGGGGCATAACAGGTTCTCATAAGGGGGAGAGGGGTTAGAAATTATGCAAATTATGGTAAAAAAAAACATCTCCCGCTACCCCCTTGTTGGGGAGGTTGGGTCGGAAGTCGGGGGGTCTGTGGGATGTCCACTTTCATTTGTTATTTATTTTAGCTCAACAGACGTTGAAAAGACTGGGTTTTTAATTTTAAAACACGGGGAAGCTCCAAACGATCAAAGTCTGTGGGATCCTCGCTCTCTAACCTCCTTTACTCCCATTTTTTTGTGGGGGGGGGGGTTAGGGTGAGCCTAGCTCTCTCCCCCATGGGTTTATAAAAGCGTACGAAACAGAGATCAATATTGCCTATACAACACCCCTCGTTTTTCCCTAGGAAACGTAAGGGAACACACAGTGCTGTATTCATGTATGTGTGTGCATCATGTACCCAACCCCCCTTACCCCCCACCCTCCGACAAAGCTATAATAGAGATTCATCCAGCGCGTCCCCCCTGTGCCTTTGGCTTCGTATTCCGATTGGGACGTCCCTCTGAGCATTGGAAGAGAGAAAAGAGAAAGAAAGAGAGGGAGATAAAAACTGCCTCCTCAATTCTTCTTTTTATTCGTTAACTTTCGTTCTGTACTTGCATTTGGCGAATGTGAGTGTAAAATGAAAGCTAACACCTCTCTAAAAATTGCAAACTAGGAGGCAGACGGGGGAGGGGTGTGAGAGGGTGCCTGTTTACTGTTGCGTATGTAGTGAGCACGTTAACGTGCACATTGAACCCCTTTTTCAGTCCCAAAGTCCAGGTGTGCACTGTTGTTTGGATATCTTTTGCCTTGGAATAGAGAAATTTTCAGAGGGGTGGGGATGTTATGGGTGTTTAGCCTTGGAGTCCTCAGGGGTTTTGGAAACATTGGATCTGGGGTAAACATGGAGGCCGACATTGTTGGAATTTTCGTGCAGGTTTCATTTATCATTTTGTAACTGCATCCTTAATTCTAATTACAAAAGCTTTTTTTACCAGGGTGGGGAGACAAAGTCACGTGAGAATTTTAGTATTAGGTGCGAAAAAGGGGAGGAGCTTCGCGGCGTTGGATTTGTGTATTTGAGCGGAACTTGTGTTAGGGAAGAAGCGTTTCCAGGAGGGGGTGCCTTAAGAAGGCCACCGGAAGTGATATGGTATGTCTTGAGGGGAAACAATTGGGTAAACCTGGTGACGAATTGCTGCATAAAACTTGCGTTCTGTTTTATTTACTTTTAAAAAATAAACAATTACATTTTGTGGAAAAGGGAAAAAGTGGCGAGGAAATTTGTTCCGCTAGCGTTTTCTGGGGGATTGACAAGGGAAGCAGACTATTTGCATGCATGTTGAACATTGTATACTGCACACAGAAATACACAGGAAGACATTCGTTTTTTTGTTTTTTTAAGGGGAAGTTTAAAACTGGGCCCCTTTTTTGGCGAATGGAAAGAACAGCCAAAATTGTTTTACTTGCTTTTTTGGCGTTTTGGGCAGCTGTTCCGGCGGTCAAATATGGTTTTAAAAGCTGCAAGAAATTCTTCTAGTTAATACATCCTTTGCAGTTTATGTATATTGATAAGGAATTAATTGCATGGAATAGTAGCGAACGGAAATGATTCAAGATTGTGAAAAAAACTGTCGGGGGTATTAAGCAGTAGAGCGTCACTTTCTCATTCTAATAGAAACAGTTTTGACAAACTCGTTTCTTTGTTGACAACAATGAAAATTATAAAAAGAGTTTCTAATGTAACGAATATTTTGTCCATTGATGACACACAGTTTCAGTTTGGCTTGGAACATGTGAATCTATAAGAATTCTTATAGATTTACACGTTTCATTTTTGGCCAACAGAATTATTTCACTGTTGCTGGAAAGAAGCGTTTTTCTTTTCGATAATTCTACAAAGTTGAGCTTTGAACATTTAAACTAAAAAATATTATTTAGTTTCACGTAATTTGGAATTACTTGAAGTTAAGTGATTCCCTTAATTATTGCCTAATTTTCTTAATTTCGTAAAGCAAAATGTACAGATAAAATTCCATGGACTCTTGCTTTCTGCTAAAAAATGTGTCTTTGAACTAGTAATAATTAACTTGTGTACACAATTCTAGTTAATTTCCTTTTTTTACAGTTTTCTTTATAACATTTCTTCTAATGAAGAATTTAAAGACTGCCACTTAATTCCCGAGTTCAGCCGTTCTTTCATCCTCCAAAAAGAGGGCAATATAATTATGGAATAGCTTGAAATTAATTTACTAATTTCCTTCAGAATTCAATACATTATCCACTTGTTTAATTTCATAACGCAAAAAGAGCACGTGGAAGATGCAATCCCGTGGACTCTTGCATTTCATTAGATAAGATGTGGGGGTTAGAAATGTATTTTGTAATTGTCTCGCCCCCTTCGCTGGGGGTTTTGCCCCATGCCAAGGCGTCAAGACATATCACTTATATTAGAGCACGAGTCTTTCTGGAAATAGTTTGAATTTTCCTGTCAGTTAACGCGAGTCAACATATGTGCAAGTTAGAGTGTGCAAGTCTTGTTATTTTCAAATGTTCCACCGCTTGAAACCCGTTGAAAATCCTCGACTCTCAGTCTCTAGGTGAGCTAGAACAGGTGTGTGAGGGTTCACACTTTCTTCGTTTTATAATTGGTCTTTAGGCAAATGAAGTTCTTGTCCCTTAAAAACCTTCGAAACAAGGTGTTCAATGATTGACATATGACACCGTTTACGTCGTTCACGTTAAGTCATACACACACGGAATGAACACCTGTCCTAAGCTTGAGACATGTGTAGTTTTTGGCGCCGTCAAGGGCAGGTGTTTCTCTGTACACTTTTTTTTTTAAATAGTTCTTTATTTTTTTTAAATCTAATCTGGTTAGTGATAACTCGCAGGTGGGACTTGGCTTGCCAAATGTAAGTCGTGGACTTGTTTGGGGCCGAATCATCCAAAGTTCATACAATCTGATATACATTTGGTATGATGTCATAAGAATTATTGCTTTTTTGAACATTGTAAACAACATAGATCTAGTAAAGTAGTATTAACTGATAATTAACTAAATGATAATAATTTTAATAGTTATTGATTCAAGTCATTTGGATAACCGAATTGGGTACTGACAGCTTCTTGCGTAAACAGAAAAATTGTGTCGAAGTTTTCAACAGTGAAAAATTGCGGTGACCAACATTGGAACTTTCTATGGCTTTTCATTTTGAATAATTCTATCTAGCTCGCCTACAATGAAATAGTGTGTTCTGGTTTCATTATTGGCTGAAGTAACGAATTCTCCACTTTTTTACCCTTTAAAACGAGATTTTTGCTCTACTGCAGTCGTTCTTGAGCAGACTAAACGAATCTCGTGGGTAAAAACGTTAAACTGGAGATATAGGGGCGAGAGAAGTGAAAAGCACGCTCTTAGCCCCCCTTTTTTCCTTCGTAACTGACTTCTGAGCTCGTAATTTCCCCCTTTTATCTTCCTTTAAAAATTTTAAAGAAATAAAAGTAAAAAAGAGAGAAAGAAATATAGTATAAAAAGGAAGTGTTCTCTCTCTCGTTCTCTCCCTTCATCCTTGTTTTGTAGCAAAAAGCTCCTTTGTTGGGGGCTCTGATGCCTTTTCAATATGGTGTCGACAGGTTAAGCTCCGCCCTCGAACCCAACAGCTGCTCCTGCCTATTTTCCCCGTGTTTCGATTTCTTTTACTTTTTTTCGTATATATTTTAGACCTTTTTCTTTCTGTTGAGGATTCCGGGTAGGGAAGAAAGATACCAACGTACTTTGTACATACAAAGTGTACTTGTTATTCTGTACCAGTTTCAAGCGTCTTTTGGAATAGGTCATCAGCCTTATTGCGACCCTCGTGTATTGATCCATCTCCTGAGTGTGCGGATGTGTTGTGTACGTACTGATTAGGGCCAGAATCTCTTGTCTTACGTCTTCCTTAGTCTGTATTTTTGTAGTACAAAAATGCTTTAAAAAGGGGAAACAAAATATCCCCGAAAAAAATAGCTTTTAAGCTTCAAACTACAGGTTTGGTTCAACTTGATTCTTTTCCTATTTTTTAGGGTGGGGGCAATACAATTGAGGGTGCCATAAACGGGTGTAAGGGTTGCTCATGACTGATCCCGTGTTTCCCATCACTTTTATTTTTATCTTAGGTTACTGTATACAATCGTGATGGCACCCTTTTTCGTTCTGTTTTTTTTTTCTCTTCTTTTCTCCCTTTTTCGGCATCCGTAATATCCCCCCCCCCCCCCTTTTTTTTTCTTTTTTACCAATACCCAATCTATTCACCCTGAACTGAACTTTTGGCACTCGGGGACTCCTTGTGCGTCTCTTTATTCCCTCTCTCTACCCTCCTCCCCCCTCTTCTTTGATCCAAAATGCGTGTCAAAGTTAGGCTTCCAGGCACCATTAACCATTAGGCCTCTCTTTTTATTTTCTTTATTTCGATACCGCGTTTGTGTCTTTATGAAATGTTCTGGGGGTTAGCAAATGTAATTATTAACTTTTTTCTTATGGAAAGTAGGGTATTTTTATTTATTTGAGTTTGTGGGGAGAAAAGGGAGGAAGTGATTGATATAAAAGCTTCCGGATGCGCTAATGAGATTAGATTTGCATAGACATGGCGTAGACGGCGTGCAACCTTGAGTAGAGCTCAGAGCTACGAATTTACTTGGAAGGTAGGGAGAATAGAGAGATGAGGAATAAATGAAAGTTGGAATTTGAGAAAAGAAAACTTATGATAAAACGAAGGTAGACGACCTTCGTGGGTCCGTTTCGTCGTTTGGTGGATTTTTAAAAGGCCCAAAAAGCTTTGCAACTTTTTCGAAAATGGGTTTGAGGTCTGCGAGTTCCATGTGGTTTTCTTCTCTTCTTTTCTTCCTTCTTTCTGCCTTTTTTTCCCTTTATCGCTCTTGCTCGGCCGTTGAGAGAAACTGAAACACAAAGTCTTCGGGTCCTACAAGGCCCTGGGAGGCAATTTGGACCAAAAGAGACGAAGAAGCCTTGGGGTCTTTGGTCCAAGAGTTTTAAAACGGGAGGAAGTTTCTGTACAGAGAGCTTTGGCGTTACCCCACCGAACGGAGATTTCCGAATTGGTCACACTGTTTCGTCCCTGTTAGCTTTTGCTCTTTGCTAACAAGCCAGAGAGGCAGATTTGCCTTGTAGGGATCAGAAAGAAAACCAAACGGGAAAAAGAAATAAAAAATAGAGGTGTTAAGTTATGTTGAATATGGGAGATAAGTAGGGATGAGATATGTGAGGCATATGATAATTAGTTTTTTTGAATAAGTATTTTTTGTTCGAATGAGGCGAGAATTTTTATAGAGTTCTTTCCAAAGAAGGTTAGGAATGTTTTCGTTTAATAATAAGAAAGTAAAAAAAAAACATAACATGGAATGTTTTGGGGAAGATTTTGGAAAGGAGGAGGAGCTAGGGTAAAAAGTAAAAAAAAAAAAGTTTTGAAGATGTAAAAAATACAGGCCTTGTTTGCATGCAATTTGAATAATCCATGAGTTGCCAGGAATATTCGGATAGGGTATGAAAGTGAGCCGAGGGTGACGTGAGGTGATCTACATGCGTGGATCTGGTTTGCATAATTACAACTTATCCGGCCCGAAATTTGCAATTAAAGGAGCTCTGAAAAGTTTGGATGAAAACAAGAGAAACAAAAGAAAACTGGGGGGGGGGGGGGGGGGGTAAACAAGTTTCACGACTTTTGAGAGCAAGGTTTCCAGAGCTAGACTCAAGTAAAAAATTGCCGTGCATGAAATGAATTAAGTAAACTAAGATAAACTACTATTTTTGTAGTTAACAAAGCTAGAACAATAAAATAAATGCATAGTTAGGTAAATGCAAGGAGGAACTGTGGCCATGGGATTATTTGAAATGTGTGATATTAAACATGCACATGTTCAACACTGAAATTAATAAATAATGTAAAACGGAAAATAAAGGTAATTTCTTGTTAACTTTTGTTTGTTTGCATTCTTTAGTGGAGTGGCCTCGCTGGGATCATCGGATGCGTCATCATGGAGTTCGACGAGCGATATTACGGAACCGGCGTCGCCAGCGTCGTCCGCAGCGTCGCTGACGTCACAACCAAGTCCTTTGAACCTGAATGGACTCTTGGCCAGCCCTCGCTACACACGTACTCCCAGTCCTCATCATGCCTTGCCTACTAGCCACACTCTGACCAAGGAAGACGACGATGATGAAGAAGAAGAAGAGGATGAAACTGAGCACGAAAATGCAACGCGCGGCGAAAGGGAGAGCAAAATACCCCGATTTCGAAGGTGTGTGGGCTGTTTAGGCCCCGCTCGCACGTTGAGGAGAAGACACAGCGCCACGCCTACTTTCTGTCCTCTCAATCGTTGGAAAAACGGGCAAGGCAGGCATCGTCACGCTTCAGATCCCTCTCGTCACGCCCCTTTTACAGGGAAAGAGGATGGAAGCCACGCCCATCAGCGACGTCGCTGCCAATTGTCCCCTTTTCATCCCGCGTTTGAAGACCAGGACCAAGAACACGAAGAAGAAAGGGCGAGTTTGCCAGATTCCAAAACATGTCTTTCATCTTTTGCATTACGTATGGACCATCTGTGGCATGGAGCTCACTTAGAGGACAAAAACGCCCAAATGCAAGTATTTAGAGACGCCGAGGAGGAGGAGCCCTGGCTCCGGACGCAGAAAAAGCGAGTTTGTGAGGATGTAAACGATCACTGGATGAAGCGGATCAAATTGGAAGCTGCCTTGACGCATCACCGACACACAATTTGGGATTTAAGAGCGCAAAACTACGTCCAGCCGCTGGTGAAGGAACTTGAGGAGCAGCAGAGCTATGGCTGGGAGGGAAAGGGCGTGGTGGTGGGCCGAAAGGGGCAAGGTCGGATCACGGATTATTTCAAAGCTCAAGCCAAATCCTCATTGCTCAGGGAACATTGCATGAAGATGGGCATTAAAGCGGAAACGTTAAACGTAGACAGACAAAGGCAGGAAAAGGAGGGATTTTGTTTAGATAGTACTGCTCAGGCCCCGCCTACCGGCTTGGAACTCCAGATAGCGCCGTCGCCAGTCACTGAGTTTCTCAAACCAACTGTTCCAGCAACAGACGCCACGCCCAGACTAAGGTTTCCACCCCTGGCGCAGGCGCAGCACTCGGCCGGGCCGAAAAGTGCCACCGAACGCCATGTGGAAAGAATAGTTTGCTTGTGGAAAACTTGTGGAGAGGTTCTGGGTACCAGTCATCAACTCTTGGGACACATTGAGGTAATTTAACTCCTAAAAGCAAAACAAAACAAAAATAAGTTGAATATTCAACACGTGTTTCGTTTCTAGTTCAAGCTTCGACAATTTCAGTTTCGGTCAATTATAATTCATAGTTTATGTCTTGAAGTCTAATGAAAGTAGTTACATCAGTGAAAAGATTGAATAATAATCTGTTAATTAAATGGCACAAATAAAAATTTAACAGGATACATAACTCACAACTAATTGAATTAGTTATTACTAACGAAAATACCCGAGTCAGTGAAAATGTTTTTACGAGGCATTTTAATGTGGATTTGAAAAATAATTAGTTAGTGATTACGAATCAGATATTTTAGTTCTAACGTAGATGGTTTAAAGAGATTTAAGAGTTCTAATGGTTTTCTGTTATTTGGAATTTTCGATAGAGAGTCCATGTGCAGACACAAGAAGGAAAGCATTTCTCGTGCGAATGGGAAGGGTGCAAAGTGCAAGGGAAAAAGTCTTGTTCCTCCAACTGGTTGCAGAGACACGTTCTGTCGCATGGGGGTAGCAATAAACCGTTTGGCTGCATCGTGGATTCTTGCGAACACCGATTCAGCACGCGGGTAACTGTCGGGTTTTTGTTTATAACCGTCGTATATTCTGGTTATTTTGCTAAAAAAAATCTCTTTTTCTTTTCCGGTTCTTCTTTCTTTAATAAAACAGGCGGCATTGGAAAGACATGTCAATTCGCATTTTACCCAGCAAACACAGGGAAATGTGGGTTCGAGTGGTCCACATGGGAAAAAAAGTCATGACGTCACAACTATTAAACTGCTGAGAAGAAATAGTAAGAAGCTCAAAGCTAGGCGAAAGCCGGCGCCAGGTACTTTACTAAACATTTGAATTTGAAGCAGCCGGGTTTCGAAGGATTTTTATTGTTTTTGTTTTTCCTTGTAGCTCGTTTGTTTGATTATTTTGATGCCGGAATTATGGAAAGGCTCAAGTACCAATTATTACGTATCACAGCCAGGGAAACAGCGTTGGGGTTTTCGCTCAATGGAGAAGTTAACGTAACTAGCCAAGTAAGTTATTTATTTAAAAAATATTCCATAACGAACAAATCAGTTTAATTCAGACTTTTAGATTCTGATATTAATGAAAGTTTGTGATTATAAAATTCAAAGGTGCTCGGTCAACGCATTGGAGCAAATGGGAATCTTCAAGTCTTGGTTCACTGGACTCCAGAAAATTTGTAAGGTTTATTTTTAATTTCAAACCTTTCATTCAACACAGTTACTACTTGAATCGGAATTTAGTCTTAAATTCCAGTCTGATTGATTTGTATGCTTTGAATTTCTGATGATTTTAATATTGATGCGTGCATTTTTAATCTTACTGTAACTGGTAGAGTAGGACCAGATCTACTGATTTTTTGGTGAATTTGTGCAGCGTATATTTTTTAGTTAACTATGTTTAATCCGAATTTGTTGACTAAATTAAATTTTAATTGAATTCTTTTTTTTTCATAGCAGTGAGACCGCTATGAAAAGAAAAAGTTATTGCGTGTGGCTTCGCGTGTGGTTTCATTGATCTTTCCTATTGGTTTCAGGTTACCTGACGAATGGATATTGGCGAGTGATTTAATAGCCGAAAAGCGTGTTCCTATTGCTCATTTGGGAGTTCGGGCTCGGGTGTTGCTCTACGAAGCCATGTACGGAAGAGGGAGTTCCCAGCCAGGGCAACCTGCCAAAAAGCACCGGAGGAAGAACAAGCCCACCTCAGCCACGCCTACGAGCCTTACCTAGGCTTCTTTTTTTTGGGAGGGGGACAACTCATACTTCCAAACAAACACAACATTCATTGTCAGGAAAAAAAGAAATGCTAAGAGAGCGAGAGTAAGCTTACCAGAGGCTGTTCAAGTTCAAGTTCACACCTCCCAACCCTGATCTCGTTTTTGTTTTTGCGCCACCTTTTTTGGGAACAAGTTGATGAAGAAACGAAGAAGCAAAAGAGATGGTTACGACAAAGCTCAAGGAATTAGCAGAAGAAAGAAAGAAAAAGCAAGTTTCGTTTACGGAATTCCAGCTATGATCACTGCCAAAACCACAACAAATACAAGAAAACAGAAGAAACGAAGGAGCAAATGGGAGAGAAGAATAAAACGAGTGGTTTTTCTTGTAGTGGTGTTCCGTCCTCATTCCGGGATTTTCCAGAGAGAGATTTTGGGAAGCAAGTTTTTGACTTCCTTAGCCAAGTCAGTTATTGCAAGTTTGGTGGAGTGTTTTTCGTACACAAAAAACCCGGAAAGCTGATTTTAAACAGCTTTTTATAGGGGGATCAAAGTAAAAAGTAAATGAAAGAAAGGTTACACAAAAGAAACGGTTTTGATTCTAAAAAAAAGAAAATCGTCCATTTTAGATAGACCGATCTCGTAGGACAAGAATGTTGGAGATTGTTCGCGGAGTGCCAATTTGTTTACTTTAGAAAGGAATTTTGTTCCCATTTGACCACTGCCAAGGGTTCTTTTTATCACTTTGGTTTGGAATGGCGGAGATAACGGAAAAAGTTGTCTTTTTTATTATTTTAGTTAAAAAAAAAAACACATTTGATCCATTACCGATCTAACCTAAATTTCTTTTCCATTTTCAATTCCCAATTTATTATTATTACTTTTTTTTTTTGCTGTGACTGGGATACCTTTCTTACACGTGCCTTATGGTCAATTTTCTGTAACCCAAGAACACGTGGGGCACTAGTCACCAAAAAGCAGGCAGATAATTAAAAAAAAAAATATTTTGAAGAAGAAAAAACGACATCTTTCCCCCATAACCCTCTGTTTTGGATTTCAAAGAGAGGAAAAGGAAAAAAGTAATAATTCATATGAATGTAGACTTGGACAGTATTGCCCTACCTCGGGGATCCCATCACCTTTTTTGGAGTTTCAGGCCTTTTTATCTTAATTTTTGGTAATTTTTTTTTCATTTCGATTGAAGGAATTAATTAACCCTTAATTCAGATTTTTGAGAGGCATTAAGGAACTAAAAAGGGTGTTATAGTGTAGTGTGCCTTTTTCCGTGTTCGTTTTTTAACGTAAAAGCGAAAAGAGACTTGTATTTTCTTACACAAACAGAGAAACATATCACAAGAGTTAAAAGAGGCACACGAGGTCGAATTTATTTTTATTTATTTTTTTGTGGAAGGACGAGAACTCGATCTCCGCTTTCCGTTTATTTTGCTGATGCACATGAAAGTTGTCGAATGTTTTCAATGCGGTTAAAATTTTCTTTCGCTGATTTGATTTTCTTTTCTAATTAAAAGGGATGGTTTGTTCCTTTAGTGTAAACGAGGGGAAATAACGTTATCTGGACCGCATTTATCTACCTCACAGTTCACTGCCACAAAGACACTTGCCTTTTTGGGTAAAAAAAAAAAAAAGCTTTTTTTGAAATTTCAGTTTCATAGGAGACTTTCTTTTTTGGATAAAAGTGTCAGAATTTTTGCAAGAGAAAGAGCGCAAGTTTTTTGGAAAGATGGTTTTTAGGTCTGAACTTAAAAAGATAACGGAAATTAGGTTGTAAAAAATGTGTTTAAATTCTATTCGATACACGAAGATTCTGAATTCTTTTAAAAAAGGTAAATTTGTATATACTCGGACTAGACTCGAGTCCCATGCAAGAAAAATTGGTTCTTATTTCGGATAAGAAATTGTAGTAGAAATTTACTCTTGTGCTGCGTAATATTTGATGAGAGGGAGGGAGACAAAGACTCATGGCATTTTCTTGAGGTGGACAAACAATGCAGAAACCAATTTGATGCATATTTCTAATTGTCGTGAGTACCAGATTTTGAATGTGAGAAGTTGTTTTTGCGTTTCCGTGGATGATGAATGATCAACATCTTTTCTTTCCATTTATTTCTGTCTTGTGCGACTATTGTGTTTGTGATCCTGTATAGCTCTAGGAATAGATCTTTCGCAAGAATATTTATTTTCATTTTTATTAATTCATAGTTTCTAAACTTGGTCTTTTTATTCAGCTATCAAACTCCTTAATGCATAAAATTTTTAGTTACGGGAAAAGTTGTTGTGCCTCACATCCAGCTCGCTGCTTTTATGTTTAAAAGAAGTGATTTTCGTATTGAACTTTTTCAATTCATACGATTTTAAAGGGGGAGTAAGGTTTCAAAAAGAAAAAAATTTGTTATAGAAGAGACCAAACTACATGTTCTGGCTGAAGAACCCCTACGTCAGTAATGTATATGAACCGAGTAATTAATTATTTGGCGGTTTAAGCTCCGCCCCTTTCCGCCAAATTTCAAATTTTCCTATCCTTATAACACCGGGGGACAGTTACCCGGAGAGCTTGCGCCTTTACCTATTAGCGCATCTAAAATCGGACTTCCGATACATAGGGGCGGCAGCATTACCTTTTTTTTAGTGCTAAAACAAGTCTGTAGGTGCTTTGGTTAATTTACAAGCTCGATCACAAAAAATGTCTTTTCTTCGCGCGATCGCCATAGCTTGCCGTTACCCAAGTCGTTTCCAATAGGTTTCCTTACTCTTGGTTTGCTTACCCAAGTTAAGAGTGGAACACAAACCCACTCATGATGTTATGGTGATTATCGAAATCCAGATTGTAGATATCGAAAGAAAGGCAATAGGCATAAGCCTACGTCTTATTAAATATATATAAAAATAAAAGAAAATAGCTTGCCGTCCTGTCGAGCCGAAATCCCCGCCTGAGAGCCTCTCGGCAAGTTTCGGATAGGCTTCGCACTCGAGAGCCATCCCTTGGCAATGGGACCGCACGAGGCGGTTCCGATTGCACGGGTAACGCTCACTGCATGGCGTTCTGCGGCGCCCGCAAGTCTGGCGCGAAGTCGTGCCGTGAACTGACAGCGGTTCTTCAGCCAGAAGATGTAGTTTGGTCTCTTCTATAACATATATTTTTTCATTTTGAAACCTTACTTCCATTTAAGTTCAAAATAATTGTGTAATATAAGCGTCATTCATTGATCTTCAAGTTTAAGAAAATGATTGTGTGATAAAACCTCTTTTAATTCGTGAGAGAGTATTTTTAGCAGCAATTTTAGTGTTTCCATGGATATAGTTATTGTCATTTTTACTAGGTGGTCGTGGAATGATTTTTGACTCACGTTGTTGCTAGATGACGCCGTACGATGGTGTTGTTTGATTACTATGCATTCGAAGATGGCGACATCCAAAAAGTAAACACGGGAAGTGCGTAATTGTGAAGGATTTACCTGTCAGTCAGTTTTGTAGTTAGTTGGGGAGTGAAACGGGTCCTACATTTTTCTGGATTAGTTATAGGAGAAAAGTAATGTCATTAAAATTACTTATTAAATGAATATTGTGTTTTTTTTGTTTTGTTTTTAGGAATTTCACAGATTGTTTTATTCATAACGCGGAGCTACTGGGAAACGACATGATATCATGCCAAAACCAAGACCTAATTATAAGCCATTCAACCAAGTTCAGAGAGAATCTAAATGCTTATCCTTCAACGGAAACCCGGAATTCGTTATTATGCCTGATCAGTCGAGAGCTAACATGACATCTCAGGCGGACCAGAAAATAAGTGAGAAAAGGAAGGCGAATGCAAAGCATCCAGCACTGGGACAGTTGATTGCCATGTTTCAGGGTGTACTAGACGAAGACACTGTCACGGTAGTCTGGAATGACTGCGATGGCAATGGTAAAAAATACAGTATAATTCAGATTAAATTCTAAATTGAATTATTAATCAAAATATAAATAGAATCATTATTTTTATATCTCTATAGTGGACGAAGCATTGGATATTTTAACCTCGGTTGCCACCAGTGCGGAGCCAGAGAAATTCCAGATCCCCGATTTTTCTAATCTTGTTCTGAAAAGCGAAGCCACGCCCACTCTATCCTCTCAACCAGTAAAATCTTGGCCTCATCCATCTGCAATTCCAGCTTCGACCAAATCTGCCTCCAGACCAGCCTTAAATCCTTACGCTGCCTCGTTCCAGGTGCTTTCGCCCAAGGAAAACGTCTTATCCAAGATCAAAAACGGCACCAAAGTATTGTTGTTAATGAGGGGCGTGCCCGGCAGTGGTAAATCCACGTTAGCTCAGCAAATTAAAGGTTCTTCGGGTGTGGTTTTAAGCACCGACGATTTCTTTCATACGGAAAATGGACGCTACAACTATAAGAAGGAGCTACTGGGCCGGGCACATGATTGGAACCGAGATCGGTGCTTAGACGATCTGAAAAGGGGTGTTAATCCTATTATTATTGATAATACCAACTTGGAAGCATGGGAAATGAAGCCGTATGTAGATATGGCCTTGGATCACGATTACTGGGTGGAGATTCTTGAACCAGATACTCCGTGGCGCCATAAGGCTCGCATTTTAGCCCAGAAGAACAGCCACAATGTTCCCAAGGAGAAGATTGAGCTCATGTTGGAGAAACTGCAGGTGCCAGTCAAAGCAAAAGATTTGGTAAGAGAAGCTTTTCAGAAAAAAAAAGCACTACGAAACCATAAATCAGCCTTTACAGCCTCCGAACCTCTAAAACCCATCCCAGCACCGATAAGCTCTGTCTCTTCTTGTCCGAATTTCCCTCCTCAGCCCTCAAATCCTGTTTTGGAGTCTTGGAAAGTGATGCCGAAAGCAACTGATAATACCTTCTCTGAACCGAAGCCTCAGCGAGCGATAAAATGGGCAAATTGCCAGCCTAGCACATCTAATTCTTCGTCAGCATTGTCTTCTTGGTTGAGTGAAGCAGAAGTAGCTCCCAAATGGGCGTATGAGGAGTCAAGTCAAGGTAGTGTAGAGAGTAGAGCACTGGAAACTGCGGCAGCAATCGAAGAAAACGATTCAAAGGACGATAGAGAGGATAAAGGTACCCAGACTCAATATTCAGACTATTTTGACTCCAAGAGCGATCTAATGCCACTGCAAGTCCTTATGGCGCGACCAAGAGCTATTAGTCTTTCCACGGGAAACACTAGCAATAACAGTCCTGAGCCCGGGATAAAGCAGAAATGGATGTTGGAGAAAGGCTGCAACACTGAAGAAATCCAAGAAGAGCCTTCGCCCAATAACTTGGCTTCTTTACAGGCATGGTTCCCTAGTAACACTCCAGAAGACCTGGGGGATGTTTTAGACAAATGTGGCGGGGATTTAATTTGGGCTGTCAATTTATTACTTGACTCGGGGTATCAAATGGTGGAAACTACTCCTGATTTTAGCACAATTACCGCCCCGGATGCGAAAATGTCAGAGCTTAGTCCTGTTTTGCCACCTTTGGAAGATTTGGTGATAGATTCAAATGTTGTGGCGGGAAATTCAAACGTTTCGCTAGAGACAACAGAAATTATGGAGGATAAAAAAGCTAAAGCTCGTCTGGAGGCTAAAAGACTCAAAGAAGAGCTTGAAAGCGCGTTCTCAGCCTCTAGTGGTATTAGCGAGAGGGCCCGAAGGATTTGTGGTAGGGACTATGAGGATTTCAGAGCATGTACCATTCGGAAAGCACGGGAAGCGAGGGACAGCCACGTAGAAGACCAAGTGGCAGCCATTGAAGCCATGTACGGCCCAGCTGGGGACCAAAACGTTCCTTTTGTGTCTGTACCTGATAATCAGGATGGTTTACCCTTCTCTAGCCAATCAGGCGAAGAGGAAATGCTCAGTTTTACAATGGATCCTAATATGGCAGAGCAACTGCAATACTACTTTGGCTCTCCGCCCACTTTATTGGAATCCAATTGTCAGTATTGGACGCCGGAAAATCTCACCTTGCAAATCCCTAAAGCTTTAGCTCAGCAATTACACATGCATTGGTGCGGTTCATTAGTTAACCCTGTAATGCCTACGCAAGATTGGGAGTTTGCCTACGATGAGGAATTTGCTCAGTATTTGAGTCGCATGGAAAGCGAACAGTTTACCACCTTGCAAGATGTGATGGATTTCGAATATGCTATGCAGTTGGCCGAAAACGATGTTAGTTGTACAGTACTTTATTTCTCATTGATCTTCTTTCTATTTTCATGGATTTGTTTCTATTCCCGTAGAAGTTATTGGGACAAGTTCATAAAAGAGACAGTTTGGCAACCAAACTGTCCAGACAGATGTTACGCGAGAATTTCCCATCGGTGGATCCTTTGGCTTTAGAAGCTGTTTTCGAAGCTCATTTGTATAACTATGGTGCAACAGTAGAGTGGGTCGCAGCGTCTTTTAATGTGGCCCAAGCAGAACCTCGCCAATTCCAAGGGTCTTCCCTGAAAACCAGACCCATTGAGGTGAATTTATCTAGTCTTTCTATAATACTACAGAAACCCGCTTGTTGTTAATCTTCTACATTTGCTTAGATTTTTTCCTTCTTTCAAGAACATATCTACATAATTTTCTTCCTTACACTTAAGGTGTAGTCTACAAGGTTAAGAGTTAAAGTTAATCGTGGACGACTGCTCGGTTTTGACTATCGTGAGTTTGTAAGGCCAGTCCAGACCGTAAAGCAATTTCATTGTTGCTGTATTGTAGCCGAAAGAAGTAGAGGGAGAGGAATTCCTGTACAGTCTCTTTTTTTAGGTATTAAGGTAGATGTAGCCGAGCTCTAAAAGGTTCGAAAGTTAAAAGTATGAAAGTTGCTGGGCAAAGCGGATATTGACTTTTAAGCGCTATAGTAAGACCAGACCGCTAAACATTTCATTGTTCTTTATACCACAGCCCGAAGAACGAGACGAAGAGGACTATGTTTATCGTAGCGCCCGCGATTTGCGTGCAGAAGCTGTTTTATATTACCAAATGAAGACCGAAGCCATGCAGAAAGCCCAAGATCAGTACCGCAAAGGCATGAAAGCTGCTGCTGCCTTTTACGCCGAGAAAGTCTGTTGAAAACTAAACTCCTGTAGATGTTAAAACAAAATTGAAAAACATATTTTTATTATTATTAGGGCCGCCGGTTTATTGAATTGTACAAAACAGCCAATCGGCACGCCGCGCAAGTGATTGTGGAGGAAAGTAATGCTTCCAACGACCAAAGAACGTTGGATTTGCATTTATTGTACGTGACTGAAGCCCTAGCCGTCCTGGAAGCCTTTTTAAGCCAGTGTAATGACGCGGGAACGGTTTTAAACATCATTACTGGCAAAGGCAAACACAGTGTAGATGGACGAGCTAAAATTAAGCCGGCTGTCATGGAGTTTCTCAAATCTAGAAACATGTCGTAAGTTGCTTTTCCCGACAAAACCCAATTTTTCTAGTATAATTTTTTTTTTCAAGTTTCGAGCACGTGAATGCCGGGATGCTGAAAGTGAAACTCAACAGGCGAGGAAAGTGAAGGAAAGGGGTAGACAAACTCGAGTACAAACTAAAACTTCTCTTCTTTAAGGATATTCAGGTTCAGAATCCGAGAAAACGGTTATTTTTGTAACTTTTTTAGCTTTTAACTGGAGGGTTTAAATTGTAAAATTCCTGGCACTTGGTATAAAGTAAAGATTTTTCAAAGGAATTTTTCAACTTTATTCTTTCGTCATCGCTGAAAATGCCAGGATCACACTCCAATTTTTTTTTATTTTTTTAAGAATGCCACAGAAAATAACTGAAAAAAGAGTTTCCGAACAGCAGATCACGTCTTTTGCTTCTTTTTCTTGGATTTCTCATCATTGGTACTCGAAGATGAGCTGGAACTCGTACTACTGCTCGAGTCGGAATCACTCGACGAGTCCGAATCGGTGGAATCCGAGTCTGAATCACTGCTACCCGAGCTGGAATCCGAGTCAGAATCCGAGTTGCTCTTTTCCTCAGCATTGCTCTCCTTCCGATCCCTATAAATAACACATTCTTTTAAATTTCTAGCCCTTTCCTCCCATCTCTTTCTCCCCTCTCCTTTTCTCAGGAAGTTCGAAAACTCGCTCAACAACGTTGTACCGTGAACAAATAGGAAGGTGTTATTCATGGCTGGGACATGGCACACTTTCTGGTCCATAGAGAGAGATATAAATAGCACTCATAACATAAGAAACTTACACCCAAGCTCCATGAGGGCAGTTTTCGGGACAAGAACAATCGCAGCAGTAATTATTAGCGATTCCTAATTCTTCTGCTGCAGTTAAATCAGATTCGGAGTAGTACTTTCGACGGTATTGGCGATCAAGACCCAAAACCCAGGCATAATTAGCGTAAAACGCTTCGTTCCGCAAATGCGGAGGAGGTGAAGCAGGAGGAAGATACGGGTCACGTGACGACGGAAAATCCGTAAAATCGCGCAAACTTTGACTCAGAACAGGAGGGCACAAGTCAGCGAGCCATTGCGACAGCCAATCAGACTGTCGGAAGGTTACAGTCGAACTTTCGGGTTCGTTATCTAACACCATTTGAGCACGAGTTCTAGATTCCAGTTTTTCTTTGTTGAATATTTTGCTTTTTTTACAAAAAAAAATAATAATAGATTTTTGAAGAGTTGGGGAGTTGTAGGCTAACCAAGGCTCCAGCAAAGACTGTGAAGCAAGACGAGAGTTTGAGTGTGGAGAAGAAAATTGTTGGCAAGACGCCATAACAGCTGTCGACTGGACTATTTGGACTGCAAACAAAAGAAATCTGGCAAAGTGAGTTGATTTTCACTTTCTTTTGGTTCATGCCTTTTACTTTTGGAGTGGTGTCGAAGGGGGGACTTGTTATAGCAAGTTCTTTTTGTTTTTTAACGAAAAAGAGTTGTAAGATAAATTAGGACTGACAGAACCTTACCCTTGACGTGGACTGGCGACTTGATTGGCGAACTCCTTGAGTCGTTTATTGAGCTGGGCCGTCCGGGAAGGTCTGTCGGTGTATTTGCGCTTGCCTTGGCATTCGTACGTCCAATGACCATATTCCAAGCATTTCTGGCAACGGACAGAAGCTGCAGCGGCTGGACTATATACAGATTAAGTAGAAATAAATAAAAAAAAAGGGTTTAAGTAACACTTAAGATTGATTTATCAATTTTGTGTATCTATTTTAGTAATTTTCTAACGAAGTCAAATAATTCCTCTCTGAACTTTTGAATCACTGCGTTAATAATTACACTTCAGAGTAGTTAGGAGAATTTAAGCTAGACTATTCATTTAAGCAATAACTTTAACTCCAGTTATTCTCGTGACTTTTCCTTTCGATTAACATCACTATGTATCAGTGAATGAATCAATAAGGAACAACGACAAAATCATTCAAGCTAACACACCAATTACATTTCCTGTACTCCAGAACAGTAGTTTTAACATACTTCTTGCCGCTAGTAGCAGGGTTTCCAATTCCCACGGGCATTTTGCTTATTAAACTAGCACTTTCTGGTCAAAGTTATTATTTAAAAAGTCGGAATAAAAGTTCACAGCAATTAATTGTTTGGCTTGAAGGTCAACAAACGCGTAGTAGCAAGACTCTTCCCATTAGGCTGTGAACACATCGCTCGCATTCATAAAAATAAAAAAAAATCTTTCACCAGTGGAATTCGCGTGCATTTCATGATTTTTTATACAGCTTTAAATAGCAGAAACTGCAGATGCTTTTTACATCCCTCCCCCATTTTCACTTAAGACTCTTTAATCACATGTGTATCAGGCTGGAAATAAGGGTGCCACACCACTAAGGAAGTCTTTCTCGAATTCCTCATCGGAAAATCGGCTTACGGATGCCCTATTCATTCAAATAAATCATAAGCTACTTTCCTTTTTTTGTTTATGGTTTTTGAGAATCTTGTACCTCGCATTGATCTTAAGCTTGGTCCTTTCCGTCTCCGTCATATTTAAAACGTTATGTAAGACGCTGGAATATTCTTCCTCGTCCCAAGCGAGTAGTCCATTCTGACTTGCTCCGTCTGGAATTACTATATCCATTAAAGGACCCCCCGATTTATGCGCTACCATAATCACCCCAGCTGCCATACATTCTACAACGCCTATGAAGAAGTAAAATAAACAAAAAGACGTACAATTGGATGAGACGAATACATAAATTTAATTTTAGAAGATTTTCTCAAGCTTTGAGTTTTCTTTAAGGCAAGAAAGTTAGCTTTACCAATGCCAAAGTGCTCATTCCACATAGTGTGCAATCCAATCGTGGAATCCTGCAACATTTCTTTGAGTTCTTCAAAGGTGACGTTGATATGGAACCCAACTTGGCCGTCGATGTTAAAGTGCTTGACTAATCGCTTATAATCTTCAACTCTGTCGAAGTCCTCTTGATGTCGACAGCTGCCAACTAAGAGCAATCTTACAGATGCCTTCTTCTCATCGGGGAGTCTATCCACCAAATGGAAAAAGGAGCGAATCATCAAAGGATGGTCTTTTTCAGGACGGAATTGCGCTACAGCAATAATTTTTTTTAGCTCTTTATCCGAATCGGGAATTAACTCCAATTGCGAAAATGCGGTGACGTCACAAGGTGGGTAAACCCGTCTCGTGCGAAAGGGAATCTTCCAAATGCTGTTAATGTGGTTTTCGGTCCACGAAGAGTTCACTAGAGCGACATCTGCTCGCCGACCCATCCAGCCATAAATGTACGCGAAGATTCGGTAGTAAACTAACTTGGAAGAGCTTAAAACTGCACTGCGAGCTATACGGGCGTTATTATTGTACGTTAACGATTGCTGGGAGACTCGCTTTAGCATATCGGTACTAATAGTGGGGTAGTGTACGTAACAACCCACTTTGGAACCTCCCAAATATTTAAATAATGGGTAAGAGAAGGCGTAGCCCATTGTGTCTATGTAAATATCTGTTTTTGAAGACAGGAAAAGCGCGAATTATCATTGGATTTTTTTCAATTTTATTTTAATATACCTGGTACGAGTTTAAACAGAGCTTCCAAGCTGAGAATCATGGAACCAAGGCTTTGGCCCAAGAGTGTAAAAACTGGATAACGTCCAGCTTCAATCCAGCCTCTTTGGGTTAAGTAAACAAAGGATACGGAAGAGCTGGAGAGATTAATGTTGAATTTATTTCGAGCGTGGTTCAGGATTTCTTCGGAAGGCAACTGGTCGCCTGTGTAGACGACAATATGGTAGTCTGCATACCTGTAAATATTAATAGAATTAAGCTTCCAAACAAATTTTATTTTATTTTTGAGGAATTAAATTTGTCACTTTTTCTGCAACGCTCGTACGCTACACCATAGTACTCTTTCACCACCTCCCCCTGCATTACAGTAAGGATGAAATATACCAATAATAGGGTTTGGAAACTGAGATTTTTGTTTTAGTTTCCTTGTTTCGATTATCTACGAATATTCGTACGATATTTATCATTTGAATTAGGTAGAAATGAAAGTTTTACCTTCTTAACGAAGTACACTAAGATAACTAGGATTGCTGTAGCAATTATGAGCATTTTTTTTAGGGTTGTTTCAAGACCAATAGTCATTTTATTTAATCTTGTAAGAATTAAAATTACTTCATTTCGAGCTACTACTAATTGTAGCGTTTCGGGAGACGGTTTTGCTACGAGCTTCCAGATAGCTCCCAACAGGAGGCTATGCAGTTGCGTCCCAACTGCACCATAAATGATAGAGCAACGTTTCCAAATCTCATTTGTGTTCGGTTAGGTTAAGGGTACGTTTTATTGAGAAATGATCCGTTCACCAGTTCTTCCGTTGGACAGCTCTCGTTGACAATAAAACGGACGTTCTGCAGGTCGCCGTTCAACTGGCTGAGTTGAACGAGCGTTGACAGTAAAACGCCCGTCAAGCTTAGGGGCGGGCTTAGGGATCGTCCAGAGTTCTACTATGCATCAGGGACGCAGTTGAACGGAAAGCGGTTTTCGAGTTACGCGCCAAGCCATCCCGTTGAGCTGTTCCCGCTAAAACGCCCGTCCAGCTGATCCCTGTCCCCGCGAAAGTGGCAGTTGAGCCAACTGGCCAACGCAGTTACTCAGTTCCGTTCACGATAAAACACACCCTAAGTTAGGTTAGGTTAGCTTAAGTTAGGACTCCCCCCCATCTCTCATTCCCGTCCCTTGCTCCCTAAACGCATGTTTTTTTTAAATAAAGGGAGTCATTGAGAACGACGGAAAAGCTTCTCCCGAAACTAGTTATGTGTTTAATTTCGTGGTGAACATTTGTTTACAACTAAGCTCCGCCCCCTGGCGTAACCAAATAGCCACGTGATTTGTCATTCGTGATATGTCAGCAGTAACGCGTGAAGTGTGATGGTTGACCTCTTTTAGTTCCTGGTTTTACTTGATCCAGTTTTAACTCTACCCAGTGTTCTATCAACTTTCTCGCCTAAAAACAACCTGCTGTACGAATCCATCTAGGCTTAGTCTGTTCCTAGTCCTTTCGAAGACACTTTGCTGGCCCCAAAACGAACGTGATAAATCAATAACTTGTGGAGCTTGTTTGGTTGATGCGTGGGCTGTAAGTTTACCAAACCTTCCTAAACTTTATAATCTTCCTAACCGTATTGTAACAAGAAGGCTAGAGTTGAATACTGTATTTGTCGTTGCTCAGGCTTCAGTGCCTTACTCTTTACATTAGTCTGCCTGTTTTACTACCTGACCGTGTATTCCAAAGCAGTAAGACTCCTTACAACGTTTACCCTTCCGTGCCACGGCACTCGACCTTTTCCAGTAACACCTTCCCAAACGTGCAAAAATGATTCACGAGAGCCTACAATTAGCCAAGGAAAACGCCTTGAATAGGTCACTCGCAACATTATTAACGCCGCTTACTATACTTGACGTTTTGGATACGTCAGCTCGTAAACATCCCTTGCGATTCCAAGAATTTTGCTCGGCGATGCAGCCGGTGCGCAAAAATCTTGCGTTTCGTGTGCAAAAATCCCTTAAGATTTCATAAAAACCCTGGTCATGAAGCTAATAGATCCTATTCAATGCTTCCAGAACGTACTGGAGATTATGATGCCGGAATTTCTCTGCTTGATTCAAAAGACAAAACAGAAATGAATAGTTTAAAAAAACTCAAACTCGTTTCAATTTCTCTTAACCAGGAGCTACAAATCGCCTACGTGAATCGATATGGCATGGATACTAAATTGAAACCTTTTCTAAGTATGTCCCAGTCCAGTGTATTCCATCCGGAAGATCAAGATGGCCTCAGGTAATTATATAAAATTCACTCTAAACTTGCAAAAACTACCATTAATTTCTACTCACAAATTACTATTAAAGATGTATAGCTAATCAATTAATCATAAAAATTCATTCTCTTAATTAGAAAAGTTCACTCCACTTTAAAAAAAAATCGAACTTTCTAAAAAGTTTGCAAAGTTATGTTGAACTCTGCTTCATTAAAATGGTCAAAGTTAGAGATATTTAGACATTTAAAATAAACTGCTTTAATTACTTAGTTTGTTATTTGGGTATTGAGACTACCTTTACTCGATCCCCAAAGATTTTTCTTTCCGGAACTTTTACTAAAAACCAATCAAGCTGATTTTTAAGAAAGGTCTACCAAATAAACGGTCGTTAGAGATATTTAGACATTTAAAATAAACAGCTTTAATTACTTAGTTTGTAATTATTTGGTATTGAGACTACCTTACTCGATCCCCAAAGGTTTTAACTTTTACTAAAAACCAATTAAGCTGATTTCTAAGAATGGTCTACCAAATAAACGGTCGATAACAAGTGTGCGATTTTATCAATTTTGACTCATCTATAGCTATGCCGTAACTACACTCCGTGAGATTCCCCAGCTGATTTTTCGGACATAATTTCTTTATCTTTGCCTACCCAACTCAAGGAATAACCGATAAGAAATGACTGACTGTCTTCCCCCCTTTTTGGTTATTTAGTTTGCTCTTCTTTTCTGAACAGTTCTTTTCTGACCTTAGTTCTTTGACGAGTTTACCGTTAGGTAGGTCAAAACTCAAAACTTCGGTCAGTGAACTTGCTCCTGTTCATAACTGTAAAACTTTAACAAGTTATTTTCGAGCGGCAGAAGGTTCATTTTTATGTAGTTTCTCTTCCGCGGGTGTCCGTTTAGGTCGTGTTGGCTCTCACGTACGCGTTTTCGCTTAGCTTTTATTCAGCTTCTTTTGTTTAAGATTGATTAGTATGTCCCAATTAACGCTTTGTTTTGTCCTTTTTCTATAGGACAAGTATTACACCTATGAAGCAGGAAGGCGCGTCGCCAGTGCCAGGTGCAATGGAGGATGAAAACGTGAATGTATTGAAAGTCCAAATCGAGGGAATGACGTGTCAGTCGTGCGTGAGTAAGATCGAGACAAGGTTGAAGCAAAGCGCGGGGATAATCTCCATCCAAGTACGGTTGGACGACCAATTGGGGGTTGTGCGTTTCGAGCCAAGCGTCGTCACTGTGCAAGAAATATTGGATGCCATCACCAACATGGGTTTTCGCGCCAAACAGGCCAATTTCGCCCAAAACGTGCTTATTAGCATCCAAGGCATGTCATGTCAGTCCTGCGTGCGGAATATCGAGGGGAAAATGAGTGCTCAACCTGGCATTCTGGCAATTAAAGTCCAATTGGAGCAGAAAAGCGCAGAAGTCAAGTTCAATCCGCAGTTTATCAACCCAGAATCCATTTGCGACCTAATAGTGCAGGTTAATGCCAAATTCAGGGCTTCTGTCTACATTTCTGCGCCGGAAAAATGCGTCTTCAAAGTGGAAGGGATGCGATGTCAGTCGTGTGTCAAGAAAATCGAGTCAAGTCTCGGAAGTGAGCTTGGAATTACGCAAATTAAGGTGGATTTCGAAGCTAAAAGAGCTTTGGTTGACTACAATCCCGAGTTGACGAACCCTCGAGTCATTAAGAAGGCTATTGAGGTCCTTAAATCGGATTTTCGAGTGGAACTTCTGGACGAATCGAGTAAATTGGATTTCAATACCGTTTTAATTTTATTCTTGAGTTTGTAGATGAGTTTTTTTTAAATTTACTTTTCAGGTCCTGGATTAAGTAGTGGAGCTTCTGAATCTCGGTTAGAGGCCGAATTGGAAGAGAAACCCTTAATGTCAGATTCCGAGAGCTTGGAAAAGTGTTATATCCAGATTCAAGGGATGACGTGCGCTTCTTGTGTCTCTGCGATTGAAAAACACGTCAAAAGACTGCCAGGTATTTATCCTTTCTTATCGTATAAACAAGAAAGTTCGGGCGAGGAATCTAAGGAATTTTGTATTGTAGGGGTGAGGTCCATATTGGTGGCGTTGATGGCTGGCAAAGCGGAAGTTCGATACGAAGGGAGCGTTATTCAGCCAGGGTCGATTGCAGATTCCATCACAGATTTAGGATTCCCTTCGTCTCTTATGGAAGAACAGAATTCAAAAGCTGGGGAAGTGGAATTGCAGGTAAAATTGGTCTTATAGTGTTTTAGATCGTTTATTGAAAGTTTTTTTGATAGATTATGGGAATGACGTGCGCTTCCTGTGTGAACAATATTGAATGTGCAGTAAAGAAATTACCTGGTGTAGAGTCTGCAGTGGTAGCTTTATCAACCCAAAGAGGCAAATTTGGCTTCCAGCCGGAAAATTGCGGTGCTCGCGATATAATTGAAGCGATTAACGTGAGTACTGCAATTGAAATACCTTATTTAGCAATTAGCTTGTAAACTAATTATATGGGTTCGTGGATTAAATTGATATTTTGTGGTCATTTTTTTAAAATTTGTTTTAGAGATTGGGGTTTGAAGCCTCATTAGTGAACAATGCAGACCGCACGACTAGTCATCTGGACCATAAAGAAGATATCCGCAAATGGCGAAACGCCTTTTTAGTGTCTTTGATCTTTGGGCTGCCTTCTATGGTCATCATGACCTATTTTATGATCCTCATGGAGCAACCTGGCTTCCACCATGCAGATATGTGTTGCATTATACCTGGGTTGTCTTTGGAGAATCTTTTACTCTTCCTTTTAGCCACGCCAGTACAAGTAAGAGATTCAGTGAGACACAAGTGATGGAAAAATATGAAGTTTGCTAAATGTATGGTATTTATTTACAGGTCTTTGGGGGAAGACACTTTTATTCAGCAGCTTTCCAAGCTATGAGGCATGGCACCTCCAATATGGATGTCCTTGTAGTTTTAGCTACTACCATATCTTATATCTACTCAGTAGCCGTTTTAATTGGAGCGATAGCATTGGGACAGCACTCGAGTCCCATGACGTTCTTTGATACGCCGCCTATGCTTTTCGTGTTCATATCCTTGGGCCGTTGGCTTGAACACATTGCCAAAGTAATTATTCAGAATTAAACCATAATTTTCTTTATTCGTGTCATTTTAATTTTTTTTACTTATTTTATCGTATTTTTTCTTTATTGTAGGGGAAAACTTCTGAAGCTTTGGCTAAACTCATGTCCTTGCAAGCTACTGAAGCGATCTTAATGAAGATTGGGGAGAATGGCGAACCCATATCCGAGCAGAAAATCAGTGTAGAATTGGTGCAACGCGACGATATCTTGAAAGTTGTGCCTGGCGCTAAGATTCCCGTGGATGGAAAAGTCTTGCAGGGCAATTCCATGTGTGACGAGTCCTTAATTACTGGCGAATCCATGCCTGTACCTAAAAAACGAGGTATTGAAATCAAAAAATCTTGAAATTTAACATTTTAATTTTTATGTATGTTGGGGTTAGGATCGTTGGTAATTGGAGGATCTATTAACCAGAATGGTGTGCTACTTATGCGAGCTACTCACGTAGGCCAAGATGCTGCGCTGGCCCAGATCGTAAAACTGGTGGAAGAAGCGCAAACATCCAAAGCTCCGATTCAACAACTGGCGGATAAAATCGCAGGTTATTTTGTGCCAGTAGTTGTGGGCGTATCCGTAGCGACCTTGCTAGCTTGGGTTATCGTAGGGTACGTTAATGTGGACCTTCTTCCCATTGGTGTGAGTAATTAAATTGCGTCTATTAATTATCTGTAAACTGATTTCAGTTATTTTCATTTTACTTTATCTTTGTTTAATTAATTTTTGTATTTTTTATATTTAGCCAATGGAGAAGCATGGCTTTAATATCCACGAGATTGTCTTCCAATACGCATTTCGTTGTGCATTGACTGTTTTGGCCATTGCATGTCCCTGTTCCTTGGGTTTGGCCACGCCTACTGCGGTAATGGTTGGCACTGGCGTTGGCGCCATCAATGGTATTTTGATTAAAGGCGCTGAACCGTTAGAAAACGCCCATAAAGTGAAAACAGTGGTGTTTGACAAGACGGGAACCATAACTCATGGGATTCCGACTGTAACCAAACTGGTGGTTTTCATCCAAGACTCGTTTTGTGCCTTAAACAAGTTACTGGCTATCATTAGCACAGCGGAAGCCAACAGCGAGCATCCTTTAGCTCTGTGTAAGCATGGAAATGATCATTGTAGTAGAAAAAGAAACTAAAATTCGCTCTGATTTCCTTGTGTAGCTGTTACCAAATTTGCAAAAGAGGCTTTGGGAACAGAAAGAACTGGCAAATGCGACCATTTCCAAGCAGTCCCAGGCTGCGGTCTAAAGTGCACGGTTTCCAGAATAGAATCTATGCTGCACCCAGTCTTACCCTTACCTGCTTTTAGGTAATTTCCAGATATTAGTATTAAAAAACTGAAAGATACTTAAATTTGACACGATTTTTGTTTTGATTTTCCTTTTAGGAAAATTGACCAGTCGAGTTTTAAACTTGGGACAGTGGATATTGACACTTCGTTGAGTAAACCTTTAGCCAACGATTTGCTCCGTGCTGGAGAAAGAGGAAGAATCTTGGACACCACAGAGACCTCCATTGAAGAACAATCATACGAAGTAAAAGATTAATTTCTACTGAATTTTCATTTATATTTTTAAAAAATTTTCTAGGTTTTAATTGGAAACCGGGAATGGATGAGAAGGAATGGTATAGACGTCGGGGATGAAGTTGATTGTAGGATGAGGGGACAGGAAGAAAAAGGACACACAGCCATTCTTTGTGCAATTGATGGTAAGTCTCGTTTAAAAAAATAGTCAGAGAAAAATAGTAAGGGAATTTCTCAGAATTACGCTAAATTTATTTTCTGTTAGGTATATTGTGCTGTGTTGTATCTGTAGCAGATACTGTGAAACCTGAAGCCCATTTGGCTGTCTATACACTCAAAAGAATGGGTCTGGAAGTCATTTTACTGACTGGTGACAATAGAAAGACAGCTGCTGCCATTGCCAGACAGGTATTTAAATAAAAGTTACGACTTTTTGGGGGTCTAAACTAAGTATTTTTTACCTTTTCTTAATTTAGGTGGGGATTTCCCGTGTTTTCGCGGAAGTTTTGCCATCTCATAAAGTAGCCAAGATCCGGCACTTGCAGAAAAAAGGACAGAAAGTGGCAATGGTGGGCGATGGAGTGAATGATTCGCCAGCTTTAGCCCAAGCTGATGTTGGCATTGCTATTGCTTCTGGTACAGACGTAGCAGTTGAAGCTGCAGATGTGGTTTTAATTAGGGTAAACTAGTTGGGTTACTATTTTTACGATTAAATCTAGGGCAATTGGGCATTTACATGTTTAGAATGACTTGCTCGATGTTATCGCGTGTTTGGATTTATCTCGGAAGACAGTGAAGAGAATTCGTCTCAACTTCCTTTTCGCTTCCATCTACAATCTTGTGGGGATTCCCTTAGCAGCTGGGGTGTTTAGTCCCTGGGGACTTCATCTACAGCCTTGGATGGGATCAGCAGCTATGGCATTGAGCTCAGTATCCGTGGTTTGCTCATCACTCCTCCTCAAAACGTGAGAAATTGTAATTATATCTACATTTATAAGTTTTTTTTGGGATAGGTATAAGAAGCCTACGAAGAAAACGTTGCAGTCCTTGGAGTATTTAAAAGCAATGGATGCTCGTTCTTTGGCGCAGAACAAAACCAGTGATATTGCCGTCTTTAGAGGTTTAGAAGATGACGCTGAGACCGGGATACATCGTTCCACAAGCACAATTGGTTCAATTACCAAGTAAGCACTTACCTTACCTTATTTTTTTTTTCGTGGCGGATATTGGTTAACAGATTTTTAATTTTTTATAGAATTCTTGGTCTTCATTCGAAACCTGAAAAAAAGGGAAGATTATTATTGTCAGTGGATGCAGAAGACCCGGAATACGACGCCCCGTTACTGGAGGCATATCCGCTAAGATCAGTTCCTGTAAAAGGATAAAGTAATTTTGTACTCTTCCTTGACATGGTGTTGCCTAATCGCTGGGAAAACTTGATGCTCTAAATATTTTATGAATATAAAGAAAGTACGCTTTGAAAAATACATTACATGATGCAAATGTGTCTTCAAGTTTTTTTTTTCAATTTTTGGATGGTATTTCAACCTAGGATGTGACCCTTCTCATAATTCCTATTTTAATCATCCCGTTTCAGCCCCCAAAACTACCCAGAAAAGAAGCGCAAGATTGAAAGTTAGGCACAGACTTTTTATGTTGGCTTCGAGACGTAACCATCAGGACGCGACTGACACTTAAGTTTGCGGACTATATAGACCATAAGTCGTCGTTGAATTTTTTGTTTTTGAGCTTTGAAAAAGATTACTGTAAAGAAAATACATGGCCTTGTGTATTTTGAATTGTTTTGTCGCAAACCAGATTTAAGTGAGGATTATTTATTATGTTTAAAATATAAACATAAATGCTGTATAATGATGCGAACTTGTAGAGAATAAAAGGTATTATGGCTATGGATCAACCGTTATTTTATTTTTTCTACTCTATTTGTTTGAGCACCGCTCATTATTATAATAATGAGCGGTGCTCAAACAAATAGAGTAGAAAAAATAAACATAAAGTACTTTCAAATCACCGCAAGTAGTAGTCTATTTTAAATTTGAAAACCTTTTTACAAATTTACATATTTTGTTAGATATAAATATAAAAAATTATAAGTATACTTATAATTTTTTATATTTAGATATAAATATAAAAAATTATAAGTATACTTATAATTTTTTATATTTATATCTAACAAAATATGTAAATTTGTAAAAAGGTTTTCAAATTTAAAATAGACTACACTTGCGGTGATTTGAAAGTACTTTATGTTTATTTTTTGATCTTCAAATAGTATCTGCGGAGCAAATTCTTATTAGAAGCCGTAATTTATTTATTTCTAAACTTTTTCTTTTAGAGCTAGGCTTCTCTTTTGTTTCTCATTGTATGTTTAGTAGAAAACGGTTCTTAATGAGCAGCCTTTATTTAATCTCACGGGTAAGGATTAGACGGAGGTTTCCCTATACCTGTTTTTTTTTCGACCACATAGTACAATGAAACAAAATTCGAATAAGAGGTATTACAATTGTGTACAACATCAACAGCAGACGAATCTTACTTTTTAATAATTACTTAGCTGAATCTAATCTATTACTTTGTTTGCCAAAAAACTAGCCGCTAATGACGTACCTCCCTTTTATGTGCCTGGTGATTTAACTGAAGATTAACCGATAACAGTCGATAACAAAAAGTCAACGAAACATTTTAATTTAAAAAAAAATTTGCAATAACATTAATGACAAAATACTCGCGATTCTCCAGTGATGTACATACCCGCGATTGCACGAGACATCGCAAAACACGGAATAATAACAACGGAATAGGAAAAGCTTTAGTTTATACCACCACTCAAACTTCACTAGCTGTTGCCTTTCTTATAAGTGACAGAGAACATAGGAAAGTTCTAGGAAACTTAAAATCTATAAGAGAGTACAGTAACAAACTTATTGATCGCGACATGGACTTTGCAAATTAACCAATTACATTGCTTTTCCGCTATTTAAATCAATCCAGTTCTCAACACGCGATATCTCTTCTATATTCCCCATTCAATTAAACGAGCAGGCTATTCAATTAAATAACCTGTGCATTTAAATGACGGGGAGTTTAGAACAAATTTTCCTACCAAAGCATGGCAGTAGGCTAGAAATGATAAGATTGATCTAAACAAACAACAAAGTTAGCATAAACAACAAAGTCCGTATATCGATAATTAAGTTCGACACTGTATAGTACGAGTATTTGCCTATACCAAACTATTCTCTTAACTCCGTACATTATTCTCCAAATTTAAGTTTCTGTTCTATTAAGAGTTAGTGGCCAAGCTATCTCTTTTACAAAACCTAAAAATGAGATCATAATTCCGAGTCCTAAGATCAAAAAAGCCGTTTGCAGTTGTATAAGAACAATAGGGCTCTCCTTTGGTGTTTCTCCCAAACTGCTCATTGAAAAGCAATTAATTTTGGGAACGTACTTCCTTTCTAAATAATTGAGTAGACCACCTTCGGTAGCTGACAGTATGCTAAATAACAAGTTTAGAATGAATATTGGAACCAGTCTTTATTTTCAGTGCTTACCGTTTACTCAAGATCTGCGTAAGTGCTGGTACAGATTTTGTTGTGTTCCACCCAGACAGAATGAAACCCATTCCTTGTAAGTCCATCATTGTAATCCTGCATTGTTTAGTTGACAGAAAATCCGAGTAAACCGAAGACTCGCCCAATCGTATGCCCTATTTCTTCCTGAGATGAAAATGCGAAAGCTGACATTGTAAAACATACAGTTATTAAACCATATCGCCCTCCAAGAACCATTTTCATCGCTTCTTCATTAGTTTTCACAAGATATTCGGGATTTTTGCGAAACAGGTTTCCGATTTCTTTCTGTATACCTGACGTTGCTACCTAGGATGATAACAACCGTTTAATATTCCATTATTGTAGAAATTTATAGAAGAAAAATTACAAGTAAGGCGGTAGAAAATATATAGCCTTGAAGTGCCACGGGTTTCAGAGTACCTTTCGTCACAAAGTCTTCCAAGCTCTTAATAAGTGGCTGGGGCTGGCGTGCAGTAACAAACGAAATTAGAACTGAAGTGTATGAAAATACTATAATAAAGGCTCCAAGGTTCCAAGCTGTAGCTACAAAGCGACCTGGTAGGTACTTTGTATTAAATCCCCCTGCAATTTGTAATTGTTGTTAACGAGGATGCTTAGATCACTACTTCCAATACCTTGTCCTGTAACTAGGGATACATTATAAAGCACATCCAACCCTAAATCAGGTTGTTTGCCGTACATTTTCGTGACAACCCACATGGACAGTGAAACCGATAAAATGCTTGCAATTACGCACATCCATACCTGGTTGTTTTCGTAAAGCTGTTATAGAAATACTGAAAACTTAAGGAGAAGCTAAATGCTTTACTAAATAAAAAAAAATCTTACGTCAAAACCAAACGGTTTTGCATTTGAGAGTAAATCATATATAACCATTGGTGCTGGGATCAAGACAATCCATCGACCATAACCAGTTGGCCAGACGACGTCGTAAAGGGGTTGTGGAGTAAAAACGTTGCTAAGTACGGCAATGTCGAACTCCTAATCAGTAAAAAAATTTCCTAATCATTGTGTTTCCACTGAAGGACTCTTAGTTTGGGTGAAATGAACATTCCTTTGAGCGATAATTTGTAAATGTAAAATTTTTTAAGTGCAAAAAAGCTCTGTCATATTGTAAGTCAGTTCATCAGTTTAGAATATACATAAATCAATAGATATAGATAATTGTTAACCTCACATTTCTTAATCCCATCCCTGTCAATCCGAATGTTGCATTTCCCGGTAAGCCAACAAGACGATCCTCAGGTTCAACAATACAGTACCTACACGCCAATACCCTTAGTAAATGTGTATATATTTCATTACAGAATTTACTTGAAACCAATGCTCTCGGCAAGTGTTTCGAAAAGTTCGATATGGCTGCCACTCCATTTTGCAATTCCACCTAATTCCGATCGTATTACAAATGGACGTATCTATCAAAAGAAAAGCCAAGTATAAACGGTTTCGGTTTAAAAACCTAGTGCTTATACCTCAGTTGTCCCGGCAATTACTGTTTGCTTTTCCCATTGACTTCGACTACAGGTTCCCGAGCTTGCTTGTAACATACTTCTCTTGATACCACGTGAATCCTCAATCAGATTCCATAAATCTTCGACAATGGATCGGCGGGGTTTTTGTAGTCTAAAGCTCCTAGAACAAGGTGGTTCAATATTCAACCACCATATTAGTGATTCCGTCTCAATTTTTATTGGCAAACCGTTCGACTTATCTCTTGAACTTCCCCTGTTCGTTACGAGAATGAATTTTTTAAATGCCGTCATATTTGTCCCTTCAATAAGACCTTATTTAGATCTAGCTTTATTCTTAAATTACTAACTTTGACGAGGTCTGATGACGTCCGAAATTAAGGACGGCACCGTGTATTCCAAACTTAAATCTCGAATAAGTATTTCTGCCAGTATCCGCTGGTTTACAGGCCACTTAGTACAGCCGGCATCGTAAAGAACAACTATTTAGGCGAATTCCGGAAGTTATATTCTTGAGAACAAGTGGATCTTCTCACTTAACTAACCTGGGTTTCCTGCCTTGCCGAAAGCAACCATCAACACATGTAATAAAACTATTGTCCTCATTTCTCTGCAAAATGAAGTACACTCGCGGAGTAACCTACGTTTTATAGCAAACTTCTCGTGTGTTCGCATCATCCCCAATGCCTTTTAATGAATTTCTAGTGTTCTTTTGTAAAAACCTAAGACTTACGTGACTGTCCTAGTCAACCCTTCGAAATTGTTCCGCATAATTCGACTGTCATTTGGAAGAACGACATATTCCCGAGAAAGAAGCGACAGTTACCCCAGAGGGATGGAGCTTTTGTTTTATTCCTATAGCAATATGGTATTGCATGATACGCTTGCGCGAAACGTTATCTTAATTAAGAGCACGTTAAAGATGACAGGGCAAATGTAAGTCATCTACATATTTTGTAAAGTGCATAAGCATCTACATGTTGAACTCCAGTTGCCACACCCACTCGCCCCACAGACAAGCTTATACGACGCATAGACAAGTATAGATAATACAAGTATAGGTTTATAAAACGACTGTATTTCGTAATTTTAGATAATCCGACAAGAATTGAACTATGCAAATTGTATGGCTTGCCGTCCCGTCCTAATGGGCCATGCTCCGGAATAGAGGCGCTGCTATCAGCTGTAAGGGTACAGATTGTCTTTCTCGCTGCGTTTTATTCCGAATATTAGCTGAGACGCATTCTCAATTAGAACAAACTGTGTAACGAATCTTTTGCCCGTTCTCACTCTCCCATAACAGGTTTTAGGTTGCAGCCTTCAAAAATCATATGATCAGTTCTCGTGATAGTGAACGGATTGCGGGTAGATTCCGAAAATCTTAAATAAATATGGGGAAGTTAATAACATTATTAACGTTTCTAAGTTTTATTGGACTCGCTTTTGGCCGCGAAGCTGTTCCTTTCCTTGTATGGAATGCAGAAGTGTACGTGTATCACTAAAGAAAATTTGTTAATGCATAATTAATGGAGGTTTACGTTAAGCTCACAAAACTTATTATGTTTTTCTCTCTTTCCTAGTGACGGAATCAAAACGACCGCAACAAACCACTTAGATTCCAGAGAACTTGTTGACATGATTTATCCTGTTCTTGAGCATTCGTTAGTTGTACTTTTCGTGCAAGATGAAGTAAGCATCGCTTCACTGAAACACATTATTTCTTATTCTCAAATCTTGTACTTAACTTCAGTTAAGTGTGGAAGATTTCAGTTTACGGCCCACAAGCTTACCAAACCTTCAGAATTTAGCTGACAAGTTTAGTAATGGAGGGCTCCTCTTCCTACCGGCCGTGCAATCAACCGCCAAACTTCCTAAAATCTTAGAAAATAAAGGTTTTAAAGTGTATCGCATGAAAGCAGGCGAAAAGATTAGCGAGTTTGAGCGATCTAGTCAAACCCTAGTGGTTGTGGAGTTGCCACCCACAATTGATGGAAACAGAACGGCTAACTTGGAAAAGAATGGTACTTAACGCTTACCCATCGGATAGTTCTTTAAACCTATTATTCTCTTAGATGTCATCATTTCACAGATGTTTAGCACTTTTCGTAACAAACGACCTGACGCAATTGGACTTTACACTGGCAGAAGAGCGTCTTGGGTACAGACTAACTATCGCAAATCCCTTATTTCAACCAAAACTAACCAATTTTGTCCCTAGAACTCGGCTGAAGCTGCTAAATACCGTCCTCAAAGACATCTGTTGGCCTCAGAAGAAGCTAGAGAAAGTTACGAGTCTTACCAGTTCTACAACGCTAGTGGACAAGTTTTTGTTTTGTTGGAAAACTCGGCTCTGCTTTACTCCATAAATGGAAATGAAACGACAACGTATGATTTGTCTTCGTAAAGTAACTTACTTGATTTTTTTTTTTTTTAGGGGTAAAGATCATGTCAATCTGGGGTTGGGAACCGTCGTCGGGGGATCTAGTGATACTGCAAACAGAACTGCCTATATTGCTATAAATTTTCCGTCACCTACGAGCACTGAATCGTTGCCTGTCGCCTCTGCTAGACTCACGCAAGTCATTTCTTCTTAATTTTCCGCACTTGAGTCTTACTGGATTCGTATAGGATTTCTTTCACGTTATCAAGGACTAAATACTGGAATATGGAGTCTGCAGAACTCTACTTGACCATGACAGGTAGCAAACCGCAAATGGCTCTGAACTTGGTTCCGGTTCGCATACATACGCCTTTTGGCTTTTCTTACCACTGCAGCCGCAATACCATTCTTAAGACAGATAATAACACAGAGCCTATGGAACTGGTGCTGCAGGGTATTCAAGTAAGTTTTGAACACTTGAGCTTTTTTTATTATTAATACTCATTAAAAAAAGAAAGAAAGATGAAGATCAGATTTCACAATTAAAGGTGAGATTCATTAAAACATTTTCTTAGATCCAGCCTTTTCGTATTGAAGGAGACAAGTTCGGCGACGGTTATGATTGCGAAGGCTTCTTTTCAGTAGCTATTTGGGCTGGGATCTTTATTGGTTTATTTATCGCTGCTCTTTTGGCATGGGGATTGGCTATGTTGAGCGATATTCAAACTCCAGATCATTTCGATGACCCGAAAGGCAAGACAATTACTGTTACGGCTACGGATTAGTGTTAGTTTGTCAGATTTAAAATCCAATTCTTGTAAAGTTTAGTAAATTAGTATACAGTGAGTTTACATTCCTTACGTCTTCGCTGTGCATAGCTGTGTTTCTCGAATCGTGTGTTCAACGCTTTATTGTTGATTGTACATTTTTTTGTAGAATCTGTGATTGTCATTACATGGTTCTCGTTGTTCAACGTTCAATCTTTTGTATAGTTTCTTCATGAAACAGCTAACAGGTTATTAAATCGGACATAGGTGTAAAAAAAACTTCAATGCAGCATTCAGTGACGCCTCGAAATTAGTTAACCGGATCCAAAAATGAAAAGTTTATTAGAGATACCTTAAAAAGAAAAGGAATCCTTGTGATACTATGTTGACGGTACTGGTATACGTACCAAGTAAACCTCGTTATGTCTCGTGATTTCTAATGATTGTAGTATTCCACAAGGCCACTTGTAGACCCATAATTTCTCCAAAGATGGCGCTAAAGGACAACTGGTCAGTTTAACCCGAAGTTAATCTCCATAATTCTATTCATAGCTTTTAACCTAAATTTCTGTCGACTATTACTGACCATATGCTCTGTTTCAACTCGAGCCGAAACAGTTCCAGGTGTAAAATCTCTCCGTAAAACTTCAGCTGGCATCACATAATATATTTTTAATCAGCGGATCACTTCCCATGAACATACCCAGTAACTTTTTATCTTAACTTTGAAGTTCTAGATCTACATATACATCTTTTACTTTACATTGGAATATTACACTTGCTATCTTTATATGCAGTAGTCGGTTTTTATTGCATTTACCTTTTAGCATGGAAAGCCTCCACAGCATAATTACAAACAACCTTACCATCAGTCATAAATGAATGTTCCGCGACATAGAAATTTCCTGCACAATAAATGTCAAATTACATCTCTGTCCTTCAAAATTGTATATACTTTTATTGTAGGCAGTCAAAATGTGTCCTATGCATTTACTATTAATTTTACAGTAATCGAGGGAAACGTTTCTCGCTCGAAAGTCGAGAAAGCTAAGATTTTTTCCTTATTCTGACTTTTTTAGGAGATGTTACTTTCACCTTAAAATTCTGTAAATGTTTAAAACAAACCATACTTTGATTGAGAGAGATTTCCTTGCATTTTTTAAACAAACAGTTGTAACATTTCACGGTTTCTACGAAACGATTTGCTTTTCCCTTGTAGCTGACGCGAAAAGCTTTTCTTAGGTTTCACCTTTAGGGCATTATAAAATGTTGATCTTGGTCATATGTAAATTGAAGGCATGTTATGCTTAGTTTTTGTGATGGAAACAATAAATTATTAAAGAATGTTCCTTGTATCGAAAAGATCACGTAGGAGGTCGTAAGAGTGACTCAACTGTTTCCTCTTACCAACATTGAGCTATAAAGGTGCAATGTTAAGAACTGCTGTTGCCAGACGCGAAGGTGGATATTATGGACATAGCAGGTCAGACCACTTGGGCTGAAAGCTCTCCCTTCGTTTTTCCTACGCCTAAGAATAAAATATCATGGCAAAAAAAGACCACTAAATTTTCCGTCTGGTTACGCAAATTACCTTTCCCTAATCCGAATTGAAAGAATAATAAATAGGGAGAGTTTTCAAAACGAAAAAAACAGCTGCAAAACGAAAGATAAAAGACACGATTGAGACCGTTCGATTATTTAAAGTATCACTACTGAGGGAATCCGCATTTTAATCCTTAAGATAAAATGGAACAAGGACACCAACCTCTTTAGTCGCAAGCCCGAATTCCGCTACAAGAACTAAAGACCACGTGACTTCAACATTTACTGGGTACCCATTTTGCAAAGGACATAAGACAAAAAGGGCTGGGCGAAACGTAAAATGCAAGCAAATACATAAGTCCGTGTGCTAACAATCCCTAAAAATTGGTGTACTTGCGAAGCCGAATAGTAAAAGTGACTGGTCATACAATTAGCAAAGAATGTTAGCAAGCACTTATTTGCGTAAGAATCTTGTTACAAAAATGTTGAGAGCCAGGTACTTCCTTTTCTCGAAGAAAGGGTATAAAACGAAGGCCGAGAACCTTGCTGGCATCACGCGTCACAATTTTCCCGAAGAAGCAGTAAAGAACCCGAGTTTGCTGAATAAAAGAAAGAAAGGAAGAGCGAGAAGTTCATCCCTAGACGAACTTTGACGTCAGAAGATGTTAAACCCGAAGAAGAAGCCAAGTGAATCCGAGTTGGGTATTCACTGCTGGTAAAACCGTTCTGGAGGCATGGCCACTTGGTTCAGGTTGTATAATTTTACAGCAGAACAGGTCTGATGTGGGAGAACGAAAAGTCCGAGTTGAGAAAACATTTGATGACGACATGAGTGGAAAAGTCCTGCTTAAAAGTCGCTGAGCAAGTCTCCCAAGCACCTAGTCGTGATTTGGTTTCCTTGCAGTGGCCGTAGACCTGTTGTCTGTTCCTCTAGTTATCCTTCTTGAACCAGCTTTGAGTTTGAATCATATCAAGTAAGTGAAAACCTAATTTCTCCAAGTTTAATTCTTAACACCCCAAATCTCTTCAACGCATTTCGCATTCATTTTTACTCAGATCCCTTTCCAATTTCAAAATCGCCATTTTCCTTCCAACGAGCTATCTTCTGTTTCTACTAGCTCCGAATAAAAAATAACAGAAGCTCTCGCGAATTCAAATTTTTCGTATAGTTTCTTAAGAATAAATAACATTATGAAAAACAGAAGAGAGATTACCAAGGTCGGTTAAGCACCCGTGGTTTACCTTAGTCCTACTTTTCCTAGCAAGCCTTGAATAACCTTCAAACTCGGGCGTTAGATACAAAAGAAGATGCTTCCATAAATGGAAAATGAGGCACCGTCGCCACCACGTATATACTTTCCATCCTCACACTTCCCTTTCTAACCTTCTCGTCAACAAGCTACCTTCCAAGATCTATCACGAACTCGGTGAAAAAAAGAGAAAAAGAACATTAAGCAGAAATCCCTTCCGAAACGCACTAGGCTGCGAGATCTGAGAAAGAGAAAAAAAATACCATAAAAAATACGAGTTGACCTTAGACCTACCTTTTCTGTTCCGCATTTCCTATTATGGGACGTATGTTGCCAAGTCGGCGTCCTTGTTGCGGAAAATTTTGGGAAACGCAAACTTGGAAAAAAAGAGCTAAGTGAAATGAGTACGAAGCACAACTCTCCCTTTAAAAATACAAACTTAGATCGCGACCAGCTCCACCCAAGAATGATGCAGTCATCGTTTTATTTTTCACGTCCAGGCATCCTAAAAGTTGCCAGGGTTGGGTCTTTCATGCAAAATAGCACTGCCCTATATGGCACATAAGCATTATGTCCACCTTTTCCCCACCTTCGAATTCTCCTAACAAGAAACTTTTTGGACTGCTTCCCGTCTTATAAAAAACGCGGGCAAAACCACTTTGCCATTCCCCTTTCCCTTTTCAAAGTAATTCTGGGACGCTCAGCAGGCAAATCTTAAGGAACAAAGAGAAATCTCTTAACTTTTAAGCGATATAGCCTCCTCTCCAAGAAATATACCAAACCTGTTAACTTGGAGAAGAATGCTTCTCCGACATAGCAATATCCGCGAAGATGATGCCAATCTTTTTTCTCCCCACGATCCCCCCACCCCTAGTGAAAGAACCAGAATTGTACAACGTCGAACTTGACTTTCCAAGGACACCATGGCCAAAAAGTCATTGGCCAAGGCATACAACATGCAAGTAAAACTACCAACCAGAGGATCAGACCCTGAGAAAAAGGCAGTATATATCCTCTGGAAGAAAAAGAACAGAGGCATTGCATAAAGTTGAAGCGCATTTGCATAACCAACTAGAAAGAACAGCACAATCACCCGTAGGGGAGCTCTGTATACGTCTCTTACATTGGGAAATCACGCACCAGGCGCCCATCTTTCGTCGCACACATTTATAATAATGCCTCAGAGCTCCCTTCGTCATGTTTGCAACGAAGTAATCCACCATTAAGTCATAAAAAGCGACGTTAATTTCCTCCCGGCTTTCCTTCTAGTTTTCTTATCCAATCAGTAAAAAGCTGGTCAGGCTAATTGAGTCTTATTTGTATTGGATTTTCTTTTAGGTATGTCACTGTCATGGACAGTAGCACTGGCCATATGCCTAGGCGCGCTTGTTAACGCTCAACGTTTTGGTAAGTTCAACCCTGAGTTTGAGATCTTTGGAATGCATTATAATAGTATCATTCAACAAAAGGTACAGACAACGACTCATGCAATCCTACACCTTGCGGCCCCAACACGTATTGTACTGTCAACAACGCCGGCATTGCAATTTGTAGATGCAAACCTAGTTACTTCCCCAACCCTACGACAATCGAAGGATGTAAGCTAGATCCGTGTGCAGACAATCCTTGCGGCACTAACGCTGTTTGCGAAAGCAGAGGCAATGCAGCTCTCTGGTAAGACTCAGCTTTGAATTTAGCCAGGAAAAAATAATTTAAACGCGATTTTGTCTGCAGCAAATGCGTCACTGGTTATACTGGCGATCCATTTACACGCTGTTCTCAACCCAGCTCGAACTCTGGTACTAGTTCAGGTAGGGTTCTGCTTAATCACTTTTAAAAATTCATCATCATTATGACAAGACGAAAAAATTTGAGTGTATAATTCTAATTAGGACGCGTCGTCTCGGGCTCTCGAGACAGCGTAAGTGTTAGCTCCAGCTCATCTTCTGGCAGTTCCGGCAGTAATAACTACTACAGCGGCTCCAACAGTAATAACTTTGGCTCGTCTCGCAATACGGACGGATGTTCCAATTTCCCTTGTGGAAGCAATGCTGAATGCATAACTCGCGCCAACCGCCCTGTAAGTGATCTTTACAAACTTCGAAGAAAGACATTTTTTAATAACTAAATAAAAAAAACTATCCTCTGTAGGTTTGTGCTTGCCGTTCGGGACATGAAGGTGACCCATACAACGGCTGCAAACGTTCGGAATGCACAGGTACATAGCGAATCTGAATGAACATACACAAATTTCATTACCAAAACTGCTGTTTCTCGACAGACAACGCGGCTTGCCCAAGTGAGAAAGTCTGCCACAATTTCCGTTGTATTAATCCTTGTTCGACTACTTGCGGTGCCAATGCCGAATGTAACGTTCGTAATCACGTAACTGTCTGCAGCTGTCCACGTGGTACAACTGGTGATCCTTTCACGAGCTGTATTCGCTCATCTACTACCGGCACCGTGTTTAGAAGTCAGTCATCTTCTTTTTAATATCTTTTGAGAGCACCATGTAACCGAACTCTTTATTTAAGTTTAGACGGAGTAACAAGTTACGATCTGTGTGACCCAACTCCTTGTGGCGCCAATACCAACTGTCGTAGCGAAAACAATCGTGCTGTTTGTTCGTGCAAGGTAGACTTCACATTAGAAGCATCTTGACTCATTTAAAATTAATCTTCTTTGCTTTGGGGGATTGTTAGGAGAACTATATCGGAAACGCCATTAAGGGCTGCTACCATGAATGTGAAAGTGATTCCGAATGTGATTCGGGCAAAGGCTGTACGAACAACCGCTGTGTGGACCCTTGCATTAGCGTATGTGGAACATACGCTAACTGCCGTGTTTCGGTAAGATTTTTTTAAATTACCTTATTCAAGTTTACTTATCCTTATCCTAAGATACTAACTGAAATCAAATACTACTTGCAATTTTAGAACCACCGCGCTGTATGCACATGTCCAGAAAACTTCTTAGGCGATGGCTACCGCGGTTGTTATCCAGAATGTATCAACCACGAAAACTGCACGAATACTAGAGCTTGTTTCAACCTTAAATGCGTCAATCCTTGTGATGGAGCTTGTGGTATTGGCGCTGAATGCGAAGCGAGAAACCACAAAGCCACCTGTAAGTAAAACTATACTACTTCGTGTGACTTGTTTCGTCTAATAATACTGAACAAGGCTATTAATACTGAACTCGGGATTTGCAGGCAAATGTCCCAAAGGATACACAGGCCATCCGTTTGATGTATGCCGTCCATTCGGGCCAGGTACCACATCTCTTCACTTAAATCTTTTTCTAAGTCTTACTAAATTTTCAGAGGATCTCTGTAATCCCAATCCTTGCGGTGACAACGCCGACTGCAAACCAGGCAAGGATAAGGAAGCAAATGACCGACCAGTTTGCCTTTGCCGCGAAGGATACTTAGGTACAGTTTTCAGTTATATTTCCCTTCAGTTATAGTTACGTTACTTATTACTGTTTTCTAGGCGATCCGTTGGTGTCTTGCCGAAGAGGGGATTGTGTGGACCACTCCGTACGTGTCACTTCTTTTTAAGGATTTTCAATAATAATGCTTCCTCGAATTTATACTTTAATTCTGATTGAATGAATTAGGATTGCACTGCTAATCAAGCCTGTTATGGCTATAAGTGCGTCAATCCTTGCATTGGCGACAACGGACGTTCGATCTGTGGCACAGGTGCCGAATGCGATGCTCGCAATCATCGCGCAATTTGCAGCTGCCCTGAAGGGTACACTGGCGATGCTTTGACCGAATGTCGTCGTGGCGGCCGTAACCGTCTATAAGATTTTTTTAATATTGCTAAATAAATTTTGATTATGTATCTTCCTATCCAAATCTGGCATTGTTAATCCCCCTTCGCCTGTCATAAAATGTAGAGTTCTTACACTGGTCATATTCCGTTCCAAATACTTCGCTCATGAAGCCACGATTTGGTTAAACGACGGGGGTCTTGATCATTGTAAGAACTTGACAAAAGGTTTTCAATGGGTTTTTTAGCAACATACTCGCCAAGGGTTCTAATAATGCCTTATTAATGTTCAAACTCGCCCTCTCCCCCTTTCCTTCCTAGCCCGTTTCCCATTCGCATATTAAATGTTTGATAATGTCATCCTAAAGGGTTATAAAGAAAAACAATACAAGGGCCCATTTTTTACAAACAAGCTTGTATTATTTCATCACAGAATTCTCGGATTATTAGCACCATAAATGTCGCACAAAGCTACTCAAAAATCATGAAACTAAAATAAACACAATATTTGAGCTTCGAATTATAGACCAAACAACGGTTAAACTTGCTTTCCGAAACTGCACTAGTGACTCTTATTTAGATATATGATTTGTGACCAAAACGAATGTGAGAAAGCACCGATTGTCAAATCATCATTGTCAAATCAAAATAAAAATGAATAGGCTTGTTCAATTAGTCCTGCCTGTAAGTTTTTTTCAGAGCGGGTTTCACGTCATAAACACAAAATAAAAATAATGTCATACAATAAAAATGCTACAAAAGTTACTCACTAATTTTTTACGACAAAATTACTGCGTATGCTTTAAAGAATAGGCCTTACATTCGGGTTCAAAGAAAAAGTATTATTTCTTATTACTAAATTGAAATTATACAGCCTCTGTATGGCATGTAACGATCTTTTCACGGGAGCAAAATAAGAGGAAAAACAGGGAAAGAATGATCCAAAAATACTGCAAAAACCTAGTCTCCCGGAACGGTAGAACGCCCGAGAGTTTTCAAACTGATTTTCGGACCTACTTTCCAAGAAGTTTACCTATTCATGCACAGGCCTTTCAGGTATAATAATGACTAGAAAAAGAATATATTTTTCGAAAAAGAATATACGTTTCCAATAAATTCTCATTCTCGCGGAATCTACCAAGTCTATTCATAGTTAAGAATTTGTACTTGAAATTTGTACTTATACTTCGTAAACGACAGGTTTAACTTACTGACCATTTTGTTCCACACTCAAACCACGACTTGAGTTTCCTGATTGTAACCATTTCTGTTGACCAGCTCCTCGACTTTACTTCACACACTCAATACTGAACGCTGAAGGTACTATACGTTAACGTAACACCACTTGGCATTCTAACCCAATAACTCGCGACTTACAAAAGCCGTTTCTGAAATAAATAAAGAAACTGCGTTAAAAATGTAATAGGAGGAAAACTCACGTGTAAATTTACTGACAGGTATGTCTGTACGTGCGTCTTTGCCAGATCGTAAAGCTCGTTCCAAACAGGCTCGGCTTCATCAGGCTTCACATTTGTAGTTCTCTTTAACGTCTAGTAAACTCTCGGATTACCTGGCCATCAAAATCCCCACCAACCATTGCAAAATTTGAATAAGTCGTGTTTTGTACTTGCTGAATGATTGCAGGATTTGCCGACTAACGACGCATAAGTGGAAAAGAAAACGCCTTTTTGCACATTACCATTGACATCAGATGAAGTCTTCGTATATTTGAACTATGAAATACATTAATCACTTAATGGCATGCCCATCATTACGCCTGTATGATAAAGTTAAATTGTTTATGGTGCAAACTGGAATTTTGCTGGCACCAATATCAGACAAATCACGTTCAGCGTCGTACGTAATCGCTGAATGCAGCCGACACCCATGATGCACGTTTTTTAACTTTTAAGTAGTTTTCGAAAATGAGCAAAGTCATACGATTAGGAAAGGATGTTAAAAAACACAGACTTTGTTACAAAGATGTTCAGAGCCAAGTATTACTTACTTTTTTCGGAGAAAAGGTATAAAGCGAACGCCAAGAATCAGGCAAAATGTTAACGAATAAGCAGTCAAGAATGTAAGCTTGCTGGAAAAAGGAAAAAAGTGTGAACGAGGAAGTTCATCCTTAGACCAACTTTGTCGTCAGAAGATGTTAAACCCGAAGAAGAAGCCAAGTGAGTCCAAGTTGTGTTTCGATTGCTGGAAATACCGTTCCGGAGGTATGGCCACTTGGTCCAGGTTGTATATTTTTACAGCAGAACAGGTCTTATATGGAGACGATTGACATGATTGAGACCGACCACAATTTTCCCGAAGAAGCAGTAAAGAACTCGAGTTTGCTAAATAAAAGAAAGAAAGGAAGAGCGGGGAAGTTTGTCCCTACACGAACTTTGACGTCAGAAGATGTTAAACCCGAAGAAGAAGCCAAGTGAGTCCGAGTTGGGTATTCACTGGTAAAACCGTTCTGGGGGCATGACCACTTGGTCCAGGTTTTGTATTTTTTACAGCAGAACAGATCTGATGTGGGAGAACGAAAATTCCGAGTCGAGAAAACACTTGATGACGACATGACTGAAAAAGTCCTGCTTAAAAGTCGCTGAACAAGTCTCCTAACCACCAAGTCGTGATTTGGTTTCCTTGCAGTGGTTACCTGTTGTCCGTTCCTCTAATTATCCTTCTTGAACCAGCTTTGAATTTGAGTCATACCAAGTAAGTGAAAAACTCGACCTCTCCAGGTTTCACTCTTAATACCCCAAATCTTTCCAACACATTTCGCATTCATTTCCACTCGGATCACTCTGTAATTTAAAACTTGAACAAAAATTCTAATAAGATCTAACTTCTGTTTTTACTTATTTCTAATAAAAAAATATTGGCCCGTGTGAATTAAAATTTATCGTTACACCAAAGAATATTTTACCTTATCTAAAACAGAAGAGAGATTAAAAAGATTGCTCAGCCTCGTCCACGGTACAGTAACGAACTTATTGATCTCGACTTGAAAGCAGTAACAGATTTATTGATCTCTTTGACTTTGAAAATTTACCAATCACACTGCTTTTCCACTGTTTAGACCACTCCTGTCATTTATAGCATATTACTACGTTTATTTATAGGGTTCTCAACACGTTGTCCCTTGTAAACTCCCCAGTTAGTTAAAGAAGCCATGTCAACCAATTAAACGCTTCTTAGTAGAGAAGCTAATTAATCTTCCTTGACAAAAGGTCAAAACAAAGAAAGCACTTCCTGAATCCAGAAACTTTACTTTTAGCGTTGGTAGCATCCATGCTAAGGAGATTGCAAGCGTGCCGGTAGAGCGGAGGGGTTGGGTCCATGCTATGGCTATTGATGAAAATATAGTTTTTGGAATCATGGCCGCCAAGCCAAGAAGAGGGATTCTAACTTCGCTACTAAGGGGCATTAACTGTCTGACCTGCTCCTTTAATTAACTGGGGAGTTCAGAAGGAACATCGTGTTGATATCCGTAAGCGTAATAGTAGACTAGAAATGACAGGACTGGTCTAAATAGCGAGTAAGCAATGTGATTGGTCAATTGGCAAAGTCCTTATGACCATCAATAGTTTGAGTACTGTACGTTATTTTTGCATTTCCAAAATTACCATAAAGCAACGAATTTGCGCTTACAATTAACTTAAATTACAAATTTAACTGAAATTAGGAATTTAGCTTAAATTACAAATTTAACTTAAATTACAATTAAGATTTCGAACAGGTATCCACGACCTAACGTAGAATTGCCTTGGCAACGGAAAAAGGTAGTTGGGAATCCGAATCCCAAGCAAAATCAACGAATTTGTTCAGCCCACTTTTTTCCATCTGAACTTATTCAAGGTAATTTAACTTATTCAAGGTACGGTAAAGCTACATTTCCCAGCTGTGCAAAACCTGCAAGTGGTATGTGAAACACTTGCGCTTGCAATTGTGAATTTGTTATATGTCTCACTCAGTTCTAAATCTTTTGATAAAGGTTGAAACACACGAAAATTCCTTCCAATTCCGAGACTTTATCGAAGAAATAAAGACATCTTTCTTGTATCTTAGTGTTTTGTTTAAACCCGTGCTGAACTATGGTTTGGATTTCACTGATTGAAATATAGGGGCATAAGAAGGGAGAGACATTATCATATCATGAGGATAGACCTTATCAAAATTGAAGCGTCCAGTCGAGGAGGAATGTAGTTGGGACGCTTCTGATCTCGTCCATGTCCATAATGTTCACTTACATTAATGCTCACGAATTTCGATTCGTAACTCCTTTCAAAGGTGCCCGAGTCAAAAAGTGCAGCCAAGTTAGGACTGTTAAGACTATAAAAAGGAAGACTGGCAAATATAGTAGATTTCCATGTCCATCCACGGAAGTCCTTTTCAAAATACCATGGACGTGCCAGGAAATTCTAGGCCGAGAATACCCATGGATTTCTTATCGACCTCTCCATGTACTTCCCATGATCATGACTTTCCTTTCCATTTGCAGTGACTTTTCATGGATTTTACCATGAATTTCAAGGGATTTAAAAAATACAACAGGTGAACATAGCGACGACTTACCTTTATCCAAATTTTACCTTTTCAGTCCGTTTTCTTCTACCGTTCTATACACACTTCACCCACTGCTTCACCGACCTTGCAAGGTTGGTGAAGCACCCGTGGATTACCTCTAGTTTCCGTAGCAAGACATGAATAACCTTCACGCTCGGGCGTTAGAAACAGACGATGCTTCCATAAATGGAAAGTGAGCCACCATCGTCATCGCGTATAAACTTTCCATCCTCAGACTTCCATTTTTACCCTTCTCATCAACAGAATAAGCTACCAAAAATTATCCCGAACGCAAGGTAAAAAAGACAAAAAGAAAATTAAGCAGGAATCACATCCGATGTACACTGCGAGATCTGAGAAAGGGAGAAAAAGAAATTTCCCATAAAAAATACGAGTTGACCTAATAGACCTACCTTTTCATGTTCCACAGTTCCTATTGTGGAACGTAATTGCCTAGTCGGCGTCCTTGTTGTGCGAAGTTTCGGGAAATACAAACTTGGTCAGAAAGGTACAAACCTAGATCGCTGCCAGCAACACCCAAGAATGATGCAGTCATCGTCCGCATTCTTCTCGTCGCCAGGTGGGGTCTTCCATGCAAAATAGCACTACCCTATATGGCACAGCAGCATATTATGACAGCAGCATATTATGACAGCAGCTTTTCCCACCTTCGTATTTTCCTAACAAGAAAGTTTTGCACTGCTTCCCGTCCTATAGAAAATGCGGGCAAGACCACTTCGTCATTTTCTTTTCCATTTCCAAAGTAATTATGCGATGCTCAACAGGCAAATCTGAACGAACAAAGAGAAAATCACTCAACTTCTAAGCGATATAACCTCCCGCCCTCCCAAAAAAGTATCCCAAAACTGTTAACTCCGGAGAAGAATTCTTCTCCTACATAAAAATATCCGCGAAGGTGAGTTCAATCTTTTTTCTCTCCACGACACCCTCACGCCTAGTGAAAGAACCAGAATTGTACGAAGTCGAACTTGACTTTCCAAGGACACCATAGCCAAAAAGCGATGGGCTGCAATAAGACACAACATGATAGTAAAATCATGCAACCTGAGGACCAGAACCGGATAAAAAGGCAGTGTACACACACCTGAAGAAAAACAGAACAAAAGATTTGATTAAAGTTGAGGCGCATTTGCATAACCAACTAGAAAAAACAGCAGTCATCTGTTATAGGGAAGCTCTATACGTCTCTTACATTGGGAAATCATGCATTATCAGGTGACCATCTTTCGTCGCACATTTACAATAATACCTCAGAGCTCCCTAAATCATGTTGGCAACGAAGTAATTTGCCATCAGGTCATAAAAAGCGACGCAAATTTCCTCCCGGCTTTCGTTCTTCTTTCCTTATCCAATTAGTAAAAAGATGGACAGGCTAATTGAGGTTTATTTGTATTGTTGTTTTTTTTAGGTATGTTACGGTCATGCACAGTAGCACTGACCTTGTGCCTAGGCGCTCTTGTTAACGCTCAACGTTTTGGTAAGTTCAACGCTGAGTTTGAATTCATTGGAACGCATTATAATAGTATTATTCAACGAAAATGTATCGGCTAGACCCATGCAATCCTAAACCATGTGGCCCCAATACGGATTGTACCGTCAACTTCGCCGGCATTGCGTTCTGCAGATGTAGACCTGGTTACTTCCCCAACCCTACCACAATCGAAGGATGTAAGCTAGATCCTTGTGCAGACAATCCTTGCGGCACTAGCGCTGTCTGCGAAAGCAAAGGCAACGCAGCTCTCTGGTAAGACTCAGCTTTGAAATTCAGCCAAAGAAACATAATTTAAATACGATTTTGGCTGCAGCAAATGCGTCACTGGTTATATTGGCGATCCATTTACAGGCTGTTCTCGACCCAGCTCGAACTCTGGTACTAATTCAGGTAGGGTTCTGCTTAATCACTTTAAAAATTTATCATCATTATGACAAGACGAAAGATTTGAGTATATTATTCTAATTAGGACGCGTCACCTCGGGCTCTCCAGTCAGCGTAAGTGTTAGCCCTGACTCAAATTATAGGGTTCCCGGCGGTTACGACTACAACAGCATCTACAGCAGTAACTACTTAAGCTGGTCTCGCAATACGGACGGATGTTCCAATTTCCCTTGTGGAAGCAATGCTGAATGCATAACTCGCGCCAACCGCCCTGTAAGTGATCTTTACAAACTTCGAAGAAAGACATTTTTTAATAACTAAATAAAAAAAACTATCCTCTGTAGGTATGTGCTTGCCGTTCGGGACATGAAGGTGACCCATACAACGGCTGCAAACGTTCGGAATGCACAGGTACATAGCGAATCTGAATGAACATACACAAATTTCATTACCAAAACTGCTGTTTCTCGACAGATAACGCGGCTTGCCCAAGTGAGAAAGTCTGCCACAATTTCCTTTGTATTAATCCTTGTTCGACTACTTGCGGTGCCAATGCCGAATGTAACGTTCGTAATCACGTAACTGTCTGCAGTTGTCCAAGTGGTACAACTGGTGATCCTTTCACGAGCTGTATTCGCTCATCTACTACCGGCACCGTCTTTAGAAGTCAGTCATCTTCTTTTTAATATCTTTCGAGAGCACCATGTAACCGAACTCTTTACTTAAGTTTAGACGGAGGAGTAACAAGTTACGATCTGTGTGACCCAACTCCTTGTGGCGCCAATACCAACTGTGGTAGCGAAAACAATCGTGCTGTTTGTTCGTGCAAGGTAGACTTCACATTAGAAGCATCTTGACTCATTTAAAATTAATCTTCTTTGCTTTGGGGGATTGTTAGGAGAACTATATCGGAAACGCCATTAAGGGCTGCTACCATGAATGTGAAAGTGATTCCGAATGTGATTCGGGCAAAGGCTGTACGAACAACCGCTGTGTGGACCCTTGCATTAGCGTATGTGGAACATACGCTAACTGCCGTGTTTCGGTAAGATTTTTTTAAATTACCTTATTCAAGTTTACTTATCCTTATCCTAAGATACTAACTGAAATCAAATACTACTTGCAATTTTAGAACCACCGCGCTGTATGCACATGTCCAGAAAACTTCTTAGGCGATGGCTACCGCGGTTGTTATCCAGAATGTATCAACCACGAAAACTGCACGAATACTAGAGCTTGTTTCAACTTTAAATGCGTCAATCCTTGTGATGGAGCTTGTGGTATTGGCGCTGAATGCGAAGCGAGAAACCACAAAGCCACCTGTAAGTAAAACTATACTACTTCGTGTGACTTGTTTCGTCTAATAATACTGAACAAGGCTATTAATACTGAACTCGGGATTTGCAGGCAAATGTCCCAAAGGATACACAGGCCATCCGCTTGATCTATGCCGTCCATTCGGGCCAGGTACCACATCTCTTCACTTAAATCTTTTTCTAATTCTTACTAAATTTTCAGAGGATCTCTGTAATCCCAATCCTTGCGGTGACAACGCCGACTGTAAACCAGGAACGGATAAGGAAGAAAATGACCGACCAGTTTGCCTTTGCCGCGAAGGATACTTAGGTACAGTTTTCAGTTATATTTCCCTTCAGTTATAGTTACGTTACTTATTACTGTTTTCTAGGCGATCCGTTGGTGTCTTGCCGAAGAGGGGATTGTGTGGACCACTCCGTACGTGTCACTTCTTTTTAAGGATTTTCAATAATAATGCTTCCTCGAATTTATACTTTAATTCTGATTGAATGAATTAGGATTGCAATGCTAATCAAGCCTGTTATGGCTATAAGTGCGTCAATCCTTGCATTGGCGACAACGGACGTTCGATCTGTGGCACAGGTGCCGAATGCGATGCTCGCAATCATCGCGCAATTTGCAGCTGCCCTGAAGGGTACACTGGCGATCCTTTGACCGAATGTCGTCGTGGCGGCCGTAACCGTCTATAAGATTTTTTTTTAATATTGCTAAACAAATTTTGATTATGTATCTTCCTATCCAAATTTGTCATTTTTAATCCCCCTTCGCCTGTCATAAAATCCTGACACTGGGTCAATTTCCGATCTAGATTTCGTGCCCATGATTTGGTCACAAGGCAGAGGTCTGGATCATTTTAAAAACTTGACAAAAGGTTTTCAATGGGTTTTTTTTTAGCAACATACTCGCCAAGGGCTCTAATAATGCCTTATTAATGTCCAAACTCATCCTGTCCCCTTTTCCTGTGGGAGAGGAAAGGGGGACATTACCCGGTTCCCATTCGCATATTAAATGTTTGATAACGTCATGCTGAATGGTTGTAAAAACAATACAGGGGCGCGATTTATACAAACAAGCCTGTCTTATTTCATCACAGAATTCCCCGATTATTAGCTCCACAAACGTCGAACAAAGCTACAACAAAAAAGTAAAACAAACTCGATAACTCATGAAAGTAAAACAAACTCGATATTTGAGCTTCGAATTAACGGTTAAACTTGCTTTCCGAAACTGCACTAGTGACTTTAGATATTTGATATGTGACCGAAAGGAAAGTGAGAAAGCACCCATTGTCAAAAGATAAAGTAAAAATGAAAATGAGTTTTTTCCCAAATCGGTTTTCATGTCATAAAATAAAACTGCTACAAAAGTTATACTAATTAATTTTTCACTAAAAAATTACTGCGCATACTTTAAAAAATAGGCCTTACATTCTGGTTTCAAAGAGAAATCTTATTTCTTATTACTAAACTGGAATTGTACAGCCCGTTCTGGCATGTAAAACGATCTTTTCGTGGGAGAAAATACAGAGGGAAAACAGGGAAAGAATGCTCAGAAAATACTGAAAAATCCTAGCTTCCCGGATCGGTAGGACGCCTGAGAGTATTCAAAACTGCTTTTCGGACGTACTTTCCGCATCTTTCGCTAGGAAGTTTACCAATTCTTGTACAGAACTTTCAGGTATAATAATGCCTAGAAAAAAGAATATCCCAATAAATGTATTTCTCGAGAAATCTACCAAGTCTATGCTAAGTTAAGCATTCGTACTTGAAATTTGTAGTTGCACTTTGTAATCGAAAGGTTTAACTTACCGACAATTTTGGTCCCGCCCTCAGACCGCATGCGCACGACTTGCATTTTCTGGTTGTAACCATTTCTGTTGACCAACTCTTCGACTTTACTCCACACACTCAAGACTGATCCGCAGAGTACGTTGAAGGTACGTTGCCTTAGCCCCACTTGGCATTCTAAGCCAAATACTCGCGACTTACAAGAGCCGTTTCTAAAAGCCAAAAAAAAAAATACATTAAAAATGTTAAAAGGAGAGTAGTAAATTTACTGATAGGTATGACTACACATGGTCTTTGCCAAATCGTAAAGCTCGTTCCAAACAGGCTCGGCTTCATCAGGCTTCACCTTTTTGTAGTTCTTTTTAACGTCTAATAAACTTTCGGGCTTTAACTAGGTAAGAGTAATAAAAAAAATGGTTAGAATTTTTCCAAGAATTCAAATGAAAGCTTACATGATGACCCAAGTTAGGTTTGTAGAGAGTGAAAAGCTGATGTTGGTCCGATTTCTCGCCTAGTCGTCGCTGCAGTAAACTTCCGGTAGCCACAGCCAAGTATACGTAGCGACGCCCACTGCGGCATGGCTATAGTAACACAATAAGAAAGTTAATGATGATATGGAGTGAGCATTTCGTAAGCCTTACTTGGGTGGAGACGTAGAAGCCTTCATTTGTGTTAAATAAGTCGGCCCATTTCTCTTTAGCTTCTTGGAACGTCATTCCTCTTTCCACTTCCACCACGTGTAACTCGACACGAGCACTCCCAGTAGTCGTACGCCTCACAAATTTGTACAGTTTCTTTTGCTTGACATTCTCGGTCCCGGAGCCCAAATCTAACACCAATACATGTACCTTATTTGGACACAAATAAAAACAAAAAGTGGAATTACCTAAAATGCCCATATCATAACGACCTGTTTTCTTTGCATGCTTAATAATAGCATTCAACGTATCAGTGAAGTATTTGAACAGTCGGTTCTGGAGATCAACAGGCATTCCCAAGATCCTAGAAACAAAATTACCATTTTCAGAAATTGCAAAATTTTCAGTTTCCAATTAATATCGTAAATTTGCAACCTTACCTGTTCAAAAATTTGCTTATATTGTTGTAATCTTTGTCGAAAGTCAATGATCCTGGTACTGATTCATTATTGACGATCATGCCCACGCCAACCAACCCCACCGCAACATCTGAAAACACCAAAGATTAATATCCAAAGCGCCAATTTTCGTTATTAATTCAATTGTACCATGGAAGAAGTTTCCTTTGTAATCACCAGGTGGAGGAACTACAGGCGTCTCATAGCCCATTATTGCTTTCATAGTGGCCTCCAACGCTGCTCTACCATACCGATTGTCAATGTTAAATTGGGAGAGATCACGTGTTTCGGTTGCTCGCCGATCACCATGGGTTAAAGCTCCCTATTAAACCCAAAGTAAATCAGAATAACATTGCCCTATGAAACCTAACCAAAACGGTTTTCCTTACCATACTTTCGAGACGTTTGGCCACAATGGAAGCAAAACGTCGTTCTCCTGCCAAATCTGAAATAAGGAACATGTACTCAGGCGCGCTGACTTGGTTACTACGATGTGTTCGCCCAAACTGCTGAATAGCTCGATCAGCACTCCAAGGTAATTCCAAGGTAATGTGAACGCGCCGTTTCTGATTGATCGCTCGTCGGTCAGCTTGTAAGGAGATACCCGAAGAAGCCGCTTCGGAAATGATGGCCACATCTTTGTCTCCGTCCATAAATCGCTGTTTCTCGGTTAAATTCAACGTTTCCAACGGCACATCCGTTTCGGATCGGGATTCGTATTGGATATGCCCATCTTCGTTCTGAATTACGCGTCCTTTCCTGCCCGTCATCTCAGCCACGTTCTCAGGTCCGCCCAATTCGTCAATTAGTTGATCCAGAGTATTGGGAGGTAATTTAGGCCCAAGGTATTCCAACTTAGAGAGCATTTCTTCTTTCATGGCCCACGCTCTATCCAGCATAGCTTGACTGGGGACTGAAGATACCTCTGTGGCGGAATTCGGTAATAGTGTCTCTTTGGGAGGAGGCTTGGTAGGAAGGGTAATGGGAAGCCTTTTAGTGGGCAAAACTGGCAATGGCGCAATAACTGGAGCATTTTTCTTGGCAGCTTTTCCGTTTTTCTTGTCTTTTTTGGTCTGGGTTTTCTTCTTTGACTTTTTAGATCTCACTAACCATGGATCAGCTACACCAACAACCCAAGAAACACTTCAAAAACTTACTAAACAGTGTTATTTTGGTAAACACTTACCGTCGTCTGAATCATTTCCACCTCCAAAAGGATTAAAATCGTCCGAATTGCTGCCGCCAGCACTCTCAGCTTCCGAAACGTCTTCGTCCGACTCTGCTTCGAACTCTGAGTCAGAGTCTTTCTTTGGTTCAGGTTCGGAATGGTCTGAATCATCCAAGTCAAGCTTGATCTTCTTATTGTTCAAGAAAGACGTCTGCCGCACTAAATATGTGAGTAATATGAGTAATTTCAAACTCAAATCTTTTAGATACTCAAGTACCTGGCTTGCGTTTGCCACTAGAAGAGGAGTCCTGGCCAACATTTATGCCCAATTCATCCAATACTGTCTTTTGATAGTAAGGCAGGCCAAGTAATTTGAGTACACGGTTACGGTCCGGGGCTGGGAAATGTTTTTCTATCAAAGTTTGCAGCACCCCCCTTTAGCAAACAAAAAGCGCAACAATTACGTGTGTCCACTAAGCTTCAAAGATTATTTACTTGGCAGTCGAGACGAAATCTGATAATTCGCCATCCTCTCTTTCTAGTTGATCTAGTGTACGGGCTTCTCCCGTGGACTGCAATCCAATCACAACACATTTCCCCACTTTGACGGCTTCTCTGTAAATGCACGCAGAAATACCAATAAATATTTACTCATAATAAATTATATTCAGAAATTTCTTTAAACAAATTATTGTCAGAAATTTCTTTAAATAAATCATATTCAGAAAATTTCTTTAATATTCAGATATCCCTTCCCTTACCCAGTTTTAAAAAATTACGTTTTAATAATAAACTTTGGCTTATGCCTACACGCAATCGTAATAAAAAAAAGTTCTCTAAATAAATTATAAGTTATACTCAGACTACCTGAAATTAATAGCCGTTTACGATAAAATAACGACATAATTTCCTACCTGGCAACCCGTACTGCGTGCTTGACTTTGGCGGCAATGCAAAGATACTTAAAAAAGCGCTGATGGGCGGACCAAAACTGTGACCACATGTGTTTCCGCATTTTCGCTTCTGCAGCCACCATTTCTACTGCTTCGGTAAATTTTTGCATCAGTTCAACCCACTAAGAAATAAATATACACTTCCTTAAAAATCTTAGAATAATCAACAAAATGTATTAATTAAGAAGTACTCAAGAAACAGATATTTATTTGTAAATAAAATAACTAAAATTCTTAAATTAAAAAAATAAATAATATAAAAATATAATTACTAAATTATATAAAAATAATTGAAATTTAAATAAAAATCAATTATTAACTTACCAATTTTACAGCTTCGTCATACATCTTGACAAAGTCTGCGGAAAGGGGAACTTCATCGACTTTGAAGGTAACGCCATGGAAAGACAATTGTCTGGCGATATACATCCCTCTCAATTTCATTTCCATGGCTACGATTTCCATTGCGCCAATTCCGCGTTTGTCTACCGTGTTAACGAAGTCCAAAAACTGTGGGAAAGGCGTTCCTGCGCCCCACAAGCCTAATCTAACCATGTATGCCATATTCTTAGGTTCAGATGCTCCAGTAGCTGAGGCGTAAACGACTCGGGCTTTCGGAAGCTTGTTTTGCAGTTCCAAGACTGTTAAACCTGTTTTGGTAGGTTTGGATGAACCCGTGGGTGCCAGATTCTTAGCTCGATGACACTCATCAAATACCAGCTAGAAACAATAACCAATATTTAGGAAACTGACATCAAATTTCGACGAGTTTAGATTACCAGGCCATCGAAATCCTCGCCACACCATTGCAAAATTTGCTTAAGTCGTGTTTTGTACTTGCTGCCTGATTGGGATTCGCCGATTAGAGACGAATACGTGGAAAAGAGAACGCCTTTCTTCACATTACCATTGACATCGGATGAAATCTTTGCATATTTGAACTACAAAACACATTAATCAGCTATTTGCATGTTTTTTTTTAGGTTTGCATGATAAAGTTACCTTGTTTATGGCGTAAACTGGAATTTTGCCGGCGCCAATATCAGATAAGTCACGTTCAGCGTCGTATTTCAAATCGCTGGACACCGAAACCCATAATGCACGCTTTCTGCCTTTTAAGTAGTTTTCGAAAATGAGCCCAGCAATTGTTCGACCTTTTCCCACACCGGCCCCATCGCCTATTGCAGGGGAAAATTTAGATTATAACTCAACTTATTCACAACAGAACTACATGGCAATAATTGTAAACATAAGTTTTGAGACAAAATTTTCTGAAATTGAGTACAGTACCGATTAGAAAGCCAGCCCGTTGACTATTGCCCAAGAAATTCTCATGTTGCTGACAAGCGTACACGACAGCTTCTAACTGTAGTGCCGATAAGGCTCCTGTCTTGATCGTTTCTGAAGGTAAGGATATCTGGTACCAAATATCAGGAGGCGTGACACTAGATAAACTAGCAGTTTCCACAACTGGATCTGGATGTTTCACACCCAATTTTACTATAAGAAAATATACAGTAAGTAAAATTTCCAATAAACGAAGTCCCGAACACAAAGATAAAATTATGTATAAAGAGACTTACGCTTTGAAGGCATGTAGTCTGAATAGGTTTCAACCACGCCTAAATCTTCATCTTCTTCGAGGGCGGTGTCATCTTCTGTTCTGACGCCATTGAAATAAGTCGTCTTTAAGACAAATAAGTTTTAGTTTTGACACGGAACAGTGCGACTACAGACTGTCGATTAAAGCTTACTGGATCAGCTGGATTGAAAGGCATTCTCATGCCTAACATGGGATTTGCGTTCGCCATCATATTATTGACGTTCATGAGTTGTAACCCACCCATTTGGGGTATACCATTGGCCACCATAGCTCTCACTGCACAAATGTAGTTTACATGAATAAAAGTAATAGCGATGTAAATACTTTACTTTGGTTTATTGGGAAGGATCCTGCAGGCCCTAGGTTGCCCGCTCTGGGTCCGAAGAAGCTGCTGCCAGGTGTAACTGGGACGACTTCATAACCTGGCTCTATTTTTGCAGTTTTAAGTAACGATGCGCCAGGTAGAATGGTTTTAGGAGATTTAAAATTCTTCTGGGTGGACGAGGTTCCTGGCTCATCCAGATTGGGCATAGAATTTAGTGAATTTATATTCTTGCCACCACCTATAAGTATCGAAACAGCGTTTTAAAGTTTGCCAAATTTTGAAGTGGAAAGATTTTGTGCTAACCCGGGACTTCGAAATTGTCTGGGTCTTCATCTTCGTCAAAATCACTGTCGTCGCTACTATTCAGCGTTATGTGAATGGACTTTTTCTAGAAAGTAAGGAAACCAAAATCAGCTCCAATAATGAACACTCTTAATTTAGCAAATAAAACCTAACAAAATTGACGATTTCTACTACATCAGCCGTCTTTACGACTTACAAGCTTTGTGATTATGCATTGGAAACTAAAAAAAGCTTTCTCAAAATAGAAAATTTCAAGAGTTTTACCTGTTTGCTTGACATGCTTGTAAAATGTGGCGGAACCAAAACAAGAATTTCTCATGCAAATAACCGCATAAGGAGTAACTGCGATTTGCAAACCTGCCAGTTGAAAGCTCCACGTACGACTGCCGCGACTCCTATGAGAAAAGCACATATACCATATCAGTGCAATGCTATAATTAAGCACATTTTAGCCTTAAACGTAAATCGTTATTATATTTTAAAATTACACGACAGGGTTGATGCTCAATAATTTAAATTATCTAACTCCTGAAGTTTACAATAAATACCGTACGAAACAACTTTATACAAAATTCTTTGAAATACTTTAAATATATTTTAAAAAGATTAATGAGACAGAATAAAGAATTAATTTTTGACTGTGATATTTGTGGAAATTATTTTATAACTTGAAGTATCTCCGAATCTTGACGCTCTATTTGCTTTCAAGAAATTTCTAGAGTACAATCTTCATGAAAAGATGGTAGCACTGACTAATTTTGAGAATCCGCTGGAGAACATTCAAGCATACATCTCTTTCAAGCAACTATACATAGAATTTAGAGAAAGAAAAAGTGTCCCAAAAGAATTCTCTTTGTTTACCAGATTCTACATTAACTTATTATTATTAGTAATTTAAACATGGCACGCGACGAAACAGATGATCTCTTGCCTGATAAAGATGCTGCTCGTGATTTTTATGCCAAATACGAACCCAAAGAAATTCTAGGCAGGTAAGTTCTGTAAGAATTTTTCGGTCACCACAAATTCATTGTATAAATTTTTAATTTTTATAAACTATCTAATAGGGGTGTGAGTTCGACAGTTCGTCGTTGTATTGAGAAAGAAAGTGGCCGAGAATATGCCTGTAAAATCATAGATATCAGTAATGATACTGCCGACGAAAGTTATTCGTTGAAAGAGCAAACTTTGCGAGAAATCGAAATTCTAAGACTTGTCGCTGGCTTCCCTTATATTAGTAATAATGAGAATACTATTTTTAGCTAAAAATGCATCACAGCGAAAAACGAAATATGTTATAGTTGAGCTGCACGATATTTTTGAGTCCGAGACTTTTATCTTCCTGGTGTTCGAGCTTTGTCAAAATGGAGAACTATTCGATTACCTGACTTCAGTTGTCACTCTCTCTGAGAAGAAAACCAAGTAAGTATCTCCTTCTTGCATTTTCAGTTATAGGTCTATTTTCTTACATGACAGGTACATCATGCGGCAGATATTTGAAGCTTTAGAATTCGTCCATGCGAAAGACATAGTACACCGGGATATCAAACCAGAAAACATTCTGTTGGACGATAATTTCAATGTCAAACTAACCGATTTTGGTTTCGCACGAGTTTTGACAAGCACAGAAAAATTGCACGGTAAATATTTCACACTTTGAACCCTCGGAAGACAAGTTCTTGTTATCTTTTTAATAGATCTGGTGGGAACTCCAGGATACCTGGCACCCGAAGTCCTCAAGGCCAATATGTACGACGGTGCAGACGGATATAACAAAGAAGTTGACGTGTAAGTCCTAACCTTTCTGCACAATCTTAAATGTTCTTTTCGTATTTTGCTAAAGTTTGTGCACATTAGGTGGGCTTGTGGCGTCATCATGTACACATTGTAAGCTTAATTCAACCTTCACCTGGATTTTATTTTAGTTAACGATGTATGGTCACAGACTCGTGGGTTGCCCACCTTTTTGGCACCGAAAACAGATGGTCATGCTTCGCAATATCATGGAAGGACGTTACTCATTTACTTCCCCCGAGTGGGATGACATCACAGGTAAAATATTTAAATAAAAAAGCAACTAAATAATAAACCCAGAAATTCATTATACATTTTCCCAACAGATGCTCCAAAAGATCTCATTTCTAAGTTACTCGTTGTGGACCCTCGTCGTCGTTTAACCGTATCGCAGGCGTTAAAACATGAATTCTTTCAAGTGATGGTAAGTTTTTTCTACCTCTTCCACTTCTTACGGCAGAGACCGTCTTTTCCTCATCCTTTCCTCATCTCACGGTTTGTTACTCGGTACCATAATACGGTAAACAAATCCTTATTTTCTAAAGAAACTCCGATAGCTAACTTGTTTTGTTTCTTTGGAATCGGCTGTAGTTAATGGGTTTGTTCTTTTTATGTTATGAACGGTTTTTTTCTTGATGGACATAATTTCTGGTTCTTTTGGTTTTTACGTGTGTATGATCCTTTTTCTGTGTTTTTGGCATGGTGTTCTTTTTTCTAGCCAGCAGGAAGTTTACGTGAACGCGAAGCTCTTCTTCAAAGTGTAAGTCTTACGTTTCTGGTGCACTGTTTCAGTCCCTTTTTTCTTAAATTTCAATTATTAGATTTGATTGGCAATAAGTTTCTATAGCTATAATTAAAGGCTTCGTTTTCCTTTGATTTCTTTCCGATACCTTGTAGCAATACCAAGGCCGAGCTTTTAATGCCAAGAGAATGTTTCGGTTTGGCATTTTGTGCGTGCGCTCTATGGTGCGCATTCGGCGCCTACGTTTCACCCCGGAGCCTCTTTCCGTCAACGTAGCTCAATTAGATCCTTATAGGATGAAAATGGTTCGAAAGGTAAAAGAAAATATCAAGAATTGTGAACGAAAAACATGTTTTTAACCTCATCATGCAAATAGGTTATTGATGCCTGTGCGTTTCGAGTGTACGCTCATTGGGTGAAAAAAGGCGAAGGACAAAACCGGGCTGCACTTTTTGAAAACCATGCCAAAGTTGAGTTGAAGCATTTATACATGTCAAACCTCCATACCCAGTGACGAAAAATGTAGCAACTACTCTTGTTTTCGATCTGTGACAAATTGACATTGCTTGGCGTGGTTCGTGTGCTAGAAATTTAGCGCCCTCCCGATTTTTCACAGAAAAAGGGAAGAAATGTAGTACGTGCGTGTGTTTTTCCGACATGTAATGTTTCAGTATTGGGACCCCCATGGTGTTTGCCAGGCACGTTTAGTAACCGAAAACGTTTGCAGTGCATTTGTATAGAATTTTCAATGAATAGGAGATAAATTCCCTTTGGGTTCACTTGATGTAAATTAAAACTTCATGAAGGCTTCTTTCGCAAATCAACCTATAACAACAAAAGAACATGAAGCCTAGTCTTGTCACCTCATTAAATTTCACAAGGATGTCCATTGTAACTAATATAAATACAAAAGTAATTATCAGAAGTTTGTCGTCTTGTTCTTTTACTCCAGTTTTCTTAGATTAGGCAAAATTTGGGAATGCTTTATTTTTTTTGCTTATTTATATCAATCACGTGTTGTAGTAGCTGTCGGCTTTGCTGCAGCCTAAAGTATCATGACGAGTATAATGAACCAATAAAATTCATAAATATTTATAAAATAAAAAAATGTTATTAAAAAGATATGTAATACTGTATGAAAATACTGATAATATTTTGTGTTTTATTTTAGTATTAAAGTATAAAATTAAGTATATAATTGCATTACATAAATTAAGTATTGCTGTTGTCATTAAGTTACGTGTTTCTGGTTCTATTTCCATTGGTTTCGTTTTTGAAGTACAGTTTTCCTGAGTGGGTTAGGGTGAAATATATCCCTTTTCACAGCATCTTTTAACCTTGAGCCCCAAGAACACATAGCTTCCTTTGGGGGCACAAAGGTGTCTAACTCTTGCCTGTTTCGGTAATAGTAGCTAATGTTTGGGTAAAAAATGCCCAAAACGTCGGTCTTTGAGGTTTATAAGTTCAGGTAGTTCACGGCCACAGTAAGTGGGAGGTCTATGTCGAACGAAACCTTGATGGTCTACGGGGTGTAAGTATCGAAAGTTTTTGGGTGTGTGAAGTAAAATGTCTTGAATTTATGGATGGTGACTCGCGCCTGTGTGTCCGACCATTAGATAAGGGTTTGAGGGTTCTGTAGGGCTTGAACGAAAAAGGGTTCGGTAACACCTTGTTAAGGAAAGCGAAAGGGAAATAAGCATAGAAACACTTTTACCTTTTATTTTGATAAAAAAAAAAGATGACCTTACTTGGTATGGTTGAGTTAAAAAATCCCGATCCCAAGTATTGTTAGGTGGGCGGTTATAGGGAAATGACATTGTATGCTAAAATCTAGCTGTGTGAAAACCCTGGGCAGATGTATCTTGTATTCCTTTTTTTGCAAAGTTCAAGGTTATCGTTTCGAGCCAAACGCGTTCAAGTCATTGTCTCCTGCGAGATTCTACTTGACAGTGTTCCCATAATAAAACGTTTTCTAATCACCAAGTGAGAGAATTGAAAACCATCGCCACCACATTTCTGTTTCTTTGGATTAGATTTATTAAACTTGTAATTCCCTCCCCTTTTCTGTAGTTTTATTATGATGCTTTCCAGTTCTGCTCCGCTGACGTGGGATTGAGAATTCAACGTCTGCGGTATCAAAAGCAATCCAAGCCCTGCATAAGCAAGGCGTCCTTATATATTGGGTCAATGATTTGCCTAACCTTTTGACTCCTCAGCTTTTTTTCTCACGACTTCAAGCAAGAGAAGGCGCCGGCATACTTCCTTAATGATCTGAGATTTTTCTTTTTATTCTTTGCATTATACCCAAATTACTTATCTCGGAGCTATAAGGATGGGTCGGAAGTCTAAAAGACCCTGAAGTGCATTGCACTCCCAGAATTCAAGAACTCGAGAAGTCTTCTTCTCTTCCATTAGTTAAAAGCGAAAGTTTTGTTCTCTTCTTGCGTAACCAATACCCCACAAGCATTGTCACGGCCTACTAATAGACCAATCCTAAAGTACTTTCCAAGAATGCCAGATATCCGCAGATTGCGATACTTCTTTCCTCTTTCCAAGGGTGGGGAATACAGCTCAACTTTTTATTTGTGTTTTCCGTTAAATTTCTGAAAGCAAAAACGCGTACCTCTTAAATCGGCACACGAAAAAGATTGTTACAACTTTTTTTCTAATATTTTTTTTATTTTTAATATTTTTAAAATACCCGCATCGAGAATGATAAGGAAAACGAGCTCAAATCACTAGATCTTAAGCCTTAAAAAATACGAATACTGTAGAAGAAAATAAAATCACTGAGATTTAAAAACTTGTAAAAAAACCCCTTTTTTTAATGGACATTAACCGAAACGGAAAAGCGAAACAATAGAAAACGAAAAACATTCCTTTTCACTTTCTTCCGCTTACCTTCTGTCCAAAAACTTTAGACATATTTAGTAGTTCGGAACCTTCTGGAAGCACGCAACCAAGAAGATGACATCACTCTTGCACATCCGTAACCTTCTTTCGTATTTAATGTCCTCAACTTGTAACTTTTTGTATCATTAAACTTTACATTTCATATATTTGCAAATAATACGTAACCCGCCCTCATGTACTGTAGTTGTATGACTCTGAACTTATATTTTCGGAAAAATAAATCCTTAAAAGATTTCGGACAATTGAAGTTGACGAGTTCAGAGTATGCTGACACTTTTCTAACACATTCTTTTCAGCTTTTCATATGAGTTAATTAGTAAGCTTGAGCTTCAGCCTTGGAAGCATCCGAAAAAGAAGCTAGAGAAAAGAACGTGAAAAGATGGTATCTTTTTGCTAGTGTTGCTGGATGGCGGACAATTACAAATGATTGCGGCCACGGGTCGTGACGATGACGAACCAAGAAAAGCCTTACCTCCTACCATCGTTTCTTCCAAGAGGTTTTGAGTGTATGGCTATCCGGTCCGCCCACTTGGTCAAAGAAATAAAAAAGATCCGAAGCATAAGCGAAAACTTTTGCTCGTCCCACAAGATGCGCTAAAGCGTTGCATATGCAGTGCATATAAGGTCTTTTACCAGGCGTTTTCTTTGGTGAGCTTTGGTAAACTTCGCTATAGTTTTGCCAATAGGAAGTGGAGGTTTGGTTCGTCACGTGACGCTGTGGGGAACGACTTGAATGCACGAAACGAAGCGAGAGCTCCGGACACGGTCTCCTTAACTTAGAACCTAAAGGTGTGCTGGAATTGGAGGAACACACCTGCCCAGTTTCTGGTGTGCTCTTTCGGTGTCTATTTTGCCTTCAGTCGAGTCTCAGGCAGGTGAGCCACCAGACCTTTACGAAAAGTGAGTTCCTGCGGTACTCGCGTATATTGGAAGAAATTTCTGGTACCGCAACAAGTGGCAAAGCGCGGTACATTTCCTTTTGGGGTGGACGTTGTGTGGTGTTTAAAGTGCAGTGCGTCACCTTTAAACATCTTCTGGGATTAATTTTTTAGCGAAATTACGGATATCCAGCGTGCTGTGGCTGGCGGAGCCATGGTCACAGCTGGTAAGTTTTTCTCTTTACTCTTTTTACTACGGAATTATTAGATTACTTTATTTAAGAGAAAAATCATAAAGATACCTTTAAGAATCGTGAAATATGTAAATTTAGAGGTGTGGTAAGTCCATAGTTTCATAAAGGTCCTCTCTCTCTTTCGTTAACGTTGATGCAATGCACACGGAGCGAGCTGCCAAGTCCTTGAACATAACTTGCTTGTGTGTATATATATGGACAAGGCGTTGGTGATACGATACAAGTTTCTTTGCTATCGCTCACTTTCAACCTGGCGAATTTGCCCGATTTACAACAACGAAAGAAGTAAAACTTTGCGGGGGCACGTTGCAAGCCTGTTAAAAAAATTCCATTTCAAGCAGAAGTTTGAACGAAGCTTGTAGTCGTTGCTTTTCATTGTTGTTTTCTTTGAAGATTTACTTTGCGGTAACAAGTATAGGAATTCAACTCTTACCTGTGAAAAGCTCAAGCCAAACTCGTGTGGGTTATTTAGGCGTCGACCTACATCCCCGCTTATGGTGTTGCCTTTTCTTTCTTCGGAAATTGCGGGCCTTGTCATGGAGTGCTGGACTTTCTCAAGCACCGAATCATGCAACGCCCTTTTCCAACAACTTCTGCGTATAGGCTCGAATGCTTCGGATCGGACATCCTTGTAGCAACATCGTTCTCCCAATCTTCAGTTGATAAATCCTTATGATGTTATTAGGTGGTCAGATTCAAGAAAAAGTTAATGTCTTCAGCAAATCCAGCAAATTAACGTTCTCTTTCACAACAGTAATACATAAACTTGCCTTGAACTCACTAGAACAGTTGGACAAAAATAAAAGTAATGATTCGCTCACGGTCCTTTCGAGAAAGATATACTCTACGTTCAAATCTCCTGAATTCATCACGCAGAGTTAAATTCGAACAAAATCTCATTAGCTTTCATTCACCCCGATGACATACTATAGCAGTTGCGTTCAAATTAATTAGAGATCGAAATATTATATTATTTAAAGAATAACCAGTTCGAATTCTACATCATTCCACGATTACGTTGCTTTACATTTACCCGAAAACTTGACTAGGATAAGGCGGAAACCGAATTCCTATCTTCGTAAGCTTAAACGTCCGAAGATTAAGGTTGACTGCCCACGCAGTCTCGGCGTCTGTGAGTCAAGCCTCGTTTTGCATAAATTTACCTCAAGAGAGAAAGAAAGACCGAAAAGGGAAATAGAGAGAGCTTCCTATACCTTATGCAACGGCATTGGAATTGAATAGAAACCTTTTTGTGGAGGGGTCAAAGTTTAGCATCCGGACTGAAAGGGACGCTACAATAAGCCACATAGTTATAATTTATCTTTCGCTAAAATTTTAGATTACTTCAGTTGTTTATCCGAATGTTTTTTACCGGAAGTCTTCTCGTCTAGGTCTCTTTCTCTCTTTCTTCTCTCCCCCCATGTTTTAACTACTAAAAACCGACGAACCATCTGCTCTCATACGCTTAAGTTACTCTATAGTTCATAAGGTATACCAGGTATAGACTACAGCAAGGTATGTGTATATAAATGGGGGGTCAAGCAGGAAGACGGCTCGGCTCGGCAGATTCACTCTCCCTTGTTTCAACCACCGTAACCGAAACCTCGCCCCCTTTCCCGTGAATTTAAACCTTTGCAAAAGCGACGTCAGCACGTCGGTTTGACGCCAGTGCATCCAACTAATAAGCACCGTACTGAAATAATTGATGAATTGCGGAAACACAACAGGACGAAAGGCCTCGACAATTGTAATAAACATCCTCAAGCTGGCTAATTTCCTTGCAATTATTTGCCAAAACTTTCCTCCAGAGCTGATACCCGTCCCTTTAAGTAAAAGGGACGGGTACCAGGTATTAATTCTGTAACTTTTCATCAGTTGAAAGGAAATTGCGGAAGGAGTGAAGCTGATGGCAGACGGGAAACGTCAGTTGGATTCTAGATTGGAATATAGCAGGATTAAGAATTTTATTGCAGGGAAAATGGTCTATAGGAAACAATCGCTGTAAAAATTTGGGGTGAGCCAAACCTGACTTGGCGCCCATTCTGAAGATTAAAATCGCATATTGTCCTTATATCGGCGGAATCTGGTCGTGGAATTGTTCCTGAACGTTTAATCCTTTACCCCATTGAGGGATGTTCGTATTAAGGATAGCATATAAGGGTGTGAAAAGCGCTTTTGCCGACGTACAAGCCAAATCCATGTCAGCGCATCAATATATGCTTGACCACCCAAAACAAAATGAAAATATTGTCCTCTCTAAAATCGCCTTAAGAGAAGCCATTTTCAATTTAATATAGACTTAAGCCCTTTTAAGCCGTTCAAGCTAAAAAATGAATAAAAAATAATAGCATAGAGCACGATTTTACATATTATACAGCTCTAATGCGTACTTTCTGAAGAATTGAATCTTTCGAAATTTCCGGATTAGTTTTATGGATTCCTGGAATTTCAGCAACTAATGCGTTGTATGAAAAATGCATTCCTATTTAGAGTTTAATCACGTAAATACTATGCATGGTATATTATGCATGAAATATTTAAATGTGGCTGAATTGTGAATGCAAGTAATACGTGAAACTAACTTAAGATTCCCTTATTTTTTGCAGTAAAAATGAAGATCCTTTGGGGATTCATCAGTTGGATAACCTTCACATTACCACACGTAAGTTTCATGTTTTTTTCGTCTACCTGTCTAGGAGAAATGCAAGAAAAATTCATGGATAAAGCTTAAAAAAGGGTCATAGCATAGTTTTAGAAGAACAAGGCTGCCAGAGGTTAGGAGGCCATCCGTGTTCGGTGATAAAAAATGTGAAGATGGGCTCTTTTTCCAGCCCAATGCTCTGCGATGGCCTACTTATGGGGCTGTTCCGTATTCCTTAATGCCTTCTTTATTACGTATGCAAGTCCCGTGACAAACGTGTCTCTTTCTAAATTCAGTGAAGCTAAGAACTTTAAGTATACGATTCGGAAGATATGTTCAGCGATCATAGCCTTTACATGTTCCGTTTCGCAATGACCTCCTAAGCTTTTTTTGATCACCCAAGAACGTGTTGACTCTAAATACGTTAAAGATATTGCCAACACGTCGTTACTTTTTTCATAAAGCCAAAATGCCAGGGTCGAGTGATGTCAGTGGAAATCGGGGGAAAATGATACCAAAGCGGCATTAATGTTGGAACCGATGAAGGTCTCGCTGACTTCACCTACTGTATAAGGAATAGGATACCATTTTTTTTTTTAGTTTTTCCCCCTCAACTATATCTTCCCACGTCGGATGTTTAGACAGTGAGAAGTTAAAGAAAGAGAAAAGAAAAAACAGAATGAAGAAGGAAAGTTTTGACTAAGGTAATTTGAGGGGTAATCCTGCCGATGAGTTTCCCAAACTCAAGGATGAAGGAAATGTTGAAGCCGACTTACACGACAGGTCTTAGAGCCAAAAAAAATCTTCGAACTATTAATCAGAGTCGATTTCTAGTCTTTTGAAGTAAAGCGTGTCCTCCAAACACTCTCATGTTTTAAAAAAACATTGAACGCTTTTAAGCACGCAGTTTGGGTAATCCGTGAATCCTGCTAAATGAATCGTGAACTTAACAAATGCGAGCCCCAAAACATTTCGAAAGCGGAAACGCAGACTAATGCTGAAACTTCGCAAAATTGGAAATTGTCACTATAAAAAAACGCAATAATTTCTAGAATTTTAGAAAACTGGAACATTGAATTTCTCGAAGAATCATTCTTAAGTACAGGAACAACTTTTAACAGAACTTTACGTTCAACAATTTTTGTGCATCAACGTTTCATGGTTTCATCCCTGGTTGCTGCGTTTATAAACTGAATTACAGAAGAAATCCGTGAAAACTTGTGAAGCGTTCTAGCTAGGATTTCAAATACCAAGACCTAATAGGTTTATTTATGGACGGCAAGCGGCAATGAAAGGTACCTCGTGCGACCTTGGAAGAAAAAAAAATTAATGATGTAAATCCGTGAGTGACATGGTCTGCGACTTTTGGTACTGTTACAGTATACACGCCTTAACGAAAGGCTTTGGCGTTGCTTTCCCGCTTTGGTCATTTAGACTGCGAATAAAGAATAAGAACAAGAAACAAGCTAAGCAGACCACCGGAAGGCTGCTTCGCCAGCCCAGCAAGCAAGGATGCGTTTAGTCTCGGGTTCATAACCTTCTCTTGGCATCAAGAATTCCGTGACAAAAGTCAAGGTCAATGGAATCCTGTATAAAATTGCTGACGTTGAAAGTCCACCTACTCGGTTCTTTGCGTTGCAACATTTTCCGTTCCAAAGCTAATAACTTTTAGAAAACCCAATATGCTTTTACAAAATTGGTAGTTTTTTATGTACGTTGAAGATTACAATCACGGTGAACTAATTTAATTTCCCTTTTTGTTTCTTTTCAAAACAGATATTAGCCCAACCGGGTTCCAGAACTAACAATCCATTACAACGAAGAGAAGTTTTCTTTTTACACTTAGAAGACGGCTATTTTGGTTGTCAAGTCAACGAGTCAATAGATGTGTTACAGTTATTCGAACTTTCCAAATTGTGTAATGGTGTGCCGGAATGTTTTCTAGGCTCGGACGAAAACCGAGCGCAGCTCAAATGCACCTGTAAGTATTGCCTTTCACTTCTTTTTTATAAGAAAAAACAATGGCAACGTTGAGCCAAACATACAAAGTATACTTGATCATATATTTAGATTGGTTTTAAAATTGTCAGTTTTAAGGCTTGTGAATTCCGTTTCTAGTTTCCCAGACTTAAACTTTAGATAAAAATAAAACGTTGAGTAAAAGTTTATTATTGGCCTATATTTCTGCTCGTGGGATGTTATATTAAGTCTTGGTAACCGTCACGAAGCTGTTGTGTGTCCTTCGCCTCATTTCGTGATAGGAATCCTTTTTTAGCAACCAGCGAATCTTTAAAAAACCAACATTTTTAATTCGAGTTTGGTGGAAATATTGTATTAAATTTTTAAAAAAAATTTCCTTAGCGGATTGTCCTTTGACAACTGGGAAACGGTGCATAAATGGAGCCTGTCTGGATCATCAGTGCCATTGCAACGATGGTTACAACGGCTGCGGCTGCGAAAGCCCAGGTAAGTTTTTATTCGCGTTATTTGATCTTTGTACATTTTCCTCAAAACTGTGATGAGTCACCTCGTAGGAGCTTAAAGTACGGAAAAAGCTTGGCTTTGGAGTGCATTGGCACGCTGGTGAGGGTTATTGAGAAACCTTTTGCAGTTTCTCAACACCGAGCAAAATCGAAAAAAATGCTATAAGGGATCCTTTTCTTAAATTCTTAAAAAAAGAATGACCTTACAACCAGTTGGACCGGTTTGGTTTTTCACAAATCTCTTCAACGTCTTTAAAAACTCGCATATAAAGTTTCGCTCGCTAAACCGTTGCTAACTCAAAGCGTTTATGCAAAGTCTAAAGCTTCCCGACTCCGAATATTCTATTTACAATTTTTTTTTAGTTTTATATTATTTATTAATTTTTTCGCTCTTTTTCAGACGAGAACGAGTGTAAGTACAGACCTTGCGATGTCTTCGCGAAGTGTACCAACACTCTAGGCAGTTTCTATTGTTCCTGTTATCCTGGTTACGTCGGGGATGGTTTTAACTGTACAGGTAAGAAATATAAAATTTCTATTTCTAAAAATGTGCTTCCATCATCTACGCGCCTAAATGCAAATTTCCGAACAACAATCAAATCCAGTCATCATCTTCCCTCAAATTACCATCGAATTTTGTAAGAATTCTACCTAATCTGATGCAAGCATCCACAAATTTAGCTAAATAAGGAAAGAAAAATCTTAACATTCCTTAACAAGAGGCTCTTAAACGGGAAAGATAAATCGAACAAGACTAAACTTGACCTCAAACTTTTAACGCAAGCCGCCCAAATGTGGAAGTGTTATTGCCGCATAAGGGTCTGTATGGTAACTTCGGTTCTACTTCAATTCCTCATCTTGCGCCAGTAGGTTATGGGGATGTTAGGATGTTCCCATTAGTGTAGGTTGTTCTCCACGGGGATGCTATACGGTTTTTGGATCGAGACAGACGATCCCAAAGCTTCAGACTCACGAGGCTACATAGGAAAGGCAGAATCCAAATATGGAGTTAAAAGTTTCCATGTAGGGCATTCATCTCTCTCTTTCTCTTTCCCTCTCCGTCGCACTCTTGAATGCTGAGTTGACTTTGGTATTCCCCACCTTCAAGTCCAACAACAGGTCTTCGAAATCTCTCATACGTTTTACCTGTTGGCATACACAGCGTCTGCATGAAACAATATAACGTCTTGAATGAGCTAAAGAAAAGCAATCCCGGATGCTTACCTAACTAATGGCCGCAGGCATTACAAAACTAAAGATTCTCTTGAGCTGCAAAACACACCCACATATGTCCATTAAACTTCAAGAGAATTTGTAGGCCTTCACGGTCGAGAACGTGGACATTAACGGTCATTAGCTAACGACTAAAACTGTTTCGTGAGAATGGACCAAACTAGGAAAATGGGAGGAAGGAACAAAAACTAGACCAAAAAGCGAGAGTTCTCTGCAAGGGACGTGTTTTTATACAAGGTTTGCGTAGATATAGCAGGTAGTCGTGAGAAGTTCTCAACCTAAAACGACATTGTGGATCTTTGGTATGTCGTTTGTCATGACAGAAGACTTGGCGCTTTGACCATTATGGAAGTTTCAAAACTTGTATACTATGATTAGCATCTTTTTCTCCCCATTTGGTGTTGAAGACCTATAAGTGTACATACTTAATGGTACGTGGATGGCCAAAACTAACACAACGAACAAATTACGGTCTACAAGAGCCCATGCGATCAGAACCTTTGATACCAATACGTCAGCAGAATTGGACACTTTCCCTTGCCATTTTTCTTGACCGGAACTTAACGAGAAAACTTTCCATTCCGTTATACTAACAATGAAAACTTCATACATAGCACTTTCAAAGAATACTTGAACACTCGAATTCTTCAACACTTTCATAATAGATACTTGAATTCTTCGCCAGTTTGCATACAACTATGTTGCCTTGAAGTTGCTGGAATATTTAACACAAAAACTACACAAAGAAGTTCCTGTGTATTCCTTGGTTGCTAAATTTACTACTCTTGTTGCATTAATGTTAGCATTTGAGTGCATGGTTCCGCCTGATCGAAGGCGACTGAATTGCAATAAAAACTGTAGTTTCGGTTCAACCTATTCCACTATAGTGCAATTACGCATTTTCCTGTGGGTAGGCCTATATATGCATGGATAACCATCAACAAAAACGGTCTAGTCTAGAACGATCTCAGACAGAACCCAGAAACAAAGCTTGCGTGACTTTTCTAGGCTTAACCCTACTCTAGGCCGCACTCTTGCTTTCAAACTTAGTGGCGCCTCAAAAAATATGGCGCCATAGGCAAGGCCAAGGCGCTTTTTATCGTTCTTTCTAAAAGAAAAAGCCTCACTGATTCAAAGAACACACACTCACTCGCCTCAACGGGATCTCTCGACAACCTTAACCTTTAAGATTTTTCAATGTATTATTACGCAAAACTTCTGTTCTCTCCAGACACATTAAGACCTCAAAATTCGCCCGGCCAATACGCAGAACTCAAATTGCCCCATGTTCAAGGATGGCCCCTACCGAGCTTCCCATCATTATGCGCATAAGAATTTAAAATAAAAAAGTCTTCTAGCATTGGGAAACGCAATGTGGCATCACGCGAAGTAATACTGCTTCGCTCATCCCTCTTATAAAAAAGGAAATAAAGGAAAAAAAAAATCAGCCTCCAGCAGCGTCATTCCTCTTTTTCCTTCCAACATACCAAGGTCAACGAACGTCTCGGTTTCAGTTTTTTAAAAGCGGACATGTTTAACGAGTCCTGGGCGATGTTAATCGAAAGTTACCTTCCTACACTAGTTTAAGATCAGCTTGCCGTCCCGATTAAATGCTAAGGGAATCCTCCCCAAAAGGAACCTAAACGTCCCCAATTTCGTGGGAAATGACCTGGAAAATCACGCTTTATAGCTCGTGCTTACACTTTTCTGTTGTTATCAACAGAATCAACACAATTCAAGCGACTATTTTTATTTACTTTTGCTGTGAAAATCTTCAAGGACTCCAAGAAACGTTGGCCTAAAATTGGTCCATTAGCCAACTCAAGCTTCAATATTTTTAACCATTCTTTTACTACCAAACTACCAACAAAATGGACGTTAAATATTTCAAAAATTGCTCAAATGAGGAAAAAGCTTCCCTCCAAAATTTCTTGTCATTAAATAACCTCTTTTTATGAACCAACCCAACACTTGAGTAATTTTTACGAAGTTTATATGGTTTTATCTCCATAATCCATGACAAACAAAAATACGGAAAACAAGTCTGAACAAAATAACGTAAATAAGAACTGTTTTCGCGAGAGGATATTATCCGTTTAGAATCATGTACAAGCTCATATGGAGCGGAAATGATAGCGTGACTACAACTATATACAATACGGACAAGTTGACTCCTAACCAACCCACAAAACTGTCCATAGTTACAATCCGCATCAACATTATGACCTTTACCTCACTAACTGTTGTCAAAACTAGGTTAAATGACTTTCTAAAGCCCCCGGAAACCCTCGTTACAATCCTTGATGAATAACACCGATTGTTTTTCGCGATTTCTGAAGGTGGAGTCACACATGAGTGCGAGGATCTATGGCGGAGTGGATAACATCCACAATAACTCTAGGTAGCTTATCTGTTAAAACTACCCCTTTTCCCAATCCAGGCATGACAATTTTCTCATGGCGTGGTTAGACACGTTCATTTCCCAAACATTTCCCATCGTATGTCTCCCCTTTTGCCCCCCTTTCTTCAGTACAACCCTCACGCAAATTGGAATGCAAACAGAATCATTAGCAGTGCTTTTCTGTACTTGTAACGGTCGGCATCAGCAAGAAATGACAGAAAACATAGAAGCCAAAAGGGCATTCGCCTCGACATCCCTTAAAGCGTTGCTCTCTTCCGTTTCAGCCTCTAAAATAGCTAAAGAAAAATATTAAAAAGAGAAAACTTTCATTTGTACTCAACATTGCGCTTATATACTCATGGAGAATCATAAAATGAAGGGGCCTTCTTATAATGACTAGGGAGAACTTGGCTATCAAACGAGTTTTCCTGATACCCCTTCTGGGGTTTCTTCGGTCAAATTGTCTTCTATTTTGAGTTTTTTGTTGTTGTTGATTTTTTATTAGGTTCGCCCGGAGCCTGGAAGCTCCCCTGCAGGTAGAGGAAGGTCTTCGATCTAAGAAAAAAGATTTAAAAAGTAGTAGCTTGAAAATTAAAAGTAATTACCATGCAAAAGAAGCGGAGTCTTGAAGGCACAGCACGAAATAAGAAGCTTCAATTACCTGTAAGGCGAAAATGAGGGATTTTACGTCCAATCGTGTTGCAAATGCGGATATTATATCACGCAAGTAGTTATAACTTTAGTTTGTGAACTTTCCCTGCGGGGAGGAAAGAAGTTTTTCGTTGTTTTTTAAGTTCTCGCTCCGTTTTCAAGTTCAGTTACTTATCAGACACCGCCAAGTAACTCTTTATTCAATCCTTTTTGCCAAAACTGAAGCAAGGTTCTGAGCTTCAGTGAAAGAATCCGGTCTGAATCGAGTCATGTCGAGTCTGTTTTCTTGAATCTTGTTTCTCGTTTTACTCAAATTTCTATGGGTTAGTAACCTTTAAAGATGAAAGCAGCTGGAATCTCGATTTTTTTAAACTTAACCACAATAGTGACATGTTTCTTTCAACTTTCATACAAGACTGAAGAACTGAAAGACCGCTAAATCCTATTGTTGTGCAATTAGTAGCAATTAATACTTGAAAGACAAATTACTCGGAAACAGAAGAAGCAACGTTTCACGAAACATTTCTTCCGAGCAATAAAGTATCCCAAGTATCGTTCGTAGTCAAATAGATAACTTTAGCCACATTGTAAACGGTCTTCCTACAGTGATCAAGTTTTGGCACAAACTATGGCTTCAGGTAACTTACTGCGTTCTAGTTTTCAGTTGCATCTTCTTCCTGGAGGGGACCCCCGTGAGCCCCGTTTCCCACTTTACCTAATTTCTGGATAAGACTCGAAAGAGAAAGCGTGTATACAGAGCGAAGAGCCTAGCCTCCGCTTTAGTGGTGATATATGTATATTGCGATGTTCCAAACTAGCTAAGTACGATTTCGGCCTGTTTTAATGAGTCACTTGGGATTGGGAGAGAGGAATCGCCTCGAAAGAAAAACAAGGGCAACGATTACAAGAATCGTGGCAACTGAAGAACCTTAACAATTTGGGCGTCTCTTTGGGAATAACTTCGGGTGGAGTTGATGTACCGTGTAAAAAGACCAACACATACTGGGTTTCAACCTTCATTTCCTAAAAACAGTTACACACCCAACCCAAATTGCCCTTTGGAGGACAAAAGCTTTCGATTTACTCCACATCCATTGTAATGTAACTATAGGCGAAGTTTATGGAGAAAATGATTTTAGGTATTAGAATGTTTATTGTTCTTTCCTTTTTCTTAAACAAAAAAGGAATGTCTCGACCCCTGTAAGCAAAGGATGCAAGTCTTTTAGTGGATGACATACTTTTCACTGCCCACGGGGCCCATGATTGTTAGCTGGATTGCTTCACGTATATGTAGGAAGTGGTTCAGTGAAGGGAGAAACGATGCCAAATCACTTGTTTCTACATCTGTGAAAACTTTCCTTCGCTAACACCTTCCAAAAAAGCACTACACATATGCAATTAATAGAATACAATAGTGTTGTTCGGAAATGAGTCACACAAAACAATAAAAAATCTCCAAGTATTTTATATGTGTTTCTAATTAATTGCGCAAATATCTGTTTCCAGATATTGACGAGTGCCAAAACCCTGAAATCAAGGGCAAATGTGTCGAAAACGCCGAATGTTGTAATTACCCGGGACATTACGCTTGCAAGTGTAAATCCGGATACGAAGGCGACGGCGAAGCCGAGTGTAAAGGTAAAATATTCTTTATAAAAGGAAGTGTTAAATTCCCTGAGGGTTAAATCTACCTTCCAACATATACTAGCCTACACTAATCGTAATCGGATTTAATTTCTTAGTCAATTATACTGTTAACGTATGATTCAACATCAATTTTAAGTATAACCATTTATAGTTTTATTAGTTTAATTTTGAAATACAAATATTACTTTAATATTTTTACGGATTGAAATCTTATTAATTGCACCTTTCTTACTTAGATATTGATGAATGTAAACAAGGAACTCCCGTTTGCGGTTCCAACGCAGTTTGTGAAAATCTGGCGGGTAATCACACGTGTAATTGCCTACCCGGGTATCGTGGGAACCCTTATGATGGCGTAAGCAATAAAATCTTATTTTTTTCGGGGTAATTTTTTACTAATTTTTCGACGCTATAGTGCGCCAACATCAACGAATGCGAAGACCTGCCTGGGGCATGTGGAGCAAATGCGATTTGCAGAGATACGAATGGAGGGCACATTTGCGAATGTCCACCTGGTTTTCAAGGCAATCCTCGTGCAGCTTGTATTGGTACGAATAATTTGATTGAAAGCTTTTAAAAAAACACAATATGCTGTTGTAAACCCCTGAAGATAATTTATGCAACTTTTTCACTCATTTCCAGACCTTGACGAGTGTAAAAGTAATCCTTGTGGGGGTAACGCGACTTGTACTGACTTGCCCGGGGGATTTCAATGCACATGTAAAGAAGACTACACTGGTGATGCTTATACTGGCTGCGTGGGTAAGTTAATAAGCAATTTTTTTTATTGTCCATCAATTTCGAGTTTGTTAATTATAAATTCTAGATTCTTAAAAGCACTGTATCATTCGTGTGACTCATGCGATCCACTTTCATTCTCAAACTAGGTTTTCCAAGTTTGAAGCTAACTTAAGTGTAGCGATTTTGACAGAATAACCAAACTTAGTGGTTGAGCTTGCTGGGCTAATTTATATCCAATACTTCTTAGAATAAGATTATCTTCTAAAAAAGATATACTTCTTAGATATAAAAAAATCAATATTTTGTAGAATTATGCTTGAGGCTAAAAGTATAAGAAAGTTTGTGGAAAGGAAGAGCTTCAGTTTTTGCAAATAAATCATACATACCTATGGATAAGTTCAGTAATATATCTTTACATCATGGTATCTTTTATGAGAAAACACAAAGTTAAGCAGTTTTTTCGTCCAAAATCTTCCACCTGGGTGGCACTGATTTCTCAGTTAATTTCTTTGTTTTGGAATAATGTTTTCTTCCTTAGAAGAACACTAAATATAGCTTCTCTCTCTCTCTCATGTTTAATTCATTGGATTTCTATTAAAGATATCGACGAATGTGCTGCTTTGTCCAAACCATGTGGAGACTTCGCAGTGTGCGAAAACGGTGTACCGGGCTATACCTGTTTGTGTCCCCAAGGCTACATCGGAAAACCCGACCCGGCCATCGCTTGTGAACAGGTATACTATTTCAATAACCGCAAAAATTTTCTTTCCGAAAGCCGAGGATTTATTTGCCGTCCAAAATTAGGCGGACGTGGAAATACTTTGCAAGACTAATTTCGACTGTGTCAACAACGCCGAATGTATCGACCACCAATGCTTCTGTCGTGATGGATTCGTCGCCCAAGGAGCTTCTTGCGTTGGTTAGTCCCTTTTTAGCTTCTCTAGTTTATACCAAGTCAACATTAAAACAGAAACAAAAAAAGAAGATTCTCCAACAAGCCTTACAAAACTTTTCAATAAACATTCAAAAATTTCTAACCTAAACGTATTTTTGTGCCTTTTCCCTTAGACATTGACGAGTGTACCGCCTCTCCCTCCCCTTGCGGCAACCGTGCAAGTTGCATCAATGGATTGGGTACTTTCCGTTGCGTCTGTGATAACGGATTGATCGGAACTCCTCCTCAAGTCCCATGCAAAGGTAAAATATACCTGTCTAACACGACCTTCTAACCGTAACATTACATTGTTGATATAGCTCCCTGCGAAGAAATTACATGCGGCAGCCACGCTACCTGTAAAGTCAAGAACGAAGAGGCCTACTGCGTTTGTAACGATGGGTGGAGCTACAATCCGTCCAACATTTCAGCCGGTTGCATGGGTAAGTCTATTTCACTTTTCTTTTTATTTCGAAAAAGGCTGAAATTAAAATTTAATTTTTTAGACATCGATGAATGCGACTTGACGGATGGATCCAATGGGTATTGTGGTGAAAACGCCATTTGTAGCAATACTGCCGGCTCTTTTTCCTGCACTTGCCCTCCGGGTTACACTGGCGACGGTCGCACCAAGTGCACAGGTACAGTACAGAAGACTAAACCAAATCAAGTTTATAATTTTCTTACAAAAAATAGATATCGATGAATGCCAAACCCCTGGAAATTGCCCCGCGGGAACATGTACCAATACACCTGGATCCTTTTCTTGCGAAGTTATTGCAGTCCGTTGTGACAATGACGATGGGTGCTCCGGCAATGCGATCTGTGAACCATCGCAAGAGTGTATGTGCCCGGAACCCAACATCGGCCCCGACTGTCGACGTAAGTAGCCTTTAGTTGGCCTAACAAACACTACAAAATGTCAGGCAGCAAAACAAAACTATGTATTTTCATCCTTTCAAAACAGATCCTTGTGAAGAAATGTCTTGCAGTGCGAACGCAGAATGTATGTTAATCAACGGAAAACCCAAATGCATGTGCTCTCCTGGCTTCACAGGTATGATTTTGTTAAGATGTCTTAAAAAAGAGCTAAAAATGCGGCAGAATTCAAAAGGCATTTTTTCATGAAGGTATGCAAAATGGAGCCGGAGGTTGCCACGACATTGACGAATGCGCAGCTGGAGCTAACCCTTGCGCACCCAACGCCATCTGCCGCAACGAACCAGGAAAATTTACGTGTATTTGTCCTAACGGATTCCAAGGTGACGCTTACAGGACCGGGTGCGTAGCAATTGCTACTCCGCCGAGCTGCGGAGCCGACAAACCTTGTCCTGCCAGTGAAATGTGTACCCAAGGCCGGTGCGTCTGCGCCAGAGGCTGGACCCGCGAAGACGGCGTTTGCCGAGACATCAACGAGTGTTTGGAAGTGACCGAACGTCCAGCGTGCGGATTCCGCGCCGTATGTAAGAACTTACCCGGCTCGTACGCCTGTGATTGCCCCGAGGGCTTCGAGGGCAATCCCTATTCAAGCTGTGACGGTAAGTCCCCCATTTTCTTAAAACTATATTCTTCTTCGCCCTCGATATGAGCTTCTGTTTTGCAATTTAAGCCCTGACTTGACCACATGAACATGCACTACAATTTCCATATGTATGATATTTAGTATGCGACAGCGTCGAGTGTCGTTGTCGTCCACCGTACCGGGTTGTGGGCGGAACTTGTTTATTGTCCGGTTGCTCGAGGGACAACCCAACGTCATGCCCCTCAGGCGCAGAATGTATTTCTGTGACGGGTGGATTGAGTTACTGCGCCTGTCCTGCTGGATTCAGGCCCAATCCTGATGGATCTTGCTCCGACATCGAGTAAATACCCTAGATTTTACCTAGCATTTACTTCTGTACTATTCCTTAACGTTTTAATGGCATTTTATTGCAGCGAGTGTAAAGAAACACCTGAGGTCTGCGGAAACGTGGGTACTATCTGTACCAATACCATTGGCTCTTACAAATGCCATTGCGCTAACGGCCTCACTGGCGATCCTTACAAAGGCACATGCTCAGCAGACCAAGTACGTTGCGTCACTGACTTTGATTGCTTCAGTAACGAGAAATGCGTTCAACCTGGAGAATGTATCTGCCCTCCACCGTACTTTACTGATACTGAAGACGGCAACAAATGCAAAAGTAAATCCCTTACTATTAGGAGAAAATCTAGCTTAAGTTGTATGTAATTTCTAGGTCCTTGTGAACGATTGGCTTGCGGAGTTAACGCGAAGTGTAGTCCTACAGATCCACCAGCTTGTCACTGTCAACCGGGATATACTGGCAACCCACAATTAGCCTGTTACGATATCGACGAGTGTCGAGATAATCCTTGCAGCCCAGGAGCTCAGTGCATCAATGAAAACGGGGGATTTAAATGCAGATGCCCTTCGGGACTTGAAGGAGATGCTTACCATGGCGGATGTGAGTATCATTTTGACCTTTATATTGAATTGAAAATAGCCTGAAAAGGTTGCTGTTACTCGTTAGGGAATTTTAAGTGTAAGGATACAATATTAAGAATGTTTAAAAAATATTTAAGGATTACGGATAATAATAATGTGGGTTGTTTGCTAGGTCGTGGAGAGGTAAAAGTTGAATGTACGACGGATACGGATTGTGCTACGCAATTGACGTGCGTGCAGGGCACGTGTGTAAACCCTTGCGATGCATTGCCGTGTGGTGAAAACGCAGTTTGTGAACCAGAAGACCACGCTGCTTGGTGTAGATGTCTGCCAGGATTCCGAGAAGGAGTTGGTGGAGCTTGTACCTCAAGTAAGAACATTTTGCCTTAGAAATCTACTATTTCTTTAAAGTATTTATGAATTTTCTGGGGACAATGTTTCTTTAATGTGCGTCTGAAACAGTCCTACCTGTAGATCCTTTGAGCTTTCTAGTGACGTTATTAGGCGTAAACTTTATAATTACTTATTATAGTGTGCGATGGAATCTTGTGCGCGGATAATGCGCGCTGTTTGGTGGGCGCGGACGGTGCTACTACTTGCACCTGTTTGGAAGGCTACAACGGCAACCCGTTCCCTGGCGCATCTTGCGTTCCTGATGTTTGTTCGGCCACGAAACCCTGTCAAGAGCCGCAAGTTTGCGTGTCTGGTCGTTGCAAAGAACGCTGTGAGGGCGTGGTTTGCGGAGTTGGAGCCAAGTGCGACAAAATTACCTCCCGTTGCGTCTGCTTTGACAACCATATCGGCAACCCGGAATTACTCTGCGTCCCTCCTGTTCTGCCTCCAGTTTGCTCTCCTAACGGCTGCGGAGATAGCGCACACTGTGAATATGGCTCGCCCATCAACCGTTGCGTCTGCAACTCAGGATTCGGCGGAAATCCGTACGAAGGATGTGCTAAAACGACAGCCACATGCGACGAAATGAAATGCGGGACCCAAGCCATTTGTAAACCCGGAATCAACCGAGTTGATTGCGCGTGCCCCGTTGGATATCAAGGCAATCCTTTTGTCTCTTGCGAAGGTAAGTCGGTTCACTGTTTTCTGCCGTTATTGGTGAAAATCGGCTTCGATTAACGAAAGATATTATTTACAACAGATATCAACGAATGTATGGGCAACCCTTGTGGCATGAATGCTCAATGTATCAATACTCAAGGCTCTTTTACCTGCTACTGTAAGGAAGGTTTCACCGGCAATCCGTTCATGATGTGCATGCCTCCAACTCAATCCGTCGTCTGCGAAGGTGACGCTTGTGGATGCTCAGCTACACGACCCTGCTCTCCCGGGTAAGTCACGTTCTTTCTTTCTTTCAGTGTTTGGGATTGAGATGGTAATTTTGCACAAATTAAATCATGCGTACTCGCTTGATTTATGCATCAACCAACAGGCGTAGGGTAAAAGCAATTAACTAATAGCTATCTTCGGGTGCAGTTCGGTTTGCCAGGCGGAAAAATGCGTCGACTTGTGCGACAGCATAACTTGCGGTCCAAACGCTGCATGTTCAGGTGGCAAATGCGTTTGCCAGCCAGGTTACACCGGCAACCCGAATGACGGATCAAAGGGCTGTGTAGCCCCAGGAGCTTGTCGTAATGATTTGGATTGTCCGTCTCGAGAAATCTGTTATCCACTGCAAGGAAACGCGGTCAAGGGACCGCCAGTCAGGCAGTGTCAGTCGGCTTGCGTTCGGGCGCAATGTGGACCGAACGCCGTCTGCGTGGCGGCGGACCATCGTGCCGCTTGTCTTTGCGATGACGGATTCTATGGCAACCCCGATGATCTTCAACTGGGATGTCAACCTGACGTAGCTACTGACAAATGCTCCAGAGACGACGAGTGTCCAGGAGATTTGCTGTGTCACCCAAACATAAAAGGAACCAGAGATTGTGTCAACCCTTGCGTAAACGTCGCCTGCGGCCAAAACGAAATGTGCAAAATCTCTTCTGGGAAGGCCATGTGCGAATGTCAGCCCAACTTTGTACGCAATCCTGTCTCTGCACTTTGCGAAAAAGCTCCCTTACCTGGTTGTATCCGTGACCCTGACTGTCCACCTGAGAAAGCTTGTCGCCCGGATCCAATGGGAGTCCGCAAATGTATTGACGTTTGCTCGGGCTTCTCCTGTCCTTCCAACTCGGATTGCCAGGCAGTAAACCACGCAGGAAGGTAAAATTTCGTCGTCTTCCACTCTTTCGTGAGAAGTTGAACAAAATTTCCATTTTAAAATGTTCCTTTGTAACTTTGATACACAGTTGTGTTTGTCGACCCGGGTTCGTGAAGCTCAACGATCGTACGGGATGCCAGCCCCCACCACGTCACGATTGCGACTCGGACGTCCAGTGCTCTGAAGAAGATCGATGCATTGCCGGAACCGACAAGATCAGGCGCTGTCAGCCTGTTTGCGCTACCATGAAATGCGTTCGGGGAAGCGTTTGCGTTGCCCAGAACCATGTGGCTCAGTGCCAGTGCCCTCCCGGTCAACGATTGCAGGCCGATGGATGTAAGACCATGGCCTGCATTACCAACGCCGACTGTCCCTCTACTCAATGTAAATTTGCTTTCCTTTTCATCTTGAATTGTTCTGGGTAACTAATTGTCATTGTTCTGCAGCATGTAATCGCTTGGATTACAGTTGCATGAACGTTTGCTTGCCGGACAGCTGCGGTAAGAACGCCATCTGTACTGCCGATCGACACATGTCTATGTGTTTCTGTCCTGTGGGCTTTGAGCCTTCCCCTGATCCTGAAACTGAGTGTGTTGCTGTGGAGGTCACCAGTTGTGCTAACAATACCGACTGCCAACTACCAAGCATTGCTAGCTGTCCACCCGGCTTTACTGATAACCCTAACGGAGAGGCAAATTGCGTCCGTATTCCCCAACACTGTCGAAATGACGATGATTGCCCTGGCAGTGCTTGCAGAAATGGACTATGCAGAGGTAAGCAGTTTCTCTTTATATATTCTCCAAAGAAATGACCGGTTTCACAATACAGTGGGTGATCGGTTAACGAACATAATACGTTCCAAAAAGATGTTCGCTACCCGAATTGTTCGTTAACCGATCATCGATTTACCATAGCTTTTACTGGGAATTTGATTAATTCTTTCTGGAGACCATAAAAAAATATCATATAAATTGTTACTCCGTTTATTTATATGTAATAACAATAGCACAATATGTAATAATACAATAATACAATATGTAAAAATACGATACTACAATACGTAATAACAATAATCCGGAGAACGTGTTGGCAAATCTTGCAAACAGCGTCGCTTCTTCTTGTGTTTGTTCTGGGCAACACGTTCTCCGTATTTATTGACAAACGGGTGTAATATATTCCGCTGTCAAATTTTTCGAACAATGATTTTTTTTAAGCTAATGGAGTGAAAGAAAGTACAAGTTTTAACGATTCTCACCAATGAAAGCTGATGCGAACCGTTACCTTAGCTAAGCTAGCCTAACCTAATTCATTTCCAGTCCAACTAACAATTTTTAACTCGAATGACACCTTTTTGTCATTGTTTCCAGGAGAATGTTTGGCAACAGTATGTGTCCTTTTTACCTCCGGGTTTTTAACCGGAAAACGTGTTGGTTCTGTTAGGTGTTCCTTATCTGAATATATAAATGCGCAAAGCAAATGTTAGTTATCCGATTTGTTTCGATATGAGAACTCTTCGTTAACCAATAACACATTGTACTGTTCGGTATAATAATCTTTTAAAAAATGTATCTTGTATTTTTTACAAAACGATTGGGTAAAAAGCGAGCTTTTCGTGTCTTTAGTTGTTTGCCGAGGTCATCAGGACTGCGGTCTTAACGAACGCTGTTCTCAAAACCACTTCTGCGCGATTCCTTGCGTAACACACGGACAGTGCCCAGTAAACAACGCATGCGTACGAGGTTTCTGCGTCGTGGGAGGCTGCCGATCCAACAGTGAATGTCCAGGCGGTCAATCCTGTGTTAACGCCAAATGCAAAAGTAAGTTTGAAGGGTTGATAGAATCGGAAATTCCTGAAAAAAAGATACTAACTTTCATATTGCTTAGATCCGTGTGAGGGTCAAGGAATCTGCGGCCGTAACGCCATTTGCAAGGTCGTACAGCAAAAGCCAGTGTGTTCTTGTCCAGAAGGGTACGTTGGTGGACCCACCGCACAAGAAGGCTGTCACCGCGCTCAAGTAACGTGCAATGCGCAAACTCCCTGTCCAGCTGGATGGCAATGCAAGAATGGACAATGCATGCCGCCTTGCGGTGGCTGCGTTGACGGAGAACGCTGCGTCACCAACAATTTAGGTTCCTTCTGTCTGAAAGTCTGCTACTCCGACAGCAATTGCTTATCAGGAGAGGTTTGTATGGAAGGTGGTTGTGAGCCTGGTTGCAGGTCTGACCTTGATTGCCAACCAGGAACACAAGTCTGTCGAGGAAATCAGTGCAGGTAGCTTTGAAACTGCTCATGTGTTCTCAATTATCGAAATTAACTACAATTTCTTTTCGTTTCGTTACAGATGCGCTGATGGTTATGTTCTTCAAGGTTATCAATGTGTGGACGATAACGAGTGTCTCCGAAATCCATGCCATTTCTCGGCAGAATGCGTCAACGAAAATGGTGGCTACCAGTGTCGCTGTCCTGCAGGAACCGCAGGAGATGCGTATGAAAATCCTGGCTGTGTTGCCGCCGTTGGATGTGAATCTTCCGATGCTTGCGGAGACGAAAACCTGGCATGCGTTCGAACAACCGCTGGCACCAGAAGTTGCGCCAATCCGTGCACTACAACCAAATGTGGACCCAACTCTGAATGTGTTGTTGTTAACCGCGAAGCTGTATGCCAATGTCCGTCGACTATGAGGGGTGACCCCACTGATCCGAACGTCGGTTGCTTCAAGGTTGAATGCGTCAATGATGAAGATTGTCCCAGTCAAAAATCTTGTGACAAAAATTCCTTCAAATGCTCTCTAAGTACGTTATTTGTAATTTGAGACCACTTCTATTTTTACAATATTGTTTTATTGTTTACCACCCACAGATCCTTGTGATCGAGTTGATTGCGGTCAAGGCAGCTGTCAAGTTAAAAACCACGCTCCACAATGCGTCTGCAAGCCGGGCTACGAAATAGACTCCAACGGAGTTTGCCAGGATATCAACGAATGCGTCAAGAACCCTTGTCATACCACGGCAACGTAAGAGTTCTCTTCCTTTAGGCTTTTTCTTGTCCCTCTGAGGGCAAAATCACCTTAAATTATTTCTTTTGAGTGAACAATAACAATGCTTCTGTGGGGTTAATTAGGTGTACCAATAACCGCGGAAGCTTTGCTTGCGTCTGCCCTGCGGGTCTGGTAGGCAACCCGTACCAAAATGGCTGCAAAAAGCCTGGCTACTGCTCGTCCGACTTTGACTGTCCCTCCGCAGCAGCTTGTTTGGATTCGGTTTGCAAGAGTCCTTGTTTGAGATCTCCGAAACCTTGCGGTATTAACGCCGATTGTGTAGCAGAGAATCATAAGGCTGTTTGTTCCTGTCCGCAACAAAGTACTGGTGATCCTCAAATGGAGTGTAAGTTTAAATTTGCAAAAGCGAAAAACACATTTCAAAGGTAAATTTTTTTTTTTTCATTCAAGGTTACCAACTTCAGTGCGTGGACAACTTGGACTGTCAGACCACCGAAGAATGTATCGCAAACCAATGTATCGGCGTTTGTGACTCTCCGAATGTATGCGGACCCAACGCGAAGTGTACCAACGCCATTGATCATCGACCTGTCTGCACGGTAATTTCACTTGTTTACGAGTTTTAAGTAAAATAAATAATATTGATATTTATAATAATATAATATGTATAAATATTAATATAATAGTAATATAAATATAATATTTATTTTAATAATATTGATATTTTGCTTGCAGTGCTCCAAGGGATACACCGGAAATCCGGTGCAAGGTTGCGTTGCAGTGGTCGCTTGCAGCAGTGATGCCCAATGCCCCTCGTCGCAGACATGTATTGGTGGCATTTGCTCACGTAAGTTGATTTTCAAATATTATTTTCGGTCTGATATAAGTTAACTTCCTGGAATGTATGATTAACGGGTTCTCTTACTTTTACAGCGAGATGTCAAAACAACCGTGACTGTTTCGGAAACCAACAATGCATCAACTCGCAATGCCAAGCTGTCTGCTCTGCTGATTCCGACTGTCCGAGTTCCTACGTCTGTCTGAACTCAATTTGCGGTCAGGAAGTGCGTTGTCGTTCGGACACTGAGTGCGGTTCTGGAGAAGTTTGCAGAGCAAATGATGTAGGAAAGGTAAGGCGGACTTTTTTGTATTAGGTGTACATTTAGGATGTATTGGCTGTTATCTCAGTACTGATTTCTATTTAAATTATCAGGCGGAGTGCCGGAATCCTTGTGATGGTCTCGTCCTCTGTGGTCGTAATGCGCAATGCCACGTCGAACATCGCGAAGCAGTTTGCAAGTGTAAGGAAGGGCATTCCGGAAATCCTCAAGATGAGAAAACTGGATGCTTCCCCATTGAATGTCGTATCGATACTGACTGCGACGCTCAAAAACGTTGCGAAAATGGCAAATGTAGATTAGCTTGTTTGGTGAAGAATCCTTGCGGCAAAAACACGTTGTGTTTGTCCCAGAACAACACCGCTCATTGTCAGTGTACCCCTGGGTACACCGGAGACCCTTTCAAAGGTTGCAGCCCCATTTCCTACTGCTCGGCCCAACCCTGTGCTCCAGGAGCTTTGTGCGAAAACAAAGCTGGGTCCTACGTTTGCAGCTGTCCAGCCGGATACGTCGGTGATGCGTACCGCGAAGGCTGCCAACAGCCAGTCGAGTGCGCACGGGATGACGGCTGCCCTTCTTCTTCATCCTGCAATGGCGAATCCAAATGCAAAGGTAATTCTCAACAATTGCATAACGTCATTCCTGCTTTAGCTTAAACACTTGGTTAACTTGGAGAGATATTCTCTGCCTTATACGAGCAAATAAGCTAACTTTTTTTTATCCATAGACGTTTGTGACAGCACTACCTGCGGTAAAAATGCCGTATGCAAGTCGCTTACTCGGACGACTTCCACATGTCAATGTCAAGCTGGCTATGTAGGCGACCCTAACGATACCGTTTTGGGTTGTTACCCTGAAAAGGCTCCTTGCCGTAGCTCAACTGATTGCCCTGCTTCGATGTACTGCGATGGGCAGTTCTGCAAACGTAAGTTTGAAAGTAGAAATAAACGAAGGAAACTGAACGCAACATTTTCGTGTACAGCACCTTGTCGATCACATTCTGATTGTCCGGACAACTTGATGTGCCATCAACAAACCGGATCTTGTCTCAATCCCTGCGAAGGTGAAGGCGTCTGTGGATTAAACGCACTGTGTCGTGCGCGGAACCATAAGGCCCAATGGTAAGTGGAGAATTTGTCTCAATACATTGAATACCTTGTTTAAACGTCGTGGTCACATTTAGCTCCTGTCCGGAGGGTTTCACTGGTATCCCGGCCACCGAATGCGTGCGCTTGCCAAGTGCGTGCAGAGGCGAGGCGGAGTGCCCCAGTGGAATGAAATGTCGTCTGGGAATGGTAAATTCTTGACGTCAAAAACTTTCTCTCTGACAATGTCGTGTTTTAATCTAGTGTATGCCATCTTGTACTGCTGATTCAGACTGCGTTATGAACGAAAAATGCGTTCAGAACGAATGTATACGTAAGTAGCTCTAGTTTTAAATTAGGAGGTCTTTGGCAATAATGATTGTATTGAAACAGTGACTTGCCGCGTGGATCATGACTGTTTCGTTGGTCATGTCTGCCTCAGCAATCTGGTAAATTTAGCCCAAAATCATGTAGTGAATGAGGTTATTGTTTGGTTTTAATTTAGTGCGTAATTGGTTGTCGTGGCAATCAAGATTGTGGTGCTACCCAGTCCTGCATTAACAGCAAGTGCACCAATCCTTGTTCGGTCGCTTCCATTTGTGGACCAAATGCAGTCTGCTCCGTAGTAGATCATCGAGCTCAGTGCAGTTGCACTCAAGGTGAGCTGTGTAAACCTGTAAATTTGGCGTTTTATAACGTCGGTCTTTTCTCAGGATTTTTACCGAACCCAACTGCTTCGATTGCCTGCGTTCGTCAACCGGCTGCATGTACTAGCAATAAACTTTGTCCTGACGGATACATTTGCCAAAACGGTGCCGTCTGCCTCCCCATTTGCGTTGCTGATTCCAACTGCTTGAGCAATGAGCGCTGCTCGGAAACCGGAGTTTGCCTTCCGCTGTGTCGAATTGACGATGACTGCAGGGCAGGAGAGGTAAAGTTGAATTGGCTGAATTGCTTTATACCTTGAACGAGCATTTTTGTTACTGGATTTATTATTGTTTTGTTTTCTTTTAGATATGCGACTCGACAGCTTGCAAGCTGGGTTGCCGTTCTGATCAAGAATGTCCAGCGTCTCAAGCTTGTCTTAACAGCCAATGCACAGGTAGATTATTCTGAAACAAAAAAAGAATCTTGGAATTCTTATTATTTTTTTAAACAGATCCTTGTCGTGGAGCTACTATTTGCGGACGAAATGCTCAGTGCAGGGTAAGTGCTTTTCTTGAAGGTTGTGTAAAATATAATAGCACCTTTGTTTATTTAGGTGGGTGACCATCGAGCGGTCTGCAGCTGTAGCGAAGGAATGGTAGGTGATCCCGCCCAGGGATGCCGGTATCCACCATCGACTTGTACTTCTACCAGCGATTGTGCATCGTCCATGGTTTGTAGTGAAGGAAGATGTACTCCATCCTGTTCTAAGTAAATCCAGCTCACTTGTCCTAAAACCCTAAGTTACTAGCTAATTCTGTTCTCCTCTACAGTGATCAAGGTTGCCTGCTGGGCGAAGCTTGCGTCAAACAGGTTTGTAGAGAGGTTTGCAACTCGGACAGCAGCTGTCCATCCGGACATATCTGTAAGGATCGAGCTTGTACCTTAGGCTGCAGGAGTGACTCAACTTGTCCTTCCAACATGGCCTGCGTTAACAACCAATGCAAAGGTAACCCAGCTTTTGTACTATTAGGGTATCGTGAATCTTTTAGTCAAACCATTGGCTTTTCCTACTAGATCCTTGCACCGAAAACGCTTGCGGTAAATGCGCCAAATGTGATGTGGTTAATCATCGCTCGCAGTGCAGCTGCCCAGCGGATTCCGTCGGCGATCCCAAAGTCTCTTGCTCGGCGATTGCTTTGCGGTGTACTGACGCTTCCCCCTGTCCGGGTGGTTATAACTGTGAAAACGGGTACTGCGTCAAAACTTGTTCCAACACTGCTCCCAACTGTGGTTGCGGAGAAGTTTGCCAGAATTCTCGTTGCAAAGCCAAATGCTCGAGCGACAGCAGCTGTGGGCAAGGACAACTCTGCCGTCTTGGAGTGTGCACGGCCGGATGCAGGAGCAATGGCGATTGCCCCTATGAACAGTCTTGCATTAACGGAAAATGCAGTAACCCTTGCACTTCCCCTAACGTTTGCGGTAAAAATGCCCAGGTAAGAAAAAAAGGCATAGCTCCGTCAAAATGATCTTGGTATTTAATTTGTACATTCTATATTTAACTATTTTTTCAGTTTTCGCTTTTTGCCGCTTTTATTTTTACATTTAACTATTTTTTCAGTGTCGAGTTTCGGAACATCGCTCTGTCTGCCTCTGCCCGAACGGGTACCAGGGCGAACCCAAAACGGAGTGTAGACCGGTCGAGTGTCAAGTAGACGTTGACTGCGACATGGACAAAAGCTGTCGTAACCAACAGTGCGTCAACCCTTGCCAGGGTGCTTGTGGTACTGACGCTCAGTGTCGCGTTCTCCAACACAAAGCGCAGTGTCTTTGTCCTCCAGGTTACGTTGGGAATCCACAGATTGAGTGCAAACAAGGTAAGTGACTGACCCGCTTGCCGCTTTTGGTGTTGGCTTTAACAATCTGTTCGTAAAACCTTACGTGTTTACTTACTGTACGCTAACCGTACGTGTTACACGCTACTTTATGTATAGACGTAGATGAATGTCTCCGTAACCCTTGTGGCAACAACGCCATTTGTAAAGACCTACCAGGGTCCTTTACCTGCACTTGTGAAGACGGTTGCGTTGGCGATCCTTACGCTGGATGTATGTGTACCAGTCCCCAAAGAGACCCTTGTCAAGGTGCTCGTTGTGGAATTAACGCTTTGTGTCGCGCTGAAAATGACCGTGCAAAGTGTTTCTGTCCAGATAACTACCCCGTGGGCAACCCTGACGTCGAATGTAGGAGTTCTCCCCTCTTTTTAACACGCTGATCCTGACGAGTTTAATTTTAGGTACCATTGAACGTAGTCCAGATTGCCGCACAAGCGGGTGCGGTGAAGGAGCACGCTGTGTTATCGAAGGCTCGATTTATGTGTGCAAGTGTCCTCCAGGACTTCGCGGTGATCCGGAAGTTCGCTGCAGCACCACAGGTAAGGCTTTGGGCGTTTGTTTAGTTAAGTCGAACCCCTTCCTCCGCGTACGGGATGGGTGTAGCAGCATGTGGCCCTTTAGGTGTAGACTTTCTCGTAGAGCCTGTAATTTCGTAGGGGGTATAAATTCTGCTTTCGTAGGGGGTTCATTTCTGGGTAGTTAGCGTATCTTTCGTGGAGCATGAGAGACACGTGGGGTACCGGGCATGATCCCAGGAAGAATAACCCAGAAAGCTGAGGTCGCTTCCAGACGATCTACTTGTTAAATAGAATTTCATTGGCGTGATATTCTTTGAGCCTTCCGGAGTTGGAAAAAAATAGCTTGTTATCTTGGGAATGACCGGAAGGCTGAAAATTTGAGACTTCACGCAGCATCGTATTCCGACCGATGTGTTAAGAGTTTCGTTCTGTTTTACTGATACGATATATTTCTTTTCTTTTCCTTTTTCTTCCCTTCGCTGTCCGTTATCTCCGACTCTTGTTATTTCGATGGGCTGCTGCACTTGCTCTACCCCTTCCTATATTTGCAATTCTCGTCCTTTACCAGACCGGCAGTGCACCACTGATCATGACTGCCCTCTCACACTGGCTTGTTACAACGGACAATGTGGAGACCCTTGTGGTGTTCGTGGCTCGTGTGGTGAAAACGCCATTTGCGTCGCCGTGCTCCATAAGCCACGCTGCACTTGTCCCAATTGCTACGTCGGTCGCGCCACCGAACTCTGTGTCCCGGATCCCAACTGCGGATCCACTACCGCCCAACCCCCCATTACCTTTCAAACCGTGACACCACGACCACCGCGTCCCAGTATTCCAGGTACGCCCAGTGCCAACATTGGCTGCATCACGGACAGCCAATGTCCCGTTACCTTGGCCTGTAACACCGCGGCGGGCGCGTGTCAAGACCCGTGTGTGTTCAAGGGCCTGGTCTGTGATTCCAACAAGCGGTGCGAAGTCCGGCGGCGCAAACCGTCTTGCGTTTGCAAGTACGGATTCATTATCAGCGCCTCTGGTGATCTAACCTGTGGCCCGAACCCTATTGAATGTCGATCCGACGACGAATGCGCGTCACATTTAGCATGCCAGAACGGGAAATGCTTAAATCCCTGCACAATCGGAAATCCTTGCCCCGCCAACAAAACATGTTCGGTACTGGACCACAAGGTCACTTGTATCTGCACCGAACATTGTAATCCCTCGGTGTCCATTTGCTTGCGCGACCGCGGCTGTCCTTCGAACTTGGCTTGCATTGGATATCAATGCCGTAATCCGTGCGACAATCACACTTGTCCAGACAACAGGCCTTGTTATGTCGAAGACCATAAACCTGTGTGTAAATTCTGCCCGCCTGGCTTCTCCGTGGATCAGCAGTATGGCTGCATTAAAGGTAAAAAAAAGAAACGAAAAAAATGACTGCGACGATGGCCGCACTAATGCAGCTGCCGCTTGGCTTTGACGTGTCCGCCCCGGTATACACGAAGGGCGGACCGTTCGCCTCCTGCTTTATTACTGTGGGGATCTTTCCCGATGTTTTGTACCTCTCACAGTTCATTTCTCAAACTTCTTTTACACTTCTACTGACTGGTGAGTAAAACAATCCTCGCACCCGAGTTTTACCTCCACCATAAAACTATTTTTTATCCTTAAAATTTATGACGGTTGGAATAGTCGTTTTACTGACAAAATATTGTTGCATGCTTAGCTTCTGGGTTAAAAACAACACAAAGGGACTGCGAGTGGTGCTTTTGTACCTATTAGGCTGTTGTATGTTGCATGTACTTTTGATCGCATGGCTTTGAGCTTTGTTGTACGTTTAGTACGACATCCTAAGGTGTATCGTCGACCCGCTGTTATAGGAACATTTCTTTACAGTTATCGGATGCCGAAGCAACACAGACTGTCCCGCTAGTCAAGCCTGTATCAACGAAAAATGCCAAAATCCTTGCGAAGTCAATAGCCCATGTCTGGAAGACAACAAGTGCGAAGTTCGTGACCACCAACCTGTGTGCTCTAAAGGTAGAAACTCTAACTTTACTGCCTTCCTGGTGTATTTCCCTAACCGAAACTTATGTTTTCAGTGTGCACTTGCGAAACTGAGCGTGACTGTCCACCTTTATCCACCTGTGATGGCTGCAATTGCAAAGGTTTGCATATTTCAGACAACAAAAGTTATACTGATATTTAACAAATATTTCAGGACCAGTGGAACCTGTTGTTGCTCAATGCGACCCTTCGTGTGAAACTGGAACATTCTGCGACCAAGATACCTTGAGTTGCCTTCCAATCAGTAAGTCCCTGTTTTATTTTTTCCTCGTTGTTCAACGCAGAGCAAATGTTTATTCAAACCTTTAAGTCAGACATTGGAGAAGAACTCAACTTAATTCGTTATTGTATTTGTCTTGCTCACTTTAATCGCTCGTTGTGATTCAGGAAGCTTGTTTTAGTGGTTGTAGTTTTTGAATGGACACGTATAGTTTACGTGATCTAACCATTGAATGTTGTTATGTCTCACTAATAATTGGCATCATGTGTGTTATGAAAGTAGTTCGTCATTAACCGTATTTACTTGTTATGTTGCACAGCACCTCCGGCCACCCTTTCTACCACACCCTTCTCTCCCTTATCCCCTGTAACTGGTACACCCAGCTTTGGCCCGGGACCTACCCTGGTAGGTGTTTCGGTTTCTACCACTCTTTTTCCTCCATCAGAAGTTTTTACCCAAAGGCCACCTGTAGGCCCACCTTCTACTGGCCCTTCTTTAGGTCCTACCGGCACTCCTTCGCCGCCTTTCGTCATTCCTATTCAAACCCCTTCTGTCAGCCGTCCTGACGAAGTTGTTACCGAAACTCAGTCACCAATTCCGCCTTTCGTAACAACTCCGGGAACCTTGATTCCAGTCACGGTTGAGCCTCCTATCTCTTTCCCCGGCCTTCCGCCGTCTCCCGTAGATGGATCGCCTTCGGGTAGTACTCCAAGTTTCCCAGTACACGTTACGTCTGAAATTCCTTCTCCAGGAGAAATTACTCATAAACCTTCTGTTTCGATCCCACCGAATCCCCCAACACCTTCTCCGTCAGCACAAATTACCGATCCTACTGTTCAACCAGGTGGTAGTGTACGACCTTTGGTTACGACGCCGCCGTCAGTGGTTGTCACGGATTCTGGAATCACTAACCTTCCCACGCAATCCGTTCCGCCTTCTTTGCCATCATCTGTCGTTACATTACCTTCAGTTGCAGATACTTCGAGCTCGCCACAGCCACCAATTACCCAGCATACTTCGTTTGGGACAGAGACACCAGTTCATGTTTCTGGGCAGCCACATGTGACATCAAAACCAAGTATCCCCATCTCTGTTTCAACACCTGGAAGCCTTGTTTCCCATCGTCCCGACGGTTCAACCCCAACTCGGCCGTCTCCCATTGGCTCAAGCACGCCATCGTTTGTTACACAGGCGATATTCGCAACCGAAGATACTCCAATTTCCAGTATACCTGGAACAGTTTCATCCACGTGGCCACCATCTATTCCTTCATCACCCGATTATAATACAAATCCGCCACCACGCCCCACAGTTGGGATCCCATCGCAGTCTCCGGGAATATCGATTATTAGCGTGAACCCCGAACCTACTACCTATAGTCCTCCCGTTACAAGTCCGACAGGTTTTCCTTCTAGTGTTGGAACTCGGCCTCCTCAAACAGAAACTCCAACACTAAGACCTCCGGCAGTGACTGCTGGAACACAACCTCCGATCCAAACAGGTCCAAGCATAGTAACAGTGGAAGTTACTACTTCTAAGCAGCCTCCAGTCACAAACCCACCGGCATTACCAACAGCACCTGTTGTTTCACGGCCTGATCATGAAATAGACACAGATAAACCTTATCCGTTCACTTCTACTCTTCCATCGACTGTGACTGGTCCAAATGTTGTTATACAAGAGACGCCACAGAGTAGCAGTACAAGCAGACCTGGGGGATCCACTCCGCCTACGCTAGTAGCAACTTCTCCAGACTACAACACAAGACCGCCACCACAACCCACAGCAGTGGCTCCAACACAATCTCCAGGGCTTTCAGTTATTGCTGTCAGTCCCGAAGTTACTACCTATGACACTTCCTTTACAAATCGACCAATTTTACCACCTGGTGTTTCAACTATTCCGCCATTGGCAGAAATACCTCGACCACGACCACCGGATGCAACCCCCGGAACGGGGCCATCAATATTTACGACTGGTCCGAGCGTTGTAACGGTAGAGTCTACTACCTCGTCACAACCTACAATTCCAAGTCAACCATCATTGCCAACGCCGCCAGCGTTTTTGCCACCAGGAACTGAAGTGGTAACAGGTCCTCCAACCCCAGTCGGTTCAACTCATTCCTCGTTCGTGACTGAGCCTAGTGTCGTTGATGTTGATGAAACGACACCAGGTAGCACTTATAGGCCAGACAGGCCATCTCTTCCACCATCAATTCTGAGCTCTCATCCTGATCATAGTACCCAGCGGCCTCCACAACCCACAGCTGGGTATCCTACACAGTCTCCAGGTCTTCCGGTTGCTGTTGTTAATCCTGATGACACTACATATAAACCGGTGGTTACTAATCCCCCTGTTTTACCCGCCGGTGTCGGAACACTTCCACCCGAGGCAGTAACACCATCACCAAGACCACCGGCTATTTCTTCAGGTACACAGCCTCCAACGATTACAACAGGACCGAGCGTAGTAGCAGGAGAAACAACTACCTCAAAACGGCCACCAATTACAAACCCACCAGTATTCCCAACAGAGCCTGTTGTTTCGCAGCCCGTAGTGGAATTCAGTACAGGACTACCCCTGCGGCCAATAGGAGAATCTTCTTCGCAACCTCCCAGGCCTTCGGGTGTTGTCATCCATACAGATCCTACTACCAATAGACCCATGGAAAGCACTCGACCCAATTTGCCATCTGCGGTGGGGACTTCTTCACCTCAAGCAGAAATCACGCCAGACCTTCCGCAGCCAACATCAGGTACGAGACCACAGGCACCAGTAACGGCTCCTAGTGTTGTAGGAATTTCTGAAACACCAATCACTGAACGACCAACGCCTGGAAATCTTCCCATCCCTGGAATGTCGCCAGAGCAGCCGAACGTAGACTTAGTAAACTTTCCCCGCCCTCCTCTTGTAGCTTCAACGCAGATACCCAGTTTGACCACCGAACCTAATATCGTAGAAAACCAAGTAGTAATCGCTACTAGTACGAGCAGACCTGGTATTCCTACTCACCCTCCTGGCGTTCCAACATCAAAGCCAGAATACACTATGAGGCCGTCACCACAACCTGTGGAAGGCAGTTCAACACAACCTACACGGCCGCAGGCTGTCGTCGTAAATCCGGGAACCACTACCTACTTACCACCACTGACTCCGCGTCCTACCTTACCTGTCGGCGTTACTACTTTTGCTCCCCAAGCTGAATTACAAACGGGTCGTCCTACTGCTACCGAAGGATCTAGACCGCCGCCTTTCTCTACGGAGGCGAGTGTAGTTTTTACGCATGAGCCTCCGGGTTCAAGTACTGGCTCTCCATCTCGGCCATCGCTACCGCCTATGATCACACCAGAAACACCCGACTACACTATGAGACCATCACCACAACCTACTGGAGTCCCCACAACTCCGCCCTCAATGCAGCCAATGGTTGTCGACCAGCAAACTACCACTTATCAACCCATTGACAACGTTCGCCCTCAAAATCCTCAAGGACCAGCTACGTCAGCTCCTGTTGCTGAAATACCAACAGATCGCCCAATGTCCCCGGTAACTTCCACTCTGAGGCCTCCGGGTCCCACAAGTGCCAGCGTAGTTGACGTGTCAGAAACTCCAGCTCCTCAAACGGCAGTCACGCACCACCCTACAATGCCGCCCACTTCTTACCCGGAGACACCTCAGCTCGGAGTTTCGACTCCAACTGGACCTCCACCTATGGTTCCAAGTCATCCACCCTCTTCCTCTACCCAAGCTAGCGTTTCAGAAACACAATCAACTCCCGGCTCCGTACCTAATGGGGCTACCAGGCCTACAATGCCTCCGGCAGTTCCTACCTTTCCCCCTGATACTATCATAGGATCATCACCACGTCCGACGGGTCTGCCAGCAACGGCACCCACTAGTCAACCTGTCGTTGGTGTGGCCGAAGAATCTTCCTCTTACAGACCCTCTCCTAGTACTTCTCCCGCTTTGCCACCATCTGTGACAACTTCTAGGCCTGAAGTTGAAATGCCCTCCTCCGTTCGCCCACCTCCTTTAACACCGGGAACGCAACCCCCTTCATTTGTCACTCAGCCGGCTGTAGTTGACACGCAGGAGCTCTCTACTAATAGACCTGAAACTGTGAGGCCACCGGCTTTACCTACAGGTCCTATTGCTTTGCAGCCAGACATTGAAACTTCAAGTAGGCCTCTCCCCATTACATCCAGCACTCCTCCCCAGTTCAGTACAGAACCAAACGTTCTCGTAACACAGGGGAGACCGCCTGCTCCTAGCAGCACGAACCGTCCGCCCATGCCTTCAGCAGTACCCACTTCCCCTCCTGGAATTGTACATATACCTGGGCCTCCGTCTCCTACTGCTTCTCCGCCAGTTCGCCCTCCCCCTCAGTCAGTCATTGCTGTGACAGATAGTACTCCCTCTAGGCCTCTAGGTCCACAGTCCACCAGACCCACTGTGCCACCTTCAGCTAGCCCCTTGGCTCCTGTAGCAGAAATGAGTCAACCGTCTGTAGCACCGATCGTCGGGTCGCCTTCTGCACCCGGCGGATCGCCTGGCATGCAGGTTGTGGCTGAAAGCACGACCTTTCCGCCTTTTCCGGCTACTCAACCGCCGCCGTTATCGCAAGTAACGAACCATCCTCCTCAAATTGAATTCCCTGGGCCCTCCCATCCTGATCCCATCACACGGCCTCCTTCTGTACAGCTTACTACTGAAACTGTACCTGTGATAGTCGAGGAGCCTGTGACTGGGCGCCCTCCTTTTGTTCCATCAAGTACACGACCTACAGGTCCAGTACCTTGGCCTTCTCAGGTAATCTTTCCTTCTATGCCTTCACCTTTTCCTTCTGACCGACCACCTGTGGTCTTCCCGGGCCCAATTGCTACCTTTCCTCCCCGTTTGGATTGCAGCGAGCATGCCTGTGGTAAGAATGCATATTGCACCATAGCCAACTATAACCCGGTCTGCATCTGTCACCCTGGGTTCACGGGAGACCCTACCGTGGGATGTACACATGGCAAGTAGTATTTCACTTTTGCAGCTCCGCACACCGGAAACAGGAGTGAAAAAAAGACACAGACATGCTTTTTTACGCTCGCTTTATACGTTTACATTTGGTAGTTATTAACCAAGACGCAACTTAAACTAATACGGTGGAAAAAAGTACAACCAAAACAAACAGATGGAGGACTTTTGCTGACGGTCAAATGATGGTATACTCTGTCAACTGATAATATTTCTTTTACCAAGGACACTTACCAGGACTCGGTTAACCGCCATGTTTACTCTGTTAATTGCTCTTACTAGTTACTAAGACCGTATCCTGACAAAAGTGGACATTGCTTAGCTTCAAGGAAAACTTAACCTAATTCTCGGCCCACGTTCTAACTTATTTTTTTTTGTTCGTGTTCTGCAGTGAAAATAGGCGAATGCGCAGTCGACAATGACTGTTCCTACGATCGCATGTGCAACCGACTTGAAGCGACTTGTATTCCCGCCTGTCGAGTGGAAGTTTGTGGTCGGTACGCGTCGTGTAGGGCTGAAGACCATCGTGCCTGGTGTACTTGCATTGAAGGGTACACTGGAAACGCTAATATAGAATGCACCCTAAGTAACATCCGTTTTTAATTTGTTCTGAAGACATTTTCAAATATCGAGACTTTTTTAGTGCCGGTAACGAGTCCATCCGTTTTTGGTGGGTGCGCAACCAGCGGCGAATGTCCCTCCGATCAGGCTTGCATCAACGGCCGATGCGCAGATCCTTGTCAGTGTGGAATCGGCGCTATTTGCCAGGTCATCAACCATTCCCCAGTTTGCAAATGCCCCAGCAACCACGTCGGAGATCCGTTTGTCGAATGTAGACGTAAGTTTGACAACTGTCGTCATGCTATGCAGGTTTTCTTAAAAGAATTATTTAATTTCTAGCTCAACCTACTCGTGATCCTTGTGATTTGTGCGGAGAAGGCGCTTTATGCGAACTCGAGAACGGAAACCCGGTTTGCTTCTGTCCGAAAGGAATGACTGGCAATCCATTTTCTAAATGCAGTAAGTTGTGGTTTCTTAACTGGTTAATATAAATATAAATATATAAATAATATAAAATAAATAATATAAATATAATAATATTAAGCATAATGTACCTTTTTTAAATTAGTTCCTGATGGAGAACCATGTAAACCAAACCCGTGTGGGCCGAATGCTGGCTGTCGCCAAAACAACGGACGACCTCAGTGTTTCTGCTTCCCTGAATTTGAGGGCAATCCTCCATCAGAACCCTGCAGAGAACCCAGCCACCCTTGTGTTCCTAATCCGTGTGGTCCCAACACACAATGCGCCTCTATCAACAGTGTCGCCAAGTGTACCTGCTTACCTGGCTACGTCGAAAGCCCGAATACCATCCGAGGTTGTCTACCTGTAGCGCAGACCACTCCGTTGCCACCAGTCACCCGTAAACCCAGCGTTACAAAATGTCTTTGGTTTTCGTAATTGATTTTTTCTTTGTTATATTGAAGAACCCGTTGAGATCGAGCTCTGTTTACCTGGACCTTGTGCCCCTAGTGCTATCTGCACCCCAGTTAGCAATAGAGAAGTTTGTACGTGCCCCGAAGGTTACGAAGGCGATGCGTACTTCGAGTGCAGACGCAAAATACGGGATCCTTGTGTCCCTAACCTATGTGGTACCAACACTGAAGTATGATCTTATTTAACAAGATTAATAAGATTAACACGATAATAATTGTATTTCTTTCTTTTTTCTCGCGTTCTTTAGTGTCTAAGAGGACCGGGAGACAGTGCTACTTGCACATGTTTGCCAGGTTTCCATGGTAATGCCAACTCTTTGCAAGGCTGCCGACCCGAATGTGCCTCTTCTAGTGAGTGCGCGCCGCAACTATCTTGTATTGCCACGCGCTGCATTGACCCTTGCCCTGGAACTTGCGGAGACCATGCTACCTGCCACGTTACGAACCATATTCCCACTTGCACTTGTTTAAGAGGGTACAGTGGTAACGCTTACCTTGGTTGCAACTTGGCTCCAGGTATGTTCAAATTATGATTTTCTTTCGAATATTTCCATAAATTAAAAAATTTCTTTCTGTTTAGTTGAAGTGGAACGACCAGATATTTCAACATCACGCCCTAGTTGTAGTCCTTCCCCATGTGCCCTTAATGCTGTCTGTTCTCTGTCGTCTAACGGACCTACCTGTACGTGCATTAGAGGGTACCAGGGTGATCCTTATGGCACTGGCTGTCGACCTCAATGTGTAACAAACAGTGAATGCGCAAGCAATCTTGCTTGTTCTGCCAATCGTTGCATCGACCCTTGTCCTGGAACCTGTGGCGATGACGCCGTTTGCACCGTCAGAAACCATTTCCCGGTTTGCAAATGCCCTGTTGGCTACGAAGGCGATCCGTCACGCTATTGCAACCCTATTAGTAAGTATAACATGATTTCATCGTGCGCTCTCTTCGTTAAAGGGCAATAGACAAACCAATCGCATGTTGATAGTTTGGTGTTTTTGTATTGTACATATTATTCTAAGAACAACGGAATTTGTTACGTATTTTTCTGAAGAGCCGTTCCCGACTTATTAGCTTGCGAAATTTTTATATTTTCCCGCCGCGAGAGCTGTGACGTAGTAGTCGAACGAAACATTACAGGCATGGCATGTTCGTGTTCGCGGTCGTTGTTCCTCTGTGGCTCAAACTGGCGTGGCATTCGACTCCTACGTCACAGGCCCACTTGACCGCCCTGGCCAACGGCAAAATATGCCCCGTTTGAATTTTAGACTCCTTATTATCGTAATATCTAGTTTTTGTTTTGGCGGATGATAAAAAGACACGTAGAACTGGAAACTAAACTTTCTACTCCTTTTTCTAAGACAAAAGTTGTATTTTAGTGGCTATTGCCCTTTTAGACCTACGACTTTTTACTAAAACTACTGGATTTTTTCACAACCCTTAGGAGTGGAACCTTCAACAGCAAGACCAGTCATTTCTGACCCGTGTACGCCTAGCCCTTGCGAGGGTCCTTATGCAGAGTGTCGAGTTGTATCTGGTCAAGCCGTTTGTTCATGCCCTGTTGGCTACTTGGGTAACCCGTGTCGCCCAGAATGCTTAGTAGACAGCGATTGCCGCTCTGATCAAAATTGCGTTGGAAAGCGGTGCATTGATGCCTGTGCAGGAGTCTGCGGCCCCAATGCGAAGTGCACGGTACGAAACCACAGCCCTGTGTGTGCTTGTCCAGTAAATATGTTAGGCAATCCCTTCGACGGATGTAGGCAACCTTCTGGTACGTATTCTTGTTTAATTTACATCTTCGTAGGTTACTAACGTGTTCACTTTCTTTTCTGTAGTTGCCCCTGGGACTACACCTGCACCACCTGCACCACCTTGCTCACCATCTCCTTGTGGTTCTGGCGCCATCTGCTCCGCTCAGGGTAACTTGGCGTCATGCTCGTGTCCTCCTACTCTGACAGGCGACCCGTACATCGCGTGCCGACCAGAATGTGTTACGAACTCAGGTGCGAAAACTTTTTCTTTTTTTTTTCAGCGATAATTACTTTAATAACCTTTGGTCGCGATCTTTAGAGTGTCCATCCCACAAAGTGTGTACCGGAAACCGTTGCGTGGATCCTTGCCCGGGCTTGTGCGGGCTGAACGCTGAATGCAGGGTTATCAACCGTAACCCCGTTTGGTACGATGAAAACCATAACGACTGTGTAATTCCAATTAAATGGGCTAATTTTGATTTGTTAGTTCGTGCTTTGCTGGCTATACTGGTAATCCCACGGCGGCTTGCCAACCAATCCGAGTGACCGATCAACCTCCAGTTCAACCATCAGTAATAGCTCCCTGCGACCCTTCGCCTTGCGGACCTTACAGTGTTTGCCGAGATGTCATGGAAATGGCCAAGTGTAGCTGCCAATCTGGCTACTTAGGAGTCCCTCCCAATTGCCGACCCGAGTGTATCACCAACTCACAGTAAATTTTAGTTTTAATTTTTGTAGATTTATTTTCAGTAAGATATTTGACCGTGGACTTTGTTTCTTAGGTGTTCTAGCGCTTTGGCGTGCATAGGACAGAAATGTAAGGATCCTTGCCCCGGTGTTTGTGGATCGGATGCGCAATGTGAGGTAAGACAACACCACCCGGTCTGTTCTTGCCCTAGGGATATGACGGGCGACCCGTTTAGCCGCTGTACACCCAAAGAACCTGTTGTTGCCCAAACCGAACGACCCACTCCTGTTAACCCCTGTTTCCCCGACTCACCCTGCGGTCCCAACTCCCAATGTCAAGTGGTGAACAACCAAGCCAGGTGTACCTGCCAACAAGGAATGACTGGTAACGCACCATTCTGTCGTCCAGAATGTCTTATCCACTCGGTAAGTTTTGTTAATAATTTTGTGTTATAACAAGTGTTATTGATGTAACTTTTTTATATTAGGATTGCTCATCGGCCTTAGCCTGCATCAATCAGAAATGCGTCAATCCTTGCGACGGATCTTGCGGTCTAAACAGCGATTGCCGGGTTATTAACCATAACCCCGTTTGCTATTGCAAAGCTGGTTTTACAGGCGACCCATTCCAAGGTTGTAGACAACCGGTAGAGGAAGCTACCCGCCCTCCTATTCCCTCAGATCCTTGCCGTCCTTCGCCTTGCGGCCCCAACACACTCTGCGAAAACCGTAATGGCTACGCCGTTTGCCAATGTGCGCCAGGCTATTTCGGCAACGCTAATCAAGGCTGCAAACCGGAATGCGTCATGAGCAGTGACTGTAGTTCGGTACAGATCTGTCGCAACCAAAAATGCATAGATCCTTGCCCTGGTCTGTGCGGCAGAAATGCTGTCTGTCAGGTTAGCAACCATGTGGCCTCCTGTGTCTGCCAACCTGGGATGACCGGAAACCCGATGGATAACTGCAGTCCCATAAGACTCCCCGATCCGTCTACACCTGGACCTCTTTTACCCCCCACTGGCGGAGCACAGGTGTGTCGACCATGCAATCCTTCACCCTGTGGACCAAACAGCGAGTGCCGCGAACGGGATTGTAATGCAGCGTGTTCCTGTAGAAGTGGATATCGCGGTGTACCTCCGGTAAGGCTTTTGCTTCTCCTTACTAAAATACTTAACGGATTTACGCCTCAATGCATTTCACATGAATCAATTTTCCAAAATAATTCACTTAAATTGAAACCAATTTTAATGTGTTTTTAATTTTATTGCAGTTTTGCCGACCTGAATGTACCACAAGCTCGGAATGCCCCTTACAGCTAGCTTGTATTAACCAACAGTGCAAAAATCCTTGTACTACGGGAGTCTGTGGACAAGGCGCCATCTGTACCGTTGTTAGCCACAATCCGATTTGCAGTTGTCCTGAACATTTCTCAGGAGATCCTTTAGACGGATGTGTCCGGCGAGGTAAGTCCAAAAATGCTGTTACCGATTAAAATTCTAGATTTAAATAAAACAAAAAACTGTTTGATGTCTTGGATCGTACAGAGGACGTGAAAGTGGAACCAACCGAAGAACCACAAGATCCTTGTGTTCCTAGCCCGTGTGGTCCCAACTCTATCTGTCAAGTACGGAACGGAATTCCAAGGTGCGATTGTGTTGACGGAATGGTATCTAGGCCTCCTAATTGCCGCCCTGAATGTATCACCCACCAAGGTACGTAATTATTTTTACGCAACTATATAAATCATTAAGTAGTTTTTCTCTGCCCTTCACAGAATGTCCTTCGAATCAGGCATGCGTAAACCAGCGCTGTAAAGATCCCTGCGCAGGAGCGTGTGGTACAAATGCACTTTGCCGAGTTATTAACCATAACGCCGTCTGTTCGTGTATCGATGGTTACCAGGGCAATGCGTTTATTGGGTGCGATAGGATTTCCGTAACCACTGGTAAGTTTCCGTTTTGTTTTGTTTTTTAGGAGGGGGTCGAATTGAGCACATGTTCACGATTTTTTGTTTGCATTGGCACAGAACCGGTTGTGTATGAGAAACCACCTCCATGCAACCCATCACCTTGCGGAACGAACGCGATCTGTAGGGAACAAAATTCTGCAGCTACGTGCTCATGTCCGGAGAATTATATCGGAGACCCTTACTCGAGCTGCCGACCAGAATGTACCGTTAATAGCGACTGTACACGTGACCGCAGTTGCGTGAGAAACAGGTGTGTGAACCCTTGTCCAGCCTCGTGCAGTCAAAACGCTGATTGTCGAGTTTCTTCACATCTACCCATCTGCACCTGCAGAACTGGATACACCGGGGATCCTTATGGTGATACATGTCGACCGATCGTTGTATCCACAAGTAAATACTCATTTTAAATTTTATCCGAAAAGCTTCTTTAAATTCCCAGAGTACTTTCCCTCTTTCTTAAGTGTATCAAACTGGCTGTTAATTTAAAATTTTTATCATTTTTAGCTCAACGACCCGAAGATCTAAATCCTTGCAGTCCAAGCCCGTGCGGTCCCAACAGTGTCTGTCGACAGGTAGGAGAACGTGCGGCTTGTAGCTGTCGACCAGGGTATCTGGGAAGCGCTCCTAACTGTAGACCAGAGTGTATTTCCAACAACGAATGCGATCTTACGAAGTCCTGCAAATTGGACATTCAGAAGTGCGTCAATCCATGTGAAGGACTTTGCGGTACTGGCGCTGAATGTATTGTTCGCAATCATTTGCCCATTTGCCGCTGTCCACAGGGTTACCAAGGCGATCCTCTTGATAGATGCAGAGGTAAACTAGCCTTGACGAAGGGTGTCTCAGAAAAAAAGTTTAATGCTTCCTGTCTTTTAATCTTTTCACTCAAACAGATGTACTTGGGATTTCGACAGAGAGACCTCCAACACATTTGAACACATGCATCCCAAGTCCGTGTGGGCCCAACTCGGTATGCCAAGTTTCGGACACAAGGGCAGTTTGCTCTTGCCAGCCAGGAATGCTTGGAGTCGCTCCTGAATGCAGACCAGAATGCCTTACCAACGACGATTGCATACCATCCCAAGCTTGCGTTAACCAGAAGTGTAAAGATCCCTGCGCAGGAGTATGTGGCGCCAACGCTGATTGCCGGGTAGTTAATCACAATCCAGTTTGCCACTGCAAAGCTGGATATGATGGAAACGCGTTCGAAGGATGCCAAGAAATCCAGCATGTTACTAGTAAGAATATACCTTTTAAAGTACTTTTTATTTTCTTACTGTTATGTTCAAACAACGTTCACCTTACAGGTCCCTCAGTCTATCAACCTTCTCCATGTGATCCGTCACCGTGTGGAACAAACGCTCTCTGCAGAGAACAAAACAACGCTGCAGCTTGCTATTGTCCTGAAAATTACATCGGCGATCCTTACTCAAGTTGCAGACCGGAGTGTTCAGTTAACAGCGATTGTAATCGTGACCGTAGCTGCGTCAAGAATCGTTGTGTGAATCCTTGTCCCGAATCCTGTGCCGAGAACGCTGAATGTCGAGTTTCGTCTCATTTGCCTATCTGTACCTGCAGATCGGGTTACAGCGGAGATCCTTACGGAACTTCGTGCCGCGTTGTTGCAGAAACGAGTAAAATTCATCATATCCTTGTCCGTAAAACGATTGTATCATGGCATTATTTCTTGAATTGTAGGTACAAGACCACAAACGCCAGAAAATCCTTGCAATCCTTCTCCGTGTGGCCCCAACAGCGTTTGCCGACCAGTTGGAGATCGAGCAGCTTGCAGCTGTCAACCTGGATACCTGGGCAATGCTCCTAATTGCAGACCGGAATGCATTTCAAACAACGAATGCGACTCTACGAAATCTTGCAAGCTTGACGTACAAAAATGCGTTAATCCGTGCGAAGGACTTTGTGGTCCAGGGGCTGAATGCATTGTTCGCAATCACTTGGCTATTTGCCGCTGTCCAGAGAGATATGAAGGCGATCCTTTTGAAAGATGCACGCGTAAGTGCTTGGAAAGTAAATATTCCAAGCTGGTTTGTAATCCCTTTAAACTTCTTACAGAAGCAGTACTCGTGGACGATTCCACTCCTAGACCTAATATTGAAAACCCTTGCGTCCAAAGCCCTTGCGGTCCCAATTCAGTCTGTCAAGTATCAGGCACTAGGGCAGTATGCACTTGCCAAGCAGGAATGCTAGGAGTAGCTCCAGAGTGCAGACCAGAATGTCTTACCAACGATGACTGTAGACCATCAGAAGCTTGCATTAATCGAAAATGTAAAGATCCATGCGCAGGGGTATGCGGTGCCAACACTAACTGCCGCGTAATTAATCACAACCCTATATGCCAATGCAAAGCTGGGTATGAGGGGAATGCGTTTCAAGGATGCCAGCCGTTCCAAATCACTACCGGTAAATACACAACGATTCCGTCACGCCACTTTGATTTTATAATTAACATTTTTAAAAACTTTTTGTCTTATTACAGAACCTGTATTGGTTCAACCGCCTCCTCCATGTGATCCGTCACCGTGTGGAACAAACGCTCTCTGCAGAGAACAAAACAACGCTGCAGCTTGCTATTGTCCTGAAAATTACATCGGCGATCCTTACTCAAGTTGCAGACCAGAGTGTTCAGTTAACAGCGACTGTAATCGCGACCGAAGCTGCGTCAAGAATCGTTGTGTGAATCCTTGCCCTGAATCGTGTGCCGAGAACGCTGAATGTCGAGTTTCGGCTCATTTGCCCATCTGTACCTGCAGATCGGGTTACAGCGGAGATCCTTACGGAACTTCGTGCCGCGTTGTTGCAGAAACAAGTAAAATTCATCATATCCTTGTTCATAAAACGATTGTATCATGGCATTATTTCTTGAATTGTAGGTACAAGACCAGAAACGCCAGAAAATCCTTGCAATCCTTCTCCGTGTGGCCCCAACAGCGTTTGCCGACCAGTTGGAGATCGAGCAGCTTGCAGCTGTCAACCTGGATACCTGGGTGATGCTCCTAATTGCAGACCGGAATGCATTTCAAACAACGAATGCGACTCTACGAAATCTTGCAAGCTTGACGTACAAAAATGCGTTAATCCGTGCGAAGGACTTTGCGGTCCAGAGGCTGAATGCATTGTTCGCAATCACTTGGCCATTTGCCGCTGTCCAGAGAGATATGAAGGCGATCCTTATGAAAGATGCACGCGTAAGTGCTTGAAAGTAAATATTCTAAGCTGGTTTGTAATCCCTTTAAACTTCTTACAGAAGCAGTACTCGTGGACGATTCCACTCCTAGACCTAACATTGAAAACCCATGCGTCCAAAGCCCTTGCGGTCCCAATTCAGTCTGTCAAGTATCAGGCAATAGGGCAGTATGCACTTGCCAAGCAGAAATGCTGGGAGTAGCTCCTGAATGCCGCCCGGAGTGTCTTACGAATGATGATTGCCGACCGGCTGAAGCTTGTATCAACCGCAAATGTAAAGACCCTTGTGCGTCGGTGTGCGGCGTCAACGCGGATTGCCGTGTGGTCAATCACAACCCTGTTTGCCACTGCAAAGCTGGGTATGAAGGAAACGCGTTTGAAGGATGCCAGCCGTTCCAAATTACAACCGGTAAATACACACGTTTTTAGTCACGTCAGTTTGATTTCATAATTAACATTTTCGAATACTTTTTGTCGCATTACAGAACCTGTATTGGTTCAACCACCTCCTCCATGTGATCCGTCACCATGTGGTACGAATGCCGTCTGCAAAGAACAAAACAATGCTGCAGCTTGCTATTGTCCTGAAAATTACATCGGCAATCCTTACTCAAGTTGCAGACCGGAGTGTTCAGTTAACAGCGACTGTCCTCGTGACCGTAGCTGCGTCAAGAATCGTTGTGTGAATCCTTGCCCTGAATCGTGTGCCGAAAACGCTGAATGTCGAGTTTCGGCTCATTTGCCCATCTGTACCTGCATATCGGGTTACAGCGGAGATCCTTACGGATCTTCGTGTCGCCTTGTTGCCGAAACAAGTAAATTCATCATATGCATGTCCATAAAACGATTGTATCATGGTGTTTTTCTTCAATTGTAGGTACAAGACCACAAACGCCGGAAAATCCTTGCAATCCTTCTCCGTGTGGTCCCAACAGCGTTTGTCGACCTGTCGGAGACCGCGCCGCTTGCAGCTGCCAAACTGGATATCTTGGAAATGCTCCTAATTGTCGACCAGAATGTATTTCCAACAACGAATGCGATGCCACAAAGTCCTGCAAGCTCGATATTCAAAAATGCGTCAGTCCGTGCGAAGGACTTTGTGGTCCGGGTGCTGAATGCATTGTTCGCAATCATTTTGCCATTTGTCGCTGTCCACAGGGTTACGAAGGCGATCCTTTTGAAAGATGCACACGTGAGTGATTCTGTGTAAATATCTTAAGCAAATTTATAAAATCTCCAACTTCCTGTAACAGAAGCAGTAAAAGAGGAAAGCACCCCGAAACCTGAAAATTTAAACCCTTGCCTGCCAAGTCCTTGTGGCCCCGATTCTTCCTGTCAAGTTTCCGGAACTCGTGCAGTTTGTTCTTGTCAAGACGGAATGCGAGGAGTTGCTCCCGAATGCCGACCAGAGTGTATTACGAATGATGATTGCCGACCGGCCGAGGCGTGTATCAACCGCAAATGTAAAGACCCATGCGCATCTGTGTGTGGCGTCAACGCGGATTGCCGTGTGATCAATCACAACCCTGTTTGCCACTGCAAAGCTGGGTATGAAGGAAACGCGTTTGAAGGATGCCAGCCGCTCCAAATCGATCCCGGTAAATACACAACTTTTTACGTCACGTCAGTTTAATTTTATAATGAAAATTTTGTCATACTGTTTGTCTTATTACAGAACCTGTATTGGTTCAACCACCTCCTCCCTGCGATCCGTCACCATGTGGTACGAATGCCATCTGCAGAGAACAAAACAACGCTGCAGCTTGCTATTGTCCTGAAAATTACATCGGCAATCCTCACTCAAGTTGCAGACCAGAGTGTTCAGTTAACAGCGACTGTCCTCGTGACCGTAGCTGCGTCAAGAATCGTTGTGTGAATCCTTGCCCTGAATCGTGTGCCGAGAACGCTGAATGTCGAGTTTCGGCTCATTTGCCCATCTGTACCTGCAGATCGGGTTACAGCGGAGATCCTTACGGATCTTCGTGTCGCCTTGTTGCCGAAACAAGTAAATTCATCATATGCATGTCCATAAAACGATTGTATCACGGTGTTTTTCTTCAATTGTAGGTACAAGACCACAAACGCCGGAAAATCCTTGCAATCCTTCTCCGTGTGGTCCCAACAGCGTTTGTCGACCTGTCGGAGACCGCGCCGCTTGCAGCTGCCAACCAGGGTACCTGGGCAATGCTCCTAATTGTAGACCCGAATGTATTTCCAACAACGAATGCGATCCATCGAGGAACTGCAAGCTTGACGTCCAAAAATGCGTCAATCCGTGTGAAGGACTCTGCGGTCCAGGCGCTGAATGTTCAGTTAGGAACCATTTAGCCAGTTGTCGTTGTCCAGAGGGTTACGAGGGCGATCCGTTCGATAAATGCACGCGTAAGAAACCTATCTTTTCTCTTAAAATAACAATAATTGAATGAAATGCATTAAAGCAGTATATGTATCGGTGTTTTCTTGGCTGTTTTTCTACTTAAAATTTACCAACGTTTTGTCCAAATTTTGTGTAGAAGCTGTTGTAGTTCCCATCTCATCCACATCACCAACTACCCCTTCAAACCCTTGCGTACCAAGTCTTTGTGGACCCAATTCCATTTGCATAGCATCGGGTAATCGTCCGGTTTGCACGTGCATGGCTAACATGATTGGTGTATCACCCGAGTGTCGTCCGGAATGTCTTAACCATGACGATTGTTTGCCGTCTGAAGCATGCGTCAACCAAAAATGCAAAGACCCTTGCGCAGGAAGCTGCGGATCTAACGCAGATTGTCGAGTAGTTAACCATAATCCTGTCTGCCAGTGCCGCGACGGGTTCAACGGTAACGCTTTCGTTGGATGTCAAGTAATTTCGGTCACTACTGGTAAGTAAGATTCAGTGATAATAAATCTTGTTACGCGTTCGCTATTCTTGCTATGTGATCTTACAAATCTTACAAATTGGATCATTCTACAGAAGCAATCAAGGTGGAAAATCCGCCTCCTTGTGATCCGTCACCTTGTGGCACCAACGCACTTTGCACGGAACGAAACACCGCAGCCACGTGCTCTTGCCCCGAGAACTATATCGGCAACCCCTACTCGAGCTGTAGACCGGAATGTATCACCAACGGTGATTGTCCCCGCGATCGCAGTTGCGTCAAGAACAAGTGTCTGGACCCGTGTCCTGTTTCTTGTGGCGAGAACACTGAATGCCGTGTTTCTGCTCATTTACCCATCTGTACTTGCAAACCGAACTTCAGTGGAGATCCTTACGGAGACTCGTGCCGTCCAATCGATGTTGGCACAAGTACGTTTTATACTCTTGTTTTTGTTACCTTCTTACCTTTTTTTTTTTTTAATTTTCTTTAAATTATCGAAGCAGGAGATTAGACATTTGTAACCTCGAGTCTTTTACGATTCAATTTCAGGTCCAACATCGGAAACACCAACAACGCCTTGTGATCCTTCTCCTTGTGGCCCCAACAGCGTTTGTCGACCTGTCGGAGATCGCGCCGCTTGTAGCTGTCAACCTGGATACCTTGGCAACGCTCCTAATTGCAGACCCGAATGTATCTCTAACAACGAATGTGACCTGACCAAGTCCTGCAAACTTGACATCCAAAAATGCGTCAACCCTTGCGAGGGTGCCTGCGGTCCAGGCGCGGAATGCGTGGTGCGCAACCATTTAGCGATGTGCAAGTGCGTGGAGGGCTACGAAGGAGATCCTTTTGACAAATGCACACGTAAGTCTTTTTCCCTCTTCCTTTCCTCTGTGTATTTCAACTTTGTATTTCTTCTAAATTTACAAACATGTCTAAATGTCGATTACAGAGGCTGTACTTACGGAGCAATCAACATCCAAACCTTCAGTTACCCTTTGCGACCCGAACCCTTGTGGACCAAATTCGGTATGTAAAGTTTCGGGCAACAATGTTGCTTGTACCTGTCTACCGGGCATGATTGGCGTGACCCCAGAATGTCGACCGGAATGCATCACTCACGACGACTGTCAACCCTCTCAAGGCTGCATCAACCAAAAGTGTAAAGATCCTTGCGAAGGAATCTGCGGGATCAACGCCAATTGCCGCGTCGTAAACCATAACCCTATTTGCCATTGCAAAGAAGGTTATGACGGAAACGCTTTTGAGTCTTGTGAACCCATAGCAACCGTAACAGGTAAATAGTTTCGGCACATGATCAATTTTTGGGGCTAGAACATTTTTTCTCTCCTGTAGCGCCCGTTGTTGAGGAAAAACCTAATCGTCCTTGCGACAATTCGCCGTGTGGAACTAACGCGATCTGCAAGGAGCAAAATTCCGCGGGCGCATGCTATTGTCCTGAAAAGTATATTGGCGATCCTTACATAAGCTGCCGACCAGAATGCGTGGTTAACAACGACTGTCCTCGCGACCGTAGCTGCGTCAAAAACGTATGCGTCAGCCCGTGTCCAGAATCTTGCAGCGAAAACGCAGAATGTCGCGTTTCTGCTCACTTACCAATCTGTACCTGTAAGGCTGGATTCAGTGGAGAGCCTTACGGCTCAGTTTGCCGACCAATACCAACAGCACCCGTAACAAGTAAGAATTCAGTCCTTTGAAGTTGAAGATCAGTCTTTCAAACTTGAAGACCATTTTCTTTCCAAGATTTTTTTAAGATGATTTGGTTCCACCGTTAACCAATTAAATTAATATTTTTAAACTGATTAAACATATTTTTTTCTGCAACAACCTCTCTTGTCTGATAGGTCCATCAGTCGAAGAGCCATTGAAGCTCTGCGATCCAAGCCCATGCGGTCCGTACAGTGATTGCAGGCCTGTTGGTGACCGCGCGGCTTGTACTTGTCAACCCGGATATCTTGGAAACCCTCCTTCATGTCGCCCAGAGTGCGTGTCCAACAATGAATGTGACCCAACCAAAGCTTGCGATAGACAAATCAAAAAATGCGTTGATCCTTGCAAAGGCGCCTGCGGTCCTGGCGCTGAATGTACCGTCCGTAACCACCAAGCAGTCTGTCGTTGTTCTGAAGGCTTAGAAGGAGATCCTTTCGAAAAGTGTGCACGTAAGTTGAAAGCGGTCCCTGCCTCTTACATATTGTAAAGTTTTCGTAACATATTTATTAACTATCGCAGAGGCCGTAGAAGCACCTTCAACAACCCCAAAACCAACTCCCAACCTATGCATTCCTAGCCCATGCGGACCCAATTCAGTTTGCCAAGTTTCTGGCACGCGACACGTCTGCACTTGTCAGCAAGGCATGATTGGGACCGCTCCAGATTGCCGTCCGGAATGCCTCCGACACGAAGATTGCCCTTCCTCAGAAGCTTGCGTTAACCAGCTCTGCAAGGATCCTTGTGCGGGAGTGTGCGGATCCAACGCGGATTGCCGTGTCGTTAACCACAACCCAGTATGCCAGTGTCGAGAAGGATATGATGGAAACGCATTTGTTGGGTGCACAGCAATTCCGGTTGTTCCTACGGGTAAGTTAGTGCTCGTTTGTCCCTTTTTCTAGCATGATCTTTGATTTCAAACTTGTGTACAGGTCAACCAACTCCTGTTGTGCTCCCCCCTTGCGACCCCTCACCTTGTGGCACCAACGCAGTTTGCAAGGAAAAGAACAATGCAGCCGCTTGCTTTTGCCCAGAGAATTATATCGGCGATCCTCATACCAGCTGTCGCCCGGAATGTATCGTGAACAACGACTGCCCACGTGATCGAAGTTGTGTAAAGAACGTCTGCATTAATCCCTGTCCCTTGTCCTGCGGAGAGAATGCGGACTGCAGTGTTTCCTCTCACTTGCCAATCTGCACCTGCAAAGCTGGTTTTGGTGGAGATCCTTACGGCTCTGCCTGTCGCCCAATGGCTCCGATCCAAGGTAAGGTTTCTTCTATATTATAGTTCTATATTGTACACATCCTACATGGACGTTACTATTTTACTTTGAGTGCAGAATCTTGTTTCTCTCCAAAGAAGTTGAAGGTATTGGTTGCTAATTCACCCTTGTTAATCCGGAAATAGGTCCAGAACCCAATGTTTCAGAAAATCCTTGCGATCCAAGCCCGTGTGGCCCCTACAGCAACTGCAGAGAAGTAGGCGAGCGAGCAGCATGCACGTGTCTACCCGGATACCTTGGCAACGCCCCTACTTGTAGACCAGAGTGCATTTCCAACAACGAATGCGACCAAACCAAAGCCTGCAAAATGGATGTGCAGAAATGCGTTAATCCGTGTACAGATCTTTGTGGTCCTAGTGCCGAATGTATCGTCCGGAACCATTTGGGTATTTGCAAGTGCCCTGCAGGATTTGTAGGAGATCCCTTCAACGGGTGTACTCGTAAGTCTAAGCAAATTTCAGATGATTTCTTAGCTTTAACGCATTTTTTTCATGTCCCTCAGAACCAGTAGTCGCCATCACAACACCACCTGTCGATACAAAGCCTCCAAGCACATGCAATCCCAGTCCATGTGGTCCCAACTCGGTTTGCCAAGAATCTGGTAGTCAGCCAGTCTGCTCATGTCAACCAGGCATGATTGGTGTTTCGCCAGAATGCCGTCCAGAATGTATAAGTCACGAGGATTGCTCTTCTGCGTCAGCTTGCATCAATCAATTCTGCAAAGATCCTTGCGAAGGAACATGTGGACCGAACGCCAACTGCAGAGTTTTGGGACATCGTGCGGTGTGTTCTTGTCGCGATGGTTACAATGGTGATGCCTTCACCGAATGTCGTCCAATGGCTGTTGGTAAGTTTATTCCTCCGTTTTTTGGCTTTACTTTCTATGGTTTTATTTAAAAGCGCCAAATTGTATTCAATGTTTATTCTTTCGCTTTGTCATTTCAGTCTCAGAAGTGAACCCTTCCTCAACAGAAAGACCCACACCTTGTCAACTTATTACGTGCGGTACAAATGCTCAGTGTCTGGAAAGAAATGGTGCTGCGTTCTGTCGCTGTCCCGAAACTTATTTAGGCGATCCTATGACCAATTGTCGCCCAGAATGTACGGTTAATAGCGATTGCCCTCGCGATCGCAGCTCCTGCGTTAACAACGTCTGCACAGATCCATGTGGGCTCCAAGTCTGTGGAGAAAACACCCGTTGCCGCGTTTCTGGCCACTCCCCCGTTTGCTCTTGTATCGAGGGCCATACTGGAGATCCATACTCGGTCTGTAGACCTTTGCCCGTAATCCAACTTCCCACCGAGCCGGCCATAGTGGAAGACCCTTGCGTTCCCTCACCTTGTGGTCCCAATTCCGTCTGTAGGGATGTGGGAGGCCGTCCAGCTTGTACTTGCCTACAAAATTATATTGGTTCCGTGCCTGATTGTCGTCCGGAATGCGTCTTGAACAACCAGTGTCCTTCTACGCAAGCTTGCGTCAACCAACGCTGTAAAAATCCTTGCGCGGATTCCTGTGGTATTGACGCCGAGTGCCTCGTCGTCAACCACCGACCACGTTGCAGTTGCCGAGACGGATTCCAAGGCGATGCTACCGTTCGCTGTATACCAGGTAAACTTTTCGTTTGCTTAATTTAAAGGGGCTTATTATTGCCTTATAAGAAGGTAGAATTGCGCTTATCACTCCTTCGCAACCGAATTGCTAGCAGTTTTTATTCGAAAGTTTTCGCCTTAAATATCGAAAAACCTTTCAAATAATTCTGTAAAGAACTAATCTTAAACAGCAAGCAATTCGGTCGGAAAGCTAAATGGCTTTTATGTTGGACGGGCTAGTCCTTTACTAACAAACGTAGTTTAGCGGATAAGTTGCACCAAAAACGTAGTAATTTGTAGCACAAAAACTAACTGAGGGGTTGTATGTTGCGTAGTAACAGTAGTCACGGAAGTAGTACCCCGTCCTACCCCGGCCCCGGTGTGCACGCCATCCATATGTGGTCAGTTCGCTTCATGTAGCGAGGTTGGAGAACGACCCAAATGCACATGCCTTCCCAACATGATGGGCTCACCCCCTGAATGCAGACCCCAATGCATAGTAGCGTCGGATTGCGCGTCGTCCTTGACTTGTACGGCCAATCGCTGCGTCAATCCTTGCGCTGGAACGTGCGGCGAGAACAGTCAATGTCGAGTCGTGGGTCATACCCCGGTCTGTAGCTGCGAACGTGGTTTTACCGGTGATCCCTACAGAGCATGTACTCCCTTTTCAAGTACGTGTAGTTTCCTCGTAGTTGGGTGGTAGTCGGTGAAAAGTTTGGGATTTAAATGGGATTTTTACGGGTGTCTGTTGTGTTATTTCGATTTGGCTTTAAGCTAGAGACAGGGTAGTCTTCAAAATCTAATATTACTATTTTCAAATGGTCCAGTCCAACAAGTTATTGCCGAAAAAGAAGATTCTCCCGTTTGTGACCCGAATCCCTGCGGACAAGGCGCCATTTGCCGCGAACGGAATGACAACGAATTCATATGTGAATGTCCTCCTGATTACATCGGCGATCCTTACAGATCCTGTCGCCCAGAATGTGTCATTAATTCAGAGGTAGAGAAGATTTGTTATTTCTCAAGGTTCAAAAATTATTCGTGGGTTTTTTTATTATTATTTTTTTTTTTACTGCGTAGTGTGGACCCAATCAAGCTTGCCTTAACCGTCGCTGCGCCGATCCTTGTACTGAGGCCTGCGGCGAAGGCAGCCAATGTCGCGTTGTAAACCATATAGCTGTTTGCTCCTGCAAACCCGGACATACGGGCAATGCATTTACGGGTTGTAACGCCATAGTCATCGAGACACCTACCATCGAGGAACTGTTCAACCCTTGCAGGGCAGTTCTTTGTGGTTTAAACGCTGATTGCATTGCTGATGGAAACAGGGCCAAGTGCGTCTGCATGGCTGGACTCTTTGGCGATCCGTAAGTTTTTTTCAGTGTTTTCCGGTTCGAAAACTTTGCATTGATGCAATATGAGATTCTTCAAGTGCAATATCGTTTCCAGTGCTCTAACCAAATATGTGTCTGGTTTATTGATAGGTACTCGCAATGCCGACCGGAATGTACAACATCTGGAGAGTGTGCCAACACCCTCGCGTGTATTGGTAACCCCGGCAAATGCCTTGATCCTTGTCCGGGTTCCTGTGGAATTAATGCTGAATGTCGAGTTATTAACCACATTCCGTCTTGCAAGTGTCGCGATGGATACCGAGGAGATCCTTTTACGAACTGTACAGTTGAGCCAGTCGGTAAGTTTTCCAATTGTCTTTTTCTTCTAAAAAGCAATCCAGTCGTTCTGAAGTTAACTCGAACTACTGCTTTATTTTTTATCTATCTTATTGGTTTTGCTAGACTAATTGTTTAACAGAAACGAAACTAGTCTGGTATTTCTTATACGCTAGTCTATTACTCAGAAGTAGGTCACGATTACGGTACTTAATACTTCTTATTTTTTTTACCAGTCGTGCAAGTAGAATGTATCCGAGATGACCAATGTGCCGCAAACAAGGCTTGTCTGAACCAGAAATGTAAAGACCCATGCATGGACGATGTTTGCTCACGTAACGCGTTGTGTCGAGTGATTCAACATCGACCTGTATGCACGTGTCCTGCGGGCATGACCGGAGATCCACTCGTCGACTGTTTCTTGGGTAAAGATTGCCTTAATTTTAACCACTCTCGCTTTAACCATCTTTTATTTTATTATTATTATTATTTTCTTTAGCTGGCTGTCGCGGCAATAGGGATTGTAATACAACACATGCTTGCGTCAATCAAGAGTGCCAAGATCCTTGCAAATTCGAGGCCTGCGGCGTCAACGCCCAATGTAACGTTATGAACCATATCCCTAGGTGCTATTGTCCGGTAGGCATGAAGGGTGATCCGTACACTATTGGCTGCTCTGAACCAGGTAAAGGTCTTACATACCCTTCCCTTTTAGAACATACTAATAACCAAAAAATTGTACATTATAGAACCGAACATTGCTGGCTGTAGTGCGGATACTGGTAAGCTTATCGATGTACTTTCCCTACAGCTTTAACCTAAAATACTTTCTTTTACAAACAGAATGCCCGCCAGAGGAAGGTTGTAGAAACAGCGTCTGCACCAAAGAAATCTGCAACTGTGGTGATAACGCTGATTGTCAAGTTATCGATCACATCCCGGTCTGCGTCTGCAAGCCTAACTATCGCGGTGATCCAACAGATTTCTGCTTTGCCGGCTGCCGATCCGATTTGGGTAAGTCAACACGAGTTTTTGTATAAATTAGAACAGGTTGTTTAAAATGCGCGATGCAATGTAGAATGTCCTGAAACTCGGGCTTGTGTGAATGGCGACTGTAAGCCTGTCTGTGGCCTTGCAAATGAGCCCTGTATCAGCGGTGCTCTTTGCCATGGCGTCAACCACAAGGCGGTGTGTAGCTGTCCTGATAACTTCCAAGGCAACCCCAGCACCGGTTGTACTGCTGCAGGTTGCACGGCGAAGGATGACTGTCCGTCAGTTCAGGCCTGCATTAATGGAGTATGTGAAGATCCTTGCTCCGCTCCCAACGTCTGCCCTCCTTCCCAGGAGTGCACAGTTTTCAACCATACTGTCGATTGCGGGTGTCCTCCTGGTTTTGAACCCAACAGGGACAACACCGATCAGCTTTGCACCAGATTGGATGTTGCTTGCGAAACAGACTCGGATTGTCCGAGCCAGTTAGCTTGTATCAATTTGGGTAGAACTAACCAATGCCTTAATCCTTGCGAGACATTAAGTCCTTGTGGAGCGCCGAATGCGATCTGCCAAGTCCGAGACACCGAACCGTACCGTACCATGATCTGTACTTGTCCTCCCGGCTACGCCGGTTACGCCATGAAGGAGTGTGTCGTTGTGGCGGAAGAATGCCCAATTGAACAAGGCTACGTACTTGATCCCTTCGGTAACTGCACTTGCCCTGAAGACCAAGGTAAAGTGCGAAACGCGCAGGGCGACTGCCTCTGTGACATCCAAAGGAACATGGTTCCGGGCCCAAGCGGTACTTGCGTTTGCGATGTCGTCAAGGGCTTCGTCATGAAGGACGAACGAGAATGCGTATGTGATGCTACCAAGGACTATGTTATGGTCCAAGGCCGCTGCGTCTGTGACCCTGCCAAGAACCTTACTAGGATGGAGGATGGAACTTGTATTTGCGATCCGGTTCTTGGTATGAAGCCGGGTCCGAACGGCGTCTGTCAACGTAAGATGATTTTGGCTTTATTTATATAATACGATCGTATTTATAATGTGTGTCTTCAAAATGTAGCTCCTCAACCTACGATAGTCCCCGACTGTGAAAGGAACGAAGACTGCCCGGACGACAAGTTCTGTTTACAGACCCAACAGAAATGCCTCGACCCTTGCGCGTATGAAGAATGTGGTGCGAACGCACTTTGCGTTCGTAATAACCATCAGGCCGTGTGTCAGTGTCCCCCAGGATACTCCGGCGACCCCCAAAAAGGCTGCAGTAAGTACCCGTCTTCTAAAATAACTCCCTGAAAGTTTAAATTCTTTTTCTAAAAAAATGTTTGTTCTTTCAGTTGATCGTACACAGCGTACAGACTTCCCACGCCCGGATATGGTCGTCAACTGTCTAGCCGATGGTGTTCAAGTGGATATTCACGTTGGCAATCTGGCTTTCGACGGCGTTATTTACGTCAAGGGCCATTCTAAGGACGAAGCCTGCCGTAAAGTCATTTCAGCCGACAGAGACCAAGGATCCATCGACTTTAAGGTCAAGTTCGGATCCTGCGATCTGATGCTGATTGAGGGCGAATCGGCGTTTATCTTGGTGATCCAGAAACATCCTAAACTCGTGACATACAAGGCGCAAGCCTACCACATCAAATGCGTGTATGACACGGCCGAGAAATCCGTCCAGGTTGGCTTCAACGTTTCCATGGTCACCACCGCTGGGACTATTTCCAACACTGGCCCTCCTCCTACTTGCGCCCTCCGAATTGTGGCTCCCGGCGGCCAAGAAATTAATCAAGCTACCATCGGTGACTTGCTCGTGCTCCAAATGGATGTTCAACCCACAAGTAAACTAAAGAACGCTTTTAGAAAAGAATTTTTGTTTACGCAGAAAACTTGTTATGCAGGTATCTATGGTGGATTTGCCCGTAGCTGTTACGCTGTAACTGAAGGTGCTGAGTATTTGGTAACGGACGAGCATGGCTGTGCTACCGACACGACCATTTTTGGCCAGTGGACTCAAGATCCTGATAGCCAAATTCTGAGCGCCTCTTTCAGCGCTTTTAAATTCCCTTCAGCAGATAACATTCGATTCCAATGTAACATCCGGGTCTGCTTCGGACGCTGTCAACCGGTCAATTGCGACGGCTCCGACGCTTTTGGACGTAAACGTCGCCAAGTGTCCGGTACGATTCCTGGCGTCAATTTGACAGCGGCAGTTATCCGAGAATCTGCCGTTGATGGACAGTTACGTGAAGAGGTCGTGGTGCAATCTAATGTCATCTACACTTCCGACCGCGGACCGGAAGAGCGTTTCACCGCTCCAACAGAAGGTAAATAATCTTTATATAACATGCTCTAGTATTCGGTAATGAAAATCTCCCCTGTTTTTTATAGCCCCGGATGTATTTAAAGAAACGTTCTGCATCTCGTATTGGAATTTCATTGTGGCCCTTATCATAACGGCGTTACTGGCTTTGGTGGCGGTAGCGTTGGCGGTCTGCTGCTGGTTAACAGCGTATCGTCGACGACCCAAGTTTGAAGGACCACTGCCTCATCCAGCCGAGTTCCCCAATCCGCTGTTTACCACACCAGAACCCGTAACTGAACCCTCGCCTGATTATCTTCATTAGTAATGCCAAACGTAGATGTTAGGAAGTGTCGCCAAGGTTAACGTCACTGGAAACCTTAGCTTTTTATGTTAGTTTTTTTAACCCGTCCTCTCATCTCCCATCTATTTCCCCATATGAAACGTAACCAATAATTGGTCATTCGGTTTGGTTTATGTGCTTCATTTTTCTTTTTTTAAAAACTATGAAACGCGATTCAGATGAAACGCACTGCAGATGCAATTGCTTTAATTTGTGATTTAATGAGAGAAGAGAGAGGGGAGGGACCTAGATTTCTGCGCTGAAGGACTCTGGGAATCGGCACTGATCGATGTACAGTTTTGCGAAGCTGAATTCTCACAGTTCGCAGGGCAGATCCAGTGACGTCATGGTAACTCTCCTGCTGCCTTCAGCTTGAAAGATGTAGGGCCCATTTCTCTTGTATTCAGTCAGTAGTGACTTGATCCAGCTAGGAAAAGTGAAATGTAGTTTAGCGTTGAATTTCCCAGGATCTTGGGGTTGATGCGCTTTTTAATTGTTAACCGCAGTAAATTCATGGTCTTCCGATTCATGGTCTTCTGCTGTCTTGTTTTGGTAAAAATTTTTAAGACTAAGCAAAACTCATAAGAAAAAACACATTACATTTACTGTTAACCCCTGGTGCTCTAATCTCTTTATACTTGTAACTGGCAGCCCAGTGCTTGTAGACGTTTTTTAAGTATACTAAAAGATAACGCCCGTTTCTTGGCGGAACCCTGTATAGCCTTCTATGAAAAATACATATTTGCAATAATCGTGGTTCATTTGATACAAAATTTAGAAGTAATGGCAATTATTTGAAAAAAAATTGATGAAAAAATACTAATGGTTTTTGTAGTAATTTTCGGTGACATTGTTTTGACTTTTTCTTATCACCATGTTTTCGTTCTTACACCACCCGTGTGGTGGCATCAGAAGTCCATGCGGGGGTGCTCTCTACCTAAGTTTGTCCTTCCCAAGTATTTGCGGACCGTAAGTCCAGAAAAGAAAATGTTTGTTTAAAGAGGCCTAGGATGGGCAGGTTCGGCGTGCTCCGGTGTTTGCAAACGTTGACCCTAGGCCAGAGAACTTGTTGCCCCCCTCCCCTACGTCTTACCCCTTGCAAAATTCCCTATAAAAGCTTATGTAAATATAAATATGCATTAGATGCATATAATGTATATACAAATATTATATGCGAATGTGCATTATATGCATTATGCTTGTATAAATCCCTATAGCTTACTCTCTTTTTCGGGAGTCGTTTGTCAGAAGTCGAAGTGAGCCGAAGCCTAGCTAGTTGTTTTAAGTCAAACGAAGTCAAGCCAGGTGTTTGTTGTATTGAGCATCAATATGTTCAAGTTTATCCCGCAACAAGCGCGTTACCTTCAAGTCAAAGTTGTTTTAACTCAAGATTTCATTCCCGATCCACCCCAGTCAGACACGTGGCATTTTATGGACTTGGGACATTGGGATCAACAAGTTTGTTGCCGCTGAACTGTTGTGCACCCAGAAGCACCCCTATAAAAACGTCAGTTGCTCTCTAGCAAGCAGTCTTTGCGGACGTGCTTTTCTTGAGCGATGTTCTTGAGCGATTTTTTTTAGTGATTCCTTGAGTTAAACATTACCAATCGGATTAAGTGTTACCTACGAAAACTTCGAAACAATTCCTTATCGACGCGTAAGTCAACTTTTAGAAGCCTAGAGGGTTGGCGAAATCGAGGTAAGAGAACCTTTTTATTTACCAAAGTCGTTGTTTAAAACATAAAAGTTTAATTTTGAGGAAATTTTCCTTCCTTCTATTTTTTTTTATTTTTTCATGAAGATTGCAGAAAATTCAAACTACTCATTCTTATATTATTTTTTGTTGAATTTTTATGCTAAGATGAAGAAGTTTAGAGGAGTTTAGAGAGATTCAACAAATATTTTTGGTTGCAAAGAAAACGTCTGAAACGTGTAGTACTTATGTTTTTTTGTCACTGGATGTCTACAACGCGAATCTGGACAAGTTTTATCCTTCTCCAAAGTGAAGTGGTTTTCGTAGGGTACGAGAAGATTCACCACAGCCAAAACCTTTTTTACTAATCCTGTAAACTCACCACAACTGCCCTCTAGTGACAATTCCCCACAGTAAAATTCCCCACAGTTGGCTCCACAGCCAAAACCTGTTTTTACTAATCCTGTAAACTCACCACAACTGTTCTCTAGAAGAAAAGGCACTTATTAATACAGGGTCCTTAGGTGATTTACTTCCACCATTAAACGCTGCAATGTTTCCGCGAGGTTAAATCCATCTTCCAACCGCTCCGTAATGCCATTAAAATCTCGCTAAAAAAGTAAAAAATAAATAAAAAATGAGTATCTCAGAGGTGTCAAATAAAATATCTATTTACCTCAGCTATAATGCGGACCATTGAGACGTCGAAAGTCACCCTGTGAAGTAGATCCCGAATGTCGCTTCTGGTCAGCCTCAAAGTTTCGCGGACTTCTTCATGCCTCTCTCGCATTTCTTGCTTGAACTCCTGGAATTCCTTGTAAAACGCCGCAAACTCTTGACCGGAACGCTGCTCTCGACTTCCAGCAGCTCCTGGCTCAGAACTTCCAGCTTCAGGGGTACGGCTCGTGTAATCCGACTCGTTACGTTCTGACGGTACATTGGCGTGCAGGGAAGGCGAAGTTTCCTCACTGGATCGGTTCACGTTTTGCAGTTGCATCAAATGGGGCATGAAGGATTGGAATCCCGCTATTGGAAGAACGACGACGTGTACCAGCGTTCAGGGATGAACGTCTTACCGGCGAAAAGGGTCCTAATGAAAAATTGAGACAATCCTCCACAAATAAGCTCGAATCTCTAGGTCGTGAGCCCAAACTGTCCCGAACGGGGGAGCATAACGAGTCAATCGGAGCTATTAGGGAGGACGTCCGACGTGAGTTTCCAAGTACCAGGCGCTGGCGAATACTGAACGGGACTGAAAATACTCTCTGAAGCCTCGAAGCCATTCGAGTTTTCGGAAACTTTTGGAAAAGTGGTATCAGTCTTGGCGGGGGGCGCGGCTTGGGGTAGATTGCAGCTGAGCCACGAGATCTATTGAAACCGAAGTGAAGCGTGGCATTGGAGGTGGAAGGTACAATAGCAAAGGCGCTGGAATTAGAAGAGTTTAAGTTAGTGGCAGCATTCGGTTTGTTCCGTTCCAACCGATCGGGTGAACCAGAACGTGAAATGCCTTTGGACTGACTGGCATTGAAGCTGTTCTTCAAGGAAGGTCGCGCTGAAGGAGCTGGAATGGATTTCACTACCCAAGGAGCCTTCCATAGAAGGCTACTTGGGTAGTGAGTCGTTTTGCCCCGGGTCGTTTTGAGCATGCGTCAAAATTTGAACCTCACGAGAAACGAAAAAAGTTTCGTTTACGGTTTATTGTTTTATGTAAGAAAACTTCTTTCTTTCCTGGTTTGTGCAAAACTTTTCCTAGTTTGTGCAAAACTTTTTTTATAGTGTTCAAACTCGATTCAGGAGCTTTTCTTTTATCTATATACAACAGTGTCCAGTTTGAGTTTCATTGTTGGGAAAGAAGAAATCGTTCTCTCTATACGTATACATGCCCAAAAGAGACCATGGCAAGTTCAAACATCTTTGTTGCCTGCACTGGAAAGAATGTTTCAATATGGGACCGCAAAAACAACATCTTGAAGAATTTCGTTTAAATGGTAAGTTATTGCCCTTACTTTTCCAATCATATAGTTATTCACGTGTTGCATTGCATCCTTAGACGTTACAGTTCATACTAATACCATTTCTTCTCTTTTGTACAATAGGTTCAATCACAGACGTGTCATGTAGTTCCAATGGAAAGCTCATAGCAGCCACGCTTGAGAACGAGTCGCATCTGCAGTTAATCGACGTCGAGAACTTAACTGTTCGTCCAGCCAGCATTCTTCCAGTACGTGCCGTATCAAATTAAAATTTATATCTGTTTGCATTTAACAAGGTTTTCTTTTAGACTCCTGTGACTTGCGTCTCCTTTGTGCCCAAACAGACAGATCGAGTTGTCCTTGGTCAGGCGAACGGAAGCGTTTACGTCTGGGATTGCGCGAAGAGCAAAATCCAACAAAACTTCGCCGTTGTAAGTTTAAACCATTGTTATCTTCCGTCCAAACTCTCACGTTATTCTTACCAGACTCGCCGAGAAGGTGTGAGGAAAGTCCACTCCAACGGTACATCGGTAGCAAGTGGACAGACGAATGGCATGATCTCCATCTTTGGACACCAAACCGGCCAACAGTTAACCCAATTACCTTGCCCGGCTGGCAGTTCTGCTGTAAGCAACCATTCCTTCCATTAGTGTAGTATTTACTCAATAAAACTTCGGTTCGGTTCGATCGGTTGGAACAGAACAAACCGAATGCTGCCACTAACTTAAACTCTTCTAATTCCAGCGCCTTTGCAATTGTACCTTCCACCTCCAATGCCACGCTTCACTTCGGTTTCAATAGATCTCGTGGCTCAGCTGCAATCTACCCCAAGCCGCGCCCCCCGCCAAGACTGATACCACTTTTCCAAAAGTTTCCGAAAACTCGAATGGCTTCGAGGCTTCAGAGAGTATTTTCAGTCCCGTTCAGTATTCGCCAGCGCCTGGTACTTGGAAACTCACGTCGGACGTCCTCCCTAATAGCTCCGATTGACTCGTTATGCTCCCCCGTTCGGGACAGTTTGGGCTCACGACCTAGAGATTCGAGCTTATTTGTGGAGGATTGTCTCAATTTTTCATTAGGACCCTTTTCGCCGGTAAGACGTTCATCCCTGAACGCTGGTACACGTCGTCGTTCTTCCAATAGCGGGATTCCAATCCTTCATGCCCCATTTGATGCAACTGCAAGACGTGAACCGATCCAGTGAGGAAACTTCGCCTTCCCTGCACGCCAATGTACCGTCAGAACGTAACGAGTCGGATTACACGAGCCGTACCCCTGAAGCTGGAAGTTCTGAGCCAGGAGCTGCTGGAAGTCGAGAGCAGCGTTCCGGTCAAGAGTTTGCGGCGTTTTACAAGGAATTCCAGGAGTTCAAGCAAGAAATGCGAGAGAGGCATGAAGAAGTCCGCGAAACTTTGAGGCTGACCAGAAGCGACATTCGGGATCTACTTCACAGGGTGACTTTCGACGTCTCAATGGTCCGCATTATAGCTGAGGCAAATAGATATTTTATTTGACACTTCTGAGATATTCATTTTTTATTTATTTTTTTAGCGAGATTTTAATGGCATTACCGAGCGGTTGGAAGATGGATTTAACCTCGTGGAAACATTGCAGCGTTTAATGGTGGAAGTAAATCACGTAAGGACCCTGTATTAATAAGTGCCTTTTCTCGTCATTTCGTGTCCTTTTGTGTAAATTACGTGCCTTCATTACAAGAGAACTTTAATGAGATTTTAAGATTTTTGGAAATTTAGTTTAGTTGTAAGTTAGTACTAAATTTATAAGTATTGTATTTCAAGTATTTAACTGGAATGGGTTTTGTTAAGTAAGTTAAGATTCTAGTAATAAGTTGGTTAAAATGGATCTCAGTGGATTAGGAAGTTAATTCAAGGAGAGATTACAAACTACAACTCGTTTTGTGTTACAAACTAGGGGAGTGGAGGAAGGCTTTAAGGTGGGTTTCCCCACTATGTCAGTATTCAATGATCACACTGTGGTGAATTTTTGTGTGGGGAATTGTCACTAGAGAACAGTTGTGGTGAGTTTACAGGATTAGTAAAAACAGGTTTTGGCTGTGGTGAATCTTCTCGTACCCGTTTTCGTACGTCTTCTGCTTTCACACTCGTTTTGGGGTGCTTTCTTCTGCGGATGTGTTTGTGGGGCCTTTACGCTTATTTCTAAGTTTTGCACGCTTTGTTAATAAAATGATTTCATGCGTACTGATTTATTTCTCTCTAATAGTTTTCCGTGGCGAAATGAAGGTGAAGAGGAACACCCAACCCTGCGCCAAGAGGTAAACATCTACTTCCGACCCTGACGTCAGTTTAAAGGTCATGAGGAGCTTCGGAGTGATGGTAGTAACACTTTGTAGAGTTACGTATAAAAGTTAGAAAAGATTGTTTAAAATTTATCTAATAGTTGAATAGTATAGATGCGTACTAATTAAAGGAATATAACAGATCCCTTCAACTCGATATGCCATTGGCTCCTGAGAGGGTTGGAAACATGTCATTCTTCTGTCAAAGACTCCGTGTGTCTACTGCCAAGGTCATACCGCGGCCAAGATTATATTTATTGGATTCTGCAGTTTTAACGCTGGAAGAATTGTGTGCCAAATGTGTGACTGCGCCGATCTCTTGCTAGTGTATTCTGCCACGTCTTTAAAGGAATTGCAGACCTAATTATTTTCCATAGGCGTTATTTAACGTTCGTGGCTTTCTGATTGGGAATACAGAAAGAGAAAACTACTGAACCCCCCTAATATGATACCTTGCTGCTTTCACGTACCAGTGGATCTTCTGGCCATGAATCTGATGGTTTCTGATGCAGTTCTAGTCAAATCAGGCTTCAAGCTTATCTTTCATCAATTATTTAAGGTTGTTGTAAAGGTTATTTATTTAAAACGTGTTTCCATTTCAAGTTTTAACCCTTCCAACTGAACTGTTGTACTTCAAGGCAAGGTTGGGGAATTTGAAGGGTCCTGATGTTCAGCACATCTGCTTTATAGTTCGACTTCGTGTATTATTTTAAAAGTTTTGAGAACAGAATAGAATTGTAACGCTTGTTTTTCCAGTTTTTGTGCTTTTTAAAATGTGTTCCTCCCAAACATGCACTAGCACTCAGTTGTCCAAACTGTGGGATTTTTTGCTACCTTTTGTTAGCTCCAAAAATTAGATTGTAAAATTATGCAAATGAGACCTTTTCCTTCCCCGCGGAAGCTTATTTGCTTATTTGTTGTACCCAAACGTTCCCATAAAACTTGTTTTTTATTGTACGATTTGTATTTCTTGAAATAAAAGCCAAAATTTTGAAAATTTGTGCGTGATTTTTGAAAAATCCGCGAAAAGGGGTGTGACCTCAATAAAATGGAGGAATGTTATTGGTGGATCGGACCAAAAAGGGGGCGTGGTTTCTTTTCGATCTAGAAAAGCGTTTTCTGGGCTTTTTTCCATAAGGATCCCTGCACGATCAAGAGGGTCCCCTTCAAAAATCGTCAAAAATTGAGAGCCTCGCCCCTTTCTCTGTTCCCAACTCCCCTGCTCGGTTTCCCATCCCCGATATTCGAGCTCGTGATGCCGAGGCTTCACGAATTCAAATATGGGTGTTGGGAACCTTGAACGGAAAAGCATAAGGTACAGAGAAAGGAAGCCATTCAATATTTCGTTTTTTCAACGAAATAAAGTGCCTCAACCAAGTTTCGAACCGAGAACCTCTCGTTCCAAACGCTTACGCCTTATCCACTTGGTCATAAGCTTATATGTAATGATGCCCTGAACTTATATAAATATAACGTCTGAACAAAGCAGTGTAACGGTGTACCACTCGGTGTGAGTAGCATTCATATTGTCTTCGATTTATAAAAATATGATGGTTCGCGTACAACCATCATGTCTATAACAATACCTTGTACTCCAGAAGTTTGCATTATTATATTGTACTCTTCTGTATGTATTTTAAAATGTAATAAAAAATCCTTATTTATTTATTGTTTAAGAGTCAAAATCATTCACAATAAATTGCAGAGCAACGTGCTTGCTTTGAATTATTTTTGTTATAAGCTCACAAATGCAATACAATTTTTCAATGACAACCTATGGCTACTATGGACCGTAAACTTAACTGTCACGTCCAGTAGGCTTGAACACACTATAAACAATGTGGAGGGCGCCAAATCCAAACAGCTAAGACATTTATCATAGGTTTTACGCACATCAGGCTTCAAACAAACTTCTGATCAATTACGGGTAAGTCCAGCCCTAATTTTCCCTAAGTAAATTAGAACAAAAGAAACCAAGGTTGTATTAATACTTATCGAAATACTTTGCGTACAGTCATGTTATACATACAGCAATCATTATTCAGTAATAGTGTAATATTTCTAATATTACATGACTTCTATGTGTTTTATCTAGATTTTTATTTCTTGGCTAGTGCTTTGGCGACTTTTAGGAGCGCTTTGGTAGGAAGGAAGTCTTATAAAGACTCCTTTTTGAGAAGCGCAGCAACATACAGCCACACATAAACGGCTAGGCTAGGATATGGATGCACATAAACCGCAAGAGCAAACTCCACACTTGGATCACTATGCCGATGTAGCCCTGTCGAATACAACATGTCTCCAATAACTTCCACATCGGTAACTCCCGTTTCCATAGGAAATCCCCACATCTAAAATTATAACTTTCGTTATTTACGTAAACAAATTATCCATAACAGTTTACACCTTGTACGGACTTAGAAGAGCTCGTAACTCTTGCACGGAATCATTGTCAATGGCAGTTCCTTCAGATCGAGACAACTCTAAGCGCGGAAGAAACTTCCTCAATAACGTGCCACAATGCCGATTCCATCTTGTCCTGTGCGGCGAAATTCAAAAACAAATTAAATCTGTTCTTGTATTATCCATAGCTAAACATACCTTCGATTCTTCCTCCAGCCCATGAAAGCTTCTTTCATTTTACGTTCCAATCGTTCTTGTAGCTCTTGGACCCACTTAGTGTGTGGTACGCTGAAAGTTAACTCCGTCGCCGCCTGTATACCGACAGAGGGCTTAATCAACTGGCGCCCGAAAAGTGGTCTCCAATCCGTAACTCGGCTAACATCATACCTCAAGAGGCCAGGATGTACTTGAACCTGAACATTCAGCCAAAACTTCACCCAGAAGACGTTACTAAGGATCTTAGCAAAACTTTACTGAAAAACTTACGTTGTCTGCACTAACTAGAGCAAAGACTTTCTGTAGTGGACAGAGGCTATCATTTATTGGCAGCCGTTGACCAGTTACGGCATTGAAAAGCCACCACTCATTACGGACTTGCAGATGAACCAGCACATAAGCTGTGCTGCCTTCGGGTAATCCCAAGCCCAGTACCAAGTAGCATTTCCACTTCATCGCTAGGAAGAAATTAGCGAGCAAAATAGCATGCTCCTCTTCATCGCCACATAGCATTTCTAAAAATTGCTAGCGATACAGAAATCATTAACGGAATTCTGGAAAGAGCCTTAACTACCTCCGAGTGTGCCCAAATATCTAGAGGTCCCATAAATATCCTGCTATCAGAAATGCAGGGTATAGCAGAAACAAATCGTGCCAGTTTTCCCATTGCAATACTAGGATTGTCATCTGAAATTACACAGAAGTTATAACACAATTGACTTCCGAGTCATTAAAGGCCACGGTTTAGTTCAAGTAGTTGATATTTTTGTCGAAACATGGCACTGATGCCATAACCCTACATCATGAGAATTATGCAACTTGAAAAAAAACTTGAAACAAATTTAAAAGAAACTTAATGACATAATTGAAAAATTCTTTTTGTAGAAAATTTCTTTATAAAAAATATTTTAAAACACCGCGTCAAAAGAATATATGATCGTTAAAATTTCCATAACTTGAATAAGTTTAAATAAATCATATATGTATGTAAATCGTTGACGCAGCATTTTAAGATATTTTTGTTAAGATATTTAAAAAAAGAATTGTTCAATTATATCATTACATTTCTTTTAAATTTGCGTTCCAAGTTGCATAAGTCTCATATCAACACGTTCTCCGGATTTAGTGACAAATGTATGTACTGTATCCAGCTGTCAAAACTGACACTGATGTCTCAATTTCGAACAATTAATTCTTCTTTTTTCAGCTAATAGAGTGAGAAGTGCAGGTTTTAACCTAATCTAACCTAAATTAAGCCAACCTAACCTAAGTTAACCTAATGCATTTTCAATCGAACTACAATTTTCAACTGGAACGACACCCGTTTGTCGTAGTTTTCCAGGAGAACGTTTTGCAACAATATGACACTTAGTGTCAGTTTGATCTCCGGGTTCTGAAACTGGAGAGCCTGTTGCAACTAGGGGGTATGACATCAGTGCCATCTTTTGAGAAAAAGATCAAGTACTTGGACTACACCGTTGCCTTGGGTGCGTTTTATTGTGAACTGATCCGTTCAACAGTTCTTCCGTTGGACAGCTCTGAACAACAAAACGGACGTTCTGCAGTTCGCCGTTCAACTGGCCGAGTTGAACTGACCGAGTTGAACGAGCGTTGACAGTAAAACGTCCGTCAAGCTTTGGGGCGGAGTTAGGGATCGTCCAGAGTTCTACTATGCACCAGGGACGCAGTTGAACTGAAAGCGGTTTTCGAGTTACGCGCCAAGCCATCCCGTTGAGCTGTTCTCGCTAAAACGCCCGCCCAGCTGATCCCCGTCGACGCGAAAGTGCCCGTTAAGCCAACTGGCCAACGCAGTTACCGTTCACAATAAAATGCACCCCTTAAAAGGTCTACCAAGTAATTGTTCCGGTGGATTAATGGGCTTCAGATACCGTCCGATATAGGTCGTTTTTCCATCCAAACCCACTACCAACGGATTAACCACTCGCCCAGGAAAATCGCGCGTAGCGTTGGATACAAACTGTTGTACGCTATTCACCACAAATTCTTCCTCTATGCTTTCCAAGTGAGGCTATAAGAAAACAGTAAGGTAATGCGTAACGCAAAAAAGTACCTTATTATACACGTATCCCCTTACTTTGCTTGGCTCTGGAGGGTTTAAAGGTGGCTGTAGCGTGATAAACAGAGTTAGATATGGTCCCAATGGAGTTACGAGTCCTTCTGTGGCCGAACTGAAGAAACGATTTGGCGAATCTGGGCCTGAGTTGCTCTCATAGCCAAACAGTATAGGCGCCGTCTTGAGCCGAAAGGTTCCATCAATCTAAAAAGCAAATAAGCAAGTACTTATTTCTATCTCCAAAAAATTATATATTTTTTCCTCACCCTGTCCTGCTGGTAAATAGTAGAGAAAGGAATTTGAATGCCTCCAAGCCAATGACGGTCGAAACGTTGGTGCACATGGGTTTCACGATCTCTTTGGTCTTCCAAGACGTCAACGATAACTTCGTCAAATAACTGGATATACAAAACGTCAGGGACGACGCTTAATCCAGACGGAGTCAAATCGCCATGGGGAGGACTAGAATTAATGGTCTTAATTTTCCTTTTCATAAAAAAGCGAAAACTTTTACATGAAAGGAAGCTTTAATTCTTGATTCCAAGTCGGACTAGGTCCAACGGCTGTGTTCGTTCGTGCGACACAACGCTGGAATGTGATTTCCACAAAAGGCCTCACACTTATTTCCTGAAAATCTTCATTTTTACCTATAAATACCAATATGCTATTAAATACCGACTAAATAAATATTTTTAAATATTCAAATAATACAATATTTATATTAATAATAAAATATACATATTTTTTATATAAATATTACTATAAATATCTGATATTTTTTTCCAAATGTGTAACTTTACTTGTCTTTCGTAAGGGATCCGTTTCTTTCCTAATGGGCACGTGGAAAGCTTGCACGACATGAACTAGTATGTGTACAGATTGACCGCCTAATCCAAGACTAAGGCCACCTTGAATACCCTTCCTCTCTTGTCTTTCAGGTCGTAAAGGTCGCTTTGGGCTGAATAAAGACATTAACGTCAAACCTAGCGTTCTGCATACAAAAGGACACATTAACTTTCTTTGTTTCTTAGTGCTATAAGGTAAGTACCCTATGTCCGGAACTTGCTCTTCAATGACAATGTCAGATAAGACCCTCTTATGGCAGGCTTCTTGGTGCAAGGCTGAAATCTTTAGCCGAATCAAGGCCAGTTTCTTCTTGCCCTCAGCCCGGCGTCCATCAATGGGGTTTTTCACGTTGTAATGCTCGGTAGACGCAGTTAGTTTCGACTCTCTTTCTTGCTTACGCTTCTCACAAACCTAAAATACTGTACACTGAAACGTTTTCATCGCTCTGAAACCTATTAAAGTGGCCAATACCTTAAGAATATCTCGAGATATATCTTGAGATCTGATTGGAACCATAGTCATGTCTCGGAATTCTGTATCGCCCAAGAATCTCTTCTTCAAAATCTGCAGTCTGAGGTCAGAATCAATCTCGTCTTGGCTGCAAAAGTCAAACGGCTCTGTCAGGGCATTCAAAAGGAAATCGTCAGCGGTTTCTGCACCATTTTCAGCCTCCTAAATGAATGAAGGCGTTTTCTGCGTATCAATTCGTAAAGAATGCGTCATTCTAAAAGTTACCTGCAAAGCCTCTAGCAGGTGTACATTCGCGGGATCATTCAAGTCTAGCTGTGTTTCATCCATACACGATTTCAGCTGGCCTGGGTTATGTCTGTTTTTCTGTGATAACAACATGTCTGTTTTGCCGCTCCATACAGATTCAGGTGGGCATTTGGCTACACCTTGTGAATCATAACCCCAGCCGATTCTGCATTTCACCACACCTCCGGTGAATAACGGCGAAGACACTTGATTTCCACCAGCATACGTCATTCCGCTACCCATTCCGCCTCTTGAGGGAGGAACAACCAGTGTTGTAGTAAAAGAGTAGCTGTGAACTGTAGCATGTTTCAGTGTGGTTTTACTATGGAAAAAAATCATGCAGTAATAATTTAAAAATAATTTAAAGAAAATTTTAGAATAACAGAAATTACAAAATACCTATCTGGTATTGGCAATGGAATTTTAGCCAACAGTTTACATCCGGACCAAGAGCTGCCTTCCTTTTCCCAAACTTGCAAAGATAAGGAATGTGGCGGTTGCCGTACCCATAAACTAAAGGCTTGTTGGATACAGCTGCGAAATGTTTCCGATAATGGGTACAAACTAGTACAGGTAGCTTCTTTGCCATTATACAGTACGCTAATGGAGTATTGCAATTTAGAAATTGCTAATCTACGCTGGTTATCACTGCGAAAGCCAAAACATTACCATATTATGAGAAAAGAAAAAGTGGCTTATCTTGTTTATATTTACAATCACAGGTGCAGATTTTACCTAGCAGGGAAGGAGGAGTCACCACTGTTCGTGCTTCTGTACTTGAGCTCCAGGACGATTTTAGGCTCCCCTGGTGGCCGGCGACATCGTAAAGCATTTTCCACGATCGTCTCCCGCATTTCCTCTTCATTAAACTGCCATTCTGGTGGTTCGGGTTTTTCCGCTATCTCGTCTAGGGAATCGTCTTCCAACTGGGATGCTCTGCGCTCCTTTTTCTTCAATTTGCGCTCGGTTCTCTATAGATCAAACCTCAGTGAAATGCACGCCGGTCAGATAAAAAACCGCAAAAAAAACTACTAAGTTCTTTGAGAGAAAATACAATACTTTTTCCTGAACTTTAGCTTTCCAGTCTTCGAGTCCCTTTTCGTATTCTTTTTGCTCCATTCCTAAATGCCTTTCATAGTCCCGTTGCTTTTCTTTAAGCTCACGCTCAATTTCTTCTTCCCATTCAGCCATATCTTGCTCATAATCTGCCTCTTCTTTATGGATAACCAGCTGAACATCCGTGTTCGCTAACCCGGTGTTTTTACGCGCATCTTTCAATGACTTCCAGACGCTGAGAATGGTGCGCAGCAAAACTCGGTCCTTTTCCCATTCTGCGTCACGCTGCTGTCTCAACGATGCGATATTGTTCTTATTCTTCTCTACTCTTTGCACCGTCAGCTCATCGCAACGACCTTCCATGGCGTTTTCGAGCGTTTCCGTGGCTTCGTGCAATGCACGTAATTTTTGGGTCCATCGATTGGTGACATCACGTTGTATTCGCTGGCCGTAGGTTTCGTATAATTGCATTAGTTGCTGGGCGAGCACGTGTTCTTCGGCAAACAAGGCATGATGATGAAAGACGAGCTCAGTAATATCCAATTCCAAAGGATACGCTGCGTCCATCAAAACCGGCTCCGTGCTGCCAATGGTACTCATCCGGGCCTGTGCCACGCCAGCGAAAAACAAACGACGCCAAAACGTACAAGATTACCATGAGTGACATACAATCTTCGCAAGCGTATCAAATGTGTGTAAAAAATCTTTACGTGTTTAAACTCGCTTTGTAAAGCTGGAGGTAATTCAGTTTCAAAGAGCACCGGACGTAACGGCTGACTCCGCAAAGGATTCGGTAGCGACAACACTTGCCCATCTTCCCCAAACCAATTCCTACACATATGAATTACATACAATTCCTACAAATATGAATTACATACAATTCCTACACACTTTAGAAAAAGAATAGACAATTTTTAAAAGAGTAAACTGATATCATTAACGGGAACTCAAAGTTCACTGGATTCCTTGCATAACATCCGACTGATGAAATCAAGTACCAAATTATTTTGCCTCATATTAGCAAACCGATACTTACTACACTCAAAACGTATCTCAATCTCAATCTAGGCTACATAATTGTTTGGGTTTATTCATAAAAACACATTTATTTTAGTTTATTATCTAAATATAGATCATAATCAAACACATTCAGTGTTAATTTCTTATTTTTTCTTAAAAAATAGAATACAGCGTAATGAGCAAAGGTCGTTTTTTAATTTTAGCTTAATATAGCGTAATTACACAAATGTAGGTAGAATAAGGCTAATTAACGTACGTGCTGCCTTCAGCCAAAAGACGCTGTTCCAGACGATTAATATTGCGAGGTGCAACCCAAGGTTTAGATCCCACGTAAAGTCCTTCATCCTCCGGATACCAAGGCGTTAAGTCTTCAGGTAATTTGCTGCTTAATGGAGCTGTAACACACCAACACCAACACAGAGAAGATAGAAAGTAAAGAAAAAACAGATGACAAGCGGCCAGGATCGTAGTAAGAGTGATGTATGGGTTCATTCCGTCTGGAAAAGCCACGTAGGAGCAGAAGGCTGGCCTGAGTGAGAAAAATGTTATCAAACTCTTTCATATACCTGGAGCCAAACTTGGCACATAGAGTAACTTGGCTTCCGCTTCCAACCGCCGCTCGTGCCCAACGTAGGTGGCCCACTGTTTTTCCACTAATTGCCAATGATCCATTTCCTCCGGTTCGAAGTCGCACAGCAACAATCGACTATCTGCTCCTGATGACTTTTTATCATCTCCTTCCTCTGCTTCTTCTTTTTCTACCTCTACAATCTCGTCTACGGTTTCTGGGGACAGTTCATCATTTTCTACAACCTTACCGTCTAGCGAATCTATAGAAAAAGAACACCAAAACCAGAATAAACTTGTCCAGTTTGTGATTGCTTAAACTTCTCATAAAGTCTATAATTAACCTTACTTTTGATTTCCTCAGGTAAAGAAGGCATCTTGTCGGGCCAAAAGACTGTCGTAAAAAACTCGAAAGCTTCATCTCGACTAGGATGTCCGGACACTTGACAATCGTGCTCCCTCTAGAAACATGAAACCACAAAAAAAAACTTGTTAGTCATGCCAATTAGCCAAACCTTTCTATTTATAGAGTTTTCATCCCCGTTTGCAGCTAGTATAAAAAAGAAGGTAACCTGCTCCTTTATAACACGGTCTCTATTTAGCAAAATGTTGACTGTCATTGCAGCGTCAGGTTTTATTATTGAAGTGTAGTAGAGCGTGATTCCCTTTGTTTAACGTAGAGTTTACCGGAGACAGCGAGCTGAACTTGGTCCAGACTTTTAACAAGATATATACAGGACGCCAGATTCTTCAGACAAAAAAAGAAGACAGGCTAAAGGCCAGCTTTGTTTGTGAAATAAAGAAAGGGAATCAAGAGATTGTGGCAACTCGTTAGTCGCAAAGTTGGTGGGCGCTGTATGAAGACAGTAAGGCGGTTTGTTGGTCTCATCCCGTCAGTCAATCAAAGGATGTCCGGTCGCACCGTCCAAAACTTTTAAAAAAAATAAAAAATCCCCACCTTCATTGTTTTAACCGTAATCTCAAACTCTCCCCACCTCCACTTTGCCCTATCTGTTAAAAGACCTTTATGGTCGTGCTGTCAGCGGAAACTCTGACAAGTCATCCAACGTTAAGAAAAATCCATCAACCGTAAATTCTCCCAGTATCGCATAGTATAGCTCAGGAAATGAGTTGACATGTCTCCACGCAGTCCCAAGTCCGTGCTCCTCGTTTTCTTTCGGGAGGAGGAGTCGTGATTGGACGCTTATCTTTTTTTAATGAGTTATTCCAATGCCACACGCCAAATCCCGAAAAGCACAACTTAAATATTGGAGTAGTCTAATCTCCTCTGAGTGCTACCCAACAAGTTTCTGAATCACGCAAACAACCCAAATCGAGAGAGAATCCCATTTCGGGTCCTTCTCCTAATGGTAACTACATTGCTGGTCAGCGCCCACAGAAGTCGTTTCGGGTTTGTACCGCATTGCGCTCGCCAAGCCCTACCGAAAAGCTGCTGAATATTGAATGGAGTCTGCGGACCCGAGGAGAGAGGTGAAGGGCCAGAGCTAATGTGATTACAACATACGTATCCCCTCAAAAACTTTAGTCCTCTATGAACCTATTCGATCTAACGCTAGCAGATGCCAAGCGAACCGAAATTATCCAAAACTTCCTTGTTTTTCCCTATAAATCCTAGGTCTTCTATATCGACCCCACTTGATACACATCTTCAAGCTTTCTTGCCACTATTTAATTTCGCACAGACAATTGCTCCCCCTTCCTTTATAGACTATACTTCTTCATTTGACACCTGGTGTGCTCCAGTCCGTTGGTTGCTGTTGTGGTCAAAGGTATAGAACTGATGTATACATACTGGTTAAACTTATAAGGAAGTTGGGAAGCGACAAAACGCCCAAGCTATCCGGATGTTCCATATTTTCCCCTCACAGAACCTCCCAATTCTAATTTACTACAAGTGTCTTTTCTTCTGTAATAAAGTAATTGACACGGGTTTAATACAACTTGAAGGAAGGTGTTTCCTCAGATACCGTGTGCCGATAGTAAATATATAAATAAAGAATAGAGGGGGGGGGGGGGGGGCGGCTATTAGATAGTCCAACTGTAACGGAACTTTAATGGAGCAGAGGCCGCGGTTGGGTATCCAGGAGGGAACTTTTCTTCGTCTTTAACCCACACCGGTTTTCACTTAATAAATCAGGAGCTCTGCAGCGCACATGAGTGGTCGGCTTCCTTTAATTAACAATAAATTGAACATTTGGGTCTCAAACGGTTTGGAACATTAAGGGAAAGGTACTCAAAGAACGGAACAAGATTCAAGAGGTAGATTGACACCTGGCAGCCCTCCCAAAAAATATATATAAAAAGGAGAAAAAAGGGAAGTGTTATGCACTATAGGAACACTACGTGGGAACATGGCAAGACGTAAAGAAAAATAGGAAGTGCCTTACCATCTTTACGGGTTGCATTCTCAAAGAAACTCGATCAAACTCCCCCATGATCTTTCCCCAAATGCTATTCACCTTATTTCACAGAATTCTGTGAAAAACTTCTTTTTTAGCCCCATTGTGGGGAAGATAAGCTCAACTGCGTCTATACACACAGCCCACAAAACCCTTCCCCGCTCGTTTTCAAATAGCAAAAAAATGAAAGAAAATTCATTCCTGGGAAGAAAAAAATGAGAAATGAGGGTACATACTTACATTTACCAATACTTCTTCCAATGAAAAGAGTAAAAATACTTTCGACGGTAGTTCTAAAAGGGTACTTAGAATATAGCTTCCATAGAAATGCCCTTTGAATTCCTCATACACCTTTTTTTGGAAAAAAATAAAAAGACTAGGATAAAGTGATACATGAAAGGCGTAAATCACAGCTGTTTATTAGCTTTAGCTTTGGCCTTTGCAGAAACCTTTCATATTGTCCGTCTGAAATCTCCCACATTCTTCTTTTAGCTTTTCGGAGAAGCGCCTAAAAAAAGGCGCATAATACAATGTACCGAGATGAAAGAAGGGTTAAGGGGAGTATATGTGACTTCCCGTCAAGGCACACTATCGGAAGAATAGAAAGGTATACATCCCGGAACCCGATTTTTTCCAAATAATTGCCTTCTGGCCTTTTTTTACGAAATTAGAGGATGGCACACACACGGGTGTATTGTGTCCGTTGTTTTTAGAATGTCACAGGTGCCATTTTTCCATGGTTTCTTGATTCCTGCGGCTGTGTGCCATCGCCACTGAGCGAGTGCGGGACGGACCATTTCACTCAGTATAGCTTTTTAACGTACATCTAAGTACAAGGGCTCTCTTTTACTCATCAAGCCCTTGTGCCTATGCATTCACACAGAAAAGACGTCCAGGTGTGTGTCAAGGAAGCCGCGTCAAGGTGTGCACAAGGAGCCCACTGCTGCAGCAAACCAGGACCTTTGCTTCAATGAATGCATGCAATGTCTGCAGCTGCTCACAGGGAACTCTTGGGAGACGTTTTCATGTTCGGCTGTATGCATACGCACGTTTGCATGCGTTATTGTGAAGAGGACGGATGCTGAATACGGATGTTTTCTCCGTCTGCACTCAAGGAAGTCAAAATAATAGCTAATTGGAGAAAGGGGATTGCTGAAAAGACGTTGATGTACTGTACGTTCTATGCCTGTGCAAGTGTTTTTTTCTTTTGTGGCCGCGGAGGTCTATATAAATAAGTAATAATAACAAAGATGGAGCCCTCTTTCCCCTCGGTATATAGATTGTCTTTTATATAGCTTTCTTATTCGCTGCTCTTGCAAGCCAGAAGACAGGTGTTGGCCAAGTTCGGCTCGGGAAGTCAGGGGTAACCGCCCATTGAGTTCTTGTACGGCCGTTTGCTTCTCATTTCATCGCAGGTATGAGTCGACATTAATATACAAAAGTTGGCAGGAGTGCTTTTGAATTACTGGTTTAATCGTCATGGTAACCAAGTTCTAGGGGCGAGGGGGTTCCAAAAGTGTTGGGCTAGAAGTGAGGAAGCCTTTTGCCGTTGTTACGAATGAAGGCTCGTAATGAATCGTTACCTCTTCTTGGAGACGTGCATTGTTGATCCCTATTAGTAAACAGGACTGCTGCCTTAATACACACAGGTGTGTCTGCAGGGCAGGTGCAGCTGGGAGCGTTTCGGAGGGAAGCTTTAAGCTATTGAGCTTTACAGGCCCGTGACCAAAAACCACAACCCAAGAAGCTTATAACCATGTGCGTAACACTTGAAATGGTCCTGACTTTAGGGCCGCATGCCTGTTATGTTCCTTTTTCACCTTGTCTTGACATATAAGCTAATTGTTGGGATTCATTACTTCGAGTTATGGACCGGTGCGGTACATCTGCAGGTTGTCCAGCCGGAAGGAACTTGTGTAAGACGCAGCAGAGCTGCGGTAAATGGCAGGTAAAGAAGCCGGAAGCAATGGAAAAAGAAACAAAGCACATTTTTTTTCTCAAAGTCTTTCGGAAAATTTGAAGTTAAAAAAAATGGCAACGTGATGAAAAAGTTTGCAAAATCTCAACAATGGGACGCTGGATGACGAAAAAGCTTTCGGTAAAACGTTTACCCAAGAAGGTGTAGGAAGCTTTATCTTCATGATCATGTGCGACTGACTGGACAAGTATACGAGTATTCCAGCAGATGTTGATGACGTAAGTCGACAAATAAATCAGAGTTGCAAGCTTATAGCGCTGTCGTTAACATTTAAATTTCCCCCGGTGTGCATGTTTTATAAGAAGACATATGGCTATATGTGGAGGGTGTAGTCTTTAATTCGAGGGGGCTTGATGAACTTTTAAATGCAAAAGAAGGGACTTTGGCTTAAGCTTGTTATGTTGTCAGTCATGAGCCGTTTCGGGTCTTTAGCGTCTCACAATTCGGGTGTGGCGAATACCTGTCATGACACACACCTTATTTAACAGAGAGGATTCCGTAGTGGAGACCCTGTTATCGAACGCGAGCAACTTCTAGAGGGGGGGCTATAAAATGACCTGCCAAGGTGGTTCCCAAGCTAAGCAAACTGCCATCCTCATGTTGCGTCGAGTGATTAAACGAAATCACTTCTCGACATGGAAATTAATTCTTAGAAGTTTAGCTGTCTGGAGGTATTTTATAACTCTGGAGAACTTCATCGGAATTAGAATTAGAGTACAGGCCTTTTTATAGCAAGAGTTGAAAATAAAGTGCAAATAAAGCGATTTGTATACCTGTTTCGAGTGCCCGTTGAACTGACGCCGTGAGTGGCCATGTCGAGGTCGATCATAGTCTGAACTTTTCCCATCGGCATCATTGTATGTAAAAGATTTTGCAGGACTTGTCGTTTTGGAAGATGATAAGTTAGGCACTGGCAGCAAAGGCGATTCGTGGGTATGTCCACGTCGCCCGGCCTAAACAAACCAAGAAACCAAGGTGAATCAACAAAATCTCATTAATCTGTCTAACGATCGCTATGCATATACCGATGAAGACGAAAGCTTTTGGCTGGCTAATGGTGAAGACAAACTGTCAGGGGTTGAAGGCTCGTTCAAAGTCTCAATATCGTCAGCTCCTTCATCCGCAACTAAAGGTGTTTGACTAGCACTACGTTGGTGATGATGCTTTCTATTAAACGTTTGCAAAGGAATTCGTTCAACACTCATCTTTCACTCGTCACTGCTAAAATTGTCTGTTGCTTCGTAAATATCCACAATGTTTTGCAATTTTATCAACAAAGTTTAATGCTGACCAGCGCTCTTGGGATAAACATAATAAACAGAGAAGCATTGTGACAGTCACTTTTCCGAAACAAAACGAAAAGTCACCATGGCAACGACTGAATGCAAGACAGACAGGTCAGAGCAGGCGCGGAACCTATTCGCTCTTCATTTGAATGGAACGTATATATCTGCAATGACTAAACTCGGGAAGTCCCTGCGAACTTGACTTTCAAACTTGAACTCTTAAATGGCAGGAATAAGCCGACTCATGAAAAGCAAAGTGCCAAGCAGCAACGGTTTTTCTACATTGTACGATAACTTACAATGCGAATCTTAGAGCAGTGATTTGCGCTATCTGAGATTGATCATTAAACGCGTGATTTTTGAGCTACCCGAGTCTGTTCACACGGATGACATGCGTTTCCTACAGCATATGGCATGTCTGCTCGCACCACCAGAGAAAACAGCGAACACTTGGGGGAGAGACAAGAATCCCTCAATGTTCCTCTCCCGGATCTGCGCTTCCGCTAAAAAGGGTGAACATTAAATGGCAGCGAACGGTCGCCCGCATAATTCACTACCCTGTTTCTTCCATAAAAACATTACCTTCTATACGAGTTATGATCATCGAATGCCAGTCAGGGACAATGCCGCGTGTGTCAGTCACGTGCCACAAAAGTCTCCTGCGCCTTTTACACTTAATGAGACTGACTTCGCTCTCTTATTTTTTCCACCCCGACATCGACCCATCCAGGTTTGTATAACCTTACTGCCTTCGTTGCACATAGGGTTTCATCAGCTGCAAAAGAAAGCAATAAGGCTGAAACTACAAGGCTTTTATTACTACAAAGGCTGAAATTAAGAAATATATTAGGCAATTCTGCATATACTTACAAACCCTTGTAAGATTTCGTGCAAAAGTTCGGTGGGAAATGTTGTTCTCTTTCACGCATGGATAACATATCCTAGGGGTGTGTAGAGTCACGTGCGTATGTAATCAGCCCTTTTCGCATTGTTGCAGTCACGTGCCGGAAGTCGGTCCCGTCTATTGTTGAAGTCACGTGACGTGGGTGCTCCGACAACTCCCCAAGACACGAGCCTTAATGAGCTGGAAGCCGTTCTGATACCCTCGCCGTACATCGCCCACGGAGGTTCTCTATCTAAAGCATTATTGCCGAACGGAGCACATCGGTCCAAGTTTATGCAGCCGTAGATAGCCGTACGACATGGAAAAGCTTCCCTCCTAAAAAAAAAGTGAGTGGGAGCGAATGAGCTCCACGCCGTACCCACGGCACGCGGACGGAAGCAGTCCGTGGATCAACTCGGTGGAAAGCTCGCGGAGTGTAATGAGAAATGACTCATTCCCCACGTGTTCCTTCCAAACCCTCAACTCTAAGTCCCATCCAAATACCAACTAATGAGTCCAGAGACCTCAGGTCTTAAAGTCTTATTACGTCTGCACACGCATTTGTTACAATTCCATGTAATTTGTCTTTTATTGTCATTTACTTATTTTATCATCATTCGTTAATTTATCATTCATTTATTTCTATATTATCATCTGCATAGACGAAAGAAATAGAGAAAGAATTCCAAATATTTTTACCCAAAATTTAATTTCAAGATAAAGATAAGAAAATAACATTGAAATTCATGAATTCAGTCACCGAAGTCAGTCACCGCTTTTCCCCACGTGAGGGTAAGCTTTTCTTCTAATATGTGCTCGCATATTCCCCTCAGTGTAACTTTTGGATACGCTCCATATAAGGTCCCTATAAGCAAGAAAGCTTTTCGGTGTGCGAGGGGGTAAAAGCTTTAATGGACAAGTGCGGTCATCGTCTCCTTAGAGGGTTCACATGCTAAAAATCCACCCTGTCATTTTGATACGCATAATAGTGTAACAACCTTCCATAAGATCGTCATGGTAACGGGCAAGACAGGGCTTAATCTCGTTTGGTGTGTGCGTGACTTTTCCCTTTTAAATCCCCTTCTCCCCTATATTTTCTTTGGCAGGTTCTATACACGATCTCCAAGATCAGGATTCATTGTTTAGTACATTGCTCTACAGCCCAGCCTTAGGGTCATATTCATAAAGTACGGTTCGAAGGCAGAGTATTTGACGTGCGTCTTTTGTAAATGTTTGGAATACAGAAACATCTATATCCCCCCTTAAGCAAACGCAAGTTCCATGCAAGTTTTGCCAAGCGAAAAGCAAGGTGTCTGTTTAAGCAGCAACCTTATATGAGCATCTATGAGGAGTCCATCGATAATGTATTCATCAACACGCCATGTGCGGTGCCGCAAAAGCGGCTCTTACACTTTGTTTCTGGGCTTCCAGCCCTTCAAAAGTACTCCCTCTTGGTGTATATGCAAATGCGACTGATTCCATGCGAGAGCATGACAAGTTATGAATGCTAATGCCGCTAGCCTATGTCATCGACATAACCTCCCCCCTCTCCCACTACAATCCCCAGTACAATCTCCCCTTTATGGTGATCTATATAACTGCCTATAAGTTCGGTGATCTCTTCATCCTCTAGTGCAGACTTCAGAGTCATTGCTTTTTGGTTTGGCCTGTTCAAATCCATCCGTCACGGGCCTTCTAATATAATAACAACCTTCCAATTCTTCACCCAAGACGTCCCCGCAAATTTGATTTTTCGAAAGTAAGAACGCTCAAGTACAGAAAAAGAGCATTGAGGCCGTTCCAGGTCAATCATTTTCCTTGTCTAATTACACACACACAGGTCTTGTAAAGGTCCATCTTGTAGGCCTTGTGTATAAAAGTATATGTGTGGTGCTATGTCAGCTGGCGGGGCTGTTTTCTACTGCTTCTGCATGCGGCTTATACGGATCACTTCCGGTGCCGGAAAGACGCTCTCGACGCTTGAGGTGCTGGGAGGTGCACTCGCACACATACACATATCCAGCCAGCAGCAGTAGCAGAAGCTGCAGCAGCAGCACCACACACACACACACATACATACACACAAAGTAGAGACGATAGACAGCAGATGCCTTGCATTGACGGAAAAGATTCAGCCTGCTTGCCGTTTGCATACGCATTCCTGCTTCATCACATGCTTAAAAAACCTGGCGAGGCGTTATAACTAGCAGGTAATGTTATATCTGTTCTGCTTCCTGCTCACGCCACATGTACGAACAGCTAAAGATACTCAGCACACACACCTATATGTATATCGCTTTCTCAGCACGGCGAACATACCTATCATCAAGACAAATCTAAGCCATACATATATATATATATAACTCTCATCGCAAATTGTGTGGAACCGTGAGAGTTTTCAAGTCAGTTAACACAAATGGTGGGAAAAGATCGCATCGCACTCGAAACCTTAACATTAGCATCCCACAAAATAAATCTCGATGGGATGTTTCGCTTTCGTTTCTTTTATGACGTGGGTTACGAACGGAAGGGCGTGGTTACCAGGAAAGGCATTTTTTCTCGATCAAGCTTCGATATTGAACAGCTAGGGGAATCTAATCAAGGTTTAACAATGTATACGTTTATTGTGCAGAAAGCCTGTATGGTATATCACACATTCTCTTTTACAATGGTGTACACAGGGGTCTTCATGTGGGATTCACGGCAGTTATGTCGTAATGAAAAATTCCTACCATTCCCGAGAGCAGATTATTGATTTCCATTTTTTTAAGGAAGAATCCCTACACTAAGAGGACAATCTCACAGCATCTGGCTTATTTGCCTGCATTTGCACCGAAAATTCATTAAGGGGATATACAGAGGATATCCCTATAAGAACTCTCACCCTCTCATCAGCTTCCATGAAAATCATATATATCAACACATGTGTGTCTTTGACGCACTGTGTGACAAACTCCCGGGGAATTCGTTTTAATCCGGACGCTCTATATAATAAATACTTGAGCATTCCACTTTGGAGGATGTAGTATGCACTTGATCCGCCCCTTCCCTTCTGTTCTTGCATTTTACATGGTCTGAAGACCCTGTGCAAGTCTGACTTTCTGATCTCCCGTACTGTGACAATAGGTTTCGGGTGTCCAATTAAGCTACGCAAGTTAAAAGAGGAGCAGGCAGTGCAGTGCATGAATACAAAGTATAGTACGGCTGGGGAGAGAAGGGAGGGAAAAAAGAGGAAGTCTCACAGCGACAAGGAATGAATGTTTTATATCCTTATAAGAAGAAAAGGCAAATCTGACTCCGCGTATGTATTCTCTGACTCGGCTGTCCGCAATAGGGCTAACCGGGAAAGCCATCGCGGACGTCTCGACGTCAAGCGGAAAGAGAGGTTTCTATGGCAACAACGATCCGAAAGCTAGGCTATACGGTCTCTACTACCGTGAAAGGCTTCTTCAATGACTTCCCAAGCGTGCCCTGACAAGACTTGAAATATTGGAAAACTTAAGCAAAGTAAAGTTACCAATGAAAAATTGAAAGACCTGCTTTGAATCATCGCAGATGGTTTTACCCGAGTCGCGAGGCAAAATCTGGGGAGATTCGGTTTCGGAACAGGTGCGATACAGATAATCGAGTTGGGAAGGGAGTTTGCTATTCCCTATGCCCATCTTCTGGCCAGAAAGGGTGCCAATGAGCATAGTGGATAAACAGCTCTCTGTGGACCTGGCCTAAAATTGGTGGGGGAAGGAAAATACAAGTAACTCGTCATGATGACATGTGTCTTTCTAGTCGCTATGCTCTATGCTCGCGGGTGTAATACCCAACGACTCCTACTAAAATTCATAAGCGTAAACACCAGGGAAATCGAACGGTTTTTCACGAACACATTATTTGCATTTTTTTTCTCTGTCTTAGCTTGCCAAAAGCAAAAGCACGCACAAAACGGTACACATAGGACAGCTTTGTTCGCGACTAAACCTGTACTAAGATGGGTCGAAAAACTGACCGGCTGCAGGCTCTAATCAGTGAGATGACAAGCGAAGAGGGGATATCGTTGGTACCATTTAATCTGGGTACTCCCCACGTACTTTTATTTTATAAAAGAATACTTCCCATATAATGCCGCGCACTGTTCTGTGTACCAAACAAAACGCACTTCCTATTGTGCTAAGAGGGGAAAAACGCACTGCATGTAACACGCTCCCTCCCAAGTCAAACCTTTTAGCCAAATGACCACGGCCTATTACGTGCTCAAAAGCACCTGTTTGCTAGAACAGTTGTATATAAATATATATATATTTATACTATACAGTACTGTAATACGTCACCATATTTGTGTTTACCTTTCTTTTGGTACAGACATCTGACCATCAGCAAAGCTTTCCATGTTATTGCCCTTTTAGGTTTTTATCTAGCTCTACAGAATAAAGTACATGGGCGCCGAATGTTTGCAATCAAGTTATCTCCCCCTTTTTGCTTTTCGCCCGGCATGATTCGATCTCGACTCCTTCCACCTTCCCTACACCCCTTCATCGTGCGTTTAGCTCCGGATCGAGGCCATCCATCTTGCTAATGAAATGCATAGCAGTCGGATTGTGGGAGTAACTCTGCAATGACTTTGACATCGGAGGCTCGGATCAAAGCCATAAAGGGAGAACGTGGGGGTAAGGGTTGCCGAATAGGTCACCAGCTACTGCGCATTACGATGCACTATGCAGGCTTGCCACTCCTTCCGAAGAAAACATGGCCGACATGCTAAATGGGACACGCCTATTGGGATTTGGTTTCTATAGTAACCTCACACTGAACTTGATCGATACCTGGGCGGAACCTCTGCTACCAGCAATGCCCGGGCCAGTACCAGCAGCTCAAAATTCTAGCTTGGGCAACGAAAACTAAAAGTCCTGAGTAGAGAAAACAAGGGCACTTACAAGTTGCTTCGAGCAACCCCGATTGCGCTTATTTGGCTCGTTTTAATGAGCGGAAAGGAACGACAAGGAGGAGTTGCCCAGGTAACTTAAGATTGTGCTTTACGCTCGGGCAACTGACACTTCTTAAACGAAGAAAAGTTGTCGCGTTGGGTTTATGTCTTATGTGTTATGTATAAGGAATGCGTTACCGACCGGAAAGAGGAAATGGGCAATGGCGGAAAAGTTGGCAGATATTACGCAGCATAATAGTGTGTGCTCCCTTTTTACTTTTGCTTTTACGTGGCAATTTTTCGACGCTCAGCTTTCATCCGTAATGCTTCCGTGGTCCACCCCTTTTCCCGGAGAAGTTGGGCCTTTTGCGAAAGTATGGAGCATACTTGTCATTCACTTGTCTCTTAGCTCGTGAACTAATGGTGACGAGGGCGGCTGTAAGGCAAAGAGCGCCGTATTTTTCAGCGCGTCAACCAGGCAAGAGCTTTGGTAGGGGTCCTTTATATGCCAACAGAAATGCTGCTCCGCTACGGCATTTCTGCATATGGTTCACACACACACAACAGAGCGTGTATATATACCTTGGAGCGCAGTTTTGGTTTGGCTGTGAGGTTTAATACAAACCAGGTGCGCTCTTCTAAGGATGCTGTTGCACGTGTTGCAAAAAGGGAATGACAAGGTCTTCACTTGCCAAATGGCGCAGGCCTGCTGTTTTCTTTCTCAGGCGGCATGGAGCACACACACATACACACCTCTGAACATTCAGCTGCAGAAGTTAATTTTGGCTTCTGCTACTTCTACTGCGGGTGTAGCACAAAAAAGGAGCCTCTTCATACGAATCTCTGCCGAGCCCGTGTGTCATCGCTAGGGACATTGAGATGGAGCAGATACGGTATGGTTATATGCGGTACCGGCCCCGATATACATAAATGTCTTGCATTGTTGCTGCGACGTTTTTCGTGAGCCGCTGTTGCCAGTATAGTCCCCACTTGAAAATTATGTCGCCAGTCTCTCCAGATGGTCGAGATACACAGATATTAGCCGCGCCTTTAAAAAAAAGTTTGTTAAAATAGCCGCGGAACGAATTGGTGAAAGACTGGACCTTGTTGGCTGAAACGTTCTTTTTGGCGCATTAAAAGGGGGAAGTTAGTAGTTGGGGGCTAAGGAGTATATCCAAATAGCGAAGGACGGGTAAACTAACAGAGTCGGCGATATGCAAAGTTCTGTTCTGATTACAAAGTTCTATATTCCTTGCTATGCATATGGACATGGGCGTGGTGAAGGGATGTCCCGATGTCCCAGCCCGTCTGTCACTTTTCTTGCTCCCCGTTCATGTCCCCTCTTTTACCCTGATTGTTCAACATCTGGATGCACGATGCATCCATAACCACATATATAGACGCTCACAGACATTTACTCCTTCTCTCATCTCAAAGATGCTCGCCTTCTGCCATTATTAGAGCCTTTTTTAGGCCGTTTAATTCAACAATTTCGTAACTTATCGGGAATCGAACTAATTACCTAGTCAGTGGCAAACAAGTTCACTTTCCTATTGAAGCATACCTGTATATGTCTTCCCAAATTCTCCGAACAAAGCCGAATTTAAAAAAGCCAGACGGGATCTTTGATTTCACTCTTAATGAAAACTCAAGAACGTTCTTCGATTTCCCCAAATCAAGAAAGACGCAGGGGTATATTTGTGCCGCGACATGTCCCCAATTTTGCAGCGTGGAAGGAAGTTAAGATGTATAAAAGTGACAGAACTCATCAATTTGACACAACGATAAATTATTTTGTTTTATTTCTTTTTAGGTAACGCTCGTTTTCAAAATAGCCATGAACCAAAACTTAATTGTCAGCTGTTCGCTGTGAGACACCCCCATGGCCTGGATACATAACTGCAAATCCAATTTCATGCTATGCATCCTTGCCATGCTGGCAACATATATTCATCTATTAGCGCACCTAACCGTCATTTCTACCTAACCCAGTAATCTATTAACCAGTTTCCTATGCGGGTACATATTTGTAAAGTCAACTCGCGCTCGACGGACGCTCACCATTTTCATTAAAGAAGTATTGTTTAATGTCAATTAGACATTTTAAGGCGCAAGTTTGCGACATTCAAGAAGGGAATTTCTGGACACGAATGTCTAGCAACAAATGCACACACTAAAGGGCAACCAAGCTTGGCATAAAAACTGCTAAATTAGAGGTATAGTTTCTGCGCGTCAGGAGGCCACCTCCCACGCATTGTTAGCCTGTTAAGAAAGTGAAACACATGCAGGAGGCATCTTATTCATGCCTATAATGGTGTTTAGTCTCATATATCTTCTCCTTGGTCTCGTGATCTTTTTGGTATACATTACAAACTTCGGAAATAATCAACCGGAAAAGATACACAGCCTTTTACCTCTAAAACTTCAAACCTACGCAATGAAGGGCCGGTTATACGTCAACCAAGGACCTTAAGATCCTTGTCAGCTATGTAATTCTTCATGTGAAAGCCTAAGTATTTGTCCGGTTTCCGTCGGAATTTATACTGCGAACTTTGGAAACCTTTGAACCTTTTCACATTATTATGAACGTGCTTACGTGAACGCACTGAGACTTTGAAACGGGGGTTAGGACGGAATACAGTACAGTTCAACTTATGTTGCTCAGGTTATTAACAGTTCTATGAACGCACACTTTTAGTATGCTGGAACCCAAGAATGAGAACCATTGTTCACCTCAGTTAAACAAAGCTAGATAAGGACAGATTTTGCAACGGGATCGGAGCAGTTGTGAGTCAAATAAACCGGAACCTGGCATTAGATATCCTTCTAGAAGTACAACACCAAAGAACATAGAAAGAGAGAGAGAGAGAGAGAGGAGACCAACCCAATTACATAGTATGGGACAACGAACCCGTTTGTTTGGAGCAAACAGGGCACGGTAGAACACCGAAGAGAAAGTCCTGCAATTCGAGGGCTTCACGAGCCGACCATGTCTTATTCAATCAAACCTAATTACATGGTTGATTGCATCCGGAGCTGAGGCATGACTCACGGCAAAGGTAGTCCGGATGCTTTGAGGCTTTTATTGGAGACACTATGTCATGCTATTCTGTGGAACAAACTTTAAAATCTATCAGATAAGGGCATAAGCAGCAGTTCAGGTTCCCTGTACTTATACTCTTCGCTCACACGACGTTAGTTGACAGTCCACCTTGCCTTTTCACTTGGAGTCTCACTTCCAAGTCGCATGGGCTGATATGAAACGAAAGTACACAGTATAATGCATCCCTTTTCGAGAATCCCGAGCATGAGAATGTAAACAGTGGTAAGTTCTGCGGCCTCCCGGTCCATTTCACACGTCCAAATTTTATTATATCTTTATTGCCTTCAATTTGCCCGCACTCAACCAAATCCGGTCCGTACACAATCGTCTCGAATGCATTTAGTTGTAAAGGAACGTGGGACTTTTCCTTATGGGCTCATGCACGTACCGTGTATAGAGTTTGGGTCTTGTTTTTACCAAACAATTCGTTTCTATATATGGAGCTCGTCCAATTTGGCTGTGCTTGTCATATAAGTTGTATGTCCGCGACGCGCATATTATATGCTTTGTCCAAAGTTTCTTATTTCAGTTCCCAGGGAAAGAACATAAATTTCCCACCATATCTTGTTGTCCAAACTTGCTCTTAAAAAGTTTGGAAAAGACTTACAGGAACAAGACAGAAAAAGAGAAAATTATGCCATTGAAAAACCTCCAGATTTTTTCCAAGATATTTCATTCTTTTTCCCCCGTTCCGACAATAGAGTAAACTTCGTGGACGATGACAAAACCGTTTCTTGCTTGCCTTTGCTTATGCAGGTGTGCTTGCTATGTACTGCTTGCCTATGTACCGAAAACATTAATAGGCCCAGGTGTGCTTGAGGAATTGCACAGGAATTAATTCTCAAGGGAAACAGACACACAATAACACACCTTGCATAACTCAGCACAACAGCCTACCGTGCATGCATTAAGCATAACAGCAAAGCTCAGAATTTTAGAGTTCCGGTGCTAATTTTAAGGTCACGACATTAACTTGCTTGGTTGAATGCCAAAATCTGACACAAACCAAACCACAAACCTATATAGTGATGACGCTCTCTCTCTTTCTCTCTTATAGTGGAAAAGCTTTTTTTAATACATATTCTTCGAGACATAAAAAGGAACTCCCTTTCATTTTTTCCATGCGTGACCAAGAAGTTAATAATCCTCACGTTCCTTCGGTAATAACCCGAGTGGTAAATCTGCTAGCTAAACCGCAATCACTATCTTCAAGTTTTACAACGCAGTATATGCAGACTGAGCTATAGAACAATAAGTGTATCTGCCCTCAGGAAGTCAGTACTTTACACTGAAAATAAGCTTAAAAGAATATTAAAGGACACAACCCCCGCAGTCAATCTCAGCGAGTTTTGGGACCCGCAACGCTAATAATATGACCCCTGGCAAGGAACAAGATGGTTTAACGGGGGTGTAAATTGGTTGCACCTGCATGAATGGGCTCAATCATCTCGCTATTATTTCAAAATTTTCCTTCGTGAGCTTTGGTAATATAAAATTTCCGTCTTCCAAGGAGCAAACGGGAAAAAAAGTTTAAAGAAAACAGGCTAATATCCCATGAGGAACTTCCTTGTGAATGACCTCGCCAATTACTCTGTCCAGAAAATCCTGAATAAGACTTGGGAATGGGAAAGCTTGTAATCATTTAAACTCAATTTTCCTGCCAAGACTCTCTGAATAAACACGTGGACAACTGAATTGCAACGTGTGTTGGCAACGGAAGACGAACACAGGCTAAGGAAGGGCAGAAAACCGTTAGCAAAAGCTGGCTGCTTAAAACTTACAGACAGAAGCAGAAGCAAGCATGAACAATAATTCCGCAGCTGTCCCGCTCACGGACAGGACATGTGTGTGTTTCCCGGCCGCGGCGACGTCTGCTGTTATATACCGCATATATCGCACCCCCAGCAGCAGTAGCACATACCACACGTGTGTTTAACCCCTATGCTGTATATATGTGTCTGTGTGTGTGTCCAAGGGATGTTATATTATTAGATATAGGCCGCTCTTTTCGTATATATGTATATATGTCGTGTTAGATGCAGTACCATGTCTGCATGTCTGTTTCAATGACTTGCCCTTGGACTCCGTATGTCCCCCCGCATCGCCAAAAAGCCCATGTGCGATACGGGAGCCGCCTAATACAGAGCCTGTGTGCGAGTGTGTCGTATGGCCATGTGGAGGTGAGTATTGAAAAGCAATGCAGCTGGCTATATCTGTGTACACCGAGATACGCATATGGCCTCACGGTTCCCCAAAAACCTTACAACGACGACACTCTTTGAGCAATCCCCTCGATTACTAATTGAATTCATCCCAACGGTCGACAAAAGTCGCGCTATAGCACAATCCAGTATCATTATGTATTGGCCGTATGGTCCAGCTGCATTACTGTGGCTGGCAGTCTGAAGCAGCAATGCATGGCTAGTCATAAGAAATACAGAAACAACGAATTTTTCGCCTCCCAAGTGCTGGCTATGATTGTGGGAGTTCAAATAGGCTTACAAGGCATTTGACAGAAAACGAAGTCTTACACAAAACCTGGGAAGATAACAACGTTTTTTCTAGAAAAGGCTTGTTTCTAGTTGATGGTATGACAGGCTCTAATAGACAAGACAAAATCAGAAAAGTCTGCCTGACAGGTCTTGTACACGTGCTTAACTTTCAAGGAATCAAACTTCGGAGTTTCTAGGCATTGCAGGTGCTGCAACAATTAATACCAGGATATCACAGGATTTGACGTTAGAGTAAGGTTATTATTTTTTAAATTTATTTATTTTCCCATGAGTTTCTCAGTTAGCATGTGATTTGCTATCTGATGGTTTATAGACATGGCGAATACACATAGTTTCACATCGTCTAAGCTTTCCGGTTGAGTAATACGAGACAGATTCTAGCCCGCAAAGTGAGATATGGAGTTTCTCTGATAAAGATTTTTTCCCCTTTTTTTTATGGATCACTGGTGAGAACGCGCAAGAATAATGAGGAATGTTGTTCCAATACCAACTATACTGATGATATCTTATGTACGCGACAGAAAGGTAAAAGCGGTTAAGATTTCGTTTGTATTGAGTAGCACTGGGGGCTTTTAAGACGTGATTGAGATGCAGGAGCACCGATAATACGGCTGAGTTCGCTCCCAAGCATAAAGGCTTTGACCATGTCGATGACAATTTATGCTTTCCTCTTCGTCTTGGGCTTGGCGGTCATCCCTTTTGCCGCAACAGTGGGCTAAGGCTTACCCATCCAGGGTTATGCTTAACAAAAGGGATATACTCTAATAGACAAACCGCAGGTGCAGCTGGAATACCTTTTTTCTTGTTCTTCTTCGTCTTCTTCCCCCTTGAAACCTTCTCTTGCGCCGAAACACCAAAACACATCAAGCTTAACCTCTACAAGACGTATAGGGTACGCTGACAGCCGAATGTTACTTGAAGAAATTATACACAACCTATACAACATTAACGCTTCGCTGGACTTTTCTAAAAGCCACAATCCAGGACCCCCAAAAAGCCTCAGCGGATTCCATAACATGGCAAACGGATGTCCAAAGGTGAGAATGCATCAGTCCTAGGTGGAAGTTTTGTCTGCCTGCCCTTTTACTTTGGTGTTATATGTGTGTGGAGGTTTTCCCCAGCCACACATGAATGAATGTCTGAATGAAAATGTGTGAGGCCAAACGAGCGCGGGAGCCTCGAGCTAAAACTCACACTGGTAGCTAGCGCACTTATTACCACACGAAGCCGAGCCAAGAAGCCGACTTATTAAAAAGCGATGGATTAGAGAACCAGCTGGGTTAGAGAAGCTAGGAAATTTCTTCCCCAGTACAAAGCTCAATGCTTATATTTAAATTGACAATAACAACCCACTCAAAGACACAGGCTATCCCTTCGCACTTTTCGATCCAATTCAAAAGGATCGCCATGTGCAACACTATAGTGAAACACCTGGTTCTTAATAGGAGAGGTCGTCTTGGGAAGGGTGTTAAAAGAAAAAGAATTCCGAGACTTGTGATAAGTATTAAAAGTTAATAGGGTTGTACTACCTCGTATATTCGATCAGAAAGGCATCTGTCCCCCTCCCTCCCGCTTTTTGTCAGTCCTGTCTTGAATGGGGAATAATACTGGACCTCAATAGTGGCATGTGCACGATTATATTCCATCACGGGCGAACCAGGGAAGCATCCCAAGTATAGCAACAAAGATCCCGGCACTGGCACATTTCCAGTACAGCTGGTACAGTAAAAAAGGAAAAAAAGCGAAGGAATCACCTTCTCTGAAAGCATAAGATTAAGTGGGGAGTAAATTGTAAATTATACATATAAATTGCAGCAACATTTTAAGACTCTCGTCTTTATCACAGAGAAAATGAAACCGAAATCGAAAGTTGCAGACGGCATTGGCACCGGTTCCTCTTTGCACGCTATTTTGTGAATAATAATAAGCTGGCGGCCAGTGAAATGGAAAGTAACGCAAGGTGTTTTCTTGAGTAAACACGACATTGAAACTTCTTAGTCGGCCAAAAAGGAATTGGCAGATGCTTTCGCGAAAAACATCTCCGAAAGCGGAACACTCATCGTGAAAGCGTTTCGGGACATCTGCAACAGCATATGTACCCTGATACGCACATGGCTAGTGGAACGCGTGATTGCATGGAGCCGGTATTTCGAAACGGAAGAAAAAGGTGGTACAAAAGGGGAAGCTTTTGCCAAAAACAAGAGCTTTTGAGGTGTATTGATCGCTGTTGCAATGCAGCATGCAGCAGGCCAGGGTGTGTGCTGTCTTTCTTGCAAGAAGCGATGAGAAGGGGCCCATCAAAGAACCACGTATCTATAACGACAAGGAGTGGTTACAGCAGTGGCTTCCCCAGCTGCATATATACCATTGTTGGGCAGCTGCAACACTTCTACAAAGACATGCTGTTACCTTTTAAACTTAGCAAAAGTCCTGTGCTGATAGCTGCTTTTCTCAGGACCCAACCACCATCCGCGCTAAAACCCAAAACTGTTGGGGAGGGTGATGATCATCACCTGGGCTTTTTTGGCCTTTCTAAATATATACTCTAACCAGGTGACAATATGCCAAAACATAGGTAAGCTACATCCTGACCTCCCTGTTCCCTCTCCCCAAAAAAAAGAACCCTCTAAAGGTCCTAAACACGAGAACTTACAATCGCAATGAACGGGTAATAAACGTCTTGTTCGAAGTCAAATCGGAGAGTTTCCATGACCGTAAGGCTACAAAGAATTTGCTAGGTCTTTCAGACAGGCGAAAAAGATGCCAATCAGATGGCAAAGAGATGGGCAAACATACAGAGCACAGAGGTGCAAAGCAACATAATAAAGGATCAAACGAGCGAAAAACACCTGGGTCTTATAAAGGTCTGATCGGCATTTTTCTGCATAAGTTGTCTAAGGTAAGATACCGCAATGGTTTTGCTACCCAGACTTTTCTCCAATAGACCATCATCCATCCATCATTGGGGTTGGAAAAGGTCCTGGCAGGTGGGAAATCTATGCTGGAGCATTTGGCAACATGGGACTAAGACCGGGACCGTCCATTACAGTGCGCGTTTGTCGCATTCTTGGGTTCAAGTATCCGCAAAATCGCGGATCCTATGACCAAATAAGCCTACTCCATTCTGGAATGGTTCTGTTCCGTCTTGACAAAGACCAGGATATTGCAAAAGATCGGAAGGAAAAAGAAACCTTGTGCGCTACGTTGGATTTCTTCGAAATCTTTCACCTTCTAACAGTGTCTATTGCGGCTTAATTCTATTGTAGGCTTTTCCTTCCAATTGTTTGCTTTTACGCTTTTACGCCACTTTACGGATACTTATCTACGTGACTCCCAAGGAGTTGCGCTATAGCAGAACGTCTCAAGTAGTAGAAGATATGAAAATATTCTTGACAAATTGTTAAAAAGACTCTGAAATTTATGTTATTTATACTCGCACAAAATAAACGCGTTTGAGAATGGAGTTTAGGGAATTTGTTTGTGTATTCTTATATACTTTCGTGCCAGTGCCATTGAAAAGTCTCTGTTCGTACTCAGTACAAGTTGTGAGACCATGACGCATTCACTCCCAACTCTATACCGCTAGTCAAGAAATAAGAAGCTAATAAAAGGTGCCTTTTTGTACAAATAGCGATTGAACTCCTTCGGGAATTGCAACAAACGCTCACAAACTAACGCCAGGGTTATCACAGACAAACGTAAAAACGCAAACATCCAGTACTCAACATGATTTTTGGATTGAAAAAGAGATGGGGAGAAGCTGATGTAGACTCTAGGAATTATACAGAGGGATAAGCTTTTTTTAAAACCACGATCAAAAACATCGGTAATCAAACGGGAGGAGAGGGTTTAAAGGAGATCTTGTGTGAGAGAAAGAAAAACTACAAAACGTTTAGAAGAATAAAAGAACAAAAATAAGGGGGTGGGGGGACTAGACACGGAATCAACCCGCGCTTAATGGAATTTTTCGTCTGCCTACGTGAACTATCCGCTTTCAGTGTCCTAGAATGGGGATATCTATCATCTTGTTTTCCATTGGTTTTGAATTGTGGTTAGTGGGAACCAGACGGCTGTTTAGCAACTGTACGCTCGACGTAACTGCAGAGATGTAGTACAGAACAATATGACTGTATGGTTCATCAATGTGCTGGCAGCTTTCTAATAATCCGTCAGGTGTTGACCATATGCATTGTAAATACACATGCACATGTGGTGTCTAAGTGGTCTTTTTTGCATTCATTGCTGTTGTAATAAGACAAGGGAACAGAAGTGTGGGAGGTAGGGGAAGGTGGGAGCAGGGTAGAACAGGGTCGGTTTTCCATAGTGATGCCAGTGCAGTATTATATGCAATCTGGTCGTCGTCCTAACATGAGCGGGAGACCAGCAAAAGGAAGTTTCAATAATGAAACAGATCTGGGACCGCGTGAAAATTGTCCATTCCCAATCGTCGATGGCTATGTAGGGGCCCATTCGTGTGCCTGCTGCTACATAGGAACAGAACTTTGGAGAACACATGTGGATGACACCTGGACACATTTTACAGGTGTTGGGCATTTTCAAATGCCACGACGAAGCTTCGCATTTCGTTTTAGAGACGTATGTCCCAGACGCTCTTTACGGGCTTCCCGAAATGCTCGTTTGTTATATACAGCATTCGTGAGCAAAGCGGCCAATCCTTCAGAATGCGACCTTCCACCTCCATCCCCCCAAAACAAATCCGCGACTTTTGAAAAATTAAGAACAAACGTTACGACGGAGAATTTTAAACAAGCGGGCAAGAAAGGGGATGACTTTGGATGTTTTTAGTTTTGTTTTCGTGGGCGGGGTTCTATATAATTATGTATATACGGGCCATATGAAATGTTTACGCTTTGGATTCCGACCGTGGCATGGGACTGCTCGAGACTGCGGTCAAGTTTTGGGTAGGGGGCAAAACTCCCAAAGGTGTACGGGTATGGGTATGGGGATTAGAAGAACTGGAATTGGAAATAGACGTCTCGGAATGACTTTGTAGACAGACAGCAGTGGCAGCAGCAGCAGCGGCGAGTTGCTGTTGCAGTTGTCGTCCTTCGTTGTCGAGGTCTTCCGAATCGGCGGATTCCATCATGGGCAAGTGAACAGCTGAAGATGCTCCTCGCATGGCTGGATGACTTTCCAGGGCCCACTGCAAGTCGCAAATGTAGTCGATAACGTGTTGGATAACTTCCAACTTGGATACCTTCTTATTCTTGGGCACGTGAGGCACGAGTTCCTTTAACTTGGACAAGTACAGTTGCATCTCCGCGTATTCGGGGCCATGACTTTTGCGAATCTTGCCTGTAGTGCCGTTACTGGCCACATGACCGGCTGCCGGGGATGCGTTGCAATTAGCTTTCACCATTTTCTTTTCAATTCGGAAGATATATAACTTGGGGAAACTTGGTGTGTTTCAAACAAATTTGTTGGTCGCGAGTTACTTTGTCACTTGCGTTCGCCACGAAAGCTAGATCCTTTCTGCTACGCTTTCCAGCTTGGCTGGATAATTTTATAGATAGCTAACGCAGGGGCAAAGACAAGGAGTAGCCGCCTCCTTTTCCTAACGACGGGATCCTACTCGGTCCAATAAGAACACTGCTACTCTGCAGCGGTGCAGTACGCCGAAAGAACATACACTTTCCCATAGCTTATTCCGCTGCGAAGCAGCACATCAACGACATCTATGAGTGCCTTTCTCGTCTGCCTTAACGTAATTTGGAGTCTCTCCCTCCTCTCTCCGAAAATTTCACAATTTTTGGGAGCTTGACTGCGAATGCTAAACAAATAAAAAAAATCTGAATGTAGATGAGCAGAATGATCTCATCCCTTGACCATCGGGGAGGTTAGCTACCGGATATCATATACACAACCTACTTGCCTGGGCCCCCCAACAGCCCAGACAGGCAGCCACGAGAAAACTCATCACGTATGCAAATCACGACTCCTTATATATTGCGAAGGTTCGACTGAAAAGGTGCTTATCAGAATCACGGCATCAACACGTCCAAGAACATCCCAAGACAGCTACCGTTTTCTTTAGCAAACCCGTGAGGCGACCACGACTCTTTTCAAGGAACTTTGCCTGTTTTGCGTCTTGTGCATGTATTATTAATCCCTTGCTGCCTAAAACAGTTCATTATTCATCGGTAATAGTTTTTATTTTCCTTTTTTTGCATATGCTTAACGCACCAGCTTTCGTGAGGTGACGTCGCCATAGCTCATGCCGTTATACTTGTCAAAATCTAAGCAAAACAACAGACAAGTAAGGTTAAAATGGTCGCGAAAAACTGATAACAAATTGAGAATACATACCAAACGAGCAAAAACAATTCAAAATAAATTAAGAAACAAGAAAAAGAGAAAAAAAAGACGAACAAAGCACGACAGATAGACCCACATTTGGAGAGACAGTTTCAGTATAAGGGGCCCTATTTTGTACTACCTTTCCGTTGCTGAGAACTTGAGAAAATTTCTTAGAGCAGCAAGAGAAGAGCTAAAGGCCAGAGAGACTTCTTTGTTGTCAACTTTACGGCCAATTTTGAGTAGTCCAACGATAAGCATTCGCCTAACCTAGCCCTTTTGAAGGAAACATAAAAAAAAATTTAGCTTGTCTATAGCTATCACAGGTATATATCATACCATTTAAGCATGCGCCAGCATTACCGGCGAAAAATATTCAAGGATATAAGCCTCGAAAAAGGATTCAAAAAAGGGTTATGAGGACCCATTGCTCCCCCCTTATTACACTTAATCATTTACAAAAAATGCGGTTGTAGATTAAAGTGTGTAGCTAGAAGAGAAATTGGTCTGCCACCTCTCCGGGTCTTCCCAAGTTGAATTCTTTAGTCCCGCATACAAATAGATGTCTTAATTTACGATTGCAGCACGAGAGAGGAAAGGAGGCTAAGAGGAGTACCACCACCACCACGGCTCAGCGCTTTTTTATGATATTCTTTTTTAAGAGTGCGAGTGAGTGGGCTCCGTAATTATGAGTTTGTAGAGGTCAAAAAAGAGTAAAGGAAAAAAAGGGGGAGCGTGCGTGGAAAAGTAATGGCTTTATCTTCAATTTTAAACAAAAATTGACGTTTCATTTCAAGGTTTATTTTTTCCCTTTTTTAGACTAACTCTCACACTGAACAATGGCAAAAAATAATGATCCTGAAAGTTAATCCTTCGACAAGTCCTTCGATCGCCACGGTTCCAGGTTTTGATATATTGCAAGAATTTTGGGCAAGCGATGCAAAGAAAATCGCGATTCATTTTTAGTTGATGACTTCGTTACAGTTACTAAAGACTATGCGGAATTGGCATTATGCTGTGCCCTAATTTGGTGATTTCATGACTTTGGCGCCGACCGCAGCAACCATCAGGATGAGTAGTAAAGACCTCTCTCCTCCGGACGGTTCTGCGCTGTGTAGTTAGAGGGTGGAGTTCTAATACAACAATAAACCGTAAAAAAAGATTCTCTTTTGTCTCGCACATCCCCTAGTCAGGATGTGTTCCGCGTGTCAAAAGCTGTTTTCACGTCCAAACAATTACGGATTTGTGGGGCTCGGATTGCGAGAGGTGTCTTCCCCACCCTTCCGTTTCATAACCAGCCGAAAATTCCTTTCCATTTGTGTCTGTAGCCGCTTTTTCCCCCCTTCAAAAGCCAACACGTTGTCGTTTTTCGCACGCAAGATAGTAGGTAGGACTATAATGAGCGTACTGTTTAACGATGGCAGTTGTGTCCAAGTCAAAGTTTACATGAGAAGATACCCGTCCAATCAGAGTACGATTTCGCTTCATAGTCCGTTACTATTTCATTGTTGGCAACAATGAAATGTTTTTACTTTTTCTGGACTTACTGGTGAAAGTCGCACTCAAATTGTTAGGATGTCTTCCCATGTAAACGTTGACTTGGACACCACTGCAAAGCACACTGGCGTGGTAAGCTTACTTGCAAGCGCCAACACGTTCTCTGGATTTAATGACAGACGTATGAACTCAATCCCGCTGTCGAAAATGAGACTAACATGTTATCATTTTCGAACACTAACCTAACCTAATGCATTTCCAATCCAACTACCAATTTTCAACTAGAATGACACCCGTTTGTCAATTTGTTCCGGAGATCGTTTTGCAACAGTAGGGTCATGTTTATATCCGCGTTCTGAAACCGTAGAACCTGTTGGCAAGCAGAGAGAGAAATGCAACCGCTATTATAAAAAAAGACAAGCTAAAGAGGTCGAAATACGGTAAAGGCCGGCAAAAGCATTCCTATACCTCTGAATTGTGCCCAAGGTATATCGGATCTCGATTTCCGTCCGTCGCAATGGGAACGTAATTTCAGAAGTCCCACGGCGGCCAAGTTGAATTGATTGTTACCAACATCCTGCAGATATAGAAAAGGGCAAACCAAGTGTAATGGATTTCCGGCCAACTTGTTGCACTTTTAAGGTCATGAGAAATAAAATCAATCAGTTCCCGAACTCTTCCAACCAAAACTTTTGCATCCTCTAGTCATAACAAAGAAAAGCTTTCAATAACTGTGCTTTTTTCGGGTGGAGTTTCCTCTTTGGGGAAAGGAGAGCAAACGAAAACAAACCACTCCCTACAACCCCCCGTCTCTCTTTCTCTCTCTATGTCTCTTCCGTCTTTTCTCTTTTCTCACTTAATATCTTTCTCGTTTCTATTCAATTAAGAATCAATGTCAGTTAACAATCGACGCGCCACGCTCATTTGTTAAAGTTACCAATCACGCCAGAGCCAGAACGTATCATATGAATGGCTCGGCGCCAAAAAAGAAAACGGCAAAAAAAAAAAGAAATGGACCAAGTGCGGGTGGTAAAAATAAAGCTGCTGGAGGAGCATTGTTGCATTGTTGAAGGCGGCAGTCCCGACTTCTAGGTCGGACTCCTGCTGGGGTCTTGGCGCCACTCGGAACTTTTTTTTCCCCAAAGACGGGAAGGATTTTTATATTCATGGAGGCTATGGGAGTCTTCCCAAAGTCGGTCAAAATGGCAAGCAAAATGGTCCCCGTCTACGATACCTTCTATTCATATCATTATCCAGATCGCAGATAGTACAGGTGTGGACAAGGGGGGCGACTTGGAGGGTGGAGAAAAGTATGCAGACACATATATATCGCGTATGCCTTTTACGGGAAACGTCTCCCCCAACCCCCTTTCTCTTGAATTGTCTAGTTGAAAACCCACAATACGCACAGCCTTTCTTGTAGTAAAGTTAGTATTTGAAAAGTCAAAGACTTTTTAACTCCCCTTAAAAGAGACACATCACCCCCTTCATTGTACGCTATAGAGATCAATGAATTGCCCTTGCCTACCTTGCCAAAGTACCAAATCCGCCCCCCTTTTGCCTTCTTTTCAAGAACTCCGCCTGCGGAGCTGCTTGTCACCGGATCATGGGTCAAGTTATATACATATATACCGTACAAGGGAAGAGTCCACGAGGACTAATAATACGGGTACAATTTCTAACAGCTTCCTTTTCCCCCTTGTTTTAAGTGTTTTTCGTCTGAAATTTCCAAACTGTTTCCGAATCCTTTATGATAAAATCGCATATGGTCAGCTAACAAGTTTTCGCAAGCACAAAACTTGGGCTTGGCCGTCTTCGCGGAATTGATTTGCGACCATATGACCTCACTTCTAAAGGGCTGCAGCGCGACACTTTTACATCTCCAATTCAATGCTCTAACTCGCTAAGCATGTCGAACAAGCGAGAGACTTAAACTCAGGGCTAGGGCTGTTTCTAATGAGGTCTTAATTTGTTGCAGTGGGGCTGAAAAGTGAGACGGATTGTGGCCCACACATGGTTCGCACTCGTTTTCGGCAACCCAAGACGAAAAACCCCCGTACCGTACAGAAAAAAAGACTAGAACTAGTGTAGAGAGAGAGAGCGAAGAGTCATATACTGCTGGACTCTGCCGAATTGTCCCATATGGAGAACAGGCTGTGCCACCGACGCTTTTTACACATGCATGCCTCACACTCCCTCCCGACTTTGATCTCCTAACCCCCTTCACTCCTCTAGCTAATTGACCTCACACACCCTTGCTCAACCAACAAAGGAGCCCCCTTCTCTTTTTCTTCTGAAGCAACTCGTCCCATCTTGTCCCCGCAGAATCATTGGACACAGCGTTTCCAATAACGCGTTGCTCGAGCCCGAAGAAAACACGGCCACTTTCGCCCCACATGGCTTTTTAAGCGGACATCTAGTCAACATAAGTTAAAACATCTGTTTTTAGAACGCTTAATCTCCTTAGCCCAAAAAGCATATTGCCCCCTTAGCTAAAGTGCTAAAGCTTTTTGTTGGGCGCACAGGTGATGGCTCCTGAGTCTATTATACACATCTTGCATTCTCTGCTCTCTCTCTCTCCCCCTAAACATATAAAGGGGAGAAGAGATATATAGTTAAACAATCGATGAGTTGCCAGCATCTGCCCAACACCATCCCCAACCTTGTTTTGAGTCTTTCATTATGGTTTAACCCTCATGTTTAGGAGTTTGGTTTTGGCATATAAAACCGGGGCTGTTTATATACCACCCTCGTTCCCGTCATGCACCACCAACACATGGCCGCCAAGCGAAGGACGCTGTGAACGGCGTCAACTCGATGTTCCCACGTGGACATCACCGACTGTATGAGCCCAGCAGCAAAAGCTGCAGCAAAACCCCTGTTTTACCCCATCCTACTTTGCATACTGGCCGCACCACGTGTCCCAAGCCACTTTTTGCCTCCTGTCTTCGTTAAAGGGACCGTCTCCGCGCACCAAATGAAGTAAAACTTTCCTAAGACTTGAGAAATCGCGACTATAACGGAAGAACAACAGTGCAAAAAAGTGTCCATTAAAAACTACTTCTGTTGCAAAACCGGCTGCAATGACCGGAATAACTTTTTAATCAGTACTTGTTACCCGTTTGAAGTGTTGTTTGTCCCTATTTAGACGTTTCGCAAGGCTATCTGATTTGCGTACCAAACCAGTAGTTTAAATTAGCCCTACGAGTTATATAAACTAATACATAAAAGAACAAGAGATCTGGCTAAGTGATAAGGAAGCAGTGTAGGTCACATTACATGCACGAGTGCTTCTACAGTCTTACATTTTTAAACACTCATGCTTTCCTAACTAGTAAGTGCGGAATAAAGAAATTTTTTGGCAAGCGCGCTTATTGAAGACAAACGAATAATTAAGGCTCCGTGCAACTGTCAGGATTTATCTGGTGCAGGTGTTAGGTACTAGGAATTCATTTTGTTGAGAGAAGCGACATGTACGGACCAGTAAAACGCTCCAAGCTGAACACCGAGGGAATCGCAGACTCAATTCAAATCAAGTTTTGGATATCACGGTGCCATCGCCGCACCATATACATAAATAGCGTTAAGGTAATTGCCCTTATCACATACCTGTTTTGTTCCCACGCATATAGAGACGTTGGCTATCTCAAAAGTGATATAAATAGTCCAAAATAAGAAAAAGAAAAAATACAGAAAAGCAAAACCTGCAGTATAAAAGACTGACTTGTTATTAACCCATTAAGGGTTTGGGTGTGTAGAACAGCTGCCTGTTCTTCCTATACCAAATGTCAAGTCTTTCACGAAATTGGTAAATATCACTACAAATAGAAATGTCAGCTGTAACGGCGTACAAAAATGCAACCACCTTCACTCTCTTCCAAAAGCTGGGACAAAGGACAATTGCGGTATGCAAATCAACGTCGAAGCTCGGGAATGACCTTCGATCCTCGTTTTCCACAGGTGCACATGTAATCTGACGGCTTTTTTGGATTTTGGATGGCTCTACGAACTTACCTATATTGTTAAGCTCTGGAATCCGACAGTATAAACTTAGTAACCTCTCTCCAAACCTTTAAAAGGAATGCACCTGCCTCTGAGACCTAAAGAAGCTAGGCAATTTTCCATATCAATTGCATCTCAAATTAAGGAATGGAACGGCGTGACGTTTACAACGATGGATGATTGCTTCATGGCGAGTCTCTGTATCATACACACATACACTTTATGGGTTGAGAGAGCGCAGCTAAACCAAAAGCCCCCCTCAAATTACAGTGCAGCGTGTAATCACGTACATTTTTGGGTTAAGAAGGACGAACTAGACAACAGACGGCATGACTTTCGAAAAAGTCAACAGGTGAGAAAACGAATAAATAATAATATAAAGACGACCGGATCTAGCATTGCTGTATGTTTTTTCTCCCTTTTTTGGTTTTAAACAAGAAAGAGAGTGCCTATAACAATAGTGTAAGGTTTTTGGACTTTGCAGTTTGTTCGTGATTTTTCTCTAGGTCATTGGATCAGTCCGTCAGCAGGTAAGGTTTTCTTTTCTTTCGTATGCCTTGGTTACTTATGAATCGCATTGTGGTTGCAGATGTTAGATGGACGCAGGAATGTTGCGCCCGTAGCTTCCACTCTATCCGTAAGCACAGATGGTTCCAAGGACGGAAATCCCTTCGCGGTGACACCTTCCCTAAGCCAATAAAAAATAATAAAGGAAAAAAAATACCAAGACGAAATTCCCTTACAATCCAGTGGAGAAGGAAAATGCTCATAATTAATGAGGAATTCAACAACAACAACAAAATCCGTGAGTATACAGCATCTGACAAGAGTTTCGAGAGCGGTGTGCTTACTTTCCAACACGGGGACCATAGCAAGTAACACTCTACCCACAAAAGGCAAAAGAGTTAAGGCCGCTTTTACTTTAATCGTTACTAACGAGACACTGATAAACTGACAGATCATACGTTTTACCTTGACCAGAACGTAAACGCTGTGCGCTGACGCTTCTGCTCTGGGGTACAAGCGTTTACTCCCGATACCAGCGTTTACTCCAGATACCAGCGCGGCGTCGAGGTAGAAATTCCGACAAGCTCACCTGGAAAAAAAGGCCTAGCAATCTGTGCGCACATCCGACTTGTTTGATTTCCGATCTACAAGCTACTTCCTGTCCCCTTCCTGATAATCACAGCTGCTCTTCCGCGAAAAAACACAATCATCAAACCTTCGCACTTCCGAACTGTACTGACTTTACCCATACTACCCATACGGTTCCGGCCTTATCGTTCTTTCTCCTTCGTCTTTTGGAAATTATTTGCTTTAGGTAAAAAAAAAAGCCGACTTTATTGTTTCCGAACAGAAGTTATGTCTATAACAACCTCTGTCGAACTGCCAACAACCACATAGTTGGCTACCGGAGTTTTGCTCGGTATTGTATCTCTTGGATCACAGCTGTCCTTGCTTCAGCAGTTCAGAAAGCTCTGTGTTACTGCTAAAAGTGTGCGAAAAGGGAAAGTAACACGGGGGCAAGCTATCAGCTAATTTGTAATATGCTTTTCAAGCACATTTTAAGTGAATATACCATCCCAACGCCTTCAGCACCCAAAATCAAATCCAAAACCAAAACCGCAGTCACACCTGGCTATAGATCCCAAGCAAATCAAAACCATCATACACTCGCTTTCCTTCACTTTTATGGTTAGAACTTTACTCGTGATGTGGGCCATTACTTGCAAAAAAACGTGCTTAACAATAATCCAAGCATTTTAACAATGGACGCAGTCAACTGCTGTTGTGAGTTTCGTGTTTTTGCCAGCTTGGTCGAACCCACATACCCAAAACAACAACGATATAACCCCTTCTGTCAAAAAGGCTTTGCAATGAGCTAAAACGCACTTTCCCCTGCACGAACGAGCACCATAACAATGACACACATACCTGGGACAGACAGCAATCATTCATTGCCCTATTAAGGTTTTGTAAGTTTTCTATGAAATCGTTTACATACCCTTAAAACCCTAGCGAAAAATCTCCCTAAATCTCTTTTTCACTCCCCCCCCAAAAAAAAAAATTAACACAAGAGGGGTCTTCTTCAAAAACGCCCCTTTTGGCCCATTGAAAGCGGGTAGTACTGTTGGTCAATAGTTAAAAGCATTGAAGACCCGGGTTACACCAAAACTATGGAACTATTATAAAAGGCTACGAAGAAAGAAAATAAAAAAAGACCTAAAGGAATGTCATCAAACCTCACCTGTACCAGAATTTCCCGCGCCCTGGCTTTGCAATATGTGGTCTTCTCTTTTCTTCCTGGTTTTCCCTGAGTGAATGAGTGAATCTGCTTCTATATACACGGATTAAAGGTGCGGGGGGAACTTCTTTTAGCCAAAGCGTCCAAGTCCAGGTGGTCAGCGACTGTATATATAGGGAGACATACACAACTACGGCAAGGATACGTATAAGAAGTAGACCTTTCCCACGATACATACAAGGCTCCTGCATTCTCTTGTCCCAACACCTGTCCAGGTGTGTGCCCTTTTTTTTTCTTTTCTTTTTTTTTTTAAAACAAATTCAGACTCGGAGTCATCCTTGATGCCTTTCTATCATCCCAAGTCATGCGGGAGAGGACCATACAAGGAATCCGTATACAACTATCTTCCGAGTTCTAAAGCATTGCCAATAAACAATGAAACTATATGTCCGCCCCATACCCCCCACCTTTTCTTTTCGTCCCTAAAAGCGTTCCTAACTGTACTGTTTGCTTATTCTAAATTGAGGCAAAACCGTGTATCTATACGCTTCGCTTTTTGTCCCATCTGTGATATTCTAGTTTCCCAGGAAAGGACCTTCGTATATTTGCACTTTTTTGGTGATAACAAGGTTTTCGGCGAATCTCCGGCCTGCCCTTCAACGAACAGCACGTCTGTCAAAACTATCGTTTGGCTAGAGGCAAAACTTGACGAAGTTCAAATAAACTGCCAAAATAAGGCAACGCAGAATTTTTTTTCCTCTTTAATATTAAACAAGTAAACATTAATCGCACGGATGACTGCAATTCGCTATTAAAGGAAAAGGTCTGAATTTTCTCTGGAACTAAAGATTGCGACAGAAAAAGAAGTCAACAATGACGCAAATCAGTACAAAAGGTCAACGGTTTTTCAGGACTTGATCTCCACGTCCCAGGGTCTCTCTATCATCGCAGAAGAGCCTTGGACAAGACCGAACATTTTGTTATCGAGTAAAGTTGCCCGTTGATCTGGCTTTTGTATCCCAGTCAAGCGAACAAGGAGCACACAGGTGTCTTATCGTCCTTGTCTCATTGTACTATCTGAATATTCCAAGTTCTTTTGCTTTATAAAGGAGAGAGAGAGAGCTAGTCTTGGGTTTCGCCCGCGCACTTGCTTTTCCAAACAAGCGAGAGCGTGGGAACCGGAGAATTTCTATTACGATTGACTTTTTGTACTCGGGCTTTTATCTTAAGGCACAGGTGCTCTTATCGGCTTGTTTATCAGCTCAGACTAGCCAACAAAAACTTGGGAGATAAAGCCATTCCAACACCCTTTCGGTTTATACAAATACCTCCGTATTTGATTCTGGAACTCGAGTCTGCTTTTATTTTATTTGTATTTGAAACGCCATAAATCCTAAGACTCCCACACATCGAATCCCCAAAACACACACATTTAAGTCCCGTTTCATGTTGTCCTGCTATAACATCTTTCTCTAATTTGTCGGAATAGAAACCCGACACAAGATAGTGTCTAGCTGGCTGGGAAGCAATCAACTCTTGCACTTTCGCGATGTCTATGGTAGAACTTATTGTTGCACCCAAAGCTGTCGGCGGCGGCGCCAGGACGTCTGGGAATGCAAATATTCTCCACGACCTGACCCTTTGGTGTTTCTTCCGCCAGGTAAAAGGTAAAGTTTTGCACCCTTTCTATAGTTTCCTTCAACAATCTGAGGGCAAAAGAGGAGGAAACAGAAGAAAAAAATAGAACGCAGTGGCTTAGAAGCTCGAACACTATCCATAGTTTGAATGTTTTAGCGCTTATTGTCGAACACTGTCGAAGTGTTCAAGGGGGCCAATAAAAGTTGACAAGAACGGGACAAATATGCGTGCCAGGGACAGTAACTGAACCGCACAAGGGCCCATTAACCTCTCCTTCTGTTAAACTTGACTCTTCTCAGCAACTTCTGAACCATGAAAACGTACGAATTTAGTGTAGACGCTCAACAGAGCCACAAAAAAACGGTCAAGGTGCAGGCAAAACATGCGAGAGAAAAACGGAAACAAAAAAACTGAAGACCTCTTTTCCTCTCTCTCTTCCTGACTCGTAAATGCGTTTTGCATGTCTGACATGTGACTCAACACGAAGCCTTTGATGAGATTAACTAATTCCAGGCCATATACTGCGACCATAATATGCTGAAAGCTATTTTTCCCCGATCGCTGTTAAAATTCCGTGTATCCCATCTGACAAGTCCTAGACAGTCAATTTGCTCCAGATAAGACCCAAATTAGCCCAACAACACTTTCAGCAGTTATAGTATATAGCTGCTCAATTCTTGGTCATTTATCACACACACACAAATCGTTTAAAAATTGGGATGGTTGTTAGACCTTTTTTTTATCCAAACTACACCAGAAAGAGACAAGAGATGAGATAAAGAAGTTTCGCTTGCATGCACGACATCTCCATTGACAAAATCTTTCTCGCTCCCGTTTTCCGTTTTTCTTTTACAGGAGCCATAAACTTGTCGGACAGTGGCTCTCTCAACCTTTCTTGCATTTATTAGGTATTCCTTCGAATACAAAGTAGTACCAAACGCTGGTTACTTCCTCTTCAACGCTTAAAGAACCTTAATAAGACCAGTCTAATATGCCCATACTTTATTGTACACGCTATTTTCCTTTCTCAGAGAAACTAGGTGATGCTAAATAGACAATCTATAGCTTACAAGGTCTTCACGTTCACGCTCTCTGCAGATAAAAAGGCTTCAACGTTTGTATGGCTTGCATTTTGCTTTCAGGAGTGTAAGGCTTTAAGTTACAAGAAATCTCACGCTTTTATCAATTCCATCATTATGCCTGAGTAAGGGGGCTCTCTATATAAATTGCCTGGGCCTTCTCTATATGGCAAGTTCGCGCCCCTTGAATCACGCAGCATGGTGGTCTTGCGCTAACAATTGGATCGCCTACACGAACTCGCAGGTAAAAAGAAAAAGAGATTCCGAGAGGGCCTCAATACATGTACGGTCATATGAGAACTCGCCTGATCGTAAGGTACAATGTTTTTGCATAAACGACGAGCTTTGCTTGTTAAATGGGGCTTCATAAACAGGTACGGCACAGACAATTTTGTTGCTTCCATAAAAAGTAAAGTAAAAAAATACATTTATATATTGGGGGTTAAAGGAAGGATACTTTTTGGTGGGTCATAAAAACGTTCTAGTGTTGGCACCAAGCGGGGGTCCGCTTCTATTCTATATTCACTACCTGGATGCTGCTTGGGATGCCAATGCCAACGTTGGCTGTGGTTTTCGTGTCTATACGATTGGACACCCTTAACCTAACGTCTGAGCGTGGCCGTCTCGAACTCAACGTCTCTCACGGAAATCTCAGGGGCTATACAATGCTTAACAAATGCTGCGGGCTCCACACAGGTGTGTGCCAGTCTGACAGTCGCCACATCTTTAAGCTCCGTTTACACTAGGCCCAACTTTTGCATGGCAAAGGCGAGCCGGGAAGCGCGGTTCAGGCAGTGTGAACGGAGTTTAAGGGGAGCCGAGGCTAGACATGATGAGGGCCATACAGACTTGACTTAAAAGTTATCCCAGCTATGGGAACAACAGATCTAAACACCTGAGCATCCCAAGAACGAAAAAAAGCGACAACACCCCAAAGTCACCGCCTTTCGAGGTTTATCGCGGGATGTGTTGGGTGATGGAGGACACTTTTAAAATCGTTCCCTCTTTACTTGGGGCTTGAGAAAAGTTATCGTCTCGTACATACCTGAGGGTCACTTCCAGAAAGGAAGAAAGATGTGATATGGTGCTTTTAAAAGTTATGCAAATACCTGACTAAACATATACCCTATAACGAATAGGTACACTGGCGTGTTCGTTGTCGCTTTTCCTAGACAAAATTGGGTTCAGTTAAGATTGAGGAAATCCTAAGCGACGACTTTTGGACTTGGGCTCAGCAGCGGCATTCCTATGTGCAATTCAGGCTTGTTCATGTTTTGTCACGGTTGATAAAGGCGGGGGGAGGAGGACAGATAAGACCAGGGTCGCGAAAGGCGTCAATTTAGAGACAATTAACTCGATCAAGACCACACTACGAACTATTACACTTGGCCCTAAAGCTTCACTTTTTCCTTTCAAGGCAGATACAATTGCAGCCATAAAAAAGACAAAAATGCGTCTTTTGAAAGGAACGTTGGGAACACCATATGTGTGATACAGACTACTTTTTCTTCTTCTTCTTCCCCTATTTAAATCCGGGTGGTCCGCCGTAGCCCAAGACGCACACCAAAACTTGCAACCTTATTTCTTAGATAGTCAAGTCACTGTTCAATTTCCCATGCGCTCATTTCAAACAACTTACTACCTTAAACGGGGCGTTATTCATGAGTTGTTCGCGTGTGGAAGGAGAGAAAAAAATTACAAGAAAAAAAACTGCTCCATGGGCTTATAGGTCAGTTGCTATGTGGCTATGGCCTTAAACGAGTATTACGGAGCTATAATGTGCTAGGTCTACAGTGCTTTTCTTTCACTTTCTGATTCTATTTTCTTTTTGGGGGACTTTTAAAAAGTATACATACCTTATGCATATGGATAGCATATGCTTGCTAATACAGTTTGCCAACAGACAGTGGTTTCCTAGTATATATGGCATGACTTTTTTTTTCGGTTGGGCAACCTGCTGAGAATCACTGCTGCGATCTTGAAGGCTTATCGGCAGCTAAGTTGCTTAGCATAAGGTACCAATAAGGCGGAAAATTCTCCCTTTTTCTGTGCAAAGCTAAAGACTGCTGCGATGTAAACAGAGACAAGAAGGGAGCTTGAGAAGTGATAAAAGAAACCATAAACAGATCCTAAGCACAGAATGTCTTCATATGTGCGTTCCTGGTATATATATGTATGTGCTTGTCAGGCATATATGCATATTGATAAGTCATGGCCCAAACAGACTTGACATCTACACCCCAACACACATGGCGAGCTCTCTCTTGTAAAAGTATCAGAATTTTTAAATACACAGTGAACAGGGAAGTTTCTTCCTTACAAGGTCATGTGGAATCAATCATGGCCAAGTTCGTTTTCTTATTTATACTGAAAAAAGCTCGACAAACTCTGGAAAATTTCGTCCGATTATCTTCTCAGCCTTTCCCTTGACGCAATTGCCAACATAGTACAGAGCTCACCAGAATACCTAATTGTCCATGAGCAGCTGTGGGGATGGCCAATATAACCAAAGATAGATCTATGCCTATGGCCGCGTCCGGTTTTCCCAGGATCGGAATCGTGGGAACTCACGAGGACACACAATAGAGCCGCATTGCCACCGATTGACGCCCTCGACGCTTGCATGTACATTTCACCCCCTAGAACAAGTCTATATAATAAAACGCGTTAATATATACAACTGAATGAACACGCTTTCCTAACCCCTATATTCTGTATTCGTTTACGTGGACTGTGGGAAAAACGCGGGGGAAGCTTTCCGCAACTAAGACCGTTAATAAGTTCTCATTGGTTTACGTTACAAATGACTTGATCTATTGCTCATAATATGAGCAATTATATCCGCTGTCTTATTACCAGTTTTTTTGTCCGTGTCATGATTTTGCTTGATGTTCACGTTCAGCTCGTTAGCGCCATACGTTATACTCCCTCAAACAATCCTTATTCCCAAACTGGTTCCTCAGTTCCGCAGCGATTTTCTTTACCATGAAACGAGAAACGAAGCGTCTCAAGGGTCTGGTCTAACCAATTTGGATACATTACAAAGCGCTTCCTCTAGACGTTAGCACACAAGTCTCTTTTATACCATATATACTCGTTCAGAGAAAGATAGGAGGGCTTGTTCGCAGGCGCGACAGCTGCTGCTCGGTGGCCATAGCTCTAAGGGAGCCCCTTTTCAACCTCTTGCGATCGCACATCCCATGCGGAGGCGGGGCTTTGGGTCGACCGGGTATAAAATCAGCCGTTGCCAGCGGACATCAAATCATTGACAAGCTCAGCTCTTGCACAGCAGCAACCTTTGCGCATTCTCTCAAACTCACAGTTTTCCAAGTTCGTTTTTCTTCTCGTGTTGTTTTTTGACGACAAAGTTTATCCACAACTTCGCAAAAATGGTGAAATCTACCGTCAACAACGTGAAAGTCTCCGTCAGCCACAACAAAGTGTCCGACAGCAAAGTGCGCAAACCAGAACAAGTGGAGATGCAGATGTATCTGTCCAAGTTGAAGGAATTGGTGCCTTACATGCCCAAGAATCGCAAAGTTTCCAAAGTGGAAGTCATCGAATACGTGATCGACTACATTTGCGATCTCCAAGGCGCGTTGGAAAAAAGCCACCCGAGCGCTTCGGCTGTCGTTACTGCCATGCTCAACAATATGGCCCATCAACAACAACATAACAACAACAACTGCCTGCAAGTCGCTAATGCCAACCTGTACCACAACCTCAGCGAACAGTCTCAGGCGATCAGAAACAATTCTACTATTACTACTACCTCTACCGGAATTGTACTGCCCAACCGACAGCCTTTGGTTTCCTTGCCAGCAACGCCCAACAATGCCGTTCAGAATTCCTGCGCTCAAGAGGTAATGCACACCACTTTCATACCAAAGTTCCCGAACCAGTTTAAAACTAACGTTTTGTTTTCTTTCTCTAAAGGTCAGTCCCTTGGATAAAAGCCCTTCTCAAGACTCGAGTCGGACAGTCCTGCCATGTTAATTGGCCTCGCACCTGGATATTTCAGAAGTTCCATCATTTTGCATCAAGTCATCTCTTTATCTCATGAAAAAGCTTCATCGAAAGCTGGACGATTTTTTTATCTTCTTCAAATTCTGGCTCTGTGTCTACAAATTTCCTAGACATATCATGTCTTCCTAGAGCTGGTCTGTGATAATTTTTTTTTTTATATAAAAACAAAACTAAACAAGAACATTGTGTACATAGCGCACCAATTCATATTGTACCCCACACCTTATTCGCCTTACCCCTCCTGGCATATCATCATTGTTTTGTACATGTAGTGGCGACATTTTCTGAAGAGAAATTAAACCAGATTTATATCAAAAAGAAAAATTCGAGTTTGTTATTAAAGGAGACCTTGTCTTTGATTTCCTTTTTTTTCAGGGCTCTTGGGAACGTCATAAGCTGACAAATGTCATTACTGAAATAAGCTGATTCAACTGAACCTGAACAAAGTCCAAGACACCTGCACATCATTAAGCAACCTACCGGAAACAGTTCTAAGAAACGCCTTTCTTTTTATTGCACGATTCTCTTTTTATTTTTTACCTTCTTGTGCCATAACAGTTATCATAATTTAGTCCATTAAGGCAAGGTTGCTTTCTGCCGTAAAGGTGCGGCAAAAAGGGGGAAAAAACGTTCTAATATTCTGTCATAAAAGAAAAGTTGGGAGAAGAATGGCGTATATGCTCTCTTCTTCCTCGGAGGTGCCCCGTTATTTGTTAGCTATGGCACCTTTTTATTTCTTCGTCTACCTGGAAGAACCAAACCGAACAATCAAGCGTAAGCAAAGCACATTGAGGGCATCCTTGCCCACAGCCATGCACGTGCACGCGGGGGCCACCAACAACCATCACCCACCCCACGGATCACCACAGGAACGTGCAGGTGAGATCCGTAACTCCTTTTCCGAATGCTTTGTTGCCTTCTTGGCCAAAGGCTTTCTTGGACGTTGGATGGTTGGAGCTGCTGCTGCACAGCCAGAAAGCAATAAGGCCTCTTACTCTTTTACCACCTTGTATGGTATATGGCTTTTTAGCCCCTCTCCGCGTCTTAAAACTTGTGCCCATAACACAACAACAGACACACACACATATACACACGTACCATATGGCTAGTGCAATCTCTTCTAGCCTCCTTCTTCCCTACCACATTCGTGAATTCGTAATGCTGTCTGGAAGCCTTTTTTTTTCCTTTTACAGGCCACAATGAATGCTTAAATGGATTTCCATTTCCCATGGCCTGTTGGCGTAACCCTCACGCTTTTTAATTACCTCCGCGTACCTGTATGTGTAGCTGCGCCACCACTGCGGAAGATGGTGGTCATCATTTTTTCTTTATTATGCCTGTCCGACAAGAACGGAAACGGGAGACCTGAATAACTTACAAGCAGAATCAAGTCACTGAGTTGTAAAGCAAGACCGGGATATGCGAACGGGATAGAGCTAATCAATCGTATCGTGCCACATAAACACTGAAAACAAAGTTGTATAAGGTTGGGTTGAAGGGGGAGGAATGTATCTTTAACCTCGTCAGAAAATAAGTTCCCAGGCAACAGAGTAGAACGGATTGCACATGTTTCGGGGCGGTTTTATTAGTAAAAAGAAAGACTTGTATGGTCAAATATGGAGGTTAATTTTTTTGGGGGGTATAATATCAGTTGCCCTTATTTTTTGTGCGTGTTTGGGTTTGCTATGCTTGACAGATTCGCACTCATCTCATTGATGGATCCCAAATCGTGAATGGTGGAGTCAAAGACTGCAAAGAGAAGATTACTTTTAGAGGACCCATCACGCATGACTAAGCTAGTTTCATTGGGTGATCAAGTTAAGAGGAACCCATAGCATCCAGGTGTGACTCAAAAGGTGTGTAACTCGTTTCTAACCCACGTTAACTCGGACCCAGAACAGAAAAAGAATGTATTTACATTTTACTGTATATATCCGTTGCCTAATTGGCCCACATTCTCAGTTCGTTTCCTGGACGCGTCCTAGAGACGCAAACGAAACTTGAGAAAACCCATTGTGTAAGTGTTAGGTGTGTGTGTGTGTGCTTTAGAGATAGATCCATGGCTAGTGCAACTGTCCTCTTGCAAAACCTTTGCATTATGCCTCTTCACTCTTTTGTTTATTTCAATACTTGAAAACGGTATACCGCCTTCACCATAGTCGTACTCTCCCAGGATCCCAAGATTTTTCGTCGTAATGTCAGGATCCTAAGATGTTTTGTCAAGGGTAAGAACGATCTTCTCGGGTGAGTTGAGTTGGTACCAACACTCGGCTAAAAGGCGCAGATTCGCTTACAAAAGTTCTTACAATGTTTGTGATTCCCATCCTTTCGGGGAGAGGACCATTAGCAAATCAGTAAACCTTGACTCAAGGAGGTACCGAGGAGTTTTTAAAGGAGCATTTCCGGTACAAAGTGAGAGACAAGAGGCGATCGCCCCATCGTATTGGCCGATGCTTGTTGCTGTGTGTGCATTGTTGGTTTGTAAAAGAGAAGAAACCTTCCGTCTTTCTCACCTGAGTCTCAAGAGGGTCTTTTTCTTGTCCGGGTTTGGTATGGTATGGGTTCTTGGGTCCCGTTCCCCCGTGTCGGCTGCGACAGACCTATGGCGCCCGGATGGCGCGAATGCACCTGTGGAAATCCTCGGGCAATATGCAATACCACTTCAAAGACCACTCTCTCTCTTCTCTTTAGCTTTTGGCTCCTTTTTGGTCTCGAAGAGAGCGATGCTTCTCAATTCCCTTGGCAAGCGGGACCGCCTGGTGGGGAATACTCCATCGAAAGAAGATCTCGTCTTCTTTTGAGGAGCCCTTCGTTCTCAGCTCCGATAAGCTCCTTTGCTTGCAACAAAAAGCCCCCAAAACGTAAGAACGTAAGAACCCGAGAAGTAGACGATAATGATGATGATGACGGTTTGGTAGTAGTAGTGCACTTCTTCTTAGAAACATGATTGCATACGTTTTTACATGCTAAGAAGAAAACCTAACGACTGCTCTGATCCCTTAATCGCTTTTCGACAGAGCCTTTAATTTCGTTCCTTAACCGTTGCAAAAAAAAAATATGAGCTCTCTTGCATGGGTCAATGGACCACCGTTCTCGTGATGCCATCAAACCATCCATAAGGAAGACGTAAACAAAAAAAATCTGTCGCCGAATCATTAAGTTTATTGTACAATAGTTCAAAAACACGCAAAGTTGCAGGGTCCGTATTTTTTTCATTAATAAGTTCACGCTACCAATCATTCATTTTTCTTGCATTTTAATGACTTTACCAGAATTTCGTTAAAATTCAGTTTATTAAAGTTTTATTAAAAAACTTAACTTTCCATTCCGTATATAAAAAGAGAAAAAGGTGGAAGCAGGAAGCTGCAACCAAACGTTTAAGAAATCTTCTCACAGAACAACTTGTGCCTTCTAAATAGTTTGAACACAATTTATCTGACGTTGAGAAATAAAAAAAAACAGAACGTTTCCTTGCCACCAAAAATCAGTGTTTTGTTTCGCAAGCCAAAACTCGCTTTGGCTTCCAGATTAGAGAGCGTAAAACGATGGCAACAATGAATTAGTATACGCCAACCTAATCACGGTATTTGGTCGAATAATACTGAAAGAAAAATGCAACAGGAAAAACTTCCTTAAAATTAGACACAATAGTTTACTTCCTGATTTGGATAAAAAATAATATTACAATCTGGTTTTACTGCAGCCAGAACCTACAAAACGACAAACGGAAAGAAAAGCCTCTGGAATTAGGCTATTTTCAAATCTTGTGGTAACACCTGATAATGCCGACGTCACTAATATGCATGGCTGTTGTTCTGAATGCATTTCCTAACCATGTGTTATGTATACGCTGGGTGCCAAAAGAAAAGAAAGAGGAAAAGGCTCTGGCTTATCATGGATGCAGGCGCGAAGCCAAAAGCCGTTGGCTCATTAGGTTCGTGTTGAATGCGTAAAAGCTTGCGTACGGGAAAACGCTACGCATGTTTCCTATATGTATTTGCCTCCTACGGGGAAGCTTGTTCCGTCTCTAACGTGCCATTCAAAACCGAAATAGCCTTTCTCTGGCGCATCGTGGGGCATTCAATTTTAGGGTTTCCAAAAGCGGGGCATTCTCATTTAAAACTTTTGGAGCTGCTATTTACACTCGGTGCCAAACCCAAGAAAAATAAAAACTGGCATGACGCTTTTGCAGGTGCATAGTGCATACTTGAGTAGAGCGAGTGAGAAGATTTTTCCGCCTTAGTTTATATGCCGAGGTGGCATATTTCACCTGATGATGGATGCCAACGTTAGCCGAAGGTGACATGCGATGCTTCTTGTAGCCAAAGGTCTCGAAGACTTGGCTTACGATTTTGAGAAATCAGTTCGGTTAAGAAAATAATAATAAAAAAAGACTAGCTATATACCAGTCAAAATATATCCTTCACTATTGATACGGTAGGGAATAGTTACTCTACCATGACGAGTAACCACAAACGGAAATTAGCGTGAGAGACAGTAAAAAAGATATTTGAGACGACAGCTTGACTGCTTTCAGAAGATGCTAAAAAGTTTAATTAGGAGATTGTGTAGTAAAAGAAACCCAAAAAATAAATAAAGAATAGACACGATAGATAGGGGTTTGAAATCTGAAAAGGGGTGGAAAAGTGTGAATGCTTTGGGTCGCTCCAACACTCATGGGAGTGCTGGGGGATCGGTTCTTTTGCTTGCATTCTTGACGAGATGAAAAGCAAAGGGGCTTAAAGCAAGAAAGTCGACGCAGGTGCACGCCAGCCAACACGTCGCCGACCATGTCCATTTTCAGACGCGGCAGCCAAAACTGAGAATGAGCAATGAGAAGCGACCTCGGCATACTATGCAACACATTTCAAATTTAGACGAGCCAGAGAAAATTAATACTATTTTTTATATTTTTCTACCTTCTTCGTTCTAAGCAACATTGATATTCAGAATTACATCCCTCCCGGCAAATAAGGATATTATGTACGTATGACCTAATAGACCTCTAGCCGCTCCACTTTTTGCTCACACCGTTTGCAACCGAAAAGTCAAAAGTGCTTGGAGCGCAAGCAGAAATCGTCGCAATTATCATAAGGAAAGTCTCTGGAAATTTTTTTGTGAGGACTTGCGATGTGTTCTACGTCACAACCTGGATTGATCGCTGACATTCTGGACGTTGAAAGTGTCATTCATAAAGTTTCACGCTCGAGTTGCTAGGAAAACTAAATATATTAACATCCTACTACCAGTTATTACAAGGACAGAAATTCCGAATAAAAAAACGCAGGTCATAACTGGGTGTTTTAAAAATATAAAAAATCCCAACAGGAAACGCGCCACGGAAGGTATACAGGAAAACTAAAAAGGACGTATGAAGCAAATTGCCAACTTTGTATCAGGTCCTTCTTTTTACGAGATAATTTTTGCTCCCCTCCAGTCATGGTCTGGAATCCTTTTAAAACTCATTCAAAGTGACTTGAATGAGATCAAAACTCAACTCGCAAAGGGCTATGCCGCGAGGGATCCACCTGTTGCGCGCTATTAATTCCTCGCCAAATGTGGTTTACATTGCTCTCACCCACCCCGCGCCACCTCCCCTTTTTCATCTTCCCGATCTTTGTTCTGTGTTAACATTTATATTCACTTGGAACATTTTCTCTTCTTGCCTGAGCCGTGAGGGGGTTATAAGTAATTCGACCACCGAGTTGAAACTTTGCCCCGTTTGCCGTTTTGGAACGAAGAACGCGTAAGACCACACCGCAGGACCGAAAAACCAAAGGAAAGGGAAAAAGGAGTTCAGATAGACCCCGTTTGCATACTGCATTTGACCCCAGGATCAAACATACAACATACACACACATACGTTTCTCGTATGTACGTATATGTATGCAAGCCCCCAGCTGCGTCCACGTCTTGGTGGCGCCTCAATAGGTCACCAAAAGGTCAATCGGTCATTGCTTATCTTTTCGACAGTCTTTTTCCAGCCAAACGCTTCAAGTTTATAAGCAATAATAGCGCCTCATATTTCCCTTATACCCCCGGCTTGTACTCTTTAATCACAGTTTCATTTGCAAGTTCACTCTCAAAGGGCAAACAATACGTCCAGACATGATGGGGGGAGACACAATACTTTAATTACCCGCCGTTGAAATTATGCTTCGGTGCGGTTCCCGGATTCAAGAGGGAACAGTAAATGCTGCTGAGTTTTAAAGGAGCTAGTTTTCAATTGCTATGAAGTTATTCCAGCGTGTCAAATAACACGGAACCTATAAATGTGGGCAGCTTGTTGGAGAATGTGTTGCGGCTCGCGTATCTGGCGCCTGGGCGACGCCTCCTCCGCCGCCAACTCGCAAAATCGGCAAGACCATGCACTCCCTTTTGGTACATGGTCCATTTGCATTGTAATAATGCCTGTCTTTTTTTCGGTCCGTCTTCTTCTTTCTGTCGTTCTCCAGCTTCTTCCGGGAGCCAGGAATCAAGTGTCAATGCAAGCCCTTTGGAACCCAGGCGAACTCGAAAAAGAACTCACACAGTTTAATCTGCTAGACAGATCTTGTATAACTTGACCGACATCCCGCATCCGCTCAGCTCTTGTGCGACATTCTTGGATGCGCATGTCTTCATGTGGGATAGAAGATCCATTGAAGAAGATTAGGTACCGCCGATTAAATCATTCACGGAAGTTCTAACGGTGCAAATATGCTAAAGTATTTGCTGGCTACCTCATGGAGACCAAAAGAAGATTTTTTTAACATAAAATTCGAGGGAAAAGGGGTTTACGAAGTGAATAGAAAGTTTTCAAACCCAATGTAAAGAGTCACGTGCGAAAAAACTCGTAAAGAGACACCCACCTTAGGTCAACCCGTTACTACGCCATAAGAAAGAGTTATGCGTTGCCCCTTTTATGTTTACTTTTGGCAAGTCAGCAGGCAACCAGATCAAACACGTAAATACGCTTTAAAGCCATATATGTCAACTCAAGTGGATCCTTTCACCATCCGCCCCCTTATAGAGGGTGTGCGTAACAGATATTAAGACTTTAAAACTAACGCTTGATTGTCATCATTCGATTAGAAGGACTCTCGACATGCGACAGTCCGTTGCAGTAGGCCTTATTGCAAACGCGAGTTCGATAAGCTTTTTTTATAATGACAAAGAATAACCAAAGTAATTTTAAAATGTAAAAAACAAAAGCAGACTCCGTTATCGGAAATCTACGGTTACAAATCCATGTTTACAGTTCCAATACATATAGAAAAGAAATAAACTTTATAACAAATTTGAGGTTATCACACGGATTTTTTTAGTTCATTAGCACGATTGGTCGATACTAGTACGTTTGTCAATGGCGGCAAGACTAGTTGCTTATAATTCGTTATAGTAGCTTAATACTGAAAAGGAATTCTGGGACCTAGTAAATACTTAATTACGCTTGCTATTATAGCAACGAGGAAATTCACGACTTAAAATAAAATTTTAGTATTATCATACGAAGAAGAACTTGAAGACAATTCAGTGTCGAAATTTGCAATACTACAAATAAAATAGGTAAACGGTGTTACAATTAGAAAGCTAGACATAATTTACATACAATATATTCAGTGTAGCCATTGCTGTAGCTCAGTTGAAATGCCAGTCATTTCACAACAAATACACAAATTTTCTGGTACGATTTTCCTTATTACAACGCCTTTTATGCTTCTTTTTCACTTGAATTTGAACATTCTGCCGTTTATATGGTAAAATTATCAATTTGGTTTCAGTTTCCCAATTCTTAGTTACCACAGATGTTAGTACCAGATTTTCTTGTAACAATGTAGGGCAGAATCCGACTTAAACTTGCACGGCAATAGTCACTAAGTTGACTCCCAATGAGCTTGGCGATTTGCGTCGATAAATTGCAGTGCCTCAAGTCTCAAATCTGTTTTATTGTCCGCAAACTTGCAACTCAAACCTCAAGAAGTTTCGGCTTTCAAGGCAAAATCCATTTGGCGACTTTAACGAGAGTACAACAAGAGTATTACGATGATAGCGATTGTCATAGCGGACCATCTGGAAGCTCTTACGTTTACACTGGGTTATTAAAACACAGCCAAGATGCTTCCAAGAGACAACTTTGCAGGTGTAGTGACAAGATTCGGATTTGACATTGGCAAGTAATCTTAAACGAGTACAGCGTATATTATTGCCAAGTGCTCGAGCATGTTAGAAGACAGAATCACCGGAATTAGCTGGATTACAAGTGCAGTTTAGGAATCTTTAATACGGCAGATGTGGAAATCGCAAAAGAAACTCTGGGCGTAACTCTTACAGTTCGTAAGAATACGCAGTCATTAAGCGAATTTTCCCCGCAGTTAAGTCTGACAGATGTAAAGAGTTTCTAGAGCACACGGCCACACTTACGGCTTCGCCACACGTGTAGAGACTTGCACGAAAAGATGCGGGTACTTTCGTAAAAATAGAACACGCACCTTGTATTGTGCAGACAATTGGAAACGAAATTATTAGACAGCCGGCGTACGACTTTTGCGAGATGCCTTTTCAAGTCAACGACCCGGGCTATCTCAAACGCATACTTATCCCGTTGCATATCATTTGCATCAAAGGCCCAGGTGTGACGGGAGCCAAGGGCTGGACAGTTAAACACAAGAATGCGTTACTTAGGGCACAATAAGAAGCAACATATGCGATCCAATGATAAAAAACTGTGTCTTGGTTTTTACACTTTTGCTTCATCTTCAAATCCCTACTGCGAACGTATCATATAAAGCTAACTGTTTCGCAGCCATCTGGACACCTTGTCAAAGCAAAGAAATGGATCTATCAAACTATTCCGACCGTCAGCATCTTCCGAAAAGATTTTGGTTCTCAAATAAAACTTGAAAAAAGAGAAAAAATAGACCGATAGAATAGAAACAATGACGTAAGAACCCTCGTTAGCGTATGCTTCTTCTACTACTTATGAGAGTTTTCTCAAGTTTCATAATAAAGTCTTGCCTATTCTCATTTCCGCACATCATGCCAGGTGGCTTTTTCCATGTAAACTAAATTACATTGTAAGCTTCTCGCGGCACGCACAACGTGCCTGGACCCTTCATCTGCCAATATATGCGCGCTCCCAAATTAACTCATACATACATATATTAAGGATCCGAAAATTCGAAAACTCTCTCTGACACCGAAGCATATGAGCAAACGGCCCGAAATTACTAAAAGAAATTACTAAAAGCTGCCAGCTAACTTGGACATGCAGATTTCCTCATCCTTTGAAATAAGCACTTGTCCCTTTGCCTTCCAATTACCTTAACCAGCGCCTGCAATTTTCGATACTTAATTTCCTTATTAACTGGTAACGACGGTTCACCATTAGAAAACGGGAAAGAACGTCGGTAAAACATTTTTTCCTAATATAGTCATACGCAATACCTTTTTTCCTTTTACCTATATTTTTTACCTTTTACGTATATCGCCACGCCCATCATATCAGCTGCTTTTAAAAAATCTAGTCCGCAGAACCATAAAAACCGTTAACGACATATGGACGGAACGTTGCTTTCGTCGCTTGCCGCTTGCCCTTAACTTCATAAATGCATGTAGCACAATCACAAGTGAAAACTAACCAGGGCTTAGGCCCCCCAAAGCAGATGCTAAATACCCCCCCCCCTTTTTCTCCCTTCAGGATTATAAAAGCCAACGCTCTTCTCCGTTTGGATATTACTCCACAATTCGGTCTCACAAGCAAAGAAAAAAAAACTTCGGTTAACGAGGAGTCGAGGACCAAAAACCTTGGGTCATCGTCATACATATATACACATACGACCATGTGCGTTTTTACCCCCACATGGTAAGCAGGCAGCAGGGCGACAGGTGATGAGGTTGACCCCCCTTCTTTTGCCAATCCACACACACACACATAGAGCGTGGGAATGAAGCCCTTTTTACTCTCTTACCCCTCACCTAATGTCGCTAAGCAGCAGCTTTCACTGGTACTATAACACACAAATGTGTACGGGAGACGACGACCACCAACCCCTTAGGAATCACAGCTGCCCGGTGTCCCATACGCAATACAGTTTCAACTGTATCAAAAACGCGAGCTTTGAACCCAACAACCCAACCGTTTTAGGCTCCTGCTGTTGATGTTCCCGTGATTGGAAACTCGTTAGGAAGTTGCATACCTACACCTGGCGAAAACTACATGGGCCTCAGTATCTTATTTGCTGATTTGCGGCTATTTCGTCTTCGAGGAACGAAACTGTTTTCGCCCGAGTCCCGGAAACATTTGGATGTTTCCCCCGACGACGGCCAATATGCCTATCAAGCGTCGCTGACAAAAGCTCCAGGTGTCCCATTCACAAGCGAATCAACCCTTAGCCGGCGAACAATGTGGGAACAGTGCCAACGTCCGATTCTCAGATCAGTAATATAGATGCGCGTTCCCGAAGACAATAAACATTGTTTAAACCAGCTCTATAAGCATAGCAAAAGCGCCAGAATTTTCCCTGTTCCGCATCCACGCCACTCAGTTATTATCATGTTCATATTTTCTGTAAAAGATAAGTCAAGAATTAAATTTAAAGTTAGGAAGGAAAACGTGACCGGAAGGATCAACACCTTGGGCACACACTTGACTCTTAAAAAGAGTGTAAAACCTCGATTTCTGTTTGCATGGAACACGTACATGACCTGTTTAGATGAAAAAGCGGGTTTTGGGGATAACCTTTTTAGGGGTTTAGCTTTATAGAACTTCTTAACACAGACACGGCGAATCAAGTCTTTAAGGAACGAACCTCAACAACGCTATAACTAAATGGGAAAAAAGCCGAGACGAGGGGGAAAAAAATACTTTCGAACTGAGTGACTATTTGGCCATGCAAAGTACAGCTTTCAAACTCAAATATTAGATTGTGTGTACAGAAAAGGCCCGAGCCATATATCTACAGGTCCCAAATTTGGGTACGTGAAAAGGGGATTGCCACATTAGGCAACTCTTGGAATTGTACTTCTTTTCTTAATAATGTATTAGTCCTTGGTTAGTGAAATGCGAAGTTAGCTATAAAAAAAGTGACTGACAGCAGTGACACGAGCTAAAAGTCTGAAAGTCCGAGATGATCAACCACTCTGCAGATGATAGCACATAGCATGACATGAGGAAATTTGGAATGCCCAAGTTTTCGATTGTTTACTTTCTACCGCTTCATGGGGGAACTAAAAGCCGCAAAACAACGTCAGGTATTGCCAAAGTCCACAATCATGCCGCACTGTTGGTATTACGGCAATAGACCGAGCTAAAAAAAATAATATAAGGAATAAGCGAACTAATTTAATACATACACACAACTATATGGTAATTTCTATGCCATATTACCAACAAGGACATGACTGGAAGACCTGCTAGATAACTAACACTAAATCAATTAGAAAATAAATTGCAATTCCATTAAGAAATAGAAATAAATAATGCCCATCTTTGTACATAATTTCTAAGCAGATGGGCATCATTTTAAGACCATCTGAGACCCTCTACAATTCCGGATCAGTATTAGGAGTGCGGAGCACGTGTTCACAAGATAAGAAAAAATTACTATGCAGTAATTTTGCGACATTTAACTAAGTAATTTAATTTACGTTCCAAAGAAATGGGGATCTTTGATGGAATACCTCCAAATTCAATCAACCAGTTTGGGTTTCAAACACAACCAGTAACGCCTCTCTCCCCGTAGCAAAAATGAGACCTTGTACGATAAAAGTGTCACCTGGTTTGGTTACTTTTATTTTTTATCCTTGTTTGGCTACTTTATTTTGTATTGTAGCATCATAGAAGACTGCAACAGGGGTCTTGCCTTGAAAATCCTCCAATGAAAAGACCATCTACAATGTTTGGTTTCAAAATTTCCCCAAAATTTGCAAATCAAAGAGTTTACCTGCCTTACTGTGAATGATCCTATACAAATACGTATGACTAGCTTCGCCATTATTTATTACGGTTAATTTATTATGGCCAACACAATTTCTTCATTTTAAACGCTGTGCAAAGCAAGCTCCCTTTTATTTGATGATGGATATCAAACGCCATCTAGTGGTTTAGCACATAACACAAGCAAAGCAACACCATCTATTGATTACGGGCGTACGAAATTGCGATATTGTAAAAATGCGAAACATACTGAGAAATGGAAAACAGCTTTCTACGGCTGATCTCAAAAGACTTCTCGGGGAAACTGACAATGAAGGTTAGCAATTCGGTCTGGATGAATTCCCCAAAGCGTTTCCCAAATGCTTAAATACGCAACCGGTTGTAAGAGAACATTCAAACGGGTAATTGAAGAAAACTCGAAACGAAACACCCAAAAAATCCCGATTGTTTTTTCTAACTTGAAATGGTATGCCTTCTAAGTGTGACTGCAGAAACTTATTATACTGATTGCTAACAACTGCTTAAATAATATAGGGTGGAACGGAAAACCTTAAGCGAGTTGCCTGCAAGTTTTGAAAGGGAGATCCGTAAGCGAACCTCGGTGACGTATGACGCGTTCACTACGCCTTTACTTCCTAAGTCGTCATTTGAAGGAACAACTTATACCTTTTCTACCAGCAATCTACCTGCTCTCACAACATATAGTAAAATGTGAAATTAGCATTTTACCATTTCGCATGGCATTTCGCATTTTACTGATGACCTAACTTTCTACATAATCAATTCTGGCTTTTTCGAGGTTCAACAAAAAAGCTGAAAGCCGTCTACACATAAAAACTCATTAGCTTAAATACTTGGACCGAAGTCTGGAAACTTTTGCGCGTTACAATGTTGCAAGATTAGACGACAAACTCAGAGAAATGGGAAGGGCTCATTCATTGTCCAAGGATATAGAAAAAGAGCCTTCCCTTAAGCGTAACGTCGTTGCGTAACCGCACACGAGATAAGGTGATGCAACAAGCCTCGTTTTTTGCAAATAAAAAGGAAACATTTCGAAACGTATTGCTCCTTTTGTCAGAAACTGACATCATGTCTTCCGCGCATGATTACTGGTCTTTGACCCCATTAATCCACAAGACCTGTACACAATGCGCAGTCTTATTTCCAACTTCTCAGAGCGTTGGCCGTAGTTGGGTAAAAGCCTGGCAAAAAAAAAGTCGAATTAAAAAAAAAAATTATTCACTTTTTCTAAACCTCTGATGGCTGCTTCCGTCGACGATTCGTAAGTTCACTCTATTTGTTCAAGTACAAAGTCTTCCGGATTTTGTGTGGACGTCATAAGCTGAGAGTTTTTCCCGAGATTTACGATAACATCTGTTCTGATGAAGCACGTGCATAGATTGAGAAGACTTTTCCTTAATCGTCTTAAGACTCGATAAACACTCTGGGCCTAAAGCGATCGGACTTTGGGAGTAAAATCTCCCCAGACAGTAATTCTCTTTAAGTAATCCGGAACGTATTAGCTAAGTAGACTTTCTATTCATAAGAAGCCTAATAGTAAACTGTAGAAGTCTTCTCTAAAACATTCGCTAAATCGTCTTTTACTAATAAAAAAAAACAAGCCGACTTTCCTGTCCTGGGTAGTGGCCTTGCCTCACCCTTGCTATTGATCGCACTCCGAATTTGCAGAAAACATACGCAAAGCTATTGCGCATTGTCAAAATAATAATGACAATGCATTCCACAGATCCAAGACTAGCGTCTTTAGCTAGACTTAGTAGAGAGATCATGTGAAACAGTAGGTTTAAATCGATCCCATTCATTATCTAATGTCTCTTATCTAAATTATCGGCCTTCAGGGGCCCAGGAATGGTTCAGTAAAGTGTCTTCAACGTTTCTTTACGTCGTGACGTAGGCCAGGAAGGGTAAGGTTACTTGACTCAGATATTCGAAAGCACTTTCTGCGACTCCACATTCCTTTATTCCTTATTAAGAACTGGCTGAAACAGAAAGAAAAGCGGCTTAGCTAAAGGGGGGGTCAATGAAAGGTGTGTCTGTAGCTGCACCAATCCTGTGGCCAGCATACGTTTCAGACGCTTCCAGAAGCCACAGAAGACGAAGGATACGCAAGTTCGAAAACGAACTTGTACTGTATATAAAAGGGAACAAAAATACTACTGCATTTAATACCGAATTTTGTACTTTTTGCTTTCAAATCCCTTCCCGCTTGACAAAACTACCTCTGCTCGTTTTTGTTAAAATCTTGGGCCAACCCACCTGGAAACGGCAAGACAGCAAATTCAGTCTGGTTCCGTGTTGTTTTATTCACTTCCTAGCTAACCAGTCCACAACAGTGAGTACTGCGCGTTTGACCAGTCCAGAAGTTTTCTCTGCACAGTGTAAACTCTTCCACCGCAAATTACCATTTCTTTAATTTGCTCAAGTTTTATAACTTAAAAAAGTAAATCTAATGTCGATCAAAACGGAGGTCGCCATCTTCCAGAATGAAGTTTTCAACAATAATGAGAACGATAGGAAAGAGTCTCCGTTCGCGACCTCAATGACGGCAGCACAACAAGAGTAAGTGTTTCGCGGAAATTGGCATAACAGTTTGGGGAGAAATTTGCCTTTAGATGATCGAAAGGTTACTGAAATTGAAAGGTTCCTTTCCCCTCTACCTTCAGCCAGACATAACTGATTTTCGGGGGATTCCTTTCATGTTTGCAAGGGAATTATTGCATGTTTTATATGGCGAAAAAATCTTAAAAAACAAGATTCAAAAGTCTGATTCTCAAGTTCTTGGAATCTCTTTGACAGTGAGCCAACGTTTTGCCTTATTTCTTATTTTATTTTCCCATTTGTATGCGATATACGATATTGTGGTGTAATAGTATAGAATTTCAAAATGGTTATCTTTAAAGTCTTAAATGTGCTTCAGAAACAGATCTGTAAAGTACTGTTTCTGAAGCACATTTTGCGTGTCTTACGTGCCTAAATCTTTTACATAATTTGTCTGTCGTGTAAGTTGCGTAGCTGGTTTTTTTCCAGCTTGACCTTAGATCAATTGAAGGACAAACTTGTTCTGCCGAGATTGTTCAACTGAGCACGTTAGCATCATTTGAACTTTCACCAACTTTAGATGCTGAGCAGCGTCTAGTAAACTAACAATTGAATCCCTGAGGAGCACCTAATAATTTAAACGGGCTTTATTAGTGGGCACGGAATTTAATGTATTGAAAGATGCATGAAAATAGTGTTCCTTCCTTCCTTTCGGGTTGGGAATCTATGTACAGCATTCCGCATACTCCGGTGACGGCCTTTGCCTCAGGTGGGGGACGAGAAGTACTCGAATTTGTCTTTCCTGGGGACCCTCATCCGTAAGTTTACCATGTCGCTTTATTTCAAAATACTCTTGCATGATATTTTGTTAACAAAATAATGGCAGAAATTACGATGCGAAAGAACTGTTAGATAAATAACCCATAATGGATTCAGGTACACGTACGAAATTATCGAGCAAAGTGCCAACTACTTGCTAGAGCGTTCTCGTCACAGACCTCAAATCGGTATCATCTGCGGCTCCGGCTTAGGTAATATTATAGCTAATTACACACATGCGACAGCTGTTCTGACAGCGTGCTTTTTGAATTACAAAATTCGTATTTCCTTAAAGGCGGTTTAGCGGATTTACTACGCGAGAAAGACATCTTCCCCTACGAGGAAATTCCAAACTTCCCAGTGTCTACCGTACCTGGCCATGCAGGTCGCATGGTAGTAGGCTTGTTGGGCGATGTGCCAGTCATTTGCATGCAAGGCAGGTTCCACTGCTACGAAGGTTACCCGTTATGGAAGGTAAAATTACTAATAAAAAAAAAAGTCATGAAGGTTACGCGTATGGAAAGGTACGGCTAAATTTAGAGGAATGCTCAAGGCCTACCCCTTTTGGGAGGCAAGGTTACATTTATGAAAAAATCGTTCCTCCTAAAAATAGACATACTAGTTTTGGAGTTCATTTAATGATTTTCTTTCTATGCTGGGAAAAATGTATACGGAAATAATGTTTTTCTTTTTTTTACCCCTTTTATGGGAGGCAAGGTTACATTTACGAAAAAATCGTTCCTCCTAAAATAGACACACTAGTTTTAGAGTGCATTTAATAATTTCGTTTCTGCGCGGGAAAAAAATTATACGGAAGTAATATGTTTATTTTTTTGCAGTGTGCTATGCCTGTTCGTGTCATGAAGCTCATCGGTGTAAGCAACATTATAATCACTAACGCTGCTGGAGGACTCAATCCCGCTTATCGCATTGGCGACATTATGCTCCTGAAAGATCACATTAACATGCAAGGTTTTGCGGGAGAAAGCCCTCTAACGGGCCGTAACGACGAGAGGTTAGCATTTAAATATTTCTTTTCTTAAAGAGTAATTGTAAAAAATCTTTAGGTTTGGTCCTCGATTTCCTGCCATGAACAACGCGTATGATATTAATTTGCGAAACTTAGCCAAATCGGTTTCCAAAGAACTTAAAATGGGCGATTACATGCACGAAGGCGTGTATGTTATGCTGGGTGGACCAACATATGAAACGGTGGCGGAATTACGACTACTTCGTATGTTGGGTATTGATGCTGTGGGTGAGTGACAAAGTCTTATGAATTTCTGAGTTCTATGAAGTATAAGTTTATCGAATAATTTTTTTAAATAGGTATGAGCACAGTTCCTGAAGTTGTAGTAGCTCGTCATTGTGGCATGGTTGTGTTCTCATTTAGTCTCATCACCAACGAGTGTATCACGGATTACGACGACGACAGACAAGCTAATCACGAAGAAGTCATTGAGACGGCTAACAAACGTCAAGGCGACCTGAAGCTCTTCGTAACGCGAATGGTGTCTGTCATGCACGAAACGCTTAGTAATACAGAGCGTTGTACAGATAATGGAGCAAAATGAGAACCTCCGAAAAAGAGGAAAGGGATTTCGCTGTTCTGCCTAGTTTTCGCTCTTTCGCCATATGCTCCCACCCTTTCTTGCAATATATATTAAGTGTAAGTCAAAGTTTACCTAACATTTGAGACCCGATTGTTGTGTCAGAAGCTGCCCTCACATTCTATGAGTACTTTGGAAACTGCCTGTTATGTGTAAGACTTGATAATTACTTGTGGATCCCTTTCCCCTTTCGTAAGGGGGAAAAGCAATGCAGAATCTTTTGAAGATAAAAACGAGCGCAAGGCCAGCCAACCCTCCCATACAGTAAACGTGTAGTATTGCCAGGTAGAACTATAGTGTGACATACAATAGATATATATATATACAGTGTAAAGAAACAAAATTAGCATTTGGTTACGTTTTAATTGGGCTGGTTGAAGAAACACCAGATACTTTCAGCAACCAATGGTCCCACCACAGTTGTTAAGTCTTGTAAAGATGCTAAAGCGATTTTGTGAAGGGAGCCATAATGCTTTATAAGGGCTTCTGCTCGTTTGTCTTTTACTAGGGGAATTGTGCAAAGCATTGCGAGGACTTGGTCGTGATGAGACAGACTTGAAGGAGGTCGCAACTTGAACTGATTTTTCTGCGCCTGAGACTCAGCTTTCACCTATTGTATTAGCGGATGAATGGCTACACAAAGTAAGTTACTAAACAGTATTTTACCATTTGGCTGAGGAGTTGAGGTAATTCTGCTTGAGAACTGATAGGAATTAAACGTAAGCCAAGCTCTACAACTGCCAGTTTCTGCAGAGAAATAAACTGCTGGAAAGTTAAGGGTGTTCTTTCTGCTACGATAACAGCACGATCTATATTGGCCTAAGAAAAAAGGTGACTTTTTAAGGACGTAAAGTAAACTTGAATATATATACATACCTTTTTTAGTTTGACCACTTTCAATTTGTATTTTTTGCCCTCATTGAAGTCAGCTTCCGAAATAAATAGCACTGAGCAGTCTTGGGAGAAATGGAAATCGATTTCACCCAAGTCGGAAGAGAATATGATATGGTCAGTCCCTGGAAAGAGGCAATTAATTGGTTAATATGAACGTAGAAGGAGAGAGAGAGAAGATATATATAGAATATATAGAGATAATATATAGAAGATATATATTAAATTACTTGAAAGCTGAATTGCTAAGGAGGTATTTATCCATCTATCCGATATCATTATTTGTCCTGCTGGTATACGGGGAAGATTATTAGGAATACTCCCAGAACAAGTTTGCGAGATCGTAAAAGAGTTATCCATGACACCAAGCCACTTGGAAATGGAAAGTAACAACACTACACTAGAGGTACGTTTGCCGAGGGCAGGCTCTCGGTTGCAAGCTGAACCGAAACCTGCCCATAGTTTCTCAGGCGCGGTTCTCCGACCGGCACGACGACGATCGCGCGAAGAAATTGTCGCAGCGAATAAATAACAAGCAATCTTTTTAAGTGTTTGTGGCGGTAAAACGTACAACGTCATTAAGAACTCGCTCATGCCTTAAAAGCCGAGTACAAAAAGCTACATCGAACTCGAACCGTTGTGCAACTTACTACCAGCCAAAGCAGTTGGAAAATTGCTGAAAGGTACAAGTTTCACCAGAGAAATCAAAAGGAAGTCGAATCTGTAATTCAGTTCGCCACAGATTTAGAAAGATTCGCAGCGAAGTGCAATTTCGCTACAAATTTAAGCGAAGCCCTACCGGACCGTTTCGTGAGTGGATTAACTTCAAAGAACATACATAAACAAATTCTTAACAAAGGAAAAGTTCACTATGGCTACTGCATTGCAATTTGCGGAAATTATGGAAGCTGCGGAATCGGAATCTCAGCAAATGAACGAAAGCGGAGAGGTAACACAAAATTTGGATAACATCTCGGTTAAAACATGTTGACGTCGTGGAAGAAAGAATCACACACCGGAAAATTGACGCTTCCGTACAGCAGTCTGTGATTCAGTCTGTTGGAATACTGACGGGATTCAAGCAAATGCAAAAGATATGCAAAAAATGAGTATATGTTTTAATGGTAAGAGCACAACTCATAATTTTTCTAAATAGGGTGCCATTTTTCTGGACGTTAAAGATTTGTTTCCTGCATGGTTTAATGAAGCCAAGTCTCCGTTGTCAACAACATTCGTAAGCTTAAAAATAAGAGTAAAATATAGTTTATCCATTTTAGTGCAGGTGTTTTTGATACCATTTTCATCAGAGTAGATGTCGCTTATTATGATCACGTTTGTCAAGTGAATATTACTTCGATTAAGCGGAGATTCTAATAACCGAAAATCGGAAATATGTACAGTACATGTGCGTAGGATGTTTTATGGTGTAAATAAGAAAAATAAAAATAGTGATATTAAGAACGAAATTACATTTTCTTGTCTATACCAAATGACCATATTCTTTATTTTGCAACGATTTTTCCACAATTTTGATAGAGATGATTGAGGAATTCCTAAATTAACGGCCGCTTTCCTTTGTTGCAAATCTTTTAAATTCAACTTGTCGTTTCAATGCGAGCCACAACTGCTCTGTTACATTTCAATCAACGCTTATTTTCTTTTTCTGTTATTTCCGCCATTTTTATCTAACCAAACGTCTAAAACACAACCAACACTGCTGAAGCCTACTCCTACGCTTAGGGCGGGTTCTCAACACGGTTTGAATCAGTCCTTTAAAACTTAATTCCATAAACCCGCTGATTCTAACAACCAGGGATCGCAATATGTGGCGTCTACTACGGGACCTTGACTATAGTATAGGATATTTTTTAAGAGTCGCAATATTGTTTGTTCTCTTGCAGTTGATTGGGAGCTTTCAACGGCAGCTTCTCCTTTCCTTTCACTTCCCTTTTTTATTTTCTCCGTGTTTTCTCGTCATTGGATTGTGTAACTTCCACGCCGGGTTTTTTACAGGTAGGAAACTTTATATGTTCGCTTCATTAACAGAACTCGTCAGCTATTCTGCACGAGCTGACCGTAGTTGTGGGGTGGGGGAAGGGGAAGGGGAAGCCAGCTCTAAACTGCGTCAGTTCAATGCACAGATTTCGAGTCGGGTAGACTTTTTAAATGGCCCACTGTTACGGTGAGGCCGGGCAACGTCAGGTGGCACTGATGCAAGAAGCGTACGAGACAGGGATGACTCCCCAACGGGTGCTGTCTTCTTCTTACAAGATGGCTGGAGTCGCGCGGCGGCTAATTCGTATGGCCACGACATTTTTCTTTCTTTGTTTGCATTGTCTTCCCCCTTTTTTTCTTCTCTTCCCCCCGGTGACCGCGAACATCATGCCCCAGCTTTAATTCACTACCAGGTTCAATCTTCCGCGTTCCAGTACATTCTGATTCCAAATAATTCTGAATTAAACCTTTTGCATGTATGTCTTGTCTCACAATATCATTCATCACGCGACAAAAAATCTTATATAGCGTACCCCAATGAAGCTGGCGAGTCGGTACATGGAAAACTGAAAAGATTTTCCTTAGATGTACAGTGAAGAACGATATTTTGCTGAGTATATTTTCGGTCTACATTTTTTTCCACCAAGTCGTGTATTTACCATGTATTTTTGTAGGCCATTATCTGGTATATACATACTTCTCTTCACATTTCGGCAATGTTCTCCCTTCTGTCTTGCGTAGATTGAGAGGTCACTTTTTGCCCTAACGTGTGTAAGCATTTGAATGAAATATGCATTTATTTTCCAAGAAAAAGAATCTATAACATCCTAATTATGTATAGTCGACACTAACCAGCTTAACTTCATGCCATAAAGAACTCAAAAATCTCTTAATTCCTTCATAAATAAAGATACCAAATTCTAGCTTGACGATATAAATGAAAATTAATGCTAATGTCGTCAGACAATAGATCTTGCTCGCATTAAATCTTAGCTAACAGAGAACGCCTTTTTCCAGCCTGTTTTTCTCATTACGAGGGCTGGGAAGTTCATTTTTCGCCGTCCTTTCATGCACAAATTCAGGGCCTAATACACAGCAGCTTAGAGGCGAAGAACCAACGACGAATCGAAATGTAACAAAAAAAAACCCTTAAAAAACGAAATAAAAAAGGCCAACTTGTTATAAGAACGCAGCATTTTGGTCGACTTAATAGTTAGGGCGGTGGCTCCGCAATAATAAACAAAGTCCTGATATGGAGATAGACTTTGGCATCCCGAGCACACCCTGACACCATAAGAACATCTACAAGAGAGACCACAAGCCCACGCACCGAAAAAACTTACACGTCTTGGGAGCTTTTCCGGCTAATCTAAGTAAGCGGAGAAGCGACAAAAAATAACTAGGACGCTGCATGCCACGACGATAACAGCTTTCGGTTGCTCCTTTTCGACCAAGTTTATACTCAACTCATCCCCACAAATATACAAAGCAGACCTTGCTGGGACCGTTCACGTAGTGAAAATGTCTTGGCCTTTTAAAAAAATCCTATTATAACATCTTGGCACCAAAAGAAAACGGCAAGTTCTTCGCTTTCTCATAAAAGGAGTAAGGCGTTGAAAAGACTGTATGCGATAATTACTCCACACAGTCGTTTTATAATGATTTATCGGCGAGGAACTGGGGGTTCCAAAGTGTGTGTAAAAGGGATTTGTGGGAAGAGACCATTGGAAGCAATGATAGTTATAAATTGTTGTAATAATTCTTGTAAGTTGTTCGGTGTCGTAACATTACAAAAACCAACATACAGGTCTGAAATAATTTTCGCATATGCTGCTTTAGGTCGTTTCAAAAGTTATATAGATTCATTAGAACTGAACCTGGAAGTCAATCATGTTTTCCAAGCTAACTCGGCGGACTCCTAGCTCAGCATGACGTCTCACCATTTTAAGAATGGTCTGTGATCCTCCAAGCGTCAAAGAAATTGATCTATTTCCCAATCCTCTTCGTATGGAATACCGTGGTTTAAAAGGGTTTTGGTACATGGTACGCCAAGAAGATTTGTAAAATACTACAAATATACAAGATAAAAGCAGAATTTTCAGGTTTTCAGCTTTTTCAGATAAAAGCAGAACTACTTATATTTGTAAAAATCAACACAATATTGCCTACTTTAAATAATCAGGATTAAACAATATCCTGTTCGTCTGGAATTCTTCCAGAATAAGCGTACAATAGCGTTATGCGCTTGCTACGGATCGATAGCATTGTACTGGACCTACGTTGCAAATTAAATTTGGCCAAACCATAATACAACAAAGAGCTTCGGGGGTATGTAAAAGCCCTAAACAGGTAGTCCAGAGCCCGCTTTATGACTAACCAACACATTGTAAACCCAAGTCAAAAAATGAGAAGAAAAAGGAAGTTCCTGGCTTTAATGCTAATTCCCCATCATCTTTCGAGGCCCCCGCCCTGCTGTCTCTCAGCCAACGAGTCGTTAATATAGCTTTACAATTCTTCCTCACCACCCCAAAAAAGAAGGAATCTCAATCGAAAGCTTATGAATGAACATTACAATACCTAATAAGCAAAAGTCAGTCACAGTTTGTTTAGTCGGTAATCGTAAGCGAATTTCACCTGTATTAAGCGAATCTCACCTGTCTTAAGCCTAATTTAAATGGCTTTGTTTTTCTCATTACGTAGAACCAAAAGAAAAACTCGTGTGTTCGTGAGAAGATGTATGGGTATAACCAACTATTTCCCTCCTGCCCTTTCATGCTCCAACTGACTGAAAAGAACAAAAACAATATGATGAAGAGAACACGATTGGTTTGGCAGCCGTGCACTAATCTATTGCAAGCTAAGTACGTCGAAAAGGAGTGCTACGGGAACTCGCAAGCCATGCTTTTTACATCATAAGACTCCTACGTTTTATCCGTCCCAAACCGTGATTAGTTACGCCAAGAATCTTACCATCATCATTCCATTATTAGCATAACTAAAGCACCCTTCCTCCCCGTCCTCCTCTCTCCTTTCGCAAGTTGCCCCTCTCGAGATCAATCGACGCAAAACTTTTTTCTTAAATCCCTAATCTGCGTATCTTCAAATTATTCTATCATAAAAGCGTACGGACAGAGAGTTAGAAAGCATCCTTTAGCGAGGCATATGACTTGATGATTATCTTTTCCTCGCCTCTCCTTAAAATTCGCCAAGCAAAAATACTTGGAATGGTTGGGCTAAAGGATGCCGTCATATATTCCAAACTTGTTTTGGAACTTTGGCGCTTTTGTGTACAGCATAATACACACCTTCCAAAAAACTGACGCACACTATATTGTCGGTGCATTACGCGAAGCGAAAAAATGCTGTCTATATGGCGTCACGAGGTTATTAACTGCGATTTTTTCTACCCCCCCCCCCCCCCCCCTTTCCTCGCGCTTTTGGCATTTTCCTTCCAGTTCTTCTTAAATAAGTTCAAAGCACTCTACGAGCAGCTATTTCGCTGAGCGCTAACACGTCCTCATCGCTGTTCAAAAGCCTCACGTGTATTAGTGTGAGGACGCTGATGACTCTGGGAGTGCATTCACAAGTAGGCAAGCAGGGCTTCCCGCAAAAAGTCGGTCGAGTCAAGCATAACACATATCCAAGAAGGACAGGAGAAACGGCTTGCCAGAAAACTAGCGAAGGACTCATCAACGTCTCGCAGTGTGGTGTTCGCGAGTGGTTGCTGTGGTTGGGCTTCGTCGGATGCGGAAAATCCCAAAGTGGTGTTGCTTTGCTGCTCTATCCGGCTTTGAACGATTTCAAAAAAAGACGCGATAACAGATTCGGACTCGTGAGTTGAAGCTGAGCTTGCCCATTTATACCTGCGCCGACGTTTTAAGGGGGATTATCAAGAATCAAAAATAGCAAGAGAGAAACAAATATTCCCCGCTGTCTTTTCCGGAGAAACACAGTGTCATTGTATTAACCGCCCGCAAATCAGTGGTCTACGAATTCTCATGTGTCAGTGTTTACTCCGTTCATTGCCCAAGTGCTAAAGTCAACCAATCGTGATGGGGCAAGAAGCTCTGTGCCGAAGGTATTCATTCTAATTCTATTGAATTACTTATAACATATCATTCCTTAACCAGAAAACTCTCATCCTTTTTTATTCCTAAGAATTAAATAACAAAAATTAAAAGCTTTTACGTGGGAAAAACTTGCTAAATTCTCAGTGTGGAGCGATGCACACACGCGTCTGTCTTAAAACTTTTGAAGGGATAAAAATATACCAACTCAACTAAACCCCTAACCTCCCAAGTTACCTTATCCCTCCTCTGCGCCTACTTGCACGTAAACGTTTAAGTCCGCCGTCGAGCCTAATTTGTTACACAGGGCCATCTCCCAAATCGCAAACCCTGAAAACAGAACCCGACTTTTGACGAGATGTATCACGCACAATAAGATCTGAAAAACAAGATAGGCAGGGAGGATAAAAACGTCGGGTCCGATTGCCTCGCCAAGACCAAAAAGTTGACAGTGGGGAGGACCCATGGAAGCGGACATAACAGAAATCTGGAGTGACGTATCTGAGCTTCATTCCATACATTTTGGCACCGAATCTCAGACACCGCGTTTTAAAATTAGCTTCTATGACAAACTCGACGACTCGTTCCTAAAATTGTGTCTTCCTTATAAAGTAGTTTCAACTCGGATTGACTCATTTGTTTCAAATTAAGAACCGGCTCTCCTTTTTTTCCTTTCTTTCATTTTTTTCCTTCTCATTGAACCCAGCAAACGTTTCCACAGCATCCGAGTATATTACACCGTCCCACAAAAAGTCGTGTCTACCAGGGGTCCCTCTCGGAGGTGGCTTGTCCATGTCTGCTAAAATCGGACATGGACCCTTTACCTTTATTTGTTGTTAAAAGGGTGGATCAGTGGAATAATCAGGGCGTGGGCGAAAGGCTGTCCGCTCAACAATAGTTGTTAAACTTCTCAAACTGGTAACATCTAACAAGTATTTGCCAAGGGTACCAATACTTTTGAAAACTTCTTTTTGGCTAACACAGCTCTCTGCAGCTTGTTCAACGTAAAAGCGAACTGGTGAAACAAAAAAGAACTCCTCACGCTTCTATCTGTATGTGAACCATACCCAATTGGGAGTCTGTTCTGTTCTATACTGTATCATAGACTAAGGAAAATGACCACGTCCGGGGCAGCCGAGGGAGGCAAGACAGAAAAGAAACCTCCATTTTGTGGAACATAAATTATTTCGTCGCTGTCAACAGGCGGAAATTAATGCTTATCACGTGAAAATTCGTCTTGATTCTAACTTGGCACCTCGTCGCTAAAAGCTTTTTGGGTTTTTGAAAATCCCAAATCTTCTTGGCTGAAATTGCCATCGGGCTATTATGCATTCCCGAATGTCCCGTATTGCGCGTGAAAAAGCTTCTAAGTACACCTGGCGACACGTCTAACAAAAGCTATGGCGCCAACCCGCAGAAGCAGTTTACAAGCGCGACTTTTCGCTAGATAAGCTCGAACTCCAACACCTGAGCCAACCAAATTTTGCTTCTTGTCAGATTAATGACAAACACAATTACTGTCACGGAGACACTGTCAGTTTTCTTTTGTACCCGGCAAATTTCCCAAAGAAAGATTATGTTTCTTTTTTTTTTCTTTTTTTAATCCTTTTCATTGCTCTGGAATTTTCCACCCACCCAATTACAAGCACCAGCGGTCAGTTAAAGGTGTCCGAACCCCTAATTCATGAAGCAGAAACTTTATAGCGAGTTAAATCGCTTTGACTATGTATACAAGACGATATAAAATTGCATATCCTTCTTCCAAATCTAATCATAACTCTTTTTTAACTCTCTTAGGAACTACTGAAAATGGTGCTGCAGGTTTGTGTCTGTCATACATGATATAAATGTACTGCGCGCGATACCTAACGCCCGTTAAATTTTTCAATAAACTAGAAAAACATGCTCGTCATTCTCCCTGAACGAAGGATCGTTTTGTTATTTTTTCTGCTTCGGCGCGTAATAAAAGCTATTATAGCCTCTACAGTCTTCTTCCTGGAGAGTATACCATAGCGCCGTCTTTCTATCTTTTATTTTTATTATTGTTATGGTGTCTATTAGTCCATAAAGCTCTCGTCCCTCGACGTTTACTCCGGCAGGTAGCCTAATGCTGTGATAATATACGACAAGGGGAAAGATAAGATTCTTAGCCACTATTAGCGAGTCTTAAAGAGAGGTTGGGACATCACATATGGAATTTTCCTCCAACAGCCACTCTTCAGAAGACACCTTTTGGGGGGTTTCATACAGGATTTATGGAGAGCCCCATTGTTGGGAACGGAATGTGCACGATACTGTTGTTGTCCAGCCATCCGGTCATCTTCTCCTTTCTGTGACTTTTCTCCATGGTCACTTATCCAATGCTAAATTGTAGTAGAAATAAAAATAGAAATGACAAGAAAAAAAAAAGATTTTGTACTGCAAGGACGACCTGCCAAACTGGGAGCGAGAGGCAAGGACGAGACTGTTAATTAGCTTCCTTGGTCGACGCTACACATAGCTACAGGCAAATCAGACTCCTAAATGGAGGGCAATTGTATAAAACTAATAAGGCTTGCGTCCGTTACTTACGTGCATGGCTCACAAAGAAAAAAAAACTGTACCAGGACTTGTAATTGACATCACGCTTGACACGGAATCAAAAGGACATGTTACCTTTTTTCTTCATACCTCCCTTCGAACCCGAGATTTAAGACCCATGTTTTTTTTTACAAATCTCATTGGATACAAAAAATAAAATAAAAAACTATGTATCTTACACATTTATTTTTTCGTAAAAAAAACTAGGAGACGCAAAAAGCTGCTGATGGATTATTTGGTTTGGTTGGGTGTAGCATTGGTGCTGCTCTGGAGCCCTGTTGTGCGAGCACAAGGTAAACTACAGAAACGAAACCTTTCGTGGGTCTTACCAAGCAAAAAAGTGCACGTCATGCATGTGCAATTTACACTACAACGCCTGATGAAAACAAGTTTTTTTGGGGGGAAAGAGAACTTGGATCCTATAAAATCGCTCTAATGGTACTTTCATATTCGTACATAATCTGTATGGACACACATGCATATAACGTTAATGGCTGAAAAAGAGGGTAGTGAGAGAGTCTATGACTCTGGACCGTTTTAACTTGCAAGTGATGATCTGGGGTCTTATGTGGAAAATCTATGCAGCAGACTTCGGCGCTGGGAAATAGTATATGGGTCACCCACCCACAAGACCCAACAAACTCGTTGAGAGAGACTCTTAATAGTTTATCAGGTCTGGCTTTTGCATCACGTCATGAGAAGACAAGCCACGGCGCCCTAGTTCATCATCCCAGCATCCTTAACAAGTTTCAAATGATATCTGAAGATGGCTCACATATAGAGAGAGTGTATCAGTGGCTGCCTAAAAGCACTTAGAGAGCATTTCTAAAAAGGCCTATTTTGGGCGGGCGTTTTTAGGAAACTTTATATTGCTCTTCACTTCTAAGTAACTTACTCGCTACAACCGCACAGTTTGTAAATAAACAAGCCGAGCTGCTGTGATTTACACGCATTCAAGTTCCAAGACTTGGTTTCGTTACGCATGTAGACACTGTCAAAGCCCGGACGGATAAATAGCTTCTGAGCATGGAAAAGCGCATGATAACATCTAATAAATACAGCTTCCACTAACTAGTTTCAAACTTTTTATTTATTTTTTTTACTTTTTTTCTTAAACAAGAAATAAAATTTAAAAAAATCCTTCGGGTTTCTCTCGTACGTGTAGAAGAGAGTGGTGATGGGGACTATCCAGATGAGGAACTTGACGGCATCGAACCAGAACCAGACACTGAATTTCGAGAGGATGACTTGGGTAAAAGGGCTTTTGGGCAAACATAATTACCTTTCACACATTTTTACTTTCTATCTTCAAATCAAATCTAATAATAATTGACGACCCGATCCTGTCTCATATACGTCTAACCTTTCAAGTACTGGTGGAGGTACTCATGCTCAGCAAATACTTCGGTTTTTTTCAGTTTTTTTAATATGCTGAGCTTCTCTTTAAAACCAGAAATAAGTCTGTTTTGCTTATCGTGTTTTTAGTAAGGTTACTATTTAATAAAAAAAATAAAACATTTCCGTAGATTCAGGTCCACGTCGAGGGGATGTGTCAGTTTACGCTCGTCCAGGTAACATTTTCTATTTGGTTAGTTTGTGTAGTTGACGCAACACTGATCCGGCATTCACCTTTGATTATGAAAACATGTAGAGTCTGACTTTTGAGTCATTAATATGGTATGTCTCCCAACCTTTTATTAGGCGTGAATGAGTATGCCAGCTTTGAAAACGGACCCTGTTCGGATTATCGTCCTGGCGAGGATGATTTACAAGCGTTTGACTTTATCCGACAGTTCCGACTAGATGTGTTGGAAACGCAATACCCTGGTGTATCTCGCGTGCAGGGGTCTAGTCGATTGCAAACCGCGTACCGCTTAGAAAAGAAGGCTGATTTGGTCGTGCCAACTCGGTAAGGTTTTCAGCTTTGTCATATATAATATAAACCCCCATTTACATTAGAATATTCTCTGTTCTTTTCCCCATAACGATTCATCATCTTGTTCAATCCTTTTAGGAGTATTTTCCCGCAAGGATTACCCCAGCAATTCTCTTTCATTTGCACGTTCCGTACCACGAAGCCTCCGAAAACACCCTGGAACATTATTCGCATCAGTGACTTGCGACAAAAGCCTCAATTCCAAGTTACGCTTAACCCAAGCAAACAAGCTATCGAGTTTGGAATCACGGATTTCGAAGGAAAACTGCAAACGTTGGTTTTCCGCAAAGCTAAAGTATTCTTTCAATTTATTTTTCTGTTAAACAAAATGGATTGTTTGTTTTGAAAGAAAATTTTACAAATTTGCAAACGAACTATTTAATTTCTAGGTTTTTGACAAAGAATGGCACAAGATCCATTTTGGCGTCCATCGAGAGAAAGTAGTACTCTACGTGGACTGTGAGTACAGTCAAGAATTACCGTTGGATGTTCGAGGCCCCATCGATACCAACGGAGAGATTGCCATTTCTAAAGTCCTGGGCTCTAAACGCACGGTCCCAGTATGTCGAAGCTTAATGTCTTGTAGCACAGTAGTCGGGTTTAAATCATAGTCATCCTTATCGTTTATACAGATAGACCTCCAATGGATGGTTATGAGCTGTGACCCTTCCCGACCAGAGCGTGAGACCTGCGACGAATTACCAGCAGTAAGCAGTTTATTAGTACTTTGGGCATTGTTCAAGCAAGCCAAAGCTTTTATCAAAAGCCAGGGCCCGGATACCGCATTCTTTCTTGTTACATTCCTGCGTAATTTCGCAGCGCATTAGAAAAGCGAAAGGGATTTTGGCAATCTTCCCAATGCCAATGCTAAACTAGACGCGGTATACGTCTACGAAGCTTGCCACGTTACCATAGCTGCTAGTTTGAAACTTGACTTATGACTTGACTTAAAACCTGAACAGGAGATGCTGGAAGCTTCTATGTATTGTTGCCAAATAATACCAGGGAAATTACAGCTTAGCATTTTCGGATTAAAGTGAAGATAAGTAGCAGTGAGACTGTTTGGCAAATTTGCAAAACATCAGTCCAATTTCGTTTTTCTCTTTAAGAATAATCAGGCAAAAACCAGACTAATGGTTGTGCAATAGGGAAATTAACCTGCCCACTCTTCTTGCTTTTAGAATTAAGAAGAGTTAGTGCTTATCTCGGATTTAAAGCGAAGCTGTTTCTTAACATTGTCAAATGTCGAATTCAAAACACGTTTTTTGCAAGCTTCTTCTGAATAAAAGAAAGAAATGGAACCGAGTCGTCCACTTCTCCAAGTCAACAAGTTTTAAATAAAACGAGTTTTCTTTTCAATTTCGGAGCTTGTAAAATGAACTACAATATTAAAAAAGTGATAGGTAGATGACTAATGGCTTCAGCTACCTCAGTCTGAACGAATCATAGAGATTAACTTCAAACTATGCAAATTAAAGTAACCGCGATTACGGAAGTACAAGAACGATTATGAACCGCAGGTGTTTCTAGTTGTCACAAAATACATAGTGTAATTTTTAGGATTAGGAATTTGCTTACGTAAGGGTGAAGTTTAAACAATACGTCAAAATAGTTAGCCAAGTCGGAAATGATTTTAATATTACATTTTTCTCAACTTCAAGACACCAGTTGAACAAGTCCATAATTCCTGCCAAACGGTGTGTCCCCAAGGACCAGCGGGATTAAACGGAAGTCAGGTAACACCTAAACTATAATACTCGGCGTTGTGAGAATGCGAAGAATTATATTTAATATTTCAAAAACTAGGGAGCTTCGGGGCCTCCCGGAAGACCCGGAGAGAGGGGCCTGCAAGGCATCGCTGGATTACCGGGATTGCAAGGGGTTAGGGGTGAGCCTGGCCCGCGAGGCGAACAAGTAAGTGTCACAGACCTTGACAGAAGTAGTTTCATTTAGTTGCCCATTTCTTGATTGGGCTATTGTTATTTTCATATATTTACTGAGATAAGTAAGTCCTTCTTGTGGTTGCGGGTTATACATAAGTTTTAATGCCAACCAGCTCACCTTAGATCATGTCTAGGTATAGACAGGGCACTACTGCGCACCGGGGTGCTGGGGCCGTTATGGCCTGGCATGCATTCGAGCCTCGTTTAAGCATAAAATAGCACAGCTAAGGTGATGGAAGCCTTCTTATGTTTGAGTCAAAAACTTGCACGGTTAAGATGATAAACCGCAAAGGCTTGTCATCACTTTCCGTCCATGGATTGTCCTTTCTATACCTATTCACGGTCAGAGTTGCTTACAGTCAAAACACGTTCTCTGAATCTAGTTACATGCGTATGTAATATGTCCCGGAGTTCAAAAGGACATTAGTGTGTCAATTGTCCAACAATTAATTTTTTTTGTTCAACTAGTGGGGTGAAAGAAAGTGCGAGTTTTAACGATTCTCATCAACGAAAGTTGTAACTTATCCTAACAAAACCTAAGCTAACCTAACCTACCTAACCTAATCTATCCTAACCTAACCTAATGCATTTCCAATCCAACTACCAGTTTTCAACTCGACTGACACTCGTTTGTCATTTGTTTTCCGGAGAACGTTTTGCAACAATAATACACACTATTGTCATTTTTATTTCCGAGTTCCGAAACTGGAGAACCTGTAGTATAGTCAACCGAATTCTTACACACCATCTAGCGATCATAATTACACTAAACATTCCTTCCTAACTGACAGTTTTACCATAAAATACTAAAGTTTCAATGTGTGCCGTAAACTATTTAATTGTATACGAAGAAGAGAGACATCTCAATTCCTGGAACCTCAAACAGCTAAAAAAAAAAAAGTAATTCTGATGTATTCCAAATCAAGGGACTGTCAGGCCTCCCAGGTCAAGTTGGACCGAGGGGCAATCCAGGGCCTGAGGCTGAGAAGGGTGATAAGGGAGACAGTGGTCAACGTGGTCTACCGGGAGATCGGGTAAGCTATTTCTTCCCGAAGCTGCTTTTCTGGCACCAGTCCTCATGTGATCCATTTTTCCAAGGGTGAACCAGGTAGCAGAGCCGAGAAGGGTGAACGCGGTGACGCAGGAATTAGCGGTAAACCCGGAGTAGAAGGCCCCAGAGGATTCCCCGGTTTACCTGGAGAAGCTTCACGCATTGCAGGTAAGCTGAATATTTTCCTTAGTTGCAAATACGTGTCTAACTGACCTACGATTGCAGGACCCCCAGGGCCAGTAGGACCCACCGGCGAAAGAGGATTGCCCGGAAACCCTGGTCTTGATGGGGCAACCGGCGCTCGAGGCGTAGCCGGTAAATACACTTGAAAAAAATCACATAAACGCATGTATGTGTTCTATAAACTTTTGCTACCCAGGTGAACTTGGACCTAGTGGACTACCCGGAAAAGATGGTACTCCTGGTGAAAGAGGCCCGAAAGGCGACCGTGGAGAAAGGGGCGTGGCTGGTGTAAGGGGACCGCCTGGAACTGCTGTAAGTTGTAACTGGTATTTATTTGCCAGAGCTTGTATTTACTCTTGCTTATCGCCTGAATGATTAATATAGGGTAACCCTGGGCCGCCTGGACCAGCAGGATCGCAATTAGCTGGACAAACAGTACCAGGCCCGATGGGTCTAACGGGTCCTAGTGGTGAGCCTGGCTTACCAGGAACTCCTGGCGAAAGAGGAGAACGGGGAGAAAGAGGTGACAGAGGCGAACGCGGACTTCGAGGAGACAAAGGTAAAAACGAAAAATATTAAATTTACGTTAAGTGAATAATAAATAATACATTAGTGAATAATAAATTAACTCAAATAAATAATATTATCTTTGGGCTAAAGGTGATCGTGGTACGGTTGGTTTACCCGGAAACGATGGACTACGTGGTGAAGTTGGCCCTGCCGGACCTGGTGGTCTCAGAGGAGAAAAGGGTGAGCCAGGATTGCAGGGACTTATTGGATTGCCAGGCAATGCGGGTTTAATCGGAATGCCGGTGAGAGACTTGAATACCCTAACGAATGTATAATCAACTGCTGTACTTGTTGACTTAATTTGTACACTCACAGGGTCAAGTTGGACCGTCTGGTCCACCTGGCGAAAAAGGTGCAAGGGGATCTATTGGTGACACTGGACCCACTGGAAACCCAGGAGCGCCGGGTAGAATTGGGGATCAGGGAATACAGGGATCTCAAGGTGAGCACGACTCACTTCCATGTAATATTTAAAAAATTTTGTGTCTACATTCACAGGATTGCCCGGTCTTAGGGGAGAACAGGGAACTAAAGGTGAAAAGGGAGACACGGGTATTGCTGGAACTGTTGGTCCAGCCGGCATTCCGGGCCTAAAGGGACACGAAGGAAAACAAGGCAACGAAGGCGAAAAAGTAGAGCCAAATCATTATTTTTTAAATAAACTTTGCCCAAAAGGTAACCGTTTCTATGCTCTCTAGGGACCAAGAGGCGAGAAGGGTGATGTGGGTAGCCGAGGACCGGAGGGACCTCCGGTAAGCTCTCATATGAAATTCAACGAACATTATTTTGACTAAATTAGTTGTGTTAATCTAGGGATTGGACGGAAAACCTGGCGTTCAGGGTATCATTGGCAGACCTGGACCAAAGGGCGATAAAGGTACAGTTTTTTAAGTCATCAATGCTGTTCGCTTTATTAATGATGTTGGAATAGGTGACGGAGGCAGCACAGGAGCAGCAGGCGCCCGAGGTCCACCAGGACCTATTGTAAGCAATGACGAATTATTGTTTCCAGTTATTTAGCAAAAGTTTTGGTATTAGGGCGTTCCAGGAGTTAGCGGTCAACAGGGCCCACAAGGCCTACCAGGGATGATGGGTAGATCCGGGCCTCCTGGGCCACCAGGTCCTCCAGGCCCTCCCGGTGAACGTGCAGTAATACCTTCTAATTTGAGTTCGCGAGATGGAGATGGCGCACCCGGAGCCATGGGCGCTACTGGTTTACCAGGACCAGCTGGCATAGTGAGTACTATAATGCTAGTTTTACTTGAAGTTCCAACACTGGAGCTATAATTAGATGTCTGCAAGTTAATTCTAACTAATTAATCTCTCTTTCCGTAGCCCGGTGAGAGAGGCGCAGATGGCCAGAGAGGACCAGAAGGTGCACCCGGCAACCCTGGCGTACCCGGAGTAGAAGGAGCGCCTGGTTTGCAAGTATACATGCCAACAACGCCTGCACTTAGTACTATATTCTGGTAACTTTATTTTTTTAAGGGTGTTGCAGGTCCCAGAGGAATACAAGGTTCTCCTGGATTAAACGGCGCTCCAGTAAGTGAATTTTTTTTTTTTTTTAATTGCTCGGTTTGATCAAATTTTGTATTATAGGGTCGCAGTTACTCGGAATCGGAACTTAGAGATATTTGCGCTTCGGTCTTGAGAGGTAAGCTCAAACATACATTACACAGCTTAAATTTAGATGGTGTCGTAAAGAAGGATTTATCTACATATTCCAAAAATATAATTATGAAACTAATGCGAATTAGATCAACTGGCTGAGTTGACAGCAACGTTACGAGGTCCTCCAGGTCCACCAGGAAGGACCCGAGTTGGAAAACCCGGTACTCAGGGTCAACAGGGTGCACCAGGTTTGACATTTCAGATACATAGTGGACATACTGGGAACCGCTGCCGGGCATGATAAAAAATCACACACGGCCGTAGATTCAATGCCTCAGAAAAATGGGAGAATGAGCTGCATGAAAGCACTGCTTTAATTACGGACTACTTTTTTTTTTATTGCACCTGGCATGTGTAGATCAACTAGAAGAATTGACTGCGGGATTAAGTGGTCCTCCAGGAATGCCCGGAAGAGCACGCGTAGGCAGACCTGGCCCACCAGGGCCTATGGGTATCCCAGGTATTAACTTGAATCGTCTTTGCATAGAAAGCACTTAGGAAAAAGAAACTAATGTACCAACCTTCATAATACTTTGCATGTTTCGGATATGGGAGCTTTCGGGAACTAGCTTTTAAACAAAACTAAGAGAATTAAAACTAAACGATTTATTTTTTCGCAAGGTGAACCGGGCAAGAACGGTATGCCGGGTGAAAGAGGGTTTACCGGGGTTCCAGGTAATACTGGACCTGCTGGTCCTGAAGGAATTAGGGGTGAACGAGGAGACAAGGGTGACCGTGGACCGTCTGGAATCGGTATCGAGGGTCCCATGGGACCTATCGGTTTGCAAGGTAAAGACACGCTTTGTACAGTGCATAAATAGGCTCATTTTTCAATATTCCAAATTCATTTCCTGTACCTTACGTTGGTAATCTATTTTGTTTTATTTCCAGGACCTCCTGGCCCACCAGGTGTTGGCTTGCCTGGTCGACAGGGAGAAAGAGGCGATTCTGGTAAACAGGGTAAGTTTTCCTTATTTTCCTATATCGAGATTCAACTGTGACAAGTCAATTGAATGCTGTTGTTTTTTGCTAAGGTGTTCCTGGACATAGGGGTCAACCTGGTCCCCCTGGCAACTGTGAAGGTTGCAACAATAATTACGCTTTGGCTTATGCTGCTCGACCTTCCATCAACAACGAGAAAGGGCCGTCAAAATAGAGCCTAAAAGCTAGAGAATTTAGCTTGTCTTCGCCAGCAACACTGCCGTTTTTGAGATTCTGAAGGAAAGGAAAATTTACTAGTGCCTCGAGTTCACCAATCAACAAGCCATATCTGCTTTTATGCACTATTTCATGGAAACTCCGTAAATTTTGGAGGAAAAAAAGCAAAAAATTAAAAGTAGCATGGAGAGAAAAAATTTGCAAAACTATCAATCATGCGTGCCTGACGATATCTTGTGTTAAAAGAATTTGCCTATATTACATTAAAGATCGCTTAGAGAAATGCGCTTGTAGACTGGTTCCTGTACATACAGAAACGAGTGCCCCATACCAAAAATAGTAATTTCCTTGACAAATTTACCTGTTCTTATTTTTTTAACGAAGAAAACCCTAGTAAGCTCCGGTACCTTCATAACAAAACCGACAAAGAACAACCAGAAGTTGTTGTACAATTTCTTCTACAATAATACGCCCTTTGTTTTCTTAACACAAATTCACACATTTGTTACAGAAGGTATGGGATGCTTGCACTGTTGGTACGGGATATGCAATGACGTTTAGCACTTAAATTTTGAATAAACGACGAGGTAAGGCGCTTCCTGAGCAAAAAGAAGTCAGCAGATGTTTAGGAATCGTGCAATTCATGCGACAAAACCCCAAGTACGCGATGTCTTAAATGTAAAGTATAGAAAACCGATAAAAGGGTAGAAATAAACCAAGAAATAAGAAAAATGCTGGCACCTGGTGAATTTTGTGCCAGGAAAACATTTCTAATGATGCAATGGAAAATGTAATTTACAATATAAATATAAAATAATATAGCCTACAATGTAATATCGAGAGAATTCACTAATCCAAATTTTTAAAGTTACAAATAAGATATTGTAAACGATCTTAGAGTTAGAAATTTAATTAAGAAATACATGGGTTTGTTTTAAAATTACAAGACTTTTACAATGTATGCATCGCATTCTGAAGAGACAAGAGACATTTTTATAATAATTTACTTATGCATGACAGGCGATGTTACATACGTGTAAGTCGTACAAACCTGTTTCACATATATAGGACTTGTTCTGTATTTCACGTTATCACTTTAGACAATCAAACCAACACTACGCAATATAAAAACGTCAATACCAATACACACGCGAACCCAACTCACCAACTGCCCACTGCCCTTTTTTTCCGTCGTTCCTCGTCAACTCCCTTCTTCCCGGCCTCCTCTTTTCCCCATAGCTAACTTACGTCTCCAGACGTCAGGGTCCGTTTTCTTTAGTTCTTAGAAAAACGACCAAAAAACGTATACTTCCCTATTTTCTCTTAAACTAAACGTCCTTTGTCCGGAGTCGCATATGTCCCAGGGGTCAAGTCATTGGTCAGTCCCCTTCCGGATGCGCCGTTATCCGGAACATAGCCGGCCCTGTTTCGAACGTAAATAATCTAGTCTTCGGGCTCAGCTATTTCCATCAAACAGAGCTTGGCTACTGGCCGGACATACTCCCCATGTTTTGTTTTGACAAGTGCCGTTCTGACAAGGCCATCAGGTCCGGGGTATACCTGAATCACTCGTGCGATTGGCCAGAGGCCTCTTGGACTGTTCTCATCGATCAACAGCACGACGTCATCGGGTTGAAGGTTGCGGTTCGGCCGAACTCATTTCCTACGTTCAATGATGGACGGCACATACTCTCGCAGCCATCGGCGCCAGAATCGCTCGGTTATCGCTTGAGAAGCTCTCCACCGTTTACGAGCGTTAAGATCTTCATCCGTCACGAGTCCAGTCGGCAGGTTAGGGTTGGCTCGGCCCAGTAAGAAGTGATTCGGCGTCAGCGGCTCCGGATCTTCGGGATTCATACTGAGATGCGTCAAGGGTCTACCATTCAGCAGTGACTCCACTTCTGCCATAACGGTTGTGAGGATTTCGTCCGTTACGGTTTGATCCAGCAATGTGTATCTAAGGGCGACTTTAGCGGAGCGTACCAGACGTTCCCAGACTCCGCCAAAGTGTGGGGACGCAGGGGGGGAAAAGTGCCAACTGATTTCTCGCTGTGCCAGCTCGTCCGCAATTCGCTTCTGGTTACAGGCTTTCAAGTTTTGCCGGAGCTCCTTCTCACCTGCACTTAGGTTAGTTCCATTATCACTAAAAACGTGCACCGGAGCGCCGCGACGGCTGACAAATCGTCTAAAAGCCAAGATAAACGAGTCAGTATCTAGTGAGTGTGCAACTTCCAGGTGGACTGCGCGCGTGACGAGGTACGTGAAGAGGCAAACGTAACGTTTGTGTACTCTTCGATGAATTACGACCGCGAACGGTCCAAAGTAATCCACGCCAACGTTCGTGAATGGTGGGCTATACGTATCTAGTCGTTGCCGGGGTAAGGCAGCCATCAACTGGACGCACGGCTTGGCTCGATAACGGTTACAGGCGAAGCACCCGTTTACAATCTTGTTCACAGCCGCCCGACCTCCTGTCACCCAGTACTGGAGACGCAAATCGGCTAAAGTTCGCTCGGTTGACCCATGTGCTAGCCTTTCGTGTGTACGGCGGATTAGTAATGCCGTCAGCGGGCTATCAGGGCTCAGGAGTATAGGGTGCTTGACGTTGGACGGGACGTCGGCATGTTGGATTCTTCCGCCCACCCGTATGATACTTTGCTCGTCCAGGAAGGGAGTCAGTTTCAGGAGTTTCGAATTGCGCGGGAGCGGTTCTTTCTTCTCCAGGGCAGCATAATCCAATCCCATGAGGCGCTTCTGTTCTACCGTGATGAACTTGAGAAGGGCATCGCTGCATTCAGCAACTGACAGGTGCCCCTTCTCCACGGAAAACTTGGACGGTCGCGTGTTCCTGGTAAAGCGAAGAGTTCAAGCCAGAATACGCTTCAAACTGTTTAGGTTAGACGTACCTCGCAGGACTTCGAGTGATTCGTCTTTGTCTACCCCAACAGAGGCAATCAGCGGTGGTAGTATTTCTTGGTCAGTGTTATCGGGCTCTCTCTGGATTTGTTCAGCGGGCCACTCAGAGGGCGGCTGCTGGAGGAAAGTTGGCCCGTTGAGCCATCGGTTCGGTGTGACCAGGGAAGTTGCTTCTAGCCCTCTAGAACTGTCATTGGCGGGGTTCAGCTTCCCCGGAATATGTCTCCACTGGTCGGATTCCGTAAGCTCTAGAATTTCAGTGACCCTATTTGCGACGAAGGTTTTATACCGGCAGGTTTTTGAGCGGATGTGCAAAACGCATAAATTCAGGAAAAGCAAGTCCATTGGGCCTGTTTTGGGTGTGGTTTGGTCTGATTAGTACAATTTTTTTTGTGGTTTGGTCTGATTAGATTGAATTTGGAGCCTTTGATTGTTGTGATTTATGTGATTTACACATTGCCAAGAAACGCTGTATGAAAAACATGCAGGAAACTTTGGTTTTTGAAGAGATATAATAAATAAAACTGTAAAAAGCCATCTGGATTTTCTGAAATGGTAATATAAAGTATCGCAGCCAAAGCAAAAAATGTTTATCCCGAAAACGTGGCGTTGCCGTTGAATAGATGGCACATCTCAAGATCACGGTATTCGAGACTTCATCAAAACTTCAAAATCTTGAATTTTGCGATCTTGAATCTTGAAGTCCGTGCTACCGCTAACTTGAGATCAGCCACCTATTGATTCAAGACCGCAGAATTCAAGAAATCGAATCTCGAGGTCTTGAATTTTGTCTTATCCCAAATGTAATCTTATTTGAATCGTACAGATCAAACTACGCCCCAATCAGGCACATGGCCTTGCTTTTCTTGATTTTGATCTGTAGTGTGCACCAGTCTTAACCACGAAGTTGCTACGGCCATCTCCCAGTTGCTTTCCAAGGTTCATTCAAAGTTTCAAACAAGCCCATTCTCACTCTCCTTTTCCTCGCGACTTCACTAATCTTCCAGCGAAACTTTTCGTGTTTCAAGGCTTTTGAGGCGGATCCTCCAGTTATTCTCAAAGAAGCGCCCGAAGCAAGCCAAGGCGGCAAACCAATGACGTAGTACACAAAAGCACATCTGGTAAACAAGACGCTGTGTTTGCAGCCTTGATTTGATTTTCGTTTTGTTCTTAAGACAAACAAAATAACATTTAAGGCGTTTTTTCGTTATTCCATAGTTCTGTTCTGTTGCTTGCAATTATGGAAGATTACGAGGTGCTCGAAATGGTTGGCGAAGGCTCTTTCGGACGCGTCTACAAAGCTAGATACAAAAAATCTAGAAATATCGTGGCTCTCAAGTTTATTCCTAAAGTAAATCAACGCTTTATTTGACTAGAAAAAGTACTTTTAAGTAATAATAAACGTTCCAGATTGGTCGGTCAGAGCGAGAATGGCGAAGTTTGCGTCAAGAATGCGAAATTCAGAAGAATCTCAGACACCCCAACATCATCAGTATGTTAGGAGCCTTTGAAACAAGCAAAGAAGTAATGTTGAAACATGCAAATCTAGCAGGTTTAAGTTGTTCTCTTACTCTTTCATAGGTAGTTGCAGTAACAGAGTTTGCTGATGGAGAATTATTAGACTTGTTAGAGAAGGACAGGACTCTGACTGAAGCAAAAGTACAGGAGATTGCTTGTCAGCTCATTTCAGCTTTGTACTACTTGCACGCTCATCGGATCCTCCATCGCGATATCAAACCTCAAAACATCTTGCTAACAAAGAAAGGAACCGTGAAATTATGCGACTTTGGTTTCGCGAGAGCCATGGACCTCAACACTTATGTTTTAACATCTGTCAAAGGTACGCCTCTGTATATGGCCCCGGAAATTATTGAAGAAAATCCATACGACCATAATGCAGACCTATGGTTAGTATTCCAAATCAAAATTGAAAAGCTTTGAAAATCACTAAAAAAATGTAGTACAAAATAATTTAGGTCGTTGGGATGTATCTTATATGAATTACTGATGGGTATTCCCCCCTTTTGCACCACCTCCTTGCTTCAACTCATTCGCAAAATCAGATACGATGCAATCCACTGGCCAATTGACACAAGCGCTAATTGCTTAAGTTTGATACAAGTATTTATAAAAATATTTCCCTAAAAATCTGAACGATATAATCATGAATTAAACTGATATTGCTCGTCTTAGGGCTTACTCGAAAAAGATAGTCGCAAACGACTAACCTGGCCAGCCCTACTAGAGCATCCATTTGTTGCAGGCAACGTCCTCGTATTGCCTCAGACTGGTAAACTCATCAATTATGGGGTCGGGAAAATTTATTTGATTATAATTTTTTTTTAATCCCTTATCTCAGACCAGTCCATGTCCATGCCAGCGTTAACCAGAATGCTAACAGCTTCAGAAGAGCTAGCTAAAGAATTACAACGCCAAGAGATAGCTCAAAGACTGCTCACGCAACCCAGGTAAAGCCTCTTTCTGTCACAACAATAACAAAATGCATGTAAGAAGAGTGTTTTCATTATAGTATGACTAGAAGAAAACACTACCTTGCTTATGCTAACCGAGCTCGTTCACACCAGATTATGTAACTGCCTTCTACGGCGTAATATTTTTTAAAGTTAAAAGTACATTCTTGAAGATCCCGTATAACTTAACTCGGCATATTTGCTTAGCATGCTAAGTTGGAATAAAATTCGGAACGAAGATATCCCGAGATTTTTACATACATGTTCTCTTTGCTTTGCGAAATGCAGTATGAAAGGCCTTTTAGTCAACTTATATGCAGGTGCACATGAATTTCCACGGATTAACATCTTAATCTGCATATTGCGAATTTGCTGTGAAATGCAAATTAGCATATCCATATCTTGGTCCTGTAATTAACCAAAAAGGAATCATAGGAAAATCAAGGTAATGAAAACAATACGTGTTTCATTCTAGGTTGTTTGCTAGAGCGGCGCAGAAGCTCGAAGAGTATGAACGACGTCGCAACAGTGCTCCTACCCAAACCGCGCCAAGATACCACGGCCAGGTCCAAAAACTAAATGCGGACACGCCTACGGCTTGGCCGTTGCAATATCCCACGGCTATAAGTTTACAAGGCCCGTTGCCGTTCGCCAAAACCACGTATGACAATCTGTTACCCGCTCCTGTCCTTACCTCAGCCCACACGGAAATTTCGACCAAAGAATTGGACATGACAGTCACAGGTGTGGACGTCAGCCAGCTCCAGTTAAACCCGAGCGATACTGTTGCAGTCCCCCCTGATGACACCGAAGCCATGCGAAGTCCTTTTCCCCTGCACAGTCTCACGTCAGATTCTCGCCCCCTCGAGAACGACGAATGGCTCGAATTCCTTAATTCAACGTTAGAAGATGCGTTGGATAGCTCTCCCAGCATGCTAGAACAGCGCAATTTGATGGCTGTCTTAGTCAGTCCGTTAAGAAATCCTCAAGCTGCACCAGCCGTGTTGGAACGCATCGCGGTTTTGTTGTCGGTACCTTTTGCGAACGCTGACTCCAGTTCCGATGAAACGTTAGAACCGATCTACCAGGTTTACCTGGACAACAAGGTGGTACCAAATTTGCTGTATGCGAGCAAGCTTTTAGCGCGACGGCGCGGAGAAAGTGGGGGCGACATGGAGCCAATAACAGAAAGTAAACAGTCGTCAGAAAGTGGCGACATGGCTGACCACAATGGCGGCCCCACCTTGCCAGAATTAACAGCCGACGAGTTACAAGCCCTTGATATGTTGTTGGCGCTGTTGACCCGGTTAGTGCACTCACAAAGAGCCGACTTTCTGCTCCAGTTCTGTGACGCCCTTTGCGTGCTGGGAGCGGGACCTTTACTGTCGCGATTGTTAGCGCAAGATCGCAGGAAAGTTCGGCTGGTCATGGATATCCTAGCCTTGCTCGCCCACGTGCTCCGATCTTGTCCTGATAACGGAGCTGTTGTCCAAGAAGTCCTACTTTCCGAAGGTAATCTCGCAGTTTGTTTGGTTCCAAACTTTCCCAGGCTCTCACATAATAATGTTGTTTTAAGATGAGATATTGCACAGGTAAAAGCAATTGCGAAAGGGAGAAACATAATTTATTCCGCATGTGCAACAAACATCTACTTCAGTATCAGTAACTCCGTAGCATTAGGTTTTAAAACATTGTTTTCGTCGCTTATTTAATGGCAAAAAGAAGCTTGAAAACGGTGCCAACACTAATTTTTAGGATACTTGAATTACTTAGGAGTATACTTCGAAGGTTACTTTCTTGAAGTGCCTTCTCATCAACAGTGAAAAATGCACGAGTGATAGTTTTCAGTGTTGCGAACCATGGTGATTTCTTGCCAGTTTTTGCGACTTGAGAACACGATTTGGCGGCCGTTTTAAGACATTTGGCGACATAATGTTCATTTATTTTCGAAAATGTGTGCTTCGTGGGAGAGAAAAATAGCCTTAGGCGTCTGTTTGCTGTTTTCCTTTACGTTCTCTTTTCTAGCTTCATATATTCTCCGGATTATAGACAAAATGAGGTCTTGAGAGGTCAACTTCCAGGCTAAGGTCAATTAATAATGCTACAGGCATGCCTTTCTTTCGCCAAATCATTGCTATACAATGATAAAATGAAGACACAGATCAGATACAGATACGGTGATACAGATAGAAATAAAGTGAGGTACATTGATTCACTTTAGCCAGTCGAATTAAAAAAATCTTACGTAAGGAAGTATTCTTGAAGGCCTGTCGGAGGTCAGAGACCACTATTAAGGTGATCAAGGAAAGCACGGCAAAATTAAATCCCACATTCGTAACGCAAATGCAGTTTCAAGGAATTTTAAAGATGTTTCAGCATATGATATTTGAATAAAAATCAGCAACTTTGGAGATTCGTTATCTGTGCTTTTTGGCGACGTAAAATGTAAATTCAGCAAATAGGGAACTGCCACTATGATTCTAATGAGTTATGGAACGCGGTTGCTACTAGTCCGGGGCCCTACAATCGCCTCTGATTTCGCTAAGTGAGTCGATTTGGTTCCAGAAAATTTGAATCTCGCCCACTACCTTCGATTAGCTCGTGGAATAAGTGTCTAGATCGAATCATATGATCAATTATGCAATATATAATTCTTATTTTTTAACGTAACTCTAGACATAGTTCCAATTTTATTTTATATAAAATTAGAGTACTCCAATTTAACAAGGACAAATTGAAGGTGTCAAATAGGGTAGATAACAAGAAGATTGTCACATTTTAGGGCCTTGAACCCAGCCATGGTGCAATATTTTTGACTAAGTTAAGGACTTAGCTTGTAAACTGACAGAACATTTATTTTTTGAATCCAGGTGGGAGCAAACGAGTAGATCTAATGCGACTGTTAAATCATCGCCAAGCTGGCGTCCGCGCAAGATGTTGCACATTGCTAGGTTACATGGCTCGACGAGGAAGTCCTCCTCTGCGTCAGATGTTTCGCCAAGACGAATATTTAAAGAAATTGCAGGACCTCCAGAGTGATACGGATGCGCACGTTCAAAAGGTAAGAGGCAAAGCATATTATTCTGTTCTTACTTCGTTCTGGACCGCTATGCCGAGGATTTGCATGCCTAAATATGCTAATAACCGAGTAAAAGAACGAGATTTCTTGGGACTACAAGGTCCGCCATTCATGGAGCTTATGGCTAATTCGTGGTTGTAGGCAAAACTCAAATCGTACTCGACGTAAATAATAACATTTTGATTAAGATTTTGCCTTGTAACCTTGAGTAGTCCTGGAGGAGAGGGAGATGGTGGAAGATGGATGGAATCTCGCTCAGTACATTCAGTCCTACTCAATATCCCCAATTTTCCAAGTACATATATACACAAATCTCTTCCCATTTTGCCTCGACGGAATAGTCAAATCTCGGTAACGAATTTCATTTGGTTATCACAAGACGAATGACTCGGGAATTTTTGAGACGTACCCAAACCAGTATCAACTATTTAACAGTTTTCTTTTTTCTTTTGTTTTCCTTTCTCAACTAGAGTGCTGTCTTTGCTTCCCACTTCGTCAGCCGCTGCCTCAGTCTTACGGGATGAAGATGTTATGACAATGATTTGCAGCCGATCCTTGAAACTTGCGATAAGCGAAATGGCTTACGATCGTTACGACGGATCGAATCTTCAACCAGAAGTTGCTAAGAGCTTATAAAAAGCGGAATAAATGAACTTCCCACAAAAGAAACACAGCAGTGAAAATGAACAGTTAAAGAAGGTTTGGGTGGAGACCCATCACCACACAACACCTTCTTTTCAAAAGAAAAAGAAGTCAAAAAGGCCACTAGGGTCTTGGCAAACGTGTGTGAACAGTAAGAAATTAGGAAGGAGTGGCCGGAAAGTAAAGACTTGGACGTGCTAGAACATTTCAGACAGGCGTTTGAGGGTATGCGAAAGGGGAAGATGCATCTAATAATTCCTTCGAAATTGTTGCATTAAAAAGCCTCAACAGTCCAGTCCACTTCCTCCCCTTCACCGAGCATAAAAAGCTTCGAGAACCTACATCCATGGCATGCAAGAAGCTATGATGACCACCTAAACAGCCTTTTTGGCTCAGAAGAACGTGATTGTTTTCAAGTATCAGCCGCACCTTGGAAACGCGCGAGGAACGGTCTCTCTCTCTCTTTCTCGAATGTGTCTTCTATATAGTCCTAAATGAATTAAAAAATAGCGTGGCAAAGGGTATGGTATAGTAAATGCTAATAGGAAATCTTGGCATTCACAACAAAGAAAGGGATAGGAAGATGAGAGTACTGTAATGCCTAGAAGGTTCAGAAGGGGCTCTAACGTATTCTGTAAATAAAAAAAAATAAAAAAAACTCATTGGCGTATCCAATCAAAGTTAGAGTATGTGCCCTGACTGTATCTAAGTGATGCCGCTGCAAACTTGCTTCGCCGGTCTATGGAAATGCGCAGCATCTTGTATCCCAGTGAAAAACGGCGGGGCGTCCCACGCACGTCAGGACATCCTGGGATTTATTACATGAAGCCGAGAGCTCAGGTGTCTTTCTCGAGACATTGGAACATCAGGCTTCCATGGGCACCCCCGTAAAGATAAAAACCTTCCCCGTCCATGAATGAACCGCGTGAATGAGTGGTGGAAACCTGGTACGGAAAAAAAACAACTTTCCCAATTGAAAATTGTTCTTAGCAGCAACTAGCCTATCCTATAACTGAATGAATGAATACTACTATACTACTCGAGCACCTGAGAAATTTCCATGGGAAACTGAACCAAACTGCGTTGGTTATACGAGAGTCAGTTGTTAACTATTGTAAAACATGATCTTTGTCAATACAATTTATTTATTTATTTTTCACCAAGAGGCGCCTTTTGAAACTGTTTGACAGCAATCGTTGTGATTGTTAAGATACAGAAAACAGCTGCCAATTAACTGAAAAAAGAGAGAAAGACAATGCTATACTGTACTGTTTCTTTTTTCTCTTCATGCGAAATTATGCATCAACCCTCCTCAGCGAGGGACTTCCGGTGCCTTGGCACTTTTAGCGGGCATCATTTCGTGTTTATCGCTTATGCAAATGAACTTGAGTGAAAGAGGATAGTGCACCAGCATAATATGGACCATTGCCACGAGATATGGCGTGTACAGGCACGCGGCCAGGTAACATTAGGCCTCTCCTTAAGTTCAGCTTTTTACGTTTGTATCTTGAAATTTGAATTTAACGCTTCTAAAACAATTCCAACATTTTACGGGGACGGAGCGTAGGGATCCTAACAATTCCCGAGAGCAGTCCTGTATAACAACCTTCAATTCTATACACGCCACCTAATTTTTAAATAGGACTTCTTAACCAGCTTCCGTAGACACCATCGCCAATACTAATGCAAAACACGCAGCTCGTTGGCATTTGACAAATTAAAGAAGGATAAAGGGGGATATACAACTGTTCAATTGTTGCTTCCGAGGTCGTCCAAGGGAAACTATGGTAGTGTGCGGATACAGTCAACATCCTCAATCTTAATTCCTGACTAAATTTGGAAACTGAGTGAAGGCCATCCAGACGTTCTATGCATCAATTCACGACAGAATCCCCTAATTCTGTTCAAAGCATTGGGTTTGGCCGGGCCATGTTGAAAAACTCGGGTAATAAGAGGCTTGCTGCGGTTCCACTTGAAGTTTCCAAACATTTACATCACATTTCCAGGAATTTTCTTGATTTGGGGGCTTTTGTACCGTAAAATGACCCAAAACGGGACCGGGATTGCCCCATATGCTCTCGCAACTGTTTACGTACCTGATGTCAAATTTCATGGTCAGGTTTTCCTTTTAACACCAGAAGGTAAGAGAGAGACCTCACAACGGCTGCAAACATATAAACCCAGAAGACCCCGGTAGCTATAGCGCCCGCGAAATAAGAACAAAAAAAAGAACAGTGAGCAACTATGAGCTCGACATGGTGCATGCAAATCAGGGCTACCGGAAATGCACTTCCAATTCAGTCAGCCTTTTCTTGACTTGCTGACGAAACCTTCACCGCCAAGTCCGCCAGTCTGCCACCCAAGCTATAACAACATGCAATGCAAGCGGAACTAGAACAAAATAAAAGTCCGGAAATTCCCGTACAAAATCCTCGTACTGCAATGTCCTAAAGGTGTTTAATAAGAGCGGCGGCTTCTGTGGTTCGGCCACACGTCACCTGTTAATCACACATCTTTCCCCATCAACGCACGGCATCATCAATATTCTTGGAAAACACCACTAATAAATGCAGAAGTATTACGCAGAAGACGGAAAAAGGAAAGTAACGAGGTTTTACACAGCAGGGAAGCGTGAAATCCATAAAATGAAAAGAGGTTAATGAAAGCGAAAGGTTGTGGCTTCTATTCCGATGTCTTCATACGGCACAAGGTGAGAATAAGGTTCCGGAGATGGAATCTCGATCAAGGTAAAAGATAAATCGGCGTTGGCATCAAGGTGTGAGTAGAACCTACCTACGCACAAAAATATCCGTAGCCCCTGGCGGCTAACACAAACTAAGATATTAAAAAAAGTATGAGTAACAGAAAAGAAAGACATTTTCAGCTACCGACACGCGATTTCAGCGCCAGCTTTGCATCTATCACTCTGTGCTTTCATCTCCATTTTCATTTGCTTATAATTTGCAACCACACCTTCTATTGTTAAACCTTCCGTCAGCTGCTTATAAAGTAAACTTTTAACATGCACCGTATGGTACTACACAGTGCATAAAAGTGGCACGAAATGACCAAAAGAAAAGCTTTTTAAAGAATAACTTTTTTAGGGTTATTTTCCCCTTTTTTAGATAAAGGACAACCGCTACGACCGTGTTTTGCTTGAAAATCTGAAAACCTCGTTAGTCTTCGCTTCTTGCATAAACAATGTCCCCCGGTTTTGCCGATCCAATAAGTGAAAACCTTCACCTGTCAGGAGTTATAAACGCGGACTACCCAAAAACAGCAGCAGCAAAGCAGTGTCTCCTGAAACAGGAAGGAAGGAAAAGAGGAAAGGATTTTGTGTTCTTCTTCGGGGGATACTCAAGCCATACAGCGCTATCCGCTATGCGTCTGCATATATACAAGACCTGATCCACAGCTTCCCCTCCGATTTCCATATAATCAAGGCAAAAACGCGACCCAGACAGCTAAATTATAAATTCTGAGCCGCACGCGACCACCAAGGATGTCGCAGTTTTTTGATACCGTACAGTACATCCGTAAAAAAAAAAGTAATCAGAAAAACCTGTAAGACAACACAATACCTGATTACCTTTCGGTCCGAGTAAACGTTCGAGGTTTCTCATGAATTTTGGGGACTCCTACCCCCCTACCCCCCATGTCCCGTCCCAGCAAAAGCTCAACTTTCTAAATATATCCCCACTTTGTCAAAGAGGTGCCCAATAGCCTTTAGACGTATAAAAATGGAAGTGGCTTGTTGGAAGGTGATTTAAAAGTCTAGTTGATTAGATGTTTTTTTTTATTTATTTTAAAAAGGAGAAGGTGTTTAATATACACGTGTTTCAAACTTGAGTTTTCGAACCTGCACATCAAACATCACCTTCACTCGGTCAAGGCAAAACATGGCACGCATAAAGCATCTGTGCAGCTAACAGCAACAACCCATTTTGGGAATGTCTTGATCTCTTCTCCCCTTGGTCCAAAAATCATTTACATAACTAACCAAGCAATTGACCTGGACCTGCAGTTGTATTATACACACCCTGAACCCAAAGATTTTATACGGGAAAATGCAGGATATCCACCTCCTTGACAATACCATGGATTTTTTTTTTCGCTTTCTTGTTTTCCCCTTTTTTTATATGAAGATTTTATGCATCTTTCTGGGCATGTTCTTCTTTAGACAAGTTTCCTACACTTGACCTTAGTCAATGTCTCTGAATACGTGCCAGTTCTGTGTTCACGGGTATTCCATAAAAAAAGGAAAAAAGATCCAGTCGATACGAGAAATTGCAGGATCGTTTCTCGAACCTGTTCACTTTTAACGAAAGTCTCAAGAGGGGCCTCTCGTCAGTTTATTTTTCGTTTTGCAGTACAGAAATATGACAGAATAACCCGCAAGCACGTGGGTTGTATCAAGCTAAGAGCTAACAAAAGGAAGCGAAAGAGATCATGTTTCTCTAAGAAACCGCCAGTCTGCGGAACAAGAAATTCTTTTTTGGCGCTCAACTTTCTGTACCGTTAAGGGTCCATTATGGAAACATTATCGACCAGATATCTTATGACATATTTAGGAGATTTTTTTTAATAATAAGAAAGGTTGGGGTACGTGAGAGGAAGAAAGGAGTACCATGGTTGATTTTCTACATCGTATAAAGCCAAGATCACGTTACCGTGGGTCATGCGAGGTAGCATGACTGATATTACTCTTTGGTTATTGATTCTCGCCTGATCTCCAATATAAGATGACCTTTCACGGAATCCTTAAGACAAAAGTCAACTCATTCAATATTGAAAAGGCAAAACTCGTCCCAAATAGTAACCGAAACTCCGCACCGACATCACGAATGTGGGTGGGTAGGTCCCTTTTACATGCAAATATCAGCTGTTCAAATCTTGAAGCTCGAATTAAGCCAAGCAAAACCTAATTACATAATGAAGCCCTCACCACCTCTAACTGGGACTCTGACATTTTACCCTAATGAACTATGAATCTCCCTAATTGCCAAGTCTTTGGGGGTTTCCTAAGATGAAAGCCCAAGTTCACCCAAATTTATCCCTTTTGGCACTCCCACGTTTACCACCTACATCCATGCTATCAATATCACAAGGCACAAAGTTGAAACCAAGATCAAGTACGTACACGCTATATAACACACAAGAACTATTTATGCTCGTGGCTTCCTCACACAGCAACCTGTAAAAGCCTCATAAAACGTGCGAAACGACTTGAGGACCCCCCTTTGTCATTACCGCGACTATTGAAATCAAACCATCTCTACAATAGCTTTTTTATCTTTCTTCTTAATCAGCTGGCTTTCAGTTCTCAAAAAGACAAAATTTCGTTTCGTTTGTTAAGTGTCCTAATGACCTTGTTCAATGACATAAAAACATGGAACGGGGGAGGGGAACTCTACAAACCCGTCACGGGTTCACACAATAATAACAAAATCATAACTCGAAAAAGGTGCAGAATCCTCTTACTGAAATCTTGTCAAGGGAGATGCTGTGTCATGTTTCCCCTCAAACAAATATAAGAATCACTAACAAAACGCTGCGCGAGCCAAAAAGCCCCTTTCTTTCTTTCAATAAAACTTAAGCCCAGATTTACAGTTTCGTTTTCTGTATTTTTTGGCCGAAAACTCAGACGAAACATTTTCGTTTTGCCTTCTACCCCTCCACCGAGTCTTCCGACACCTTTCTAAAAATAAGCATTCGGAGAAGCTGCGACTTTTGCCAGCTGACCCTATCCCCCCCCCCTTCCCTTACATGTGTGGCCCTATATTAAAACGCGTCTTGTGTTGAAACTCCCTGACAAATGGTTCAGAGATATACCTTTTCTCTTCGCAGCACCTGGAAACGACTCTTTCTGAAAAATATCTATTTCCAGAACTCAGTAAGCGAAAATCAAACGTTTTTCTTTAAATTTATCAATTCGCCGAAGCAAATAAACAACTATTGCCGCAACCTTTATTTCTTCTTATTTCAGAGGATATACACGATATTACATTCCCTATAGTTAACAGAAATTTATTTTTTATATATGTATATAGTAACTATTATAAAGATTTAAGTAATAGCTTTAATGCTATGAAATGTTGGAAAAATACAAATAAAATGTAAAAATTATTCATATTTAATTCTTTTTTGTTATAAAAAATAAGCTAAAAAAGATCTATTCTGGTTGGGGGTCGGGGTTGTCAAAGGAGGTAAATACAGAAAAATGAAAGAAAAACAGCGATTACGCCCGCCTTTTCCTGTTGCAGCTATCGTACTAGTAATTGTCAGCGTCCATCAGGTGTTTATTACATCGCAGGAGTGCTCGGGACTCCTTTATGTGGGAGTAGATTGTATTAGTATTCTGGCAACGTGCCTTTTAATAGAACTCGGCGAATGCACAAGCTCCCACGCTTGATAATGTGTAAAAGATTCGAGTTACACACAACACACACACACGCACACCTTTTTCCTTAACTTCTCGACTGCTTCCAGCGTCCAAGTACTCGCAGGCTTTTCCTCCTAAGATTGCATTTCCAAATCCCCGATATGCGACAGGTTATAATTCTATAACCGCAGGTGTATATACATATAAGAAGAAGCCCCTCTCCTCTTAAGAACCCGCAGTCACCAAACCTTCTCTTCCTACATTCTCCCCGAGAACCCAGTATCCCCCTTGGCCAGCAGCACGTGGGCTCTCTTCCCCAAGTCGGAACGATATACACCTTGGCCCAAGACTCTACGTCGCTTAAAGGCCAGGACACAGGACCAAGACAGCAGCAGTCCACGCTCAACATCTCACCTGAGAAGACTGAACTTATGTAAAACGTTTTAGATTCACTTTGTTACACCCACTCCCTTGCATTGGAAACGTCAAACGTGGAAAGATTTGTTGCAATCCAGCCGTGCTTCTTTACGCGACTTCTCGAGTCTTTTGTAATCATTTGAATCACTTCAACCCCCCAAAATAGACCAACCTTTGAGACCTTTGTGCCTTCTAAAAGAGTAACGTTGCAAAAGCAAATGTGGACTGACTAATGGACAATTTGGTGTCAGAGACTTCTAGAAGAATCCAAAAAAGTCGTTCAAAAAGTGAGTCAACTACCGGTGAAGTTATGAGACTTTTCGATTAGAAACAAAAGCCAAGGACCGGATTTCCCCTATGACCCATTCGTTTTTCACTCCCGACTCTGGCCACAGGTAAGCTGAAGCTCCTTCTTATCACACACGTTTTTTTTTTCTAAAATCTTAGGCGGCTTTCTAATTCAGGTTTTGCGTGAACATTTCAAATCGGGGCCTCTTTAGTCTGGCATACGTTTACGGATACGTAAATCTAAAACCCACTTGGTCGTTTTCATGCCGAATTAGCACCCAGATTGTCAGTTCGTAAAATTAACCTTGATCTTTGTGTTCTGAATTGGGAAACAATTATTTAGATACACGAAAAGATTTATTATTTAGGTAATCTGTTATTTATTGGTTAGGATTTATTATTTATTTTGTTATTTATTATTAAGGATTTATAGTTTTATGATATATTTTTTTTTACCCCGACCAATCAAAAAAGGGAAAGCTAATGAATTTTTCTTTTTAATAAGGGTCGATCCAATTTAACTATGGTAATTTTTATAGGGGATAGGGTATGTCTGCGTGTATGTCTGTATATAGCGTACTGTGCGGGGAAAATATATTTTAATATTTTTACAGACAGAGAGACACGGCCAAGTCTCTCATCTTTTCTTCTCTTGCGCTTCAGGAAGTCTTTTTGCTCCGTTTCAACTGTCTTGTTCTTGTCTGTGGAGCGGATCCCAGAATATTCAAGGTCTAGGAGAAGGCTAGAAAAAGGTGTGCGGCAGTTTCAGGAGAGGGGCAATACACGGGCATGAAGGCACACCAAAAAAGGGGGCGTGGTGGTTCGCAAAACCCCAGCCCGCCACTCCCTTTAATATTAGGGGCACGTACACCCTATCGGAGGATTACTGTAACGAATAGCTTAGAATTCTGAATGAATAACCTCACTTTGGGAGCTTTGGGTTCATCTCAACCTTGGGAACTCGACAAAATATATATACATATCCCGCAATTTTTCAAAGCCTAACGAACTTTTCCACTTCCTGACTCTTTGGTTTGCTCATTGATTTGAATGATGGATGAGACTACAAAGAGGCTTGCATATGAGGCAAAAAATAATTAAAAAATGACGAACGTCAAGAACTGAAACCTCCTCTGACGCCTCCATACAATGCTCCCCCCTCTATTTTTTCTTTCTTTTACTGGATAATTCTTTCTAATCTGGTTCTTTGTTGACAAAAACCCGTTCTGCATATTAATTTGCGTTCGAGATGGGTCTTTGCCAACGGGTTACGGCCTCTCTAGGTTCGCAACTCGTTCTCAGACCCACACACATAAAAATAAGGAGCGAAAAAAAGGTGAACTCGACTTGGCCTTTTAAGCATGTGAAAATAACCGTGTTGAGAATGAAGACTTCCAAGAAGTAAACACACACAACAGGGGAAAAAAAAGTAAAACAAAAATAACAGTTTAACAAATCCGGTAAGTTAATACACAACCGAAAATGCCACCTGGACGGTGCGGGCTTGCTGCTGTGTGAGAAATGGTCGTAGCAATACGGTCTTCGACTCCATTATCAGGCCTGGGTTTTCCTCCTGTCTTGGCGATCTTATCAGCTGCTGGGGATCTTCCTTTCCTGCAGATATAAAACCCCTTTACAGCTTTACCGCGAAAGATCTAAGGACTACATTTCTCTTCTCCTCTCCTTCTCTCTCTTTTACCTTCTGTACTTCAAAGGCTTCAAACGTCAGCTTGCTAAAACCTAAACCCAACAAGTTAACGAGGAAACTGGCTTTGCTTTTTCCCCAGATGTTCGAAACCACATCGTTTGGCTTTTGGTTTCATTTCAAGAATTTTTTTTAAAGAAAAGAAAAAGAAAAGCGCTTTCGGTGTAATTTCAATAAAAAATCTATTTATTATAGTTTATATTTTGTTGTTTTTTTAGTTAGCATGAGAAAAAATAAAAGCATGGCTTTAGAATTTGAAACCTTCATGCTCACAGGGATCTTCAAAATTTTTCTACGTCATTAGCATCACTGAGGAACTTCATAAATGGGCGCCACGGCCAAGGCCATATCCACAACAGAAGAGAATAAAAGCATGAAAGCAACCAGTTGATTAACTTCTTGAAGCACTTGAGAAATGCAGCTCCAACTTGCGAATTGCTCCCACTAAAAATTATATTGCTTTTTACTCTCTCTTGTATCGTTTTTACGAGGTGGTGGGTGTGGTTCAACTCGGCGAAATTATTGCTCTCCATTTCTGTCATACTTCCTGAAACTTGCACTTCTCTTCCAAAGTTCGGCTAAATTATTTAGAACATTTTCTGCACTTCCAGACTGTGTTTTCGAACCTCAATGTGATTGAAAAGTTTGTAATAGTGATTATGATTACACATTCCTTGCGCTCTAAACCGTACGCCATTACATATTTAAAGAGCAATACTTAGCAGAAAGCAGCTCAAAAATAGGGCATGAAATCTAGTTTTTTGTTATGTTTTTTTCCATCATGCGCCAAGCAATAATTAAGCTATTAGCGAAAGCACATTTCCAGAAATAGGTTCACGTGACTTTCTGACATCAGGGATGTATCCATGATTCTCGCGCATTTCCTTTGTATTTAAAAAAAATGTATGTATATTTTAAGCAAAGAAATGGCCAGTAATAACCGTGGCAACAATCGCTGTAAGACATGCCATGACACGTCCATGACGTGATTGACGTCACAAACCAAAGATTGCAAGTCAGTAACTATTGAACGGTTGTTTAAAACAATTTGGGGCAAATTGCATCATTTCTCTGAATAATGTATACTATAAGAATCTATGGCAATCTCAACACGTGATTTTAGGTAGCAATTTTCCCTTTATGAGTTTGACTTTCTCAGTGATATTGGGTAGTATAGTTTGCCAGCAGTTTAAGACTTTAGGTTCTTGAAGTATTGCGTCGTAACGCTGGCTAAAAAATTAAATTTATAAAATGAAAAGAAATGCGAGACAATATTTGTCTCAGGACTTACATCCACACATGGGCCCGTATATGTACCTCGTATCCACAATAAATACTGGGAGATGACGTTCAAGTACCTTAATGGAGATAACGTATGAATGAAAAGTTGCTTGAAAAAGTGTTTGGCGGCGACTCGGGCGGTCCATTCATCTCCTAATGCAAACGGACGAGGAAACCACTCCCTGTACGATTATTAAGTTAACATTACCGGAAAACTTTTATCCTTTCCCCGTCACGGGTCTTTATTGTTTTTGGATGCCTCTGAACACTTATCTATAGTGTGCCAAGGTACTGACCACGTGACTCTTCAAAAGTCTTTCAACAATCGACTTTGCGTGACAAAAAACAAATTAGGGCCATTTCGGCACTCCAAAAATGAAACAAAAGTGAACAAACGCATCCTTCCACGCCTAAGCAACTAGTTATTTTCTGAAGCGGACGTCACAGGAACCATATGACTTAGTTCCATTTTTTCCGTCTTCAAGTGTTTTCTTTTTTCCCTTGTTTTCCTAAGGACAGAAGGAAAAGGAAGGAAAAAAAAACGAATGACTTCTTTCCCGAAATAGAAGATCAACAGTCGGATGGCGGATGTCACTCGTACGTTGCCAAGCTCATCTACGACGACAGGTTCAACGGATAACTTTTGAGCCTCATGTCTGTTTAAAATTACAAAAAAGGAAAATGTGTGCAATAGTGTCAAATTAAGCTGATAACAATATCTCAAATTACTTTACAAACCACGAGGATCAGCGATCAAGAGTTCGTTTAAAAGCTTTCCATTTTTCCTGTTGCCATGTACTAGTACACACGTTTCTTGCCCTAAAACAAAGTTCTTCTAGTGCTAAGAGGCTAATCATCTACGTTAATCACGTTCCAAGCGTGGTATTGCAAAAAGTGAAGGCAAAAGACACTGCCTCAGAGAAGTTCAAACCGAACCGTTTTCAGGTTTCGTGCTTGTCAAGGAGCCAAACGACATTGCCGGAGATCCTCCTGATCCCCAAACTGTATTCTTTGTGAAGTCCTAGACTTCCTTTTTTTAGTCTTTCCCTTTTTTTGGATACTCTATGTGGCCTAAATACTCAAGAAAGATAGCCTTGCATTCTCTATGTGTGAAAAGTAATTGCGTGGCACTAACGTGAGAGTTCAAAGGTGGCGAGCAGAACGCTGACTAACTGTAGGACACAAATAAAACAAAATTTAAAAAAAAAATTGCTTTAAGATTCTGGCGTCAGAAACCAAGCGAGGGACCCCTGCATGGAAAATCAGCATATCTGGATCTACACACACACATGCACGCCCTAAAGTCTTCTCTTGTCAAAAGATGACAACCTGTGATGAACTTTTTCAAGCTTTTGGTGGTCTGCGAACGACAAACGTGACAAGGATAATCCATTTGCCCAGTGAATGGTGTGCGAAATATCTCCACCTTCTATCAGAAGGCGTGCGGGGAAGAAAGTCGGGTCTGTGGATTGCGGTTTAATGAGGAATGAGCCACAGATGCATTTGTGTCTAATAAAAAGGAGCAGATGTGTCTGCTGCCTTGCTCGTTCCGTTCTTTAAGAGAAGGAGAAATTGACCCCTATTCCTTAAAAAAAAAAAGGTGGGTTCACAGTCCATAAGAAGAAAACATACAGAAAATCCGGACTGTGGCTAAGGGATGCTTGAATAGTGATAAAACCCTAAAAAATGTTTCTATTTTTTTCTCCCAACTTGGCCGGGATGCTGGATAGCCATATGGCACGCTTGGTAACCGATATTTCACGTATGAGCCAATGATACAGAACGAAACCTCATGAAATAGTTACTTTTACTGAAGAAGAGTATTTGAGCGCGTTTTTCACCTTGAAAACTTGGCAGTTAACCTGCTTTTCGGCAGTTTCAAATACCAACTGGGGAGGGCGAAAGCTGTTGCCACCCTGTAAACAAAACTTCCGAGTTTTTCGGGTCTTCTTTGCTTCGCAGCATCACGGGTGGGTCTCAAGTTGCCTGCAATCTTGGTGGGACTTTTTGGACAGCTTTCAGCTAAGATGTTGGGTAAAAACCTTTCTGTGGTTTCTTTGGCCATCGGTTAACAAAAACCTTCAGTGAATTATTTCGTCTCAATTCATCAAACCATGAGAGCAGGAAAGATCACCGCTGCGAAAAGAACACTCGTGTACCAACTTAACCTTTTCTTCTTTTTTTACGCAAAGCAAACAGCTGCAATGACATCACTCCAAAACTAAGCTGGCCAAAAAGCAGTATAAGCGAACTGGGTTATTCATAAGTTGTATAAATAGAAACAGTGTGATGGGTTCATAAGCGCATCAATTATATCCTCTGTACTTGACTGAATCTAAAACTATAGCCAGTTCTACTTTGCCTGCCTGCGAAAAAGGGCAATAAACTGGTTCTTACAGAAGAAGTTTAGAAATACTAATTACAAAGGACAACAGATTAGCTTGAAATCTAGTAAAAAAAATACCAGTTTAATACAAATTGTTCTACAAAGTGTTCAAAGTTGAACTATCTGAGTGCCGTCACAACAAGTATGATGTATGAGTTTGGAGCAGCTGCTTATTGCCTGAATTGAATCTGAATGAATTAGAAAGTTATTTTAGACTATTGAAGAAACTTAAACGTAGATAGAAAATCGAAACCGCGTATTTTTTAAAGAAAATACAGCAGGGACTTATTAGTAGAATTGTCGAGAACAGGGTTGGTACTGGAATAGAGGACAGGGTTGGCACTGGTACAGTTTTAAAGTGGTTCAATTGTTGAAACTACATGTACTTGAATAAGGTAAGAGAATGAAGGACACAGCCATTAATTGTGTCTACGCAATTGCGTCACGTCACGTCAATTGGGTACTCGCCACAGGTGTGCTTGGTAGCTCTGGTGGATTTTACGGTGATAGCATAAGTTTAGTGGCCTTTTCAACAACAGGTTCGAATTCCTTGATTGTAGGTTGGCGTGACAGCCTCCAATCGCATCATGTCTCCCGAATGACTTTACAGGTAAAACTTCTTTTAGGGGTGCTACTTAAGCGTTTAACGAGTTCTCTCTCAGCACCACTTTGACACGCGTATTCCGAAACTCACAATTCCCCCCAAACGGCTAATTCCTGACTTGCCACACCGACACTGACAGACTTGGAACAAACCACTCATCCAGAAGATCCACCTAAAAACCTTCGGAACTATCAGTTTTCGCCTTCTACCTTTCCTAAGGATCCCTTTTCCCTTAAAAAACATAACAAAATATTCTTCAAAAGCGCATATCAGATAGATCAGTCTCGTATATATATAACTATATATAACTATACACAAGCGCTAAGCACAAAAATGTGCCATGGTTACGTGTATGTATTTTGTTCGTTATGGGCACGATGAGGTCTTTGTTTCTACCGCTATTATGCAAACCAGTCCCTCCAATCTGTTTACTATGCGGCGCGACACGGTTGAATTGCAGTTTCCGACTCAAGAAATGGATGGAGATGGGAAGGAAAAGTACGCTGGTTTCATAAGAGGCGCGACTTGGTGGGGAAAAGGACATCCCTTTCTTCGACTATACGCTCCTCAATGTAGGTCGGGGACAAGTTACCTTAATAGTCACCAACTTTGAACTGTATCGTGCTTTAAACCCCATATTGTCCTTAGGAAACGAGGCAACTTTGGGGCCCCTAACCAGTCGGGTTTATGTAATTTATAAGCTTGCTTATAAAGCTCCATATCTTTCGCCTTCGATGACAGATTACCTTTTTTGGGAAGTTGGAAAGACAACAGATATAGAATAAATTATCTTCCGTATTCTAATGATAGCCTACCAAGAAAACAAAATCCTTAGAAACTCGGAAATCATTCGAGGATTTTATGGAAGGAAGAGACTTTCTGGTAACTTGCGCTATCCTTGAAATCGAGTAATTAATAGATCTTATGGTCTGGTCTTCTTTGTTTGGCAATTAAATCGTAAAATGCTTGCTCGAAACTTACCGTGGATCTACAGAACGAGAATCTCAAATCTTTTCCGCGACTTTTCTTTTTATTGGATCTTTACTTAAAAGGTTATTTTCACTCTAGTAGTTAGCTCGAACGTTCTGGTAAATAAATAGAGTATTTTCTTACCAAATATTGTTCATCCTTAAAATTGTGAAATCTCGAAAGACTTTGAAAAATTTTAAAATTTCGAACTATTACTGGCGCTTGCAGGTGAAGCGAAACCGCATTTCCTTGCACAAATCGGATGCTTAACATGTGTATTTATCGCGTTTAGACGAGTTCAGTAGAGTTATAGTTTTGGCATTTATTTCCGTGAAATCCGAAGAAAATTAAAAGATTTATCTAAAAACTAATAGTTAAATAATCACTAAATGTTCCTGAAAATGAAAGCAAACTGCATTTGTCTTTTTCTCCAAGTTTGGTAAAACAGAGGGAACTCCTAAAACAGACAACCTTGCTATATCACCGACCTTCCTCATGTGCTCGGACGACAAGGAGTCATCTTAATTGATTAGCTAAGTAAATGCTGATATCCTTGCGCTGCATGACTTGACTATCCATCGCTGCCATTGCCGTATTCGAATGTCACCATGTCACCAAACGGATTCTACCGTAAACTTTCGGTTAGATTGGCATAGAAACGGTTCCCGGAGGTCAAACCCCTCCGTCTTGTTAGCTCGAAACAGTGTGGACAACTTTAACTGTTTTAAAGATTCCATATTCGGCATACAAATGTACTGCTTGCCTTTTATTGCGATTCTCTTTTAGTTCCTAAAAATCACGCTGATCCCAATTCAACCATTCCCAGCTCCCAATCAATTACACCCGAGTCCAAACAGTGCTTTTCCAAGAATCTCAAATCGTGCTCCCTGCGCTCTCGCTCGTACCATTTCGCACCCTTAGGAGACCCTCTGAATCACCTATCGCTTCATTAACTTGTAAATCACATACCGAATTCTCCTTGACTTCCGACGGTGTCAGCTGCGATAAGTCTCGTTGCATTATGGCCTTGGACTACATGCTTTCAAATGACCTGTAGACAAGACAAGACAAGAAACGCTCTAGAACAACAAAAAGTGCCCACTCAAATGCAAGAATAGAGAAATCACAAAAAGTAATTTCCTGCTGTGTCACCATCTTCAAGCGCTGACCTAAACCGTTCTCACACGTTTTCCTTTAATGGACAAATAAAGAAATATAAATGTATATTATATAACATGCTCTTCCTGAACTGGACCAAGTTTTGAACTCCGTAAGCGACAATTATATGCGTATACTTTCGAAACGATACCAAGGCATAATGTCCAATTATCGAATATCAGAATAATTTTAGAAATTGCTAAGACGTAATTTCTCGAGGGAAATGTTAAGGGCAACAGACGTGGTTACTACATTAATGCCCCTGCTCTTCCCATTCGGGATATTTTCTTTAATAAATGGTCAAAATGGTTCGGACTCTCAATTCCCTGTCTTATTATCTTTCCTTTCATAGGACAGATTTGCTTTTCCTAGCCGAAATCTAGAGTCCCAAAGACTATGGAAATGGAAGCTGGAGTGAGTGCGGTGATGCAAGCGAGCTTAATCCTCGTTTTCATCGTTGGCACGGCCGTCAACTTGCTGGGATTGATTATTTTCTTGCGCCGACCTGCATTAAGGACACTTTCAAATAGGTATGATACAATTTTAAAAAACTAAAACAAAAAACCCATGTTGGCTCGTTTTCTAGTCAAATATGTGTACGAAATCAATTTTGGCGATGATACATCATTCATGTTTTGTTTGCTGGAGAAAGGCTTATGCATTAAGGAAAGGAATTCCCTCGTCAGGCACATATCTTTAATTTCAAGAGTAAGAATTTGCCCTCACGACAATGTACATAAAAAAGTGATCTCGTCTTGGTGCCTGCACATTCTCTTGTACGCAGACACAAGAAGCCTGGGCAGGACATTCGTGTACCGCTTTGAGCCACAAGAGCCGTGCTCTCCTCAGCAGTTCAATAGCACTTGATGAATGTTAGAAACATTAAAATCGCCTACAGCCCTCGTATTCCTCCCTCCAACCAGAAGGGGTCAAAACGTATGCATATAATTTACTTAAAAAATACCCAATCCAAAAAACGCAACATCTGTGGGAAGAGAGAAAAAAAAATAAAAAAAAAAAGTTTGTAAAAAATATTCGTTATAACTAAAAACAGGATAGTAATAAATAATACATAATAATAATAACAAGTGGCCCAATCTTCCCGAAATACCGTCTAAGGAAACAAAAAGGGATTTTTCATGACACGAAGAACGTATACCGCCTGGACCTGGCCTGGCATTCGCATTGTTGCAGCAGATGATCGAATGATGAGTAGATAGCACTCGGCGGCAGCAGTTATGCAAATTAACCGCTCAAGGGGGCGCTCCCGCACGCTATACCAAACGACAACTGCCCCCGGAAGGCTTTCATCATCAACAGTTACCTTTAAGACTTTTTGGGAAACAGTTGCTAAGGTGCAATAGATCCACCAAAAAGCATCCCACGAAGATCTTAAGATCTAAAAAAGAATCTGATAGGAAAAGAATGCAAAAAAACACACAAACTGATGGGCAACACACACACCTGGGCGAGACAGCTTGCCGCCGACCTCCTGCTGTTAGTTCTCTCCATCCTTATAATCACCATGGATGAGAAACCCTAGAGGCCCTTTTAGTAGAAATCTCCGAGCTGAGAACCTCTGAGAAATGAAAAGGGGATGGTATTTTACCAGGGAAATTATAATAAAAAAAAACATGGGTAGAAAAAAGCTGTTCATATACTTCATACCACTTTAAAGCGTCGTCTCGCACTCTCATCCAGATCAAGGAAGCTGCGTATACAGGTAGTCCCAGCTGCTATTAGGAATAGTTCTGGGGGTGAGAGAGAAGGTAGCCGCTAGGGCACTTCTTGTTTTTTTTTTATCCCGGAGTTCTTGACGATAATTTCACGTGTCAAGATCCTCTATGAAGCATGCCAGCAGCCTTTGCCAAACGTCAGTCATCTCGAGTCAACTAAGATTACACCAGACACAATCACATTGAACAACGGTTTAAAAAAGTAACACAGAAAAGAAACCAAGATCGTATGGTTGTACCCAACTTAAGGCGACAGACCGTGTAATCGTACCTAGATTGGGTCATCCGAGTGACAGTATTTTCATCAAAATTTCGCTTGGCCTTTCGTAGAGGAGCTCGTTCGACCTACAGCGTCGAAATCGTGCCAGATTTTTTTTCCAAAAGTTAAAAAACAGCAACATAGCGAGGGCTTTTATCCAATTCTAAAGTTTTTTTTACTGTACTTCCAAAATTTGAAGAGAAACCAAAAGACTTGGCTACATTGCAAAAGAACCTGGTAGTTTTTATATCAAGAAGATATTGTAAACTGAGTTATACTAAGGAGATTGTAACAATTAAACTTATTGTAAACATACAAGACTACTTTAAGTGTATAGGGCGAATACCTTACAGAAGAGCTTTTCAAACATTGAGCTTGTCTCTATTGTGGTAGGGTATAGAAGCGGTTTCGTGCCGGAGTACCTAAGTTTTGCGAACGTTTTTAGTCCTGGAATTTATAGCGTTTTCTACAGAGTATTTATTGTCAAGGCTTTGCTAAATATAGTCTTACTTGCGTACAAGTACGAAGCTGAAATACGAAGGGGAAAGGAAGCAAATCGGAGTCAATTATCCCGACAACATCTTCTTCAACCAGATCTTCAATTGTCCGGATAATTTTAAAAACTGATTCAAGAATGGAAGAAATTAACTGCTCACAGAACAAAACAATAGATTGTTTTTGAAATCCATTCTCGAAAAACGAACAATTTGTGTATTGTTTATGTTCGACAAGCACCGTCCATGGGTGGAGCAATTGTAAACTTATGCTTATAACCGTTCGTTTTGGACTCAAGACTTTCCAAACCGACTTTCGTAAACTTTCGAAGTTTAGACTAAAACGAACGCTTATAAGAGTACGTGAAAGAAGTTTGGCTAGTCTAAGTTTAAGTCGAACGTACAAAACGAACGCGAAAAGGAACCAATCAGAGCCGTCTCTACAACAATGAAAGCTGGGCTTTGCGGGGTTAACCTAGCATAGAGCAATTACTCTCACTTCCTGGATTTTCTCATATTCCAGTTTTCTGGAACAAACTGCGTAACGATCACCGATTTTAGCGTTCGCAAAGTTGAGACATAATCTTTTAACTGGAATTTACACGGAGCTTGGTACAACTCTAGATTGGTTAGGTCCAACTGCATGAGGTTTAAGTAATAGCCGTAGCTCAAGCTATTCTGTTAATTCAACTCACGATGAGAGCCGTTGGCAAAGCCAGTATATTCCTAAACAACTTCAGACACCAGAAAAAGGCATGGGCTGTTCTTTTTGGCAGTATTTCCAATCCGGTGGGCTCTTGGACTTGTGCTTCTGTTGCCAACGGGCTCTTCCCTTCTCTATACAAGCCATATAAGCGTTTCCCGTAAACACGTCTTTGTCAACCCTTTGTGAAATCCTTTATTGCTTAACCCCAAGTCAAGTCGGTTTCCTATTATTCAAAAACACACAAAACACAAAAGCCCGTTAGATCTTGCTTAGGCCCACCTTTTTGTAACTCACCGATAAAAACGGTATTTCCACTCTACCTTTCAAAACATAAATAAAAACCCAACGGAATCTCCCGTTCATAGGGTTTACAAGATGATCTTTCCTTATATGCATCCTACAAGGCCCCTCAAGTAAACACCATATTTTCAACTTTTGCCCAAACGTAGGCAGACATTAGCTCCTAACAGTAGTTGTCTTAAACAAAAAAAGCAGCTGGGGCGAAAGAGAAAGTCGTGTGTGTTCTATGGAGGTCATGGTGCAATATACCAACCCTAGACAGAACCCTTAGCTTCCTTCCACCGAGTTAGATGATTTACGATAAGAGGCTTCGGCCAAAGAGGCCCAAATATGAGTCAGACGCTGGGTAGAGTCGGGGAGTCTACGCTGGACAGACAGAGAGAACACGGCGGGTAGAAGGGGTTTTCTTGCAACCGGTTGCTTTGTTGTCCGTGAACAAATAAATTTCCTCCTTTGGAATCAAAGGAGCTGTCAGCAGAGACGTTGCTAGTCACGATCGCCATTGTGTCAAGAACCTTTAATTTGGCAATTAAATCGCAATCCGATCATAATTTACAAACGACCGACCGTTTGCCTGGGCTACTCATCGGCAAGCGGGGTTTCAATGTGGAAAGCACAGTTCTCTTTCGATTCTAACGCTTACTGAGAGGACAAACGGGTATTACGTATCCCGGTGACATGGACACTCCTCATTTCCCTCTTGCCTCCCTATTACAGTTCTGAATAGAACCACTTCGTACACTTCTTGTAGCACAACTCCTGGAATTGGGAGTTGAAATTGTTTATTGAATTCAGACATGTTTCTCATTGCAAGTTCACTTCAAAGAAATATAATTAGATCAATTGTTGTAGTGTTTCGAAAGATATGACTACAGTTACTGGACGTTGGCCTAATTTTCGCTCTTTACCTTTATTGTTTTCGCAGATTTGTTATGTCACTATTAGTCGTGAACCTCCTAGCCACTTGTACGCTACTCCCATTGGTCCTTTTGGACGGTTTGTTGGATCACCAGGGCGCGGAAGAGACCTGGGACACTTCGGATATCCTGTGTCCGTTGGGACACAGCGTAACGAGTTTCGTGACGAGTGCGTCGATTGGCGCCGCCGTGCTCATAGCGGCGGACCAGTTCTGTGCTGTCATGAGTCCTCTGCACTACCACCGGCTCGTGACCAAGGTCCGCGCTGGCATGATGTTGGCGGTCCAGTGGGCGGTTGCGATTTTCATGGCCGGTCTCAGCATTCAAGATCGGGCCGGGCGACATCTGTGGCGGAACTGCTATTCCCAAACGCGAGCCGCCAACTTCGTTCTACCAGAGGCGGTGGCCGTTACGTTCGAATTCCCTTACTACACTACCGATACACCTTTGGAGAGCGAAGGAGAATTCGAGACCTTGGGCACGACCGAAGTTGAGGTCGTTAGCGAGTCGACCGTAAATGTGACCAGCGAGATCACTAGTACTGAAATGTTAGTCGGATTGGACGTCTGGACGTTGGCCTTCTTGATACTCTCCACGTTGTTGTACATTGTACCCTTAGTCCTGCTGACGTGGATGTACATCCGCATCTACAGCGCCGCCCGCAGCAATAGTGAACGCACCCGCCGAAATAGTCTGACTCACAGCGCGAGCGAACTTGTGGTTCAAGGTTTGGGCGCCGCTGGAGCTGCCTTGATCACGACTACCCATTGGGGTAGCCACCTGCACCCGAGTGTGAGCAACAACATGGACAAAATGGGCGGCAGTGAGGGTCCCGCTTCTCGTGCGCCCTCGCGCACTCCGTCGCTGCGCTCGACGTCCAGTCAAATTGTGCACCAGTTACGCTATCGCATCTCTAACGCAAGTTTGTTCCTGTACCGGGAAGAAGCTCGCGCCGCCCGGATCTCGGTCCTGGTTCTCGTGGCGCTTCTCGTCTGTTGGTTACCCTACCACGTCATACTTGTCCTTCATGCGTTCCCGCAAGGGACGCTCACCCTACCCACCTACGTCGACGATCTTGCCTTTGTTGCCATTTTGTTAAATTCGCTTCTGTCGCCTTTTCTCTACGCCTACCGTTCCCGCCGAGTCCAGCGCGAGGTACGGCGCTTGTTCGGCTTGCCCAGCAAACACACGAAAGACACCCGAAAGATGCTCAGTCGCCATCGACAGTCGCCCATGCAGCGGCGACCGACGTCGACCATGTTCCGTACCGGTATGGCGCTCACGCCTGAGGAACTCTTGGCGGCTTTAGCCGGTCCGGCTGCGTCAGCCGTCCCACCACGATTACGCGTCGAAGACTCGTCCCCAAAGCTAATCCGGATCGTCAACAAAGCCAAAAGTTTTTGGTACAGTCGGAGCGGTGATAAAACCTCTTCACCATCGCGTAGCTGTAGTTCGATCCCGGTGGCGCACGCCTTAGAATTACTAATGGTGTCCGGTGAAAACTCCCGCTCCTCGTTTTCTAGTTGCACGTCACCGAGCGTGACAGCGGATAGCGATGTGAGCTTGTGACGACAATGGCCGGGTCTCCACCAGCTCCGAACTCCACCACGTCGGTTGCGAGATCGGACCTGGGACGAGGCCCCCGTGTAAACGCTTTTGGATTCCACCTGATTACCACCCGGTCTTGTGTTCTTTCACCGCCCCCTCCCGCCATATATATGCTATATAGTTATATTTGCTGCCAAAACGTTGTGAACCCCACCTTTTCTTTTTCTGAAATCACGAGATCTGATCTTATTTCACGGGATAAGAACATGTTACCTAATTTATGTCGAGATACCTAACTTGTCGAAGCGCAAGATTTGTACATTAGATTCAACGTATTGCATCATGTGGTTTGGAGGAAAAACTCGTATTGGTTCATTTACGGCTGTGTGTTGTATTGTGTTGCTCAAAGTGCCGCTTCAGTATTCATTCTAAACCTATTTCATCATCCCCCCCCCTTAATCATAACTTGGCACTTGAAAAGCGTTAGCAATACATCAACTCCCCAGAATTTCAGATCGAACAAATTTCTTCAGGTCTTTCTTGTATTCTCTTCGCTGGAGGTGAATGAGTACGTTCGTTCCTAAGTCCGTTCTTAAGTTCGTTCTTAATTCGTTCGTTCTTACGTTCGTTCGAAACTCCTAAATGAACTTTGAAATAGGAAGTTTCAGACTGTTCTTCCGATTACGATCGCCATTTTTTCTGTTTTCTCTCTACAAATATTTCGAGAAGTGATTAACTGTTGAATTATATTTAAGAAAAACGGCGGATTTTTCGTTTTTGAGAAATGTTGTTCCGAAAGTTCGACGACTTGATTTGGCATATTGTGCTGCTACAAGCTGCGGTGACAAATTGTACTTTCCAGAAGCAAAACAAGCGTAGAAACTTGCCTGTAAATAGCTATGCTTCATTTTTTTCTTACGCAACGCTTTCGCAAAACAATAAAAAACATCAGTGCCATCTGTGACTGTTTCGCATCAATAAGCTAAGGTATACGGGAGTCTTAACAGAGTTCCTTTTTAACATGTAGTTCACTATTTAGCGAAGCTCTTTATCCGAAGTTATTTAAAGGCGCTAAACCTGAAAATATTTAGCACAAAAGGAAGACATTCTAAAAACAAAACCCTCATGTTACACGTCATCGAGATAATCAAAGGATCTTAAAATTCTCACCTCGACTTTTCCTTCTACTTTATTTTTCTTAAATTTTTTACGTAAGCGCTCACATGCCTATTTTCCTGTTCTATTAACTTAGCCTATTTTTTGTGGTTCATAAATGTTCCAGATTTTTCAGGTAAAAAAAAAATAAAACGGGAGCCTAACCAGCCTCTTTGAATCAACTCTGCCTCACCTTCCACTTTCTTACTTTAACCGCTTTGTCCTCGAGATGGTTTACAGCCTTCAAATTTTTTACTTTAACCTTTCTACAGCCAAAAAACCAAGTTCTCTGCTTATTATATTCTCTCTGAGCAAGGTCAAAAACTGCTTTTTTCCACCCACACTTGGTTCCAACATTTTCGTTTCATATATCGTCTAGAAAGATCGCCATGGCGATAACCTACCGGAGAGCACGGGATATAATATAGGACTTGCACCCATAGAAAAAATGGATCCGTTTGGGAAATCGGCCACCAATAAGAGCACGTTAGCTAGGAGGAAAAACCCTTACGCCACAAGGGCAAACAACCTTTTCGGTTTCCTACGTGTGTTCGGGCTAGTCAGAGGTGATCTACGGCCATCTCTTCCTGCTCAAATTGCTAGCCTTCTCTCAACATAGTGGCAAAACGCAAGGAAGAGTATATTGTGTGTATACCGGGCCTGTGTAAAAGGGTCTCAAAGTGCTCATTGGCATGCTACCAAGCCCAAAGAACCAAGCTGGCCACCCATACGTGAAAAACTCCTAATCTACAACACCTCGCCCTTGTTGTCCCTTCTCTCCTTTCTCACGTGAGAAAACTCGCCAAAAAAGTCGCTTCACGCACCATACAGGCAAAAAGAGTTGGCCACGAGCAAAACTCGAAAAAATCCCTTCATTTGAAATAGCTTGCTTTTTTATATTTTTTAAAATAAAGTTATTTAAGCTTACGATATGATAATGCTCCAGCAAATTAATTATAAACCGACGACTCATCGTAAAAGTTTTGGGACCCATTTTCCTTTATTCGAACGTTCACGCAGAGTTTGACAGCCGCGTGATGCCTTGGAAAGCCTTATGACAATGACGAATGACTTGAAACGTGTGTGGATATATGCCCATATCGTCCTTTCTTTAAACACTGAAGAGATCCTGCTTATTATGTGGGTTTTGCACGTGTTCGTCTAGTCTTGGCAACAAAGGAAGAGAAATAAAATAAATAACAAAGTGGTTTTGCTCTGCAATTATGCAACTATACGCAAGTGAATCCCAGTCAGTTGTTTCTTGGCCACAACGGTTTAATAGCTGTTCCTAAGTTACCTAGCCAAAAACACGTCACGTTGGAGAACTATTACAATGGTCTACTCTCGACGTGTGCGGTTCGTTGTGGAGTGGGCGCAGTTTTTTCTTTTCTTCTTTGATCGTATTCTAAAACTCTACATAATAAATTGCCTATACGACGAGCACTCCTTGAGGCTAGCAAAAAGGACTTCCTTATATAATTCACACAGATATTCTTACCGAAAAAAAGTGTAGAGGGGACTCTTGCCGAATACGTCATCACGGATCTGAGCTCTATTGTGAAGTTAAATAGATAAAAGTGCAACCAAAATGGAGAGGGCTCTAAAAACGCTTGCCATTCATAAATATACATATGCATTTCCAGTTGGACTCTATACTGGGCGCGGAACGTCAGAATGTAAAAGCTCTTTGACACTCAAGAGTTTGGAAGCTCATATAGAGAAGCAGCAAATAAGGATGAAAAGTATCTGACGGGAGATAGACAAATGCCATAAAGAAAGGCCCAAGTCATTCTGGTTCAAAGCTGGGGCTGCTGTCGCTGTTCTCAAGCTGATCTTTTAAAAGATATTATTGCAGGGGTAAGATGTTACAAATGTAGCAGCGCAGGGAAAGTTTCAGCAGCCTTACGAGGAGAACGCAATCAAACGCCACTTAACAGAACAGCTTCACTTTTAGGGACCTGTTCTAGTTATCATTTTAGGCAGAGAAATCCAAAAACTCGAACAAAAATTTTCCTCGCCAAGTCAGGAAAACAGGTCCACGGGGAAGCTTTACATATACGGTATTTTTTTTTTAAATAATAAACAAAATAATAATGAGGGTTCAGTCTAATCTCAAGAAAAAACAACACTAAATTAAAAAGGAGCCAGGAAAGGTAAATATAGCATCAAAAGAATGAAAGTTAAATTAAGTCTTAAGTTCAACAAAATCCTTAGTCCTAAATAAGAAAAAATTTGCTTTGGCCAGTAAAGTTGCGTTACTTCAGATTGCATTTGCATGCGCAATCGCAGTCCTTCAGTTGTGAAATAAGATCGTGCTACTCTTGGATTGCTAAAATACCTCGCCAAAACGTATAGTGAAAGAATGATACTCTGAATGGCTTATGGTCAAGAATTCGCTGTAAGAAAATTGCTAAAAAAATATCCCATTAGCTTAATTAAAAGTTACGGAATATCTTCAAGATTCTTTTTTCACCATTTTAAACTTGATCAAAATGTTTTTAATTGAGGTGTCCGCTATTCACACAGGTGAAACGAAAAGCCAAACCAGTTTTCCGCTTCTAAGCAGAACGCAATATATTAATATATAGCTCATTTTAAATCGCTAAAGGGATGTTACGTAGTTTGCGACAGCCGAGTCAAAGATGCCTTGCCTTGATGCCCAAGGGCCTTAATATAAATGCAGCGAAAATTTCAATAGCATCGCCAAGAGCTATCAGCATGATACACACATCTGCTAACACCACCCCGGAAGAGTCCTTGAGCTTTAAAAAGCATAATCAACAGAGCTGTTATCGTACTCACGAACTGTACGACGAAGCTGGCACAAACTTTGCTTTTTTTGGCGGGTGGACAAATGATTACTATTGCTACGAAATGTACCCTGCTGCCGAAGACCACGCTGAATTATCTGCTTTGTAAAGCTTATCATTTGTCACGGGACGTGAGTTAAACATGACCAGGCAAAATATGTCAAGGTGTCAATTCTGGGCATACATGGAGGAGACAAAAAAAGGAGTATTAAATAGATACGGCTAGTTTTGACTTACTGAAAGCGGTGTACAAAGACGATCCGTTCGCTTGGGATGAAGACTTCCAAGTTAGTAGGGCAAGCTGAACAACCCTGGAAACATGACGGAGAAAACTGATAATGCAAAGGACAAGTTTTCCAATCCTGCAAATAAGAAAGGGGAAAGAGGGCATTCCACTCTTCAGGTTTCGTTGTCTTGCGAAAGGGAATGAGAGCTAGTTAATGCGAGTTTTTTTTGGCAACAGTTGCGAGAATAGCCCCACGGATTATGGTAAGTCTTGGCAGACAACGTGGCGCTCCGCCCGAGACAATGCGGGAAGACACTTGTACAACATCAATGACCACACGACACGCGCTGTGTACAGTACGTTTAAGAAACGTACTGTCCTAATGGCCGTATTAAAATACTGTCCTAATGGCCCGCAACTTGCGCGTCTGGAAACAGTGCTGCGAATAGCCGTCCATTCGGAACGGCTATTCATGTTCCCAGACGCACAGTTGCGGGCCATTAGGACGGTACGCTTTTTCTGGGTCGTTTTCGTTTAAAACGTACTGTACAAGAAAATGGTGGAAAAAATGATTGCTGGAAATTAAATAAAGAGCTTAGTACCTTTTCCTTCTAGAGAATCGTGCGAATGGCAACCACGTGCTAACTTAGGAGAAATGTGCAAATTTGTAATGAGCAAAACCAAGCAATCTAAACCTAAAGAAATAAAATTTCATTAGTGTGATGTTAACAAAAGCTTGCGAAGGAAGTGCTGGTGTTCAATAATAAGATTTAACATTGCTAGGATTGTAAGAAATTAAGTTGGTCATTTTAGATGATCATTAAATGGCTGTATAATGTTCCAATATAGTCCCACATACGACGCATGAAGAGAACAATTTAATTACACCTACAAGTGAGTTCACTCACACCAGCGCTCGAGAAATACTTTTGGGTGCCAAGTTCGCTGACCACACCCTGAATATGATTCTTCTTTGGTGGTCTTAAAAGAAAAAGGTAAAAACAACAATTGTAAATCTAGCTAAAATGCCATCGCTAAAATTCCTCTAATGTAGTACAGTCAATGCGGTCCCGAGATTTAAAGTAATACTTTAGATTAGATTCGCAATTTTTACCGAGTTTCACTAACTTTCACACAAACAAAAAGGTACAATTAAGTGATTTCAAAATATAAACAAACTTTGGCGCCTTTGTATGCCTCCACACCAAACACAAAACGGACGGAGCAAAGTGGGATAAAATCGAGACTACAGCGCGATCTCGTGTAGCAAACTAGAAATGACACAAGCTGCATTGATGATAACAAACGTCCAGGATAAGGGGTAGAAAACACGTCACTAAAAAACACCAAAAGTGAACCAAATCCCTATAATCACGAACACAGGCCTCCTAGAAATGAACACAAACCTTCTCTAAAATCCTTAATACTTTAATAACTAGAATTTTTCATCACATGACGAAATTTTTGGCAAGAACCTTTCAGTTTTACATATAAATGGCAAGGCCTCAGCTTCATTTTCTTGCTTTTCGTCCTTTTCTTAAATTGTTTAAAATCTTACAAAATACAAAAGTCGTTCCTCGAGTTAAAATTCAAAAGCGCAAAAAGAAAAAGTAGCGTATCGAATGAAACGCAATGGCGACTGAAAAGATCTTGTCCTGCCTTTCAATGGATATACACAGTAGCTATAAACTCCAGAAACGTGAGCTAAAGATTGAATGAAAAGAGCTCATTTTTGCAAAAACCACAATCGCTTGGCAACAGGTGAGTTCGGAGGCAAGCCGACTACCCATTTTTTAAGTCCAGTTAGTAATACCGAGCACGTGACAAGTAAAGCCCCTATAAGAGATAGGAGCCCTGGGATCTCATTAAAAAAGACCACTTGCCAAATGAAGGCGAAGACGATATCCGCCGAACGGGCTATAGCGACGGGTCCCGCCTGCTCTCGTTGCAGAGCCATCGTTAAGAGGATTTGTCCCGCGAAGGAAAAGATAGCGAGGAGTATCATAAGGAATCGATCCCTGCCACAGGCCGGTAGACAGAGTTCTCCCAAGCCCCAAGTCGTTAGAAACGTTTGTCCGATGGCGAAAGCGCCGAAAGTGACCATGATGACCGAAAAGTGGAGTCCTTTGAGAGCGCGAATCACGACGTACACATTGGCCGCAAACAAGGTGCCACACAAAGCAGCGGTAGCGCCCCAGAAGGCATTGTCATAAACGGAATATTCCACATCCGGATGGCCGAAGAGAAAAGGTGGCCGGGCAATAAGAACGCAGCCCATCAAGGTGAAGCAAATGGTGCAGACGTGGAACAAACCACAGTCTTCTTTAAGGAAAATGCGAGCGAAAATGGCCACGAAGACTGGTACACTGAAGATGATGACCGACGCGTCCGCCAAGGGCATGTGTCGGATGGCATAAAACTGGCTCATTAAACTTGTGGCGCCCAAGAAGGCGCGCAAGAGGAGTAACCAGCGTTTGCCATGTGGGAAAGGGTCTGCTTCCTTGTAGATCACGATCGGGATGCTGGGTAGTAAGATCCCGGCAAAGCGGTAGGTGGCCAAAGCGATCGGGTGTACGTTGGGCACTAATTTGACGATCAAAGAGCTCAGCGAGAAAAACAGACTGGACAAGATGGCGAAAATGATGCCCAAGTGCGGTAAGAAGCAACCAGCCAAAGCCTTACTACAGGGAGATTGGAGTGAAGAAGACGAATTCGGCGATTCCTCCCCGTTGGTCAATGTCGGTGCGGTCAGTCTTGCCCGTAAAGATCGGTTATCATCCTCCATCGCCTGGAGCTCCATATGCTCCAGCAACGGTGTGGTCAGGGGCATGTTAAGGTGTGGGTTTCTGTGCCTTTTTCCGTACAACTGTTCTAACTACAAAATACGTTGGAATTTCCACGCCTTGTCGCTTTCCGGTTTAAAAAATCCGCGGTTCTACCTTTAATGAAGGAATAATACTTAATGCAAATGCACCGAAAGGTTTTAGTCTAAACTATGTTTTTTTTCACAACTAGCTAACGTTAAAGTAAGATCAAAAGGAAGCTAGAGATCCAGTCGGAATCATTTAATACAATCATGAACCCATCCTTACAAAATTAATTCGTGATGATATACCTGTAATGGTGTTGCGAAGGTCAACAAGATATTAAAGGGCGCGTGGAACGTGGGAATACTTTTCCCCACTACGAAATATGGAAACCAATTCAATCTGGGCTGTGTACCAAAGATCAAAATCCACACAGTACAAGTTCCCGACTGCGTGCGAAATCACTTCGTGGCTTCAGCCGGCACAGTTATACACAATATGGACTCGCACCTCTCTAAAAACCTGTTCTGGAGAGCTTTCGAAGAAGAAAAAAGCGAAAACACATAAGTACTTCCGAAACTGGTCTGTCTGTTTAGTTATTACGCTTTTTTATATTACGTTGGCTTCCCGTTGGCATCACCAGCTGTGCCGAAAGACACAGCTACGTAGACTTGTTTACTTAATGAAAAGTATCTCATATTGCGACAAGCGTAATAAGTACTCCAAAAGAGAAAACTTGGCCCAGGGTAAATGTGCTAGGAAAACCCAAGATACATATTTTTTTGTCGCAAATTCGTTTCATTTCTGAACCGACAATAAATTTCCGCCCTCTTCCTCTTATGATACAAGTGTAATAATGTCCTTGAGTAGCTTCACAGAAAGCCAGGCGAGTAATTTATTACTCTCATTTAGTTCGGTCCACTGTGTATTGGTCACCCAGGGCGAGAAGAATAACATGTGTTTATTTCGTTCCTGGCGTTCTTATCTCTCGCTACCACACACAATAATTCTCCTGTTTAAAACTACGTGTTCCTGAAACTCTTTACCCCCCACCCCAAAATATTGTATGAAAGGCAATCGTAAGGATGAGAACTCTCCCACGCTTTTTTCCCAGCTTATGAGCTTATTTAAACACATTACCACACGAACTCATACACACAACAAAGTCTGCTGCTAAGGAAAAGAAAACGCTAATGTAAACGTACTTATTGATCACTACACGGACTTTGCAGATTCACCAATCACATTGCTTTTCCGTTGTTTAGATCAATCCTGTCATTTGAAGCCTATTCATATGCTCAGGAAGGGTTCTCAACACGATATCCCTTCAAAATTCCCCCGTCAATTGAAGGAGCAGGCCACTCAATTAAATAACCTGCTCATTTAATTGACTGGAGAGTTTAGAAGGAATTTCCCTACGAAAGCGTAGTAGTAGGCTAGAAATGAAAGGATTGGCCTAAACAACGGAAAATAAACGGGATTGTTCAATTTTTAAAGTCCACGTAGCGATCAATAAGTTCGTTACTGTACTTTACCACACTAACTTCGTTCGTTACTGAACCACTCTAACTTCAGCAAATACAAGTTAACTTACCCTATTTAGCACAGGAATGGGAAATTAGCCAACAAATTCTGCGCCTTTTCATCTTCTAAAACGTGGCTTCAATTAACACACTTACTTCCGCACCTATCTTTGGTTATTTCCAAATTTTATCTCTATCAACTTATTAACTTCCAAACTTCGATGCCCACTGTCTCAATGTGACGTAATAAAACCGCTAGGCAAAAGACAAAATTGCCAAATTTAACGCTCCTCTAAATTTTATTTCTCTGAATACCCACATTGTATAGGTTCATATAAGGTTTAAAACTATACATATAGAGCTCAACTATTTCGCGTATGAAAAAGAGAAACACGAAGAGACAGTATATTTTTTTATTCTGTTTGTAAAGACAATTATCACGAAATGTTTTGTGACTTCTTTGTTGTGGTACTTTACAAAACTTGCAGTGAATAATTTTGGGAAGGAAAAAGATCATTGCCCTAAATTATTAACACCTTGCTCCCTTGGCCCAGAAACGCTAATTAAGCTTGTATGCTTTTAGGACATGCTTTCTTTGCTATGAAGAGCAATTTTCATCTCCGGGTAATCAAAAGAGGACAGTACTAAAACCGTACGGTTGAACGGCCATATGGTTTTAAAGTCCTCTAAGAAGGAAACATCTTATGTCTATAATCTTAAAGATTTCAAGATTGGCCTGGATTTTTTCCCAGGCGTCTCCTTGCATTCTATTCTTTCGCCTAATGACCGAACTAGTCGAGTAGAGATAGGACATCATGTGCAATATGGCTTGAAGTTTGTTAGACTTCCTACCATAAAGCTGGACAAGAAACTCTAGGAAACACCTTCAGGGAAAATTGTAGAGTTGTATCTTTAGAGTCGGACTGTGTCGCAGGACTTGTTTGCTTCACTGTCGGCTTTCAACTAGTGTTCATGGGGCCACGCGAAAGAGATGCTGTGAAAATCAATGATACGTCATACAGGATACAGTAAATCGATGGTGTTAAAACTCGGGAGTAACAAAACGCTGTGTCCACTCACGCTTATTTGTTACTTTTACATGACCTGCAGAAAGTTTTAACGGAAAATAAAAAGGAGTAAAAAAATATCCAAAAAGAAGTGCTAAAACCAGTTTGAAAGGCATGTGTGCCTGCAGCCTTGCCCAGGACTACCTTGTCTTAATCTTCTCCTGAAAAAGCTACAGCACGTTCATAACAGTGGTAGTTTGGGTACAGTGTGGTTACGTTTGCGAAGTCTTGCTAATTCTTCCAGAAACCTGTCCGCCCGGGACTTGCGAACTTAGTACAGCTCGGAGCCAACCAGTGTTTCCTTGTCCTGTTTATATGAACGCTTTGTTTGAGGACTGCTGCGTGATTTATCTAGATTTGTAACAACCCGCTATAAGCCAGTCAAGTTGTGCAGTTTAACAATGTGACTCGTCGTATAATGTATCTCCTAAGGTTAGGAAAGCTGTAATAAAGATGTGGATTTAGACTAGAAGAAAAGTACTTAACAAGGCAATCTGCTTAACCCTTCAAAATCCGCAAAATTTCCAGTTGCAGTTTTAGTCCTCCCAAGGCTGCAAACATATTCCACCTTAGACTATACTTGTTATATTTTAACTGCCATCCTGTTACTTCTATCCATGTGAGTTGCTAGCAAACAAGTGTGCCGAAGAATCTACAGTGGATATTCTTGTACAATATTTCTGTTGGACCTTGGCATACAATGCTCCCTCGCAGATGTCATACAAGGTAAGCGAGTGAACCGTCGAACTAATTGATGTGTTACTGATAAGCCGAAGAAACGATTAAGCAGTAATTTAAGAATGCTTACTTCCTTCGCCAAAGTGATGCCGGTCCTGGGCTCCCATCCACAGAACACAGTCTTAGGGGAATAAAACGTCCACAATGCTTAATAAAAGGAGATTATCACAAAAGTTAAGTAAAATATGTAACGCAGTCACAGTGGCGCCATCGGCCAAAACATTACATTAGACTAGAAATAGAAGTACAGAAGTAGGGCGAATGATATGGTGGGGACATGGTTGTGCGTTTTATGTGCCCATGTAGGTAAGGTATGAAGCGCCGACGTCGTCGAAATCGAAAGTTCTGCTTCGAACATCGGGCGCTTGCGCCAATTTTACGAAACGGAGCACTCATATTTCTTGCCCATTTTCTTTTTATCTTGTATGCGAAACTCTTTCTCGTTTCTTTTAGTTTATCATGGACTCGTTGGCTGTTCGTCCTCAGTTCCTCAATGACCTTCCTATTCCTGTTTTACGGCACTCTCACTTTCCGCCATGATTCAAGCCAGCAGGAACAACTGGAATTGTGGTCAGGTCGCAAAATATCCGCAATGCCCAATAAGATGAATCAGCAGGGAGAAGCCAGGTCAAATAGCCTTCTCCAGTCGGACTCGCAGGAAGTCGAACATATACAGAAGGTAGTCAGTCAATCCTTTTCCACCCCGCCTCGATTACTGACCACCAGTACCCAACGCTTGGCTTTCGTCAATTCAACCCCCATAAGTGAACCGATCACCAAGCCAGCTACCAGCTCTTCCTCCAAAATCTTTATAGTATGGGCTCAGGATGGATCTCAACAAACTTCCTTGGGTCCGTCCACTTCCAATTCGTTTCCCGACCCCACCAAAGTTCCTGCGTCATCAACCACTTCGAGTGTTTCACCACCGCCATCGAAACCTTCCTCTACGACCTACAGTCGTAATACGAGCACTAGCGCTTTGCCACAGTTGCAAAAGTCCTTCAGCTTAACTTCTACGAAAGTTTTACTTTCCTCCGAGAAATTACTAGACCAAAAGCGTGAATCTTTGAAAGTACAGATTCAGTCCTTTGGTTTCGTAATCGGGTCTGCGATTACGTTAGTACCGGCAAATGCGACTACCTTGACACAGAAGATGAACCGCACCGTGACTAAAGACGACATCAAGTATAGAACCGGATCTGCGTGTCTTCATAAGCCGACCAATTCAAAAGAGTATTTCTGTATTTCCACAGGCAAACTTTGGGTATTTTGACTCGACGCCTAAATGACAGCCGATGGCAGCTTAAGTCTGAAGTCCCACACCAATTTTCGTGGAATAGCAAAGAACCCACGGTTCTTTTGATCGTGACCACTTGGAGATCAGGTTCTACATTTTTGGGTCATATCTTAACGAGCCATCCAGGTGTGTTCAACCACTACGAGCCTCTCATGCACGTGGGAATTAAGCAAGTTCGTCACGGACCTGAAGTCGACGATTCATTACAGTTGATTACACAACTTACCCAGTGCAAGTATTGGCACAAGCTGGAAATTTGACAATCGGGGTAACACTAATTTGTCTTTTTTTTTTTTTTTTTTTTTTTTGCATAGATACACTCATAGTACATACCTACAGCAAGTTGCCCAGAACGTGGGCGATATGGTGGGGCACAATGCCCATGTTTGGGAGTCCTGTTTGGCTGGTCCAAATCGTTTAACGTGCGCCAATGCCACTTTCCTTGATGAAGCGTGTAAAACCTTTCCTTATCAAACCATGAAACTGGTTCGTCTCCGTTTGAATCTTACCGAACCTCTCCTTAAATTGCCTCGTTTAAAAATACTGTACCTGGTACGAGATCCACGAGGTACTTTAAACTCGCGTTCCAGCTCGGTGAAGTGGTGCACCCAGTCCGCGGATTGTATTCAAGCCTCAAGACTTTGCGATGACATCGCCAGCGACTTGGATGCATTCGAAAGGTTTGCGTTGCAGTTCCCTGGACGCGTGGCCTTGATTAAGTACGAAACTTTAGCTACGAGTCCGCAACGCGCCTTCAAAGCTGTTTTTGGTTTTGCTGGCTTGCATTTTACACGCCAGCTTCAAGAAATGGTGGACAAGCATACTTCCCGTAACGAAGATCAACCTTGGAGTATTACTCGCAAATCCTCGGAGCGAGTAAATCTTTGGCAGCAGAAATTGAGCCCAACGAAAATCAAAGATACCGAATACTTTTGTCGCGACGTTATCAAACGATTAGGCTACAAACTTACTAGCTAAGGCTCCTTTTCTTGTACCTCACTTTTCAAAATTCCAAGACAATTCAGGTTAAAAAATTCTGAATATGGAAAACCTTTGATAAAATAACTCCAAATATGTTTCCCGTGTAAAAGTGCGCGGTGTATATATTTAAGCATATTACCATTTCGTGGCTTGCGAACTGTTATACGGCAGTACTAATGTTTACAATCAATCTTGTTTTCCCAACAAACGTTTTACAAATTAGAAACGGACTAAGCCAGGAATGTACTTATCAATAAGCGACTGGTAATAGGGAACTAAAGCTTCCACATCGGGCGATTCGTCCGACTTCGTGTACAAATCAAAAGGACTATGAAAATATATATAAAAATTAATTAAACTCGTTTCTTTTGTAACATATTAGACAGTATTATCTGCAGAAAATATAACGCTGTGTAAACGCTATGTTCTATGGTATTTACTTGAAAAGACGAACCCATGCCAACATTCGCATGTCCTTTTCGTTGCAAAGATGCATATAATCGCCCCCAGAATGCCACGGATAGAACGAATGGAATCTGCCATGAGCAAAAGTGAGCCAAAACACAATAATATACAAGTCATTAACATGTCGGTCTAAGTTAATAAATACCGGATGATGTACAAAGCTTCTTCAGGCAAACTCGTTTTCTGGTTGAGCAACAGTCGGTAGAGGTACTCATCGTGGCCCCAGGACATTGTAACCTTTTCCAGTCCGCAATTAGCTTCGTACACGCCAAATTTGGTGCTGTGCGAAAAACATAGTTATGATCCTACGGTGGGGAATTCCGCACTTTTATCTATTACTTATATTTGGGGTTGGTTAAATCTAGATTGGCTTCGAAACTACTCTCGCGATAGACAATAGATGGAGCAAAAGAACATCCCAACGGAAAAGTATCTCCAACGACCGCCCACTGAGGTTCATAGAACGCCATAACCTTTAAGCGTTTATAAAAGAAGTTTTAATCACAAGTTCTAAATCCCTTTATGTGCATACTTTGCCCAAATCGTGAATAAGACCTGTTAGATGCAGCCAATCCGAGTCAGGATGGGCTTTCCGCAATCGTTCGGCTGTTTGGAAGGCGTGTATGGAGTTAGGCATGTCTACGTCTGGATCCGACTCATCAACCAGTGAATTTAAGCGACCTAACGCTTCCAGGATCGTAGATTCGAACTTATCGAACTTCAGCCAATCTGCCATCTGCAAACAAAAGATGTGTTATTCTTTAAGTAAATTCAGATTGTGATAACCTTTCGCTTAACAAAGTCCGCCGTTTGGTAAGTATGCATATCCAGGTAAGTGCGCCGGACGCGAGCTTTGATGGGATCGTCATCATCGCACGAGTAATCGCGGAACGCTTCGATAGGCTTATTGGCAAAGATCGCCTCTGGACGGAGCAGTAGCGATGGGTCTATGTAGGTCACTTGATTGTTCCCAATCTAGAAAGGATTTATAATAAGGTTATATTTTCAGAACATACAACCTTAGTTGAAAGTTTACCTCGAAAAGTCCTATGGCACTCATGTTCACTCCACGATTATCGTGATTTCCTTCTTTCTCGGGGTCACTGGATTGACTGACACCAACCAATTGACCGCCGTCCAGTGTCAAATTTGGGGGCGTTTTCCGTTGTAGCACTCGCATAGTGCAGGTTTGAAAAACAGGGTCCACAGGAGGTCACAAACTTGGTTGCTAGGTCACACGTGCACTGTCAAGGAGCGTTAGCACTGCAACCACTGAAAGTTACGTCGCAAGTAAAAGTTCACTCATCTAAACTGTTGTCTTTATACGTAAGAAGTTGCAAAACAAGTCCGTTAGTCTGAAGTTCCAAGTCCGTTCCATGCCTGGTCATCTCTGGCGCAGTAGAGAAATCTGAAAGAAGGAGAAAAAAAACTCGTTTTCCAGCTCTCCTTGAGAAACTGATTATTTTTGCAGTAAACAAAGGCTTAAAACGAAAGCTACAGAATACGGAACAAAAAAATTATTGCTTTTTATTCAGTCATTTAGATACACTGGGAGGGATGGGTGATGATGGGTTTGAGCCGAAGACTTTAGCTCGCACTTTGGCCAATAAACCCTGTAAAGATTTCCAAAACAAAGCAGGTTAATACTACACCGTTACCTTCCAACCTGTTTGAACTGGAGAAAGCCACAATACTATTTACCTCGGCCAGCTTGGCAACAACGGGTTGTTGTAACGAAGGAGGCAAAGAATTTTCTCTTGAGCCTGAAGAACTGTCTGGGTATACTTTACTACTCGAAGTCGCCAGAGGTAACGGTGAACATATTAGAGATTCGCTAGACGGGACCCTAGTGGAAGATAAAGAACAAGAGCAAGTTATTCGGTAAACCTTCCCCATTACGTCGCAAAAAGACAATATATTTTAATATCTTTCTCTTTTTATTTTTTTTATTTATTTTTTTACCTAGCTTCCCCTTTCTTCTGTTCAGCCTTTCTGCGCAGAATATCCCACTTTGCTTCTATGGCAGCACGTTTATTAGGTAGTTCAGGATCCACAGAAGGTGATCTGGAGAAGGAACTTGTGTAGCGACGAGATTTGCGAGATTTCTTAGGTGACCTAGAAGGCGAATCTGTTCGATCCTTTGACCTTGAACGATGCCGGCGACGCTTTTTGAGACGTCGTTGCAGTTCGCGTTCCTCTAATTCTTCGCGTTCTTCTCGGCGTAGACGCCGTCTTTCTTGAGATCTAACAGAATAGAATGAAAACATGCGTTACATTCAGAAGGTCAATCCTAAACATCTTAAATTACCTTTCTCGCTCTCTTCGGATACGTTCTTCACTCCTTTTCCTTTTATCTCTCCTTTCCCTAGACGAAGAACGAGATAATGACCTCCCTCGAGATCTGCTTCCACTTCTGCTTCGCCTACCGAAGCAAAAAATGTTGATACGAAAAGATAATAACAGAATACACAATATATACAGATACTAATAAAATAATTTGACCGCTAATAACAAAAATAATTATTCATCGTACCGTTTATGCAACTTTTTGCTATGCTTATGATGCTTGTTCTTCTTTTCCTTTCGGGAACTCTCTCTCTCTCTTCTTGGCCTGTCTTTATTCCTCGTCTCCACCCGTTTCCCAGCCTTTGTAGTTTCTCCCACGATTTCAATATCAGAGTTATTATTATCCTCGTTGTTATTAGCCGTATCAGCTACCACTTCTGCGTCTTTTTCCAATTTCGCCGATTCTGAAGCTAGTGTAACCTTCTCCAGTTCATCCGTAGTGGGCTCCTCTGTGATTGGCTCCTCTGTCCGTGTTTTCCGAAATAAGGAAGGTGAAAGTGTAAGCACAGGCGATGCTGACATCTCTACTCTGTTCTCATCCCCTGGTGGAGCAATGTCTTCTTCCTCTTCGGCTTCCTTGCCGCTGGTGTCATGCATCAAGTTTTCTATCAATTCTTCAATTCCGCTGGTTTCGTCTTCTTTGTTGGTCGTTCTCGTCTCTTCATCGCTCTCTTCGGACGTGAAAGCACTCTTATCCAACGCTTTGGATGTTTCTCCTTTACCCTTGATCGAAAAGCTAACCACACCAAACGAGGTTTTGGACTGCGCGTCAGATTTGCCATATGATTCCAACTTGTATAAATAATACGCATGGTGTGGACAGCTTGGATCAAGAAAGTCAAAGCGCGAATCGCCCTTGGCTTTCACGATTTTCTCAAAGCCTTCTCCATTCTTAGCTACATAAGACGCCATTTTGTCAATAAACGCTTCTACGGTTGGGGGAGGAACCAAAACTGGGTTCGAAGTTGTTGCTGGGGGCGATGTCGGGGCTGGAGGTGGCAATGTGGCTATCGCAGCTGTCTTTTCTTTCAACTGAGCTGCTAGACGTAAATAGGCCGAGTCCGCGGGCAGTTTATATAATACTGACGATATCTGCTTTAAAAAAGAAGGAAAAAATAGATTAGGATTAGAAGAGGACTAAAGAAACGAAGATTTCTTACTTGGCTCGCTTGTGAGGAAACTCCACCTGCTAAACTGGGGTGTAAATAGTGGTCTCCGTCGCTGTCATCATCCTCTGAATCTTCTTCTTGATCTTGGGGAGTTTCTTCGCCTTCCTTAGGAGGTGTGTACCTGCCTTCCTTGATAGCTAGCATGACGTGTTTATAATACAGATGAAGGACATGGTCGAAAGACAGGAAACCAAAGTTGGGATTGTGGGCTTGCTTGAACTTTAAAATAACTTCCATCTGAGATCCTTGATTGACGATAAACTGAGCTGTACGAGCGATAATTAGGGCCAACTTCTGGTTAGGAGGCTAGAGAAAAAAAGACGATTTAACTTTTGTAAGTTAAGCGTCATTATGAGTTAAGTACCAGGTCTATGTCTGGTGGTATGGCTAGTGCTGCTGGGGGAATAAAGGGAGTTTCCGGTTCGACTATTTCCTCTTCAACGGGGGGTGGCTCGGGCCCGTGAAGTACTTTGTTAGAGTCATCATCGTATGAAAAGGCTACTTGCTTATATGATGCATCGCTGCTCAATTCTTGGTGCAGTCTTTTGATCTCCTCCTCTGAGAGAAACGAAAAAGGGTTAGGGGTTATTATCTTTTTTTATCGAGTGGAAACGGAACCAATTACCTCTTTTCGCTTCTTGCTCTACCTCATCGTTATACAATGCGACATAACGCTCTTCATCGCAAAGTTCTTCTATGCGCCTTTCTTCAACTGTTAAACCTTCGAAACGATGATAACCGCCTGAAGGGGCTTCATACAGTTGTAAATTGTGAAGAGTGCCGCGAGCATCGTACCTAAAAAGGCAGATCAAGCGAGTATTAGTTCCTGGAGGTACGGAATCAAAACGGAAACAGAACAATGCAAGTAATATAAAAACCATGGGTGCAATGCAAACCTGCAAGTTGCTAATCCAGACCCGATTTTGCTGAGGATATCGAACTCATGGGTACAGTTCCATAATGCTTTTATCCCAGCTGCCATAAGATAACCTTAACTCTGCAAGTTTTATTAATTAATTATAGTAGAATACTTACTTAAAATGAATACATGTCAATGTATCATTCAGGCAAGATAAAGAAAAAACATTCCTGTTAAAGAAGCCTTATATTGATAAATCTTGGTGGTTTCTTGAGACTTGACAGTCTGTCTCATGAATTCAGGCAAAATCCTGATGAAAAGTGTTCAACTCATCCTCATCTCACGCTTCCGCGATTTTGAATCATCAACCACTGTTGACCTACACTTTATTTTAGGGATTTGGGCAAACATGGGAAGTAGAGGCTTTGGAAGCAGTTGGTTTAAAATAGGAGTCAGGGCAAGGTTAGAAATGGAAAACGGCGAATGTATTTACACAATGGAAAAAGTACAGACCTGTCAATCTTTAGGTTCTCATCCCCCATCCACGGAATTAGATGTTTTCCGTGATCAATGTATATTGCCTTCGCGTCATCACGAAATGTTTTACAAGCATATCCAAACACTAAAAACTCGTCTTGCTTGTCTTTTCCTTCTAAGGAACCATGGATTCCACCTCTTCGAGGATTTGTCGCCATTTTTCTTCAACTGTTTGCAACGTTGCCCTTCTTATTTATACCTAGTGTATACAGTTACATATTACCTGATAAAAATAATTAGTAAAACAGAAATTACATTTAACATCTCCCCAGATTCCACGGTTTTGCTTGGGACTATTATTTATTAAAACATTGAATTTTACATGAAATTGGCTTACGCACTATGCTGCACAATGGTATCTTACGAGAAATATCCAATTAAAATATAGCTGAATGGAAGCAAAGAAAATCAGCCATGAGTCGTATCATCTTCAACGAAATCGCGCGCTTCTTCAATCGTCACACATTCAATGTGGCTAACCTTGTTCCTGAACTTGACTCCATAAAACTTGTCTGCATGCTCGAGCAATTCAGGTCTGAAGGTGGTGGTAATAAACTGGGCTTCTTGTTTTAATTCGCAAATCATATCAGCCACAGCCTTCCTATGCTGTGCGTCTAAAGCCTACACAAAAGAAAAGCATGATTTTTCACACTTTATCACTGGACGCAAAATATACTTGGTCAATTTCATCGAACAGGTAAAAGGGCGCTGGGTCACACTTTTGGATGGCGAAAATTAACGCCAAAGCCACCAACGACTTTTGTCCTCCTGAAAGCTGATTCATTTCCTTCATCTCTACATTTCCGGTGAAGGAAACTTTGATCGAGACTCCAGAATAGTTATCCGTACTTCCATCATCATCAACCTAGTATATAATAATTATAAATAAATTCATATAAATTATCATTCTCGAGATGTACCTCAGGCGTCAGTGGTCGTCCTCCATCTTCATCAGTGTTTTTGAGGTGCAAAGTTCCATGTCCAGTTGGTACGAGCTTCTGGAACACTTCCCCAAAATATCTCGTCACTTGCTTAAACGTAAACTGCAAAGCTTCGTCTTTATGTTGCTCCAATGCTTGCATGAGTTCTCGAATTTTCTCATAACCTGAATCCAGCTCTACTTTACGAGCCATCAACTTCTCTTTTTGCTCCGAAAACGAAACAAACTGATCCAACGCTTTCTTGTTGACGTGACTGTACTTCTTCAACTCTGCATTTGCTTTTTCCAGTTGTTTAAATAACTATACACAAGATTTGACTAAAAATTTAAAGATTCTAGGTACGTTAGAGCACAGACCTGTTTAGAATTCATAGTCGCATAACGATCAAATGCATCGGATGGCAGTGAGCCAAGATCGTTGATCTTCTTGGTACAATCTTCAACTTTCTGTTGCAAGGCAGCTTGTTTGGACACTAAACGATCCAAACCTTTGGAATCCTCATTCATTTTCTCCTGAATTAACCGTTCGTTTGCTTTGTGTTTTTCGCACTCGGATTGCTTGGTTTTTTGCTACAAACCCATCCAAAGAAACAACACTTCAGAACCTAATTTCACCATGAAAGAAATCTACCTTTTTCATTTTATCGTTGAGTTCCGTCTCAACTTTCGATAACTCAGTATTGGCTTGAGTAATTCGCTCACAGGTAGTCTCTAATTCAGACTCATACTGCAGTAAATGTCGCTTACGATCTTCCACGCTGATCTCTTGCAACGCCTAACAATAAACAAATCCTTAAAAAAAATATTCTTAAGCAGGAGTGATTTACTTGTTGCAATTCATCCCGCCGACGGATCAGATTATTAGTCAACATATTCTCCAACTTGTTTTTCTCGGCTTCGTGGCGCACACGTGACGTAAAAGCTTCCTTATTTTGCTGATTAATCTTACGGATTTCATCGTTCAAACTATCCATCTTTTGCTGATCTTGCGAAGATAACTGAGTCATCAAATCCTATGAACAATATCATTAGACCAAGACTAATTCATTCATGCTTTTTTGGACCTGGTTAAGTTCATTTCGTAAGCCTTGAGCTGTAGCATTCATGGTTTCTAGCGAAGACTTGAGCTGTGCTAACGAACGCTCTTTAGGCTGCTTTGACCGCTCAATGTTGTTTAGTTCCTCTCGTTTTAGACGAATATCTGCTTGGACTTTATCAAAGCTATCCCTGTAACAAAACAAAAAGACAAAATACCGTTGTAACATAAAAGATACAACATGTATGTAACATAAATGTAACATATATAGTTTCCTCCAAACGTCTTACTTGGCTTTAGAAAGCTTCGTTTCCAACTTCTGCATTTCGGACACGATTTGGTTGATCGTCGTATCTGTGGCATTCAGCTTATCTTTTAGAGCACACAACTGTGCTTCCGTTGAAGTGATCTTCTCCAAGAGAGAAGCTCTGGTTTGCTGTGTTTCCAAACGTGAACGACTCGTATTGAAGTAGCCACCAGTCAACGAGCCTTTGCAGGACACTTGGTCCCCATCTAAAGTGACACAATCCAATCCCGAGGTCCTAGCCAAATCCGTGGCCACTTCCAGACTTCGGCAAATGAGTGTTTTCCCAAATATGTAGTGGTACGCCTTACTGTACTTGTCTTCAAACGTCAGCTTGTGGACCATAGGTATAGCATCCTAATAACCCAAACTTTTCAAACTTACTCTAAATACAAATGGAAATACTTTACTTGGCTAGTGGGGTACTGCATAGGGCGCACATTCAGACGGTTGAGAGGCATAAACGTGACTTCTCCGGGCAAATGTTGTCGGTTCATCTCCTTCAGAATCTCCGTACCCACCTTATCAGAGTCAACAATGTGGTGAAAGAGCCGATTACCAGCTGTCACTTCTACGGCAGTGTAAATGTGCTTCTCACAGGAGAAGTTCTCGATCACCAAACCGTAGTATAAGTTGGCAATATTCGAGCGCGGGCCTACTTCATCACGGAATATATCCAATACCTTGCGCACTGAATCTCGGCCATTCAGAATGGGCTAAAACGTAAAAAGCTAATTAGAAAAACTCATGTGAAAATGGATTTTGTGGAAGGAACAGATTTACTTTGCCAGCCATAGAGCGTAGAACTTGATCAGCTCGTGACAACTCGTCTTTCAAAGTAGAGAGTGTTTGTTGTAAGGTCGTTTCTTGCCGCCAAAGCTCACTAAGACCAATATTTTAGAATTTTAGAACATTTTATATCTTAGAACCACATATCATGACTAAAGATTAAAAGCTTATTCACTTTCGTTCGCCATTATGTTTCTCCTTATCCTTCTTGAGCTCGTGAAGACTTTTGGTGAGTGTTTCAATAGTTGATCGCTGTAACTCCATTTCTTCGGTCATTTCCTACAGAAATTCAACGCGTTTTAACTTAAAATTCAGCTTTTTTAAACACTCACATTGATTTGCTTGTCATATTCGCTCTTTTTTTGCCCGTCGGATTGTAAATCACGAGTTAGTCTATCAATTTGCTCGTTCTTATCCCGGATGGCCTTGTTCAAGGCTTTCAATTCGTCATTAATCCACGTATCTCGTTGCTCCTTTGAAGTAAATTGACTGCTTCTTCCTTGCCTGGCGTATAACTCTTTCCGCTCTTGTTCCAAGCGAGCCAGCCTGTAACATAAAGCGAAACAACTGATTTAGAATTTTTTGATTTAATATATATATATATTACTGTCTGGTTAATTCTTCTTCTTGGCGTTTCTTTTCTTCATATTTTGGTTTGATTTCCTCCAGTTCCTTCTCCTTCTGGGAGATAATCTCCCGTAACCTATCTAACTCCTTTTCAGCACGCTCCTAAATAGAAATAACAAATATAATAAATAATAAAATTAAAATAGCGTCCGATAAAGGTCTAATAATGGATGAAGAAGCCATACTTTGGAGCCTTTGTCCACTTTCACTTCTTCTTCAAGATCTTTCTTGTTGAGCTCCAACTTGGTCCTTTCTTTAACAAACTGATTTATTTCAGCCAACAAAGTGTCTCGTTCTTCACGTAACGCGTGAACTTTGATCTTAATCTCCTTGAGTTCTTTAGAGGCTAGTTTGCTGTCGCTGGTCACTTTACTCAAGTCTTTTTTCAACTCTTCTTGTACCGAGCCGGAATCTTTGCGAACTTTTTCGATCTCTTCGAGTTTCTTGCGGGTTTCCTTCAGTTCTTTGTCATGTAACGCGTATTCTAAAGCACGACGCATTTTGTCCCACTTCTGGTACTCTTTCAACTCTTCCTTTTCCTCCTCCAAGGATGACAAACGCTCTTCAATGGTGCGCAGAAACTCGCTGATCTTATCGCGTTTGCTTTCCGTATCTAATAATGTTCACGGAAGTAGAATGGCTTCGAATTACTTCGGACTACCTAATTACCTTTGAGAATGAGCTTGGATTCCTTGCGTCGGTCGTCGTACACGCGGGTTCCAGCCACTTCCTTCAGCAATTTTAAGCGATACGAATCAGGGGCTGTGGCCATTTGATTAATCTAGAGAATAGTCTCATAAAGACATAACGATAACCTCACGTTGTAATTACTTTGCCCTGCTTGACAATATAGTAAGGATTGGAACGCGAAAATCCGGCTGATTCCAATAAATTCAACACGTCGCCTTTAGAAACCATCTTTTTGTTCAAAAAGTACTGGTCTTTTTTCGAACCAATGACTCGCCGCAATGTTACTTCATTTTTATCAATCTAAAAATTATAAAAATGTAATTCACTTCTCAAAGCATCACCGATATAACTAACTGGGATTCTGCCATCAGCATTATCAAAAATGATTTCTACGTAGGCAGAGATGACACGGGGCCCTGTGCCTTCATGCAATAAGGCTTGGCGTTGTTCTGGGCGCAGATGATTAAATTCATCACTAAGAACGAATTGAATAGCTAAAGAAGAAAAGCTTAGTCATTTTTGGGGAATAAAATACTCGATATGTTGTGATTGTTACCATAGAAGAAGTTACTCTTTCCGGAGCCATTACGACCCACCACTACGTTATGCCTTGGACTAAATACGTCCACGACCGTCTGTTCTCTGTAGCTTTTGAAGCCCTGAATGATAATCTGTGGAAAAGAAGTTCATTTCAACGCATCAGATTAACGGAACGCTATTAATCTATTTTCTACTGAATATTACCTGTTTGATGTACATGATAAAAGTTCTGGCTTCAACCAGAAGCTTTTTTTTAACACGATTTCACTCGTTTTATATAGCACAATAACACAAAATAGCTAATTTCAGAACTCGAACTAAACAAAAACAGAAGCTCTCAAATGGCGGGAATGAGTTGGTATCGATTTTCTGAAGCCGGAATCAGTATTGTTAATTTTTCCTTAGACCAAAGCAATCTCTCTCTTCGACCGATACAATACTTCCAAATGTTATTGCCGCCATTTCTCCCTTCCCGAACTTATGTTATGTTGGTGATTTTCAATGAATTAATCAACCACGTAATAAGAACAGTAATTCAGTGAAGTTCATCAGTTAACATCGAAACTAATGGGTCACTTTAGCACAATATGCATTTTTTGTGTTGCTAGTGCTCTGTACAGTGTTGCTGCTGTTGCTGTGGATGAATACTTGGAATTTAATGCATCCAAATTCAATCCCTTGGGTCCTAACGTCAAGTGTCATTTCCTGTAAGTCCGCAATTTTCTTTGCTTGTTTTCTTCGTCATAGTTTTCAATTTCATGTATCCTAATTTTACCATTGGCTCTTTTAAATGCACCAAGTCCTGTGGACTTTTTGGATTGTGAAGAGCCTTTAGACCTGAAAGGGAACAAAACAGCCCAAGAGGAGCTGGGCTATGGCTGCGTCAAAGTAATTGGCTACTTTAAATTTCTAATTAACAATTGTCTGTCTATGCTTGAAAGTTGAATTAACTCTGTAATCTTTTACAAGATGGGCGGGCAGAGATATGAAGACGTAGAAAAGACCCAAGTTAAATGCACAGTATTGCCCTCAATCGAATGCTACGGTGAACGAAGTTTCCTGCGAGATGATGTCCCTTGCGTCAAGTACACCAGCTCATTTTCTCAATTTCTCGATTGTGCTACCTAGGCTAAACGGGACGCTAATATCAATGGAATGTTAACCGAGCTCAACTAGGCCCAGAACGGGGAATTGTTGAGGGAGTCCAGACGACAAATTGAAGGTTCATATTAATTAAGCTTAAACCTTTCCAATTCTTCTTATTTACGGTTAAGGCGTATACCTGAAGGTGCAGCACCTTCACACGGTTAAACACTTTCCCGTCAGAAACTTTTCAACGGCAAAGGTGGACGTTTTTGCGTGCACGTTTGGCCAGTGGAAATTTTTTACAAGAAAAAATATTGAAAAATTATGGTTTTAGGGAAAAACTTTTGAAGGTATTGTACGGAGGGTGCTTCCCTTCTGTCCGGATCGCTCTCATTTGTTTTATTTTAAGGAGAACGAAAATTATTGAACCGAAAAGGGATTCTTTCCGTCATATCCGTGTTGTTTATTTTCCAAACGTACTGTACCTGGGTAAAACTTCTTCCGAAGTGACGAAATATGCTTGTCAACTTGAGCTTAACTTAATGAGAATTGTGTCTACAAGGAACTTTAATTTGAATTAGCTGATGTTCGTTAAAGTTAATAGTTTTAACAACCTCGCTTAATTGGAAAATTCAATCAACTGTTCATGCTCCTTAACCTGAACGGAGTTGTTCCTAAACGAGTCACTTAATCGGGGTTAACTCAGGTAGAAGGAGTTTAATTGTCATTAACTTATCCCGTCTAGCCTATGGGTCTCAAAGTTCCATAACTTTAGCGGGCTCTTTTCTTGCAGGTACAACGGCCACTACTTCGTCACGACGCTCCTGTATAGTGTCTTACTGGGATTTTTAGGGTTAGATCGATTTTGCTTAGGTCATACTGGAACCGCAGTAGGAAAATTGCTTACTTTAGGAGGTTTAGGCATTTGGTGGATTGTAGATATAATTCTCTTAGTCACTGGTGGTTTACAGCCAGAAGATGGATCCAATTGGGTACCCAACATATAAGGAAATAAATGTACTATATTTTTTTAATTAAAGCCTTGGATATTTGTAATAAAACCCTGGATTATATATAAACGACAGTATTTCTTTTTAAAAAATGCCTTTCGTGCTGGCTATGACTAGCAACATCCAGCATACTTTTATCATTCTGGACTGGCAATAAATATAACACTGAAACAATTTAGTTGAGTGGACGCAATGCAACGTAATAACTTATGCTCTTTTTTTCTCCCATAATAAAGCCAAAACTGTTGTCCATCGCCTTATCTTCATTTCGCATTAAGCAAACCTGGTTTAGGTTGTAGTCGCACTATATATAAATACCCGCACTAATGTAATGAGTTTTTGTATCAAAAAGGAGGAGTGTTGCAAAGAGAGGGGGATATGAGAGGAGACAAACGATGTAGAACGATGATTACCACACTTTTTTACGTTTTCAGACGACATGTCTCTGTCCTGTGGATGTCATTGAAGCGGCGCACATACGGCAATGGGGATCCCGTTCGTAATTAGTGAAATGAAAGCCAGAGTCAGTGTGGCACGAGTCAAAGGTATCGTCAGCCAAACTGTTCATAGGAACTCGAGTAGGTTCGTTATGGTGTTGGGAGCGATAAGAGGGATTAGGGTAATGTACGGTCACGTAATTATTGGGCTGCAGTAAACGTCGCTGCACATCGTAAGGCTCCGAGTAATGGCTTTTGACGGTAGGCTGAGTAACTTGACAGGAGGAGCCCGTCGAGGGGTTAAAGTGGTTCGTGACGGTCACAGGCAAACTTTTGCTCACATTAGTCGCCACTTGATTAGCCTTTGGCTTGTTGGGGTTAGGTTTTCTACGAATGTAACAGGCCAGAGTCACGCTGACGATAATTACCGCTCCCGTTACACCCAGAATCAACGCAAGGGTCAAATCGCTGCCCAAACCCAGACTCCATGAGCCGGAATCTGCTGTAAAATAAGATTTAATTACTTATTAAACAATTTCTCATTTTATTTAAATTAAAAATTCTTAGAAACTGTAAAACATAATTGTTGGTCTTTGCTTCCAGCGAATTTATCTTTTATATTTTTAATTTTGTTTATATTATTTTTATTTCTTATTTATTTATTAATTATTAAGTATATCTTCGAGCGAATGAGAATATGTAATTACCACATTATTTGCACTTCTTTGATACAAAGCGTTACATTTTGTTGATATGAGAATTGTGGAATTAGAGTGAAAATTACTTTTAAGAACGTTGGGTAGAACTTGAAGTTCAACTTCCCGGTACACAAATCCAGCTGTGCTAATAGCTAAGCACATGTAGAGCCCCGTATCCACCAGAGTACTCCGTGGAATTGTCAACTTTGACAAATAGTAGCCATCCAGGGTAGGAACACCCTCCGCGGAGCTGAGAATCTAATTAAAGAGACACCCTTGTATGTAACAGGTTCAGGCTCTTTTAGCTTATTGCATAGAAAATCGATCATTTCACGTCATTCTCAAGTCTCAAATCTTTTTTTCTTTATCTTTTTCACTTGTACCTTGAAGTAAGAATTGTCCACTCGAATCGTTTTGTTGACGATAACCGGATTATTAGTGTTCACATCCAGCCAATTGATGTCATCTCCAGTGTCGACCCGTTTGAGCCATTGGGTGCTGGGTGGGAGTTCGGCTTTAACTTTGCATTGCAAATAAGCCGTTTCGCCTACGGTAATTGACGTGTTGGCAGGGTAATCAGGGTGCAGCTCTGGCTTGTCAAAGACACGATCTAAAAAAAAGGTTTCGTTTTTAAACGGTTTAATAGAGTTCCCGTTTGACAGAGGAAGTTTATCTGGTTGGGTTTCTTACCAATAACCTCAACGTTGAAAGACGCTTCGACGTAGCCGAGTGAGTTTTGGGCTCGACAGGAGTACACGCCCGAGTCGTGGGCGGTTAATTTGGCAATTTGCAGAGATGCACGGGAGACGAGTCCCATTTCGCCACTATCAGCGTTATCGGTCCGGACTTTCAAAGCCTTCGTGTTTTGCTTAGGTATAAGCTGACCATCCTATTGTCAACACAAACGTGATGAGATAAGGCAAACTTCAATCTGTCATCAGAATATTAGGTTGCAATCCTAAGCTTTAGCATTCAGGGTTTCTTTCAGTGATAACGAGTAACACATCAACTGTTTTCGTTTGTTCTATAAATACGAGTTGGATGCTCGTTAGAAATTCGAGTTTATACTTTCGAGAATACTTTTGAGTTTACAGATTACGCGAATTTTGAGTTGGGGTCGCCATTTAGCTATAAAAGTTATTATGATGACTATTGCCGGAGAAAATGACAGCACTTCCACGTTAGTGTCTTAGGGCTAATAGCGATAAGAAAACGGATCCATTAGTTAGATGCTCCGTATACCTAACACTTTTCGTTTGTCTAGTGCAATCAATTTGTCTTAGTTTGCGTACTGAGAAGTCCTGACAAAACTGATACGGATATCGACTGGTAACAGAACACGAGATATACCCATATCTTTGATTTCAGACATCCTGTTTGGCAAGGCTCTTCAATGTTGCAACAAAAGCCTACTTAAGACTGTCCGAATGGAGTGGTCCTTGTATCAACTTAGGTCAATCGTTTGAACTTTTTCTAACTCTTGACAGTCTTTATGGCAGTTGTTATGATAGTCATTAGGCCTAACTACAGATCAGTCCCTTTGTAAAAGCCTTCTGGAAACTCTGTGGATTGTCTAATATGGTTAAGGCCACGGTATAATATACTAGAACCCCGTATGGCGCTACAGCATTGCAAATTTGCTTCACTAATTTTCATTGCCCTGTGCCATACAATGAAATTGTATTGTGACAGTCATGCATGGGATCTATAGATCTATAAAACCTACGGGATTTTTTCGTATCGCTTTTAATAAAACTTTTTCCATGGTATTCAAGTTATGAAATTGTAAATAACTCATATATCTAAATCTTCTGACGCAGCCTACCAAGGTATTTTTATTACGATATTTAAAAAAAGGAAATTTTCCATTATATCGTTAAATTTCTTTGAATTTTTGTTTAAAGTTGTTTAAAATTTCTGCATTCTCATGATACAGGGGTGTGACATCAGTGCCATCTTTTGACAAAAAGTAATCAACTACTTGCAGTACACAGTGGCCTTAATTGTATGATCCTTTGACAGAATTACTAACGGTCATAAAGCCTAATGTCATTATTTCTTATTATAGGTAAGTAAGCATTATTGTAAATTGAATTGGATGATTAGCGCAAATGTGTCAAAAAATCATTAATTTCGACTAGTCATACATTTGTGACAAGAATCGATGAGGGCGTTACCTTGAGCCATAAGAAGTCTGGTAAAGGGTCTCCAATAGCAATACACTTTAAGCGTAGCGCTGCTCCAGCAGGCCGCATCACATGGGAATCTTCATCATTCGGCAAAACCTCAATTAACTCGGGCAAAGAAGACGATGAAGTCACTGGGTTATGGTTCTCCTCATCTATATCTTTTTCGTTGTGATCAGCATTTTCTGAATTAGTCCAAGAAGTGTCTGGATAGAAGTTCTCTTGAGTCTCCTCGCCTTCACCTTCACAAAAAACAAATGAAAAAAAAATACTAATGAGTTTTGCAAGAAAGTTAAGACCAACTCTTTATCCCGTAGTCAACTCGTGACAATTAAAAGAACATAAAAAAGCACCAAAAGAACATAAATAAATACAAAAAAAAACAACAGAAACTATGATTCTCCGAATTGTCACTTTACGATACGAAAAGACACACAATGCGTGTCCGACTTACTCAGTATCTTGAACTGCATCGAGACTTCTTGGACTCCAAACCCGTTAATCCCGCGACATAGGAAGGTGCCTTCGTCATCTGCGTTCACGTCCTTAATTTTCAACGCAGTCCCACGGGAGGTGACGCGATAATGATCCCACCATTGACTAATGGAGTCCCCGTCCTACATGATAATGACAGGAGCTGTATAGATTTGTGTGCATCTATACACACGGCTAGGGCATGAGAATTTCTTCATAAATTGAGTCGATTCCTCAGCCACGCCCTTTATTTTTATTATTTTTGGTGGGAAGGGTGTTACCTTATACCATTCCAATAAGGGCTCGGGGTTTCCTACAATGGGGCAAACAATCTTGACAGTTTCCCCAACACGAGCCACAATTTTTGTCGATATGCCTGGCTTCACTTCAGGTGGACCTAATTAGACAATTTGGTCCCAGTTCCAGATTAAGAAGCTGAAGAAATGGTTCCACGCTTTATTACCTTTAACTCCATCATAGACGGGTGCGTCTGCCCAGGCAACACCAACAATGCTTATTATCCCGAAGGCAATGACGTAGCTGACAATGGCTCCGTGCATGACTTTTGCTAGGCAAAAAGCAATCTGGCGAAAAGTTTGGAGATTCACCGATGTTGGAAGAGCGCCGGGACAAACTTGTCTAAAAAGAAAGTATTGACATGGTATAGATTGCTACTTGTGTATGTGTTTTCTGAACAAAAAGAGTGAAAAGAAAGAGCTTTTTCTCGTCTTTCTCTCCTTCGTTATGTGTGCCCTTCATAAGCGTAGGCAAATAATAACAGTCCTGCGTAGATATAACGTTTATACTTGAGCGCAAGATCCCATATCGTTTGGGATGTCGAGAGATAATGGCTTTTGACGTGGTTGCTATTCTACTTGGCACTTTAAGCACTGTAATGGCTTTTACTCGGTGTCATGGTTATGGTTCTTATGGCAATGGCTTTGCCAGGTTTCTGCCCAACTAATAGAACCGCCACATACGCATTAGATACGCATCTATCGTATGTGTGCTTGCAAATGCGCGTGAAATTGTAGCACGAGCTCAGATTTAAGTGCAGGGCCAAGTATCAAAAGGGTAAAGAGTCATTTACGAAGGTAATTAGAAGTAGATTTAGGGAAAGTTAGTAGTAAATAAACAAGGCACTCAAAAGGACTTATCAACTCCAGCTGCTGTAAGAGGGGTATAATAAAGTAGAAGTTTGCGTGGACGATTACTTTGTCAGTCTGGTTCGTGTATAAAACGGCCCTATATACTGTGTGTGACATGCTGCCTACCGGGTTTCTCTCATCGAGCCAAGTCATAAACATATACAAGGCACGTGCCATTTGTTTAGACTTGTGCCATGTTGTATCTAACCACAATGTCCAATTCGAGGACGAGTTTGTTTGTGCTGGAACGCCTTAGAAAAACGCGAGCGATGAGAAATTGATGGACTCCAAGAGCAACATTCGTAAATGCAGTCGCCTGCAACGTTTCGAACAAATAAGACTTGAGAATTTTTCAATTTTTCAATGCAGGAAGAGAATTTCAGAGGCTTTCCAAGGGAATTCTGTCGCGACTTGCCTTAGATGTATTGACTTTCCAAGTTTCGTTTGGACTCCATCAATTATTTTTAGAACCTGTAGGAGAAGGCTTTGTTTTGGTTTCCATAAAGGCATTGAGGACGTGTTGGAAGGTAAACGTTTCAACCTACTTTCCATACAATTGCTACGCTGGTTACACCTGAGCTGCCATAGTTGCCCCTTGGTCTCCTAGGAACTCGCATTAATGCCACATCACACTCGCTTTTGCTTACATTACCATGTTCAAACAGAAACGTATAGCATCTACTCCCAACTAAGCCCAACAGTCGTTTCTAGGCATAGTTGCAATATGAGTTTTTTTTATAATAAGTGAAGAGTTGGAAGTTTTTAACTCCGAAAAGTTATGTATTAGGGCAGTAGTCACCAAAATTACATTTTGAGATATTGATTGATTCTTCTAGTAAAGATTTTCTAAGAATTATGACGTTCATTATTTTTATATTTTTCCTGGAGAGCGGTTTACATGTTATTAAACTGTACATTTTGCTATTTTCCCCGTGACGTAAGCGTGTGGACAAGGGTTTGACCAATCAGCGCACTGCTTGGCTTCGTTGGTGTCGTTTTGGCAATGTGACACAAGGACGACTCGACAGTAAGGACTACGGTGTAACCGACTTAAGGATTACGAACCCCGACATAAGGACTACGAACCCCGACATAAGGACTACAAACCCCGACATAAGGACTACGAACCACGACTTAAGGACAAGGTTAGGTCGGGATAGGGGTTTAGTTCTTAAGTCGGGTACACTGTAGTCCTATTGTCGAACTCGTTCTTGTGTCTTCATCCCGTCATTTTGTCCATATGCTTAGGTCACAAAAGCCGCGGCAAGTTCGAGTTCCAATTTTCTTAATCCTATCATTCTAATAGCTCAATTACTATTTCGCGCACAGAGGAAAGACTTGTATCGCTTGAAAGTAGATTTGTTTGCTCAATTTGTAAAGTTGTTTTATGGTGGCTATTACACTTGCAACATTGAAATCAAATCAATTAGTGTTAGAGGCTTAGAGCCTTAGTATTCTTCACATTTTAGTTTGTATACTCAACCCTTTTTATGAAGAATAAACGACGGAAACAGGCTTAAGCCTACAAGTGCAAGCCGTATTAATTATTTAAAAGGGGGTTTAACACGAATTTGCTGGTGTATTTCTAGTTATTTCTAATGGGCGCATTATCCAGGATATTTCTATTCAAAGTAAAGAAAGCCACGGTATTTGACGTCATGAGTACACAATTTTTTATGATATTTTTTAAAATGCGGGGTATTATTGGACGCCCGTTCTTGGAATCATATGTCTTTTTGTTTGCTTGTGCGGTTCAAGTATCAATGGAGTCCTAGAGAAGCTATGGAGTGACATAAGACTAACCCTGAGTAAGGCTACGAGAGTAGGAGCTGAGTTCGTTCGATTCCCTTTCTTGTTCATTATTCCAAATGATGAGGTGAATTGGCGGTTACTCCCACGCAGTACGAATTTACTATTCATTGTTGTGACTAAACAAACCTTTAGTACTATGTGTGCCTTATTGGCAATGTGGGCGTTGAGAAAAATGTGTAACCAAAGGTTGAACATGCTTTTTAGTAATCCGTAGGCAGACATAGGAAGCAATGCAGGGCAAGGTAGGACTTATCGAGAATTCCTAATTGGCAAAGATCAAGCCTAGACAGAGAAAAGAGAGTACCTGACCGAAAGAAAATGTTATTGAAAAGCTCATGCTGGACTTGTGTTGTCTTCCAGCTCATGGGATGCTTATCGGTCTTTGGGCAGGACGTGGGAGAGCGAGGAGTTTTAAGACGTCCAGGACAGAAAAGTGTACGTGGAGTCAAGACAGTTTTATCGGAAAATGCATCACATCAGGTAGCACCAGCCCGGCCACAAGTCTCAAGTACCCCAAATCCATCATCAGGGATGTAAATCCGCAAGAAAATGAAATAGCTGTTGGTCTCCCCCCGAAACTTTCCAGCATGGTGATGGTTGTTTTGCTCCCAAAACCCCCAAGAAACTCTTATAATGCTTTTAACTTCCACGATAAGACAAGAAGCGCTTCCTTGCCCCAAGAACAGAAAGCAATTTATAATGATGTCCATCACAAAGTGCCAATGTTGTGTAGCTTTGCAGCCTAACATGAAACGGCAGTCAAAAACCAGACACCAATTTCGTTTGTCTTTCTAAATAAAAAGATTCATTCCGAATTCCGTCTTCATTTTTAGTCACAATTTAGTTCTCAAAAACTTTGGTGATAAAACTTAGATTATGTTAGGGATAAAACAAAGACTTTTTTTTCTTGCCTCTAAAAAGTAGTTTTGACATTTTTTTCTTGACTTTCAAACTCAGCAAGCTTTTTTATATCCCCGAAGCTTAAAGTATAAGAGCGATATGGGCGAGCGATTACAGAGCAAAAGAGAGGGAGAAGTGGGGGGAGAGCAAAGCAGACGAGCACTGATAATAGCCTAGATTACAAGTCAATCATGTTAGGGTATATCCGTACCAGGTTTTACTTAGCAACCAAATTGCTCTTCAGTTCTCATAAGTATCTTTTCATTTTTTATTTTATGTTTGAATGAGACGAAAGAAAGAAAATTTGATTCCAGACTTTACACAATGGCTAAAAAGCTAGCTAGAAAGAACTTGTTTAGGGAAAGAAGCTTGAAATCTAATTTCGCAAGTTGAAAGCTGCAGAGTTTCATTTTTCTCTTTTGATGCAATAGGGAATTAAAATTGAAGTGACAAAACTACCTTTTTTGTTATGCCTAATAATTGCCTCTTTTATGGGTACCGATTTCGTTGAAAAAGCCGCCTTTTGTCGCAGACTCTTTTTTTTGGCTAGGCGGGGCTCTTTCCTGCTCTTTTATCGCTAACTTATATTGCGGGTGACAAAAGAATTCAAAGATCTCTTCTAGCCCCGCGCGCTTCCGTATTTCGCACCTCCTCGCGTTTAGTTACACTAGAAGGATCAGATTGAGAGTCAATGAAGCGCAAATTTAAGAGGGTAGGGGTTACTTTTACGAAGATCACATTCTGTATCGCTTTCAAAGTGTCCTGAGCCGGAAAGATGACAGATTGATGTCTCATTCCGGATTCAATGGTTCGTTTCCTAACGGCTTATTGCTCTCATGGTGCAAGTATTGTTAACGTACCTTATCTAGTATCGACCTTTTTTTCCTTTTCCACCACCAATGTAGAATCCGAAATTAAAACAAACAAACAAAGAAACATGCACTCGAGACCGGGCTGTGGTGGTTAATGAGTTTTAAGGTGTGATGATTGGTGGGGCACATAAGGTGTCATGTCGACTCAAGTTAGTTAATCAGTCTGTCGAGATAGAGCTTTTTCACGTGGTTTTAATCCTGCAGAAGTGTAATGGGAAGACAAGGCAGTTGGCTTATGTCAGCCGAACGAACGCACACAGGCCTGGACAATGTGCTTATCAGGGGTTTGTTGTATGCGTTTTGAGATCAAGGTCCTTTATGCGATAGATAGACATCATAGCAATGATGGCGAAGGGGTGCAAAAAAGTATCTGTATCTCGGGACATCAGCTGATAGACCGAAATAGGAGGAAAACAATAGCCACCCACAATGCTTCATTATGCAACTGCAACTTCCCACCCCAACCTAAAGAGTGGGGGGGGAGATAAACGCATAGTTCCATTCTAACACTCTATTTCATGCAAATCTTCAGAGGCCTAAATGATCCTGTCGAAGGAGATCACTTGCGGTGGCAGGTCACGTGACCCCCCTCCCCCGTGCCCTGCTATTGACAGGTTTTTTGATAGATCGACTGGACTTCCTATGATTGAATACATTAAATATATTCCCACAACAGTTGATCCATGGATGGAAGCACTTTCGATACTACGCATTACCGGTGTTTTCTTAAGATTTTTTGTTTGTTTCTGTCTTTTGTTATGAACAATTCTTTAGGATGCATATGAGACGCAACACTTTCGTGCGCTCAAAGTATAGCGAGTGGTTCGTGCTTACCTTTTGTTGGCTGATCTTGGGTGATGCGGTGGAAAACTGGCAAATCACGAGCGGAGGGTCAGATGACAACAATGCGGTCGGATAGAATTGGAAACTGTTTAGAATTTGAAGCTTTTCTTTAGAAACTCTAGTGCCTCCTCGCGTGATGCTTGACGCAAACACTTGTTTGAATCAGACGTTTAGGCTGTTCAATTTAAAGAAAGTGTGTATTCCATGTACTAAATTTTCCATTTCACTGATGAGTTGCTATTATTAAAAGTTTTTACATGGCTTGAGCACGTTTAAATAAATCCGTAAGGTCGCATCGCAGGGTATTTTGTTCGTTTCCCAGGGGCTGTGCGCTGAACAAAGCGACCAACTTGGCGAAGCGTCCAATTCACACTGACTGTGCCATAGGACGGACCGATCGCCACTACCCCCAAAATGAGTGGTGTGTCAGCACGAGTAGGTAGCCGGAGTTGGGTCCGTATCTTCCGTATGTGTTGTGGCTCTGGCTCTGCCTCCCAATCCATAATCTCTTTGCCGATAGGCGATATACCTTCCAACGGATGTGACGTTGGTTATGAGCTACTCTCTCCCTTTCCTCTCTCTCTCTCGCTTTCTTTCGTTCGTTTTATAGTACAGTATTCTCCGCAAGACGTGTGAACCAAGTTTAAACTTCATAAACTCAAGTAATAGGACAGTTGAAGGTGTGAAAAGGGCTTAACTTGCCTTATTATTGCCTTTGTCATCATGTGGAAAGTAAGTTTCTTAAAAGCAAGTAGGGTAGCATTGCTTCCGACATTTTGACTTTCGTCATAAGCTTCTCATAACTAACTGAATAAGCTTGGGTGCATGCAGTGATACGAGCACTCAACTCACAGACGTGCAATTCCACGAAAGCAGATTCAAATTCAATTTAAGGGATTTTGTTATAGTTCCCTCTCGTTTTTCCCTAACGAGCACAATTTTTTAGAGGCTATAAAGCGAAAACCAAAAAGAAATGTTGAGGGGAGCCCAATATAGGCTTTGGGTTAAATATATGGAAAGTTTTCTTTGTTTTTTATATGGAACGTATAATGATGTGTACAGAGACGTCATTAAAATGCAAAGCAAACAACTGCCAGGAACAGCGCAAGGCTTAGATTTGATGTACATGATTGAGTATTCCTAGCAACAATAGCTGTATGTATAACGAAATTGGTGACCTTTTTTGTAGCGTGAAATAAGCCACGTGACCCGTAGCACGCTTCACTTTGGTCTCAATGTTCAAATAAAAGCGACTGCTCCTCTTCATAATAGACAAGTTGCTGTGAGTTCCATTGCTTCCTTTTTTTAAGAGAAGGATAAGTTGAGCAGCAATTGTGTCTCAAACTTGGCCGACTAGAATGTAGTGATTGGCTGTTTGAGCTCGTTAGGTCCTAGTTCTGCTAACTTGAAGCAAAGTTTTGATTTTTTGAAAACCCAGCGAGCACCAACTTGGAGAACGGGTCGCTAAGGTAGATTGTGACAAGGTAATTACGAACATTTCGTGTGTTGGAATCAATGTTCTAATAGCTAGTAATATGACCCGTATTCGCCAATTTTTCCGTGATATTTTATTGCCAAATGTAATAGGTTTATTGTAAGGTATGGATTCGCTGCTTTTAAGGCTGGTCTCACGATCATTTAAGTGTTTTGGAGGATCGTCATTATACGAACCACCCTCCCCCCAAAATAGGAATAAAAAGGCTTTTGTTGCAGCATAGAAAGAAGAGTATTATACAGGTCGCGTGCAAAGTCAGTACCAAGTTTGGCAAAAAAATGGCAGCAATAATACAGGAATATTTTTTAAAACAAATTTTGTAGTGGTGGAAAAAATTTCCATGATTTGTTGAAGCGAAACCATTTTGGCGATAGTCCTGATTATTAAGTTTTACAACTATTTAATCGGCGTAAAAGATCTTTGTGTGCTAATGAAATATTGTAAAATATTGCAATATGTGTAAAATTGACAATGACATCTTTGATTTACAGTGTAGAGCGTAATCCATTATTGAAATTTGTAGGTTTACAATTTTATATTACGATTAAGAAATCTAGCAAAAATTAAATACGTTTATTTTAAAATTGCAATGACGGTAATGCAATTTTAAAATACTTATTCACATTGTAACTCTACGTTCTCATTATTTTGTTTTCAGAATCAGTTTGCACGCAATTAGGATAATTCTTGTGCGAAACTTTTTTTGAGAAAATAATTCGAGTTGAAACTGGAAATTCCTAAGTCTGTGAATGTCTGTTCGGCTCTAAATGGTACGAAGTTTAGTATAATGGTGGTCAGGGATTATGACCAAAGTATACAGGCGTGCGGTTTGACTTCTCTGTCGTTGACTTTAGGTATCCATAATTCGGTGCATTTCTATGCTATAGAGTTATTTGTGCGGTATGCTGGTATGCCAACCCCAGTTTCGGTACGAATCGCGTGCATTGCAGCAATTTTGCTCGTGTGTCCATGTGTATGCTACTTGCTATAAAGCTCGTCTGGGCTGTCCTGTTGGGAAGTTCGGGTATATCCATACGCAGATCGATCCCATACGTAGATTAAAAGGTAGCAAGACCTAGTCTGCCTTTTGCCTAGCACCTTAAGGCTTACACATCATTAATAACTGTCCGCAAGGGGAAACTAGCTAATGACAACGCCTGATGGCGACCTCCCACCTACCCCCTTTAATTTTCTTATATAAGAATCCATAATTGAAGAGTCGCACACCCATACGGATTTCTGGGCGAGCGAACCGGAATTTCATTTGGAAGTCTTTCCGTTCCCAAGACATGTAGGGAAGAAGCTTGAATGGGAAGAGAGAGAAAAAACAAAATAAACAATATGGTTCTCGTTGGTCCTTTAACCCATGTTTCTGACAAGCAAATTCCATGTCGAGGATGTGTTTTGGAAGCTTCATAAACAAAACTACTATACTACAAGGGCGTTAAGAGCGCAAGCCATACGAATAGAGATGAGTGCCAGGCTACCAGGTGTTGGGGAAGTTGACCTCTCTACCCTATTGACCTGACGCCGTGTTGGGACAGGGACGATATGGGGTCTAGCGAGACTATTCTCGTTCGCTAGTTATGATTTCTTAATGGGTCTGTCACATTTAGGGGAGAAGGAGTCAGTCCTAAAAGCTTCCTTCAAAGTGAGTTTTCAGTTCCAGAAGCGTCTGTCACACGCAGTCTTGCCAGACATGTGAGGTTATAGCAATGAAGCTTCGCAACAAGCTTTCCAGGTAAAATGTGTTTCCTTTTCAAGAATAGAGAGCCTCTCAGTTAAGGCCTTTTTATTCGTTCGACGTATTTACTGTGCACTTGAATAGCTGAATGTGGCTGCTCGAAAACTGTGTGCTGTGAACACTCACAAAGAAAACACATTACTCTAGTCCAAACTTCGGTCAAAATTTCAAAAAATACTGTACGCTACGGTAGTCACTTTTTTGTTTAAGGAGCCTAAAAAGAGATGGAAAGTATTACAATGTTTAGGGTAATGCTATTTCTTGTCGAGTCATTAACGAACATCGACATTCTCTGAAAGTGGGTCTTTTGTACCGAAACTACCACCTACCAGCGCATCTTTGGGCATGACATCGGCACAATTTTCGCAGGAAGAGAAGGGGTTTTCGTTCGTAAAATCTTTCGCATTCTGGCGGTATGGACTATTCAAGAATAAAATTTAAAAAAATTAGAGAGCTTTGAGAATGTCCAGGAGTCTTGAAAGAACCCCACGACCGTCCCAATGACTAAAGGAGAGCTAATTTGGGTCTACATGGTAACAGTTGGTGGTACAGCGGTACCGACCAACCCAAATTGTTATGGTGTGAGTAATGACATATTTGGAACTTCCTTAATGTGAAGGCTACTTCTCCGCTTTGTGATTCCGACATTGTTATGCCATCCGTGCTTGGGCCTGGAATCCCCTCCCCTCCTCCAACTGTGAATCCGAGCTTCTCATGGCATCTTGTAGTAAACAGAGGAACGAAGTGGGTTTGCCTTGTGCTGATAAAATTTTCGTCCGTTAAAATCCAAGTTTTGCCTTATCCTCGCAAGAAAGCTTGTCGTTTCCGAGTCAATGTTGGCAGAAGAAGATAGGGTGACCCTCGGACGTTCATTGTTGACTTTGAGCGGAGCACAAGCTGGACAAATCGATCTTTTCTGTCAAAGAAAACTGGAAATTGACTTGCGAAAGTTAGGCGAAGACGGGAAAGAGAAGGTTCAAGATAGAATTTATACTTTTCTTAGAAAAGTAATGTGTATTCACAATTTCTGAACTGGGTTATACATGTGTAGAAGCGTAGTACATTTCCTTTAAGGTAGTAAGGCGAACTTAAATCACTAATCCCTTCTCTTGTTCATAGAGATTTCCGAATACGGGAATTATCCATGTACGCAGTGATTAATTATCCAGTAAAGGTTTTTTGGTTTGGAAACATAAGGCCCAAAAAGAATGGAGAGACTTTCTTGGATTAGCATTTCACAGAGTTGGATCCTTGGTTACAATCATTGGGTGGCTGCGGTATGGCGAATAATATTACATATTCAGCAACATGTTGCAAAAGAAAAGGGAAAAAAACCTGGCCTTTCAATTGAACTTGATGCGGCAACGGCCGTTCGAGTTGCGGACCAAATTCACGACGTAGAGAGACTTCCCTGACCGAATTAGCGCGCTATCCTTTTCCTCATGGTTTTGGGGGCAATACTTGATGGTGTGGGCAGTGTCGCCCCTGGCACCGCACAACGGGCACGTGTATGCACGAAGCACAGGGCAGCAAATCTTCAGGGTCTCAGCATCCTTGAGCACATGGCTGGCGTATACATTCTGTGTTTCACCATTATTCTTACAGAAAACGCATTCCTGAAGAAGAAGAGGGGGCCAATACATATCATTTCTGATTCTAAGACAACTGTACTACTCAGTCCAAAATGAAGACTACCGATGTATCCAATTAAGTTAGTCGGGGACTCGTAGCGTTAGTCCGGTCTGCCTTACCAGTACCAGTCGACGCAAAAATGAATAATGAAATGTGACCGAGCGAATCTTCGTTACTAACCAAGACTCCTCTGGTTATCCCAGCTCGATATTACATTTGTTCGATAGCTTTTAGGAGGGAGCGGTATACAACTGTTCTGCCCAAATAAAAGGCTACCGAGCGAAGCAACAGCAAGCCGGAGTAACACAGCGAGTCCCGATTTAGGAGCAAAGATTTGTTCGGTAACTGGTAAGTATTCATTATTGGGTGTTCTTTTTGCTCCATTTGCAAGCAGGCCGAAGTAAAGCTACGAGTCGCGGGGTAACCGATATGGGAAACGTCGGCATCTTTTTGTTTGGACGGGATAGTACAGTAGAAGTTGGAACATACCAAGATTTTAACGCCGACTTTCTTGGGCTTCTTTTTGAATATCGGACGACCTGGTCCTGTGTTGTTTTGCGTAGTGTTCAGGTAATCGGGACAATACTCGGAATCCCGCCCCAAGCTACGAAATTCTTCTAGTAATGGACTAGTGCTAGGTACATTGATGGCAGCACTTGAGATTGGTTTCATATCCTTGCCGGTGAAAGTACCAACATAGGGCCACGTGGTTGCGGCAGCAACAGGTGTTTTGCTTGAATTGGAGTGGATGATTTCATGGGTCATGAAGAGGCGGCACAAATCTTCCGCCAAGCTGGGGTTGGCGGGGAAAAGTTGCCTGAAGTTTATCTGAGCTCGGTGTTGACCATCCCTAGAAAGAGCACACGTTGTGTAATTAAAAGAACAAACACGGTAGGTGCCACTTATATGATCATAATTCGATTATTGGTTATTAAAATCAGCCGCATTATAGAACCAAATTTTGAAGGAACGATTAAAAATATACATAGCATTTTAATCGGTTATTAGAAGCACACTTCCAGATACTAGGGTCAATTTCAAACGAATCTTCACACGTAGGTTAACGGAACTATAGCAGTGATCGCTACATGGGCTTCGCACACTGACCAATGACATTCATTTTACATCGTTTTGTACAATCCTGTAATTTCCAGCCTATTACTACGCTTAGTGGGAAAACCCTTCTAAACTCCCCAGTCAACTAAACGAACAGGTTACTAACAGAATGACCAATTCCTTTAATCGACTGGGAAAAATTAGACGGGATATCGTGTTGAGAACCCTACCAAAGCGTAGGAGCGGGCTTCAAAGGCGCAGTGTTAGTTGTGTATTAGACGTGTGGTTATATAAAAATGGCGACGAACAAGAAAAGAGTTGATTTAAATGTAAAAAAACTTTAGGTACATGTTTCCATTTGAGCTTAGTAGAATCTCCGCTCAATAGAATCAATATTCACTTGAAAACGGATAAAAATAAGCGGTATCAACTGTAACATGGACAGTCAATCTACAATACTTACATGTTTACGGGAAGTAAAAGAGAATATTCAAGAAGAGTACAGGAGCGACCGAATTCGTTACATTACTAAATAGTAACGCGGTAAGCAAAAGAGATGCTTATCTAAGCAAAGATAGAAAAGGAAGGAAAGATGTTCCTAGTCCTACGACCGAACCAATGCAACTGACTATTCAACCTGCCGAAAGTCTTTTTTCAGTATGTGGTTCTGGTCTTATTCTCAGTTCAGGGTGGAAGAGGTATAGAGTAGCAAAACCCTTGTCTCTCGTAGAAGGGGAGAAGGTGAACAGCACGCAAAAGACAAGAGTAGACCCGAAGTAGCGATAAAAGTACGTAGTTTTCTCTATTTCCACTTCTCTTTGACACTGGAAACCACCGACGATACACAGCAAACAAGACAGTGTGGTTCTATCCAAGCTAACAAATCTCGTACACGTAGGATGGCAAGTCAGAAACGAAAGGGGGCACGTACGTCCTCCGGAGTACGCTTACGATAGGTTCAAAACCATGGGAAACTAAACTGAAACTTGGGAACAAATGCTCAAAAAATGAGAGGAAGAAATGGCACAACGAACATCTCGATGGATCTTAAACAAAACGACTTTTTTTCTTTCCACATTTGGAACGTTAGTTTGTACAAAAGATGCTTGACTTTTTTCATTTATTTTCTTAATATTTCTATACGTTTTTTTTATTAATTTCATTATTCCGATTTAGAGACGATGGGTTTGATCATAATCTTACGTAGTTTCTTGAAGGGAACGGAAGCGTCAAACTGTGGAGTGACGTAGTGCTGGTCTGGCTCACCGGGATTGTTTTCTTTTTTGACGATTTTGATGACCTGTAGAGGAGCAAGTAGTGCTGCTGTAGGTTTGGGCTGGATGGGTCTAGGAGGCTCGGACGCTGAAGCGGAGTTGGAAGGGGTGGAAACCGTAGTGGCTGGTGCGGCGATCGGAGGGTGATTCGGTGGGATCGTTGGGCTGGAATCGTTCTCACGGTATGGAGTTTCGGCATCTCCACTCTCATTTTCGTCATGTTTTCCAGAAGAAAAATCGGTTGCGCTGGCGTTCGCGGGTCCCAAACTGTCTCTTTTCCGGCCTCGGGTACTGCACCACGAATGCTTTAGGTACCCATAACCCTCCCGGTACCGGCCGTACAATGTGCCATAGGACACGCCCAACAACTTGGCGCCTTCCTTCAGATCCATTTCACGTTCATGTACGGTGGCCATTACAGCATGAGTAAAGGGCTCTTCCCAAAACTGCTGACGTGTACCACGCAGCGTGTAAAAGTCGTAACGATAAACGGGCAATCCTTTGAAGAACGCCGAGGGTTCCTCCCCTATTACACATCCATAAAAAAATAGAGGTTTTGGTCTTTAACATTATTTAAAAAACACAAAAGACACAATAAAGTTGATAAATTATTACCTGCTTGAGCTAACGTGCTGCTGAAAAAGCCGTTAGTTATAGTCGGGGCTTCGAGACTTTGGGATTCAGGTTCAGCTTCGGGACTTTGGCTTTGCTCGATCTAAATGTAAAGATTTGAATAAGTTTGTGATAAAGGAGCGTATTTTTTGTATGTTTACTTTTAAGGGTTGCTGAGATTCGGATACCGACAGATCTAAGGCATCCGAAGGGTCCATGAGCAAACCTTCGTCTTCTGGCTCGAAATGGGGATTATCCTATACATTTCGATATTAATTCAGACTGTCCAATTATATTAAAATCACATATTGGCTTTACGATGAATGCCTGCAATCTAAATTACCCTACGAACGCTGAGTTTTAATCATTTCTTTAGCCGTGCATAAATTATTGTCAATAACATGATATCAAGAACTGTTATCAAAATTATTGCCAACAACAATTGTAATCAGCAATAATATTGGCATGTACAGTTTGAGTAATGACATCACCGACGCATCGTGGCGTGGTTCTACGAAGCTTGTTACCATGGTTGTTGTTGTTTACGTCCATGATGGAAAACGTAAACAACGCCATTGGGATACCATGGGCACTTGACACGTCTGTGACGACAGAAATCCACGTGATCCTATTTTCGACATATTTTTCGTGTGTATCTTAACTATTAATTTCCGTACAACGCAAAGAAATACTCAAGAAACTAGATATTTTGCTCATCTTTGAAGACAAATTTGTTTCTTTTTCTTGGGGGGCTACTGCCCTCTACCGGGAGATTAGGACAACAAGAATATGAACTTTTGACTTACAGCGGTGCTAATAACGTTCTCAATCCGAGGTTGAAATGATTGCTCCAGGTCGGAGTTGTTAATATGGGAAGGAGGCGGGACTAACAAGTGTTTCTTCCGCGGACGTCCTCGTTTGCGTGAGAGAGCAGCATTCCAGTCAGCTATTGTTGCGGTGTCATTGAGCTGAACCGAAGTGTTACCAGAAGCACCGATAGGTGTAGACGTGGCATTGGTATGACCATTGGTAACACTTGGCTTGGTTATGACAGACGTTGAAGCGCTGTTGGGGATTGAATGAACAGAACTGCTAGGTTGGTCAACACTGTTGGCCTGCACGGGAGTATTGCTGCGTTTCCAATCTTCATTAGGTGCTGGGGAAGTCATCGCCACGTCTGACAAGCCCTTGATTCGTAAACTCTCGGCGGTTTTCAACAGCGAGTTCAAATTATCCTACAAAGACAAATTTATTTTTGTTTACTTTTTAAGTTTAAAGCTCAGTTGGGGAATACCAATATGCTTCTTTACCTGTGACACGTTGACTTCGCCTTTGTACATGAAATCTATGACGCAATTCAAGTCAGTGAAAGGTGTATCTCTGAGGATGATCAACAGGGGACTAGCTTCATTGTGTTCAAGGAATAGTTGCTCGAAGTAAGTACTGCAAGCGGAAAGGACCATCTAAAGCGTGTAGAACCGTTTTTAGCGGAAAATTGGAGTAAAGTGTCGTGAAATTACTTTGTGGACCCGGACACTGCGGCCGTCGCAACATAGCGTCACGTCCGTTAAGCTTTCATTGGATAGAAGCCGGCCGAACACGCGCAGCATGTTATTTTGATGGTTGTTCCATCTCAAGCAAAACTGTTGGTTTTGCATGGCGGGAAAAGATTCTTCCCTTCCTGTGACAAATTAAAAGATTATCATCAGATTTCTCTTTTTAATACTAAACAAATCAAAAAGTCTTTGTACATATTAAGAAGAAAATGTAGCCTTAATTATAACGGAATGAATTGCAATTATGACGCAAACAGCTCCAGAAGAAATTTTTTTTGAATTCTTTAAAGAAAAAAAGGAAATCAAATGTAGACAAAAAAGACATAACAACTTGGTACGGCGCTCAAATTAAAATAATGTGACGCTGTTTTATGCATGTAATTGTCAAAAAAATTCTGGAAAATAGCTGCCAACCATTTCATTTTCCCCAGTTTTTTCTCACTTTTTTTATTATTTTTTAAGTTTTTTTTTATAGCGTCTTCTTGACAAGAAAACAAAAAAAGGGGAAAAAATAGAGACCCCAGAGAGAAGCTCGTTTATTTTCTGTGGGATATTTTTTGTTATTTTTTCCTCGTCCTCCTTTTTCTCTGCCAAAACTTTGGAAAAGGGGATACGTACGAAAAACGAAAAAGGAAAGGAGAAACGAAGGGGGGAGCGGAAAAATCAATAAAAATGCCTCGAGCTGCGCTTAATTTTGGTCCTTTCAAAATTTTAGGGTCTTGGGAAAAATTCTAAAATGTCCATACATCTTTGGGGGGAAAATATAAGCCATCAGGGGCTTTAACTAAACAAATAAATTTTGGATTTCCTCAACCAAAATTAGTCAACACCCCCGTCTTCCCATTTTACTTTTTGCTCCGCTTTTCCGCTCTCTCCGGTTGAACAACGTTTTTAATTTGTGAGTTTTTCAAATCAAACATTCTGAGTCCTTAGGGGTTGTCATGGCAACATTCATAAGCCAATCGATTGCCTCTTGCCCGGAAATTTTGGCTTTTCGTTCTATTATTACAATTTTTTTATGAGGTCATGAAGGCGTCAAAAGTTTAAGGTGGTATTTTATTTAGATTCAAAAGTTCCTAAAAAAAACGCTAGTTTTTTGTATTGCCCCCTCGCCCTAATCCACCACCTTCCCACCCACCTTTTTTAATAAGCCTTTCTGTATATTAAAACCAGACATGGAATTTTCAAGTTCTGGCGTCTTCTCCCAAATTCCCTGAAAAAAATAGTCCGTCATAAAGAATTCCTTTTCATGCTCTCCAGTGCAAAAGGCGCCAAGAAAACACAACAAAAACGAAATAGACGCAGGGAAACTTGACAACCTAAAACTATTCCAGCCACAACACTTATAAGCGCCCCAAGGTTACTGCTAATAAACAAATGCTTTTCTTTGTCCACTATTCGCGCAAATTGGGTGTTACTACGTCAACCGGTTTTGATGTGTGCAACAGGCTTAAATGCAAAAATTCTCGTATTCCATTCCACGACAATAACAGTAACACTTGCTCAAATTTTCAAACACTGAATTGAGAAACTCTGCATTTGGGAAAGTATTTCTATTCGGATTAGCTAGAGTAAACTATTTTACCTAGATTTTGGAAAGCTGACGCGAACGTGTGACGCGTTCCGTTCGAAAAACACACACTGGGCTAAGACACGCACACAATCAAAGCGAGAACTAGCTCAAAAATGCGGGACGAAAATTTTGCGGGGTGGGACTTGCTTGTTTTTTGGCGGATTTTTGGGAAACCGCAAACCGTTTTGGGAACCCAAAATCCGCAGGAAAAGAAGGGGGGTGGAGTGGTTCTTTCCGAAGCCGTTCGAAAAGTTTGTATGTGTCTGTGCTCTAGCTTATAAGCTCACCTGCACTTTTCCGACGTGCCTTTAGCTCCAGTGGTCCAATCCAAAATGGAACCAACCAAATGCCCGCGTTGGTTGTCTCCTGTTTTTCCTCCCCGTTTCCCTACGCCACCCAAAAAAGCGTAAAAAAAACTCGTTTTTATCTCTCCCTTTTTTTATTTTTGGTTCAGGGCGGCCCTTTTTTTTTATAATAGACTTTTTTTGGAAGAGCTTTTGTATTTTCTCTCCCTTCTCTGGCTCCCGAGTTTTTCATTTCCCCCCTTCCTACTTCCAAAAATTTTATCTGCGCATTGCCCTTATTCCTTATACCCCGCCCCTTTTTGGGGAGTGAGGATTTTGGGGGGAGACGTCTGAAAAATCTCGTTAGTTTTTTTCCTCCTTATTTCGTGCGTAGTAATCAGACCCGAAAATGCAACGATAAAGGAGAAAGAAAAAAGATTCCACAGAAAGGAGAGAAAGAGACGGATGGAAAAGAGATAAAGAATAAAATAAGCTGAGAATTGTAAGGTAATTTTGAATCTATAATGCTGGTCGTTTGCCAATTCCGTGCTAGATTAGAATGAAGGAAATGAATTGGGTTCCAGTTGCAACATTGTTTAATACTTTTTAAATTAATTTAGTAGTTATTTTACATTCGTTTGTTTATTTTGTAAATTAATTTAGTTTTTATTCTACATTCTTAGACAACGTCAAAAAGAAAAAATTAGCACTCTTTTAGGAATTCTCGTTTCTCGTCAAAGAATTTTGGATCGAGGGGCACAGCCAAGTGTGTGCTTAAGAATACTGTATTTATTCAATTCATTCGACATGCTCGAGTTTATTATCGTTGTCTACACAATAACTTTATTATAATATAAATTTTTTAGGGCAAGCTCGTAAGTAAAAGAGATGAAAAAAAGTATAAAACAATAGATCGATCCAAGAATCCTATCCCCCAAGACATTTTTTTCTTTAAAAAAAAGACGAAAAGGGAAAAGGATTTTTTTCTGTCGAGGAAAAATTAATTTTAGAGAAAGGCAGAGGTGGAGAGGTCCGCCGAACTCTGTGCGAAGCGGACTTGTTTTTTGGCAGAATCCAACTTGGAAATGGACGACAAGTCTTCCTGGCTGCTGGCACAAGCAGATTGCTTGTGCTGCCTAATAGCATGGGTATGCGATTGACGTACTTGAGCTAAGATCGTCTTCAATTTGGTCCATTGCGAACTCAGTCGGGGAACCGAGTGCGATTTTTGGATTTTGAGCTTGGAAAAGTTAACCAAATTGCCTTCCAAACTGTCGGCCGTTAGAGTGGACGAATCGGACTCGAAGCCGGATTCAACTTGGATGGCCACATTGCAATTAAAAAGTTCGGGAATGACGGGCGAAGTTGAGGGTGTCAAATCCGCCATCGGAGAAACCGGTATGGGGGAAGGTGTCCCAAACTCGAACTCTTCCACGTTGACTTCTTCGAACTGCGTTTCGGGGAAGTGGTTCGGTTCTGGAGGTTTTAGAGTCGGATCGGTAATCGACTTCGGAGTCGAATCAAGTGATTCGCCTGCTTCTTCGATTGCAGGCAGCGTTGGTGGTTGGATCGAGGCCGAACGGTTTAGGAGAGGGAAAGGCTCGACGTAGACATCCGGTCTATGGATAGGAATAGAAGAGGATTCGGCGACGATTTCCTCTGCCGTTGCTTCAAGTTGGTGGAAATCTGAGGTCAGACGAGGATGTTCCGTGCTTTCTTTTTTTACCCTCACCTTGTCCAATGCTGCTTGGAGCTCTTGGGCGAAAGCAGAAGAGGCAGGTATATCCGCATTGACCTTAATTGAGCTTCGATTAATACAGCTTTTTCACTGAGTCAACGACCAACAAAATGTGAAAGGAACATCAATTACTATAGGCTTACTTGCGGTTCCGGTTGTTCGACATGACGTAAGGTAATTTTGCCCTTCTTCAAACGCTCTATGGTATCTCGCATGGCAGCTTGCTGGGACTCATTACCTCCTACAATAAGGAGAAGTTTTGAGTAAAAAGAGTGTGTTCAGGATATGGAATTATGTAAGAGAAAGCGGAAAATTACCGTTGGGACCTTTCGGCTTGCGGGATTTGAAGGATTTCTTGACTCGAAGTAGAGATACAAGCGCAGCCAATGGATTCGCATGATTTTGCTGTTCTTGATGGTCTTGTCTGGGAGGTAATGGTGGTGGGCGAGGCGGTTTAGACTTGCGTTGGGTACCAGCTTGGAGTTCGGCAACTGAGGGGAAAAAAATAACATTTAAGCGACTATCGATTTTTTAGTTGTTTTTTTTCAGAGTAGATCTTTACTTTTGGCGCGCATGAATTTATTTTCTTCTTCAACCCGGACCGCTTTACAGCGCACGCTGCTCAGTTCGCTTTCCAGAATGGCGATGCGAGCTTGCAGAGATGGCACATCATCCGCCATGAAGTCGTTCACGTTGGTATGAGGCAATGGATTCTAAAGTAAAAATGGGTTATCTAAGAGTAAATTAACTAATCCAGCAATAAGGCTGTGGAAGTTTTACCTGGACGTGTAGACGTCGTTCATGTTCTTGGCGGATGACGAGTTCCATAAGCGAAGAGAGATCTGGAGGAATGTTTAACCCCTTTTCTGACACGGGCGAAGCCACCACGTTTTTTTCGGTGCATACCTATACAAAAAAAAACACGATACACATGACACGATATAAGCTTACTTCCAGCTGGAAATACAAAGCGGCAACGAAATGAAATAACTAATTTACCAGTTTGGTGGCTCCGTCTGTAGCCATATCCAAATGATAGGTTACTTGATAAACTCCCGAAGCCATCCTTGTAAAATTCTAAAAGCAAACACAAATGTACATCGCGCACGACGTTTTCTACGAATGTGAAGTTGAAGTTGTGTATAACCGACGATTCAACTGACTGACTGACTGCTTTCACTACAGGCCAAACAGGCCTGTTTTATAAACTTGGTCTGGTTTCACCTGCGGAAGAAAGTTGGAGACTTATACTCGCGGAAGCATAGCAGGAGAGGTTTGGGATGGGTGGGAGGGGATACAAAACTAGGTGAAAGGTCATTTTCAGCACCATAAAATAGAAAGGCAGCTAGGTCACTCGGTCTTGACCTTGTGTTTATATTCATGTATTCAGGTATTCTTGTTATGCAAACCCATTTTGCAGTTCCCGTTATTAAACCAGGTTTCTGTGTTTTGCTTGCAACTAACGGGCTTTGCAATTAACTTTGCGGTAGGTAGAGCAGTTTTTGTAGAAATATAATACTTAATAATGTCTTTTACGATATTAAGTTTTTAATTTTATAACTTCACTAATAGATTTGCATTGTCTGCAAATGCAGAATTTGTATTGTAATATTACTATTTAGTCTCTGTTTTACAATTATGTAATGACATTCAAATTATGCAAGTATCAGGCATTTTTTTTCACTAAGCCTAGGGGCACAGTATATAAGTTTATATAGTAAGATAACAATTGTATTTTCCAATGTAAAGGTTATGGACCTACTTTCTCGGCTTAAGTGGTTTTGAGGGGGCGAAGGAACATAGGAGGGATGGATTCACAGACTTGCCCATGCCCCATAAAGTAAAATTTGGGATTCATTTTTCTAGTAGATTTGGAATTCCCATTCCAAATCTACTAGAAAATGGGTCGGTAAAGAGAACAGAACGGCGAACTGCCGACCTTTCTCTCGGGTATTCTAGCGGGTTTTTAGGCGGACCTAAGATCCGACCGACATTGCCCTGTGTAAACCGTCGTTTTGGTAACTGGGAGGTTTGTGAATGTACCCTTTGATATTCGAGTCTTTAACCCGAATCTACCCTTGCGACTAAGGGAGTCGGTCCAAAACCTTTACATTGGAAGATACCCTTGTTGTCCTACTGTGTAAGCCTATATACTGACAAGGGTTCCCAGCTAATTTTGCTATGGGGAAACCCTTGAAAAAAATCCGGTTTGCGTCTATCATCAAAATGTCTCTTTGTGCAGTACGTTTAAAGAAAACGACCCAAACATAGCGTACCGTCCTATTGGCCCACAACTGTTCATCTAGGAACATGAATAGCCGTTCCGAATGGACGGCTATTCGCAGCACTGTTTCCAGACGCGCAAGTTGCGGGCCATTAAAATCTTGAAAATGATCTAGGTTGGGTTTTCTCAAAATAAGACTTCGCACCGAAGTTTGTAGCAGTAAACAAAAGTCTTACAAGACGTAGTTTGGGCTATATTAGAAGTATCAAACATAAATGCTTTTACATTTTAAGGGAAATATGAATAACGGTGAGCTTTGTTTATGTTTAGACGCGGCTGTAAATTAAATTGCCATCTTTCACACATTTAATTTCTTGAACAGAACCTAAACAAATATCCTGAAGAAAGAAAAATTCTGCACCTTACCCTGAAGATATTCAGAACCATTGCTTGGAATTGAAAATAATTAGTATAATTTAACTAGAGGTTTGAATGAAGCCTTATTTTGTTAACAACGTGGTTTAATTTCTGTTCCAAAAGCCACACGTGTGCTGTGCGCAGCTATACCCTGTACCTCTTCTTGGTATGTCCTTTTTATTCGGACCGAGAAATTTCTGCTGTCAAAGCCCTGGGACTGCAAGCCCGATCTGATCGGTGGCCAGTACACTGCTTCCGTGAAAGTGGTGGGAGTGATTAGCTCCGAGAATCCCATTAGCTGCCCAAAAGCCAGCAAAAGTAAAAATCGGCCTTCCATAAACTTTGTGTTTATTGTTCAAGCTGTCACGTAAATTAGGCGCTGTGATTAGTGAATAATTGGCAGAACAAGATCCTTTTCAATCGGACAAGTACTTGACAGTCTGCAGTAGTGTCCCTCATGACCTCAAGGCCCGTGAGCCACACAGCAGCTTCAACTTCCAAAGCAGTTCCACACGGGATACCGAGAAAGGAAACTTTGCAGCTTGGGGTTAATGCAAAGGAACTGTACATTTGTTCATTCTAGTTTCAAGTATTTTTGCTGAAAGTTTCCGTGAGTTAACGAGCAGCACGACGCCGTGGCAAACAGAAAGCGAAGTGACTGAGATCGGTGCTGATTTACTACATCTTCAAGCTTTGAATACAAAGCACCACTAAAGATAACCATTCTGCAGAACTTCGCGTTGAATACTGTACCTGCCAACGGGAATGACACTATTACGAATGAATTAATTGCCAGGTTTATTTTTCACGTTCTAAAAAGAATCTCTAATCTCTAGACTCCATCTACGAAATTCTACACAGGTTTACAGATGGACGAAGTCAAGGAGAGTGATCCAGACCAGCGAATTAAAAGACTACGAGGTTTTCTCGGGACGGAGGCAATGATCTCAACTCTTTCCGAACCACTGGCGTAAATTAACTTATTGCATTCCCGGAAGCGTAAGTAATAGGAAGCTCAAAAAAAAAAAGGGTACACCTTTTTATGACTTTTTACAACAATATTTACCAAACATTTCTAGATTTTTCCGAACAGCTCAGAAGGTATTCAGGTAACTTTCCTCGATTGCTCAGCGTTTGGATTGTCTATTTAATATTTTTTTGTGAAGAAAAGTGTAAATAAGAAAAAGACAGGATATTAAACAAGCCGACAGCGTTTCCATATCCCGAGCCGTCCGAAAATTTGCCGTGAGTTTATACATTGGAGACAAAAATCTACCATTACTACTGCACGCGGGATATTGGGTTCTATAGCTGTAGCAAGTTCGACACTATTTAACTGTTAAAGGATTGAAGAAGTCCCATGGACGGCAAGCTGGTTAGAGACTAAACGCCGAAGTTGCCGTTTAGGCCATCCCCAGAAGCATCGATCACGGACTTCGCAGCATCCCAGCCTTTCTTGGCGTCGTACATCTTTTCGCTGGGGAGAACGGGAGGGGGTTTGTGCTGCCGACGACGAAGAAAACTACTTAAAGTGGCTATTGCTGCTTCATTGACTTTCAAACGTTTACGATCTCGACGAAAAGAGTCCCTTTAGCTTTGCGTCAAGCTTTTTTTTTGCTTTGGGGATTTTCCAAGTTTTTTCCTCGTCAACCTTCCTTTAACTTTTTATTGCAATGAAGTGATTGCATTGCGTGCATGTCTTGATAACTGTACGGAGTTCCACTGGAAACCGTGACTCAGATGTTGGTCTGATTTGTATATCAGCGGCCTACGAGTCATTATGAAAGCGAACTCGAGGACGAATAAGTAAACAACGTAAGCGAAACTCTACCAAAAATTCCCCACTGAGAAAGATCTGCCAAGTCTGTTTATTGGGCGACTTTCAGGAAATCGAAAAATTCTCCGCACTATCTAACCTCCAGACATCGTACCTGTTGATCACTTAGACTGATGTGTAGCGTAACGAACCTTATTGTAACCTTATTGCATTCTACTACGCCGGAGTTGCCAGCAGCTTGGAGTCCCAAAATCCCATTTTTTTTACCTGAACTCAGTGTCCCATATTCAAATAGGCAAGTGAAGGTCCATGAAAATCAAGGTTCATTGTTGCACGGCAACGTTGCGCACTCTTGCAAAGTTGCGTCCAGCAAAAGGACGCTTGCGAATCCGGCAGCCGCACCTTGTTTTCGAATCATCCAACGTTGTTGGCCCCTTTGAGATTTACCGCGTAAATCACCCAACATCTTGTTAAAGATAAAAAGTGTTCGTCAAGTTGTACCCTTCTTCAAGTTGTTCCGCCAGCAAGTATCCCTGCGAACTGTCCGTTTCTGGTTGCCAAAGCGGTTTAATAACCTCCGAGTCTTTCGAGTTAACAAAGTGGAGAGCACAGTATAAAGGTTGACTTTATAAAGATTGCAGGTTTACAGGTTTGTAAACCTTTATACTGTGGTGGTGCGGACGAGCGATAGATGCACCGTGTCCAGAACGACGCCCATTACCTTGTTAACATGGTACCAGCTTCGCAAGGTTGGCCTGCTGGTCAATTTTGCTCGCAACAGGTAAAGAGTGACAATTCGCAATTTTTGTATTTCTCTGCTAAGGTGAATTGTAAAACTATGCCTCTAAAAATTGTAAGTTCAGTAATATACAAATTTCGATCTTTCACTTTTGGTCCTTATGACATTTTATTACATTTAAGTGACCTAATCTTCTCTACCTTGCAGTGAAAGAGATTTTTTTTTAAAATATGAATTCCCTAATATTTGTTTTAGTTCCGTAAAATGTCGATTAAATAATTAAATGTTCCAATTACTTTTCAGTTTTCGCCCAACCACGCGGATCATAATTTGGCGTGCAGATCGGGTAATTAAGCAATCTGTCTCATGGGATCGGAGGCACTGTCTACGCTGTTAGTGATGAAGTACTGTTTATCAGAGGCTTTACTTATGAAGGAAACGGACCAGGTAACAACATTCTATCAAAGATTTCTTTGAGTTATTTTTGTTATTCTGGTTGTTTAACTACTCATTTTGTTGCTTAGACGCATATTTCTGGGTGGGTAAGTCTACCCGTCCAACGTCTGCAGGAGTTCTCGCTCCGTATCCTTCGGATTTTAGCGGCAGCACTAAAAGAAAGCTTTTTTTTACTCATGTTACTCTATATTAATTGTTAATTATTACAATATATTCGCAGGCAATTCACTAGTGAAATTATAGTACTGAAACAAATAATATCGCAAAAGACATTATTAAGTTATATATTTTAATATTACAATTTAGCTCTATTTTATACTTATTTAATGACATATAAAGTATCAGGTAAATTTTTTACACTAAGCCGTGGGCAGAATATATAAGTTTATGCAGTAGGATAACAGGGGTATCTTTCAGTGTAAAGGTTTTGGACCTTCGTTCTTGGTCTCAGGAGGTTCTGCGGGGCGAAAGAACATAGGAGGGATGGATTTACAGACTTACCAGAAAATGGTTTGCAAAGAGAACAGAACGGCGAACTGCCGACCTTTCTCTCGGGTACTCCGGGGCTTTTGGACTGACCTACGACCTGACCGACATGTGCTAACCGTCGTTACCTTTTATGAACTACACTAGAAGGTTTGCGAATGTATCCTTTGATATTAAGGCCTTTTACCTGAATATACTCTTATGACTGAGAAAGTCTGTCCAAAACTTTTACATTGGAAGATAATATTGTTGTCATACTGTGTAAGCGTATATACTGCTTAAGGGGTCCTAGCTAATTTTGCTATGGGAAGCCCCTGAAAAAAACGGTTGCGTCTAGCACCCTAGAATTACTTCTTGCATCAAAATATATTTCTCTTTCTACATGCTCAAGGGATTTTACGCTGTCCCCAGAATTGTTTCACAATTTATTTTAATTATACATTTGCAGTAGTTTTTCAAAGAAGCGGACTAATTGGATGTTGATTCATTGTTGTTAACCGCTTTTACAAAGCTTAGTGGTTATTACTTCTCTACGCTACATTGCTAACCTAAGTAACTGGATCCAAGTTCCTAAGCAAGGCAACTAGACCAACGTAATTCATGCCGTGAGATTCTGAGACTCACGCGCTGCCTACTGCGCTATGAACGTTATTCAAAAGTTGTGACGTTGTGAGAGAGACGTTGGTTTCTTTGCAGCAAGATGGCATTGGGTGTAGCAAACAGCACGAAAGTCCGTTACTTCTGAGCGCCATGGGAAAACAAAGGCTGAAGAAATCCCCTAAGGTTATTTAAGTAAAAAGATTATTTTTCATACTTTTATACGCTAGCATTATTGTGGTCAATTGCAAGTCACCGTACGCATGTCCAATAACATTTGTTGAGGCATTAAATTTCACATATTGACCAAATTCTTCGTTTATTGTACATCAAGTTCGGGCGGTTTCTATGACAATATCACTACCTTGAGCCCTTTTCAAGTTTCGGTGAAGGCTTCCAACTATGTAGCTGGGCTTTTTAGCAATCACATTATGATCGGCGTTGTTCAACTGGTATAAAGGCTGGATATCTCATTACCTCTGATGCTCGCTTGTTGGATCGATGACATATAGGAACGCCAGCCTAAACAAAGATGGGAAAAACAAAATCCTCCTCCCATCTCCCTTTCCCGTCTTTCCCGTCACGAGTTGACATGTCCCTGGAGGTTACCACAATATGATGCATTAATACATCTCGATAATAGGTCATATAGCGGCACCTAGGGACTCGTTAAGGTTTAGTTGACACGAAAGGACACACCATAAAACTGCTTTTTTAACAGCAATCCCCCTCTCCCCTCCCTAAACAACCGTTCACTAGCTGAGGTATCAGCACATACGTCTTTTGTTGTTTTTCGCTTATAGAGACACTTAATATTGATGTCATTCTTATTGGGTGCTAATGCGGGGATGGGTCTGCTCACCACGTCACAGGACGTTTGAAGAACAATGGCTGAACGTTTAATAGCCCTTTACTGAGACTCGACTAGCGTCTCTCCTTTCCCTCCGTTGTGCCTTTTCCCTTTAACTAATTGCTCGTTTTGCATGTGTCGGCCCGTCAGCCACCAGCAACTTCTTCAACCCCCTCTGTGCATCCCATCTTGTGCTTTTCCATTGTATTGTGGGACTGACGTCAGGCAATCAAGCTCCGATCAATGGGGGGAATAGACGGGGGTGGGATTTGGGTTCCGGGAGCAGTGAGGATCAGCATCCCTCTCCCTTTTTTCGTCGACTTCTTACGGTCTTTTCCACGATACCAATCTCGACGTCTTCTTCTTCGAAGGCAGATCACGGGACGGTACCGGAAATAGAGTTGGGGAAAGATGAGCTGCTGTACTGACCTCAGATGACTTACACCATGTCAGCTAATATTATTTCAGCCATTTTCCATCTTTTCTTTTTCTTGGAGACAGGGAGGGGTAGTGAGATATAAGGACTAAAAATTGAGAAACAGTCCACCCAAAAATGAAATAAAGAAAAAAAGTTAAAAAATCGCATTATGAAACTCGAGTCCATATGAATTGAAGGATGTCATTAAAAAAACAAACCGTCTCACTTCTATTCATTTGACAGGATTTCCAAGTTATGTATGTGCGTGGGGGGAATTCCGACTTGTCTTTTAGTAAGAGAAGGAGAGATTGAAAGTTAAGGAAGCCTTTGCCACGTTTGATGGCCGTTTAATTAGTGTCGGCAATCAAGAGACGAGCGTCGTCTGTCACACAGGCGCCGCAGGGACATTAAGCCTTTGCTAAGCTTCCTTACCACCTGACACTCTCACTTGACAATAACTGCAACTCCAAGCTGCATCACACAAACACACTCTCAACACTACCTCCGATATAAGGTCTCTATCCACGCCCCTCTCTTCCTCTTTCGGGCACTCAAAATCGTATTACGTATAACATTTATATAAATTTTTTCTTAACTCCTTTAATATTCCTTTTCGTTTAGGTTCGAGGCATTGCCGCACATCTTGGATGTCTGCTTCTTGTACCGGCAGCAACCCAATAATTGGATTGAACTTTATTAGAGGGGCATGTGGTCGCTGGTTAATGTTGGTAAAACATCCGCAAACCAGAAATTGCTGCAGTTTGCAGTTGCTAGTAAAGATGGCTTATATCTTCATAGTTTCCCATTCTGCCGCAATATTTGGAGGTGTATAATGACCGACTCGAGCACATGTTGTACAAGTGCTTACATGAGAATCTTTGTTAAGGTGGATATGGAGGGTTGAGTTTCCAGTTACTGAGACTAGTGAAGCGTCAAATCCTAATATAGAGAGGGGAAGATTTTAATCGGGTTTGGAAAGATATGGAGGTGAAAGGGAGGAAGATGGCTGGACAGTATTTGAAGGCAAGCACAGAACTTGATGGATGAAGGAATTTGACAGGCTCGTGGAAAGGGAAGCAGGACCGTGACATGGCTTTTAGATAGAAAATGAACTCAAAAGTGAGCTTCATTTAGGAACGGGCTGGGCTGCCTTTTTCATTCGACAAGGGTAAGAGGGTGAAGGGAATCGAAAGTATATTAGATAATGTTATGGGTGTGTGTGGCACTAGGAATAAGACCCATTTTCCGGTGCCAAAGGCTCACGACTTCCACACATGCAGAAGGTTTGGCAATTTCGTCTCAAAAAGCTATCTGTTGGCGTTTTTGCCCGGCTTGGCCCAAGCCGAACACTGCGTCCCCGCCGATACTTCAATCCCCGCAGCATGGATTCCGCCAAGCCTTTTCTCGGGATCATGGCCGAAAAGCATGGACTATGTTTGGGGTGATGGAATATTGCTTTTTCTCCTTTTGAACTTCTATATGCAACTCTTGTCTCCCTATTGGCGTTGAAAAAGTGCCACGTTTCCTTATGCAAAGCAAGTAAGAGGCTTCAAAACGTCTCGCGTTTGTTTTGTTTATTGTTTAAAATTTATATTTATTTGTAGTTTAGTTTTTGTTTACATTCACAAGCTTGAAATTGATTAGATGAATACGCCGTTTTCAAACAAATCTTTTGTAGTTAGTTCTCGGAAAGTTAACCTAATTTAGAATTAGCCATCAATTTCAGGAAGAGTTTTCAATGCTTTTATTGACAGTCACCACCTACATGGACATGGAACATCAAAGAAAAATCTTGAAAATGGTAAATGATCTAGTACAGGTTTTCTCAAAATAAGATTTCATTCCGAAGTTAACAGTAACCAAAAGGCTTACTGAGACCCAGATTACGCTAGGATATAAGTGTCAAATATAAATACTTATACACTTTAACGAAATTATGAATGACATGAGCTTTGTTTCTATTTCTAAGTATTTAGAAGTGAATATTAATTAAATACTGATGACGTTTTTGCGTATCTCTCATGTTTAATTTCTTGAACAAAGGCTAAAAAATGAAAAATTCTGCAATTTACCTTGAAGATATTCATAACCGTTGCTGGAATTAAAAAAGAATTAATGGAATTTAACTGGAGGTTTGAATGAAGCTTTATTTTGTTAACAACGTGGTTGAATTTCTGTGCCAAAAGCCAGGTCACACATGTGCTATGCGCAGCTGTACCCTATACCTCATCTTGGTAGGGCCTTTTTATTCGGATCGAGGAAGTTCTGTTGTCAAAGCCCTGGGTCTTCTAGCCCGATCTGAGCGGTGGCCAGTACACTGGTTCCGTGAAAGTGGTGGGAGTGATTAGCTCCAAGAACCCCATTAGCTACCCAAAAGCCAGCAAAAGTAAAAATCGGCCTTCAATGAACTTTACGTTTATTGTTTAAGCTGTCACGTTCAATTTAGCTGCTGCAATTAGTGAATCATTGGCAGAACAAGATCCTTTTCAATCGGACAAGTCCTTGGCAGTTTGTAGTAGTTTCCCTCATAGCTTCCAGGGCCCATGATCCACACAGCAGCTTCAACTTCCAAAGCAGTTCCACATGGGATACCGAGAAGGGAAGTTTTGCAGTTCGGAAAGGAACTCTGCCGCAACAGCTTCCTTTCACTTGACTGCTCATTCTAGTTTAAAATATTTTGCTGAATGTTTCGCTGAGTTAACGAGCAATACGTCGCCGTGGTAAACAGAAAGCGAAGTGATTGAAGGAGATCGGTGCTGGTTTACTGCATCTTCAAGCTTTCTGTGCAAAGCACCAAAAATCCTGCACAGGTTTAAAGACGGACGAAGTCAACGCGAGCGAACAAGACCAGAGAATTCTAAAAACTACGAGGTTTTCTCGGGACGGCGGCAAAGGACGTTACAAATCCCCGAAGCAAAACCTCAACCGTGTTGGATTTGCCAGCTTTTGTGCTCCCTTTCTGGGCCCATTTGGCGAGGACGACATCGATGAGGTGTGAAGTGGAGTGTGAAGACAAGCTTAAGAGCTGGCTCTAAGTCTTCCGATGAAAACGGATGACGAGTTTGCCCGTGTCTCTCGACTGCCGTGCCTGACTTACTCCTGCACCCTCCCTCCCACCCCAGTATCTCACCCTTATATGCTGACAGTCTTTTATGGAATCTGGGAATCCGTTTGGGGGACCACGACTCAATAATCTCAACCCTTTTAGGGTCCGAACCGCTGGCCTAAATTACCTTATTGCATTCCCGGAAGCGAAGGTAAAAGGAAGCTCAAGAAAGAAAATGCCCAGCATTGTATGGCTTTTTACAACAATATTTACCAAACATTTCTAGATTTTTCCGAACAGCTCAGAAGGTATTCCCTATGACAATCAATTGTACAATACAAGATTAGAACGTTTTAGGGGGGATTCAGGTAACTTTCCTCGATTGCTCAGCGTATGGATTGCCTATTTAATATTTTTTTGTGAAAAAAGTATAAATAAGAAAAAGACAGGATATTAAACAAGCCGACAGCGTTTCCATTTCCCGAGCCGTCCGAAAACTTGCCGTGAGTTTATACATTGGAAACAAGAATCAACCTTTATTACTGCGCGCGGGATATTGGGTTCTATAGCTGTAGCAAGTTCGACACTATTCAACTGTTAAAGTGATTGAAGAAGTCCCATGGACGGCAAGCTGGTTAGAAACTAAACGCCGAAGTTGCCGTTTAGGCCACCCCAGAAGCATCGATCACGGACTTCACAGCATCCCAGCCTCTTCTTGGCGTCGTACATCTTTTCGTTGGGGAGAACGGGAGGGGGTTTGTGCTGCCGACGACGAAGAAAACTCCTTAAAGTGGCTATTGCTGCTTCATTGACTTTCAAACGTTTACGATCTCGACGAAAAGAGTCCCTTTAGCTTTGCGTCAAGCGTTCTTTTTGCTTTGGGGATTTTCCAAGTTTTTTCCTCGTCAACCTTCCTTTAACTTTTTATTGCAATGAAGTGATTGCATTGTGTGTATGTGTCGATAATTGTACCCAGGAGTTCTACCGGAAACGGTGACTCAGATGTTGGTCTGATTTGTATATCAACAGCCTACGACTCATTATGAAAGCGAACTCGAGGACGAATGACTAAACAACGTAACGAAACTCTACCGAAAATTCCCCCCTGGGAAAGACCTCCCAAAGCTGTGCTTTGAAAAGATTCAAGAAAGGAAAGGGACCTTTTTCGAAAAACTCCCGGCACTGTCTAACCTCCAGGCGTCCTACCTGTTGTGCATTATAGAGTGGTGTATAGCGTAACTTTATTGCATTCTACTATACACGCTCACACGCCGGAGGTGCTCGGCACCTTTTTGGAGTCCCAAATCCAAGTTTCTTACCTGTACTGAGTGTCCCTATTCATATAAGCAAGTCAAGGTCCGCCAGCAACGGCAACGTAGCGCATTCTTGCGAAGTTGCGTCCAGCAAAGGGACCGTTTCGAATCTAGCAGCCGCACCTTTTTTTCGAATCATTCAGTGTTGTTGGGCCCTTTGAAATTAACCGCAAAAATCACCCAACAGTGCACATCTGTACGTGTTCGTCAAAAAAAGTGTTCGTCAAGTGTTCGCCAACGAGTATCTCAGCGAACTGTCAGCTTCTGGTCGCCAAAACGTGTTTAATTACTACTGGGGCTTCCGAGTTGCAAAAGTGGTTAGTGCACACGACAGACACACCCTGACCAGAGAGACACCCATTTCCTTGTTAACATGGATGGTACCGGCTTTGTAAGGTTGGCCTGCTGGTCAATTCTCCTCGTTACAGGTAAACAGTGATAATTCGATAGTTTTATGTCTCTGCTAAGGTTAAATATAAAACTAACAACTATGCCTCCAGAAATGTGAAGTTCCGAAAATATTAAAATTCGGATCTTTCAGTTTCGGTCCTTACGACATTTTGATTATATTTAAGTGACCTATTCCGGTCCAGATTTAGCGGGAAACTTTCTCTACCTTGCCGTGAAAGAGAAAGTTTTGTTTGTTTGTAATATTATTTTGCAACTGAGTTGAGGTGTAACAGAAAGCTAGAACAAAGATCGGCTTTGAATATACTGTAGTTCGGCTGCCTGCGGGACGTGAGATTCCTAGTTAGCTCATGACTCGGGTTGGGAACTTTTGGGAGGCTTTCGCAAGAGCGTTGTTATTAGCAGGGTCTTCGTTAGTACAGTGTGTATAGATGGAACTTTTTACGGTTCTGGAAGACATGGTCTTATGAATTAACGTGCCTGCCGAACATTTCCGAAGGCCTTGACCAATTTTCCGTATAGAACTTGCGTGTGTTGTGTAAGGATTTTTTTAATTACCTTAGCCGGTTTAGGGAGGTTCTTAGCCAGTTTCTCTAAATAACAGTTTATAGTTCGATAATAGTATAGAACCAATTTGGTTTGGCGTCTTTTATTTTGCTATAGTCACTATACTTAACAGAAATTACCTATCCCGTTAGATCGTGACGGTTCAATGCTCCAGATATCTGAGAAGTTTTTAGATTAGCTTCTCACAATTTTCGGGGAGCAAAAGAGCTTGGGAAGAGCACTTTGGCTGGTATATGTAGAGGGCAAAAAAAGTTTGTCTGCCATATAAGTTTATTGCGGTGGAATGGGGTTGTACTGCCATTGCCAGGTGCGTTTCTACATCCATCCCAGACCTCGCACGAAAAGCGTGGATTCCATTGCACGCCTGGTAAGAAGGACGCCATTCTTAAGGTTCCTTTACTCGTTTTTGAAAAAGCAGCGAGTTTGGTTCTAGAACGGCAGTTTTTCTTACCCTGACCCTAATGTTTTGCATTTAGCGCAATTGTCATTCAAATTCAGAAACGAATCCTTTTAAGTTGGGAAATGAGTCCCACTGGATCTGCTTAAAAAATGGCAAACGTTC